>UNSF01000015.1:0-600000 GCA_900538255.1 Ulva mutabilis | reverse complement strand
CATTGGCCATAAGCAAGTTGAGATTGGACTAGCTCTCCCCCACAGTGGGCTGAGGCCAAGACCGTGGCAGTATAGCGTGCTCAAGACGCTGCTTAATTCTATACATGTATTAGCCTGGCTGCCCCACTTCCCTGGGGGAGGTTGACGGGAAAAATAAATGCGACAGGCTTCCAGCATGCCTGATATGTTTCCTTCAAACGTCGGCACAGGCTCTCAGTCAGGCGCAGTTGTAGTTGTGTCGTGTTTGGCTGTGCACTGCACACCTCTCACCCAGGCACTGCGGCTTCCGTCCTCCGGCATGCGTCTGCGTTATGCGGCTCCGAGACATCAGAAATGAGAGCTGTGCAGCTAGATAGGCCCATGGAGTCTCACAGGCCTACAGTGTGCATCGGCAACACGTTCGGCTACACCAAGGACGCGGCCAGAGCACACTTGCACCAAGACAGCACTGCAGAGGTAGTGTGGCTCCACCAGTACCAAGCCTAGGTTTGAACAAAGCCTCCAGCGGCACCTACTTTGCGGGTCCTCCACCTGCGCGGCACTCTGTGTGGAGCCATCGGGGTTGCATACAGCGGGCATACAGCGTGTATGCATTGCATGCAGCGGGTGGCATTGAGGCGGACGTGCCACGCCATCCATGCAAGGCTCGCACAGCCGGGCTTTGCCCTCGATTGTATCTGCACAGCACCGCCAGATGTGTGACTGAGGTTTGGGCCGGGAACCGTGAGGGTTTCATCGCTGCGCTTGGTGTTGCATTGTCGGAGGGCTTGGCCGCAGCGGGTTTGCTGTGGGCAGCTGACTTTGGCTATGTGACTGGATACATGCGTTGAGAGCGTCCTAGTAGGGCCCAGGCATGGGCGTGGGGGCAGTGTGGTGAGCCGTGGCAACTGTCAAGCACATGGGCACGGGTGGGCGGCCGCCAAGGCTGGCAGTCCAGGCAGCATGCACCTATTCTGGCTACCATGCAGGTGCGCATGCAGGCTCTCAGACGCAATGGTATTGGCAAATACCCTCTATGCAAGCGATTGCGGCTTCTGTGAGGGCGGGCGTGATCTGGAATGTGAACGGACAGGGGCCATGATGAGGGCGACGGGGTCGTACAGGTCCAGATCAGGGGCCGGCACTGTGGTACAACTTGTGCTAGATGTGGTGGCCTGGGCGCAGGGATGTATGGGGCCGCATGCACCGGCACGCATGAGGGGCTTTCGACATGATCGCGTGCGACCGCCTCCATAGCTGCGGGCTGCAACCAGCGTGCGAGCGGACCATGTCCAGGGGGGTTTGGGGGGCGCCCGGGCCGAAGCGCGGAGGGGTCGGGGGGACGGGGGCAGACTGGGCTTTGAGCCGGTGGCAGCTTTGCTGAGCAGGCATCGGAACGGTACCCATGTAGACACGAGTCAACATGCAAAAACTGCACGGGCGAAGAGGCCGAGCCTGCAAATGCACACTGGCACGCGTCTTACCTACACACGCGAGTTGCTTGAGTGCATGACATGCGATGGCCTGCGTAGCTTGTTGCCTTTGAACGCTAGGGAGGACTTCTGAATACAACGTGAAGCGTCTTGCAGCGACTGCTTGCCCAAAACTCAACGGTGACAGGCGTAAACGGGATATTCACGCATTCTAGGTTGATCCCACATACAATGCAACTAGGAGCGATGTGAGTTTCCTTCTGTTCTGACCCGGCTGTCCGGTGAGTGTCGCGCAATGCGCGTAGGCTACGGCTGGCCCAAGGTGTGACAGGATGCCTACGATCACGCCACAGCGACATGAAGCCAATGCTTGTAGTTGCTGCACCGTGCTGATCTGCCGCTCACTTGACTGTTCATGCGCAGGTGATCAGCACTGTACCTGATGAATCCGAGGCCGAAGCGTCGAGTCATTTGGGCGAAATCGTGGGCATCTGTTCAGTGCAGGACTACATAGTCGTGGCATTTGAGACTGAGCTGCAGCTATGGAGCGCGAAGAAGGCGCGTTCCGACATTGCTTAGCTCAAGCTGTGATGTATGTGACCGCTGCACGCTCCCGCCCTGTTCGCGAGGGCAGCATCACAAAAGCAAGGCTGAATCAGGCACAACGGCATGCCATGTCCATGATCTTTCAGTAACACAATTCATGGCTTGTTTCCTGACTTGCAGCTGTCATGCAGCATCGCTTGCGTCTGTCATGCTTCACACATGCTCCGGAGGCCCTGGAGCTGGAAGGCCACAACTCCATGCTTACAGCGTCACCGGCAAATCAGCGAATCGCCGTGTGCACTACCAAGCAGTGCATCCATCTCTACCGGCCGCAGCCCACCTCCAAGGCAGCCATGCTGCCCCCCTCGCTGCAGCACGTACTGCCCACCATCACCCCAGCTGACCTCGTCCTCACCCACTCCATCAACGCCTCCGAGTTTGGCATCCCCTCTGCAATCGCTGCGGGTGCGACCGTCCTCCCACTGCCGCTCACAGCGCCCACTCGCCACGTCCGCTCGCCTGCCACTTCCCCCATCCCCCCTCCCACACTCATCCTCATCATGCATGCAGACACTCATGGCATCACAATCTCCCTCCAGGCCGGTGACGCGCTGCAGCTGACGTGGACTGGTCACGTCCGCACCGCGCCCAGCCTGGGCGCTCTCACACCGCGCGAGCCTGCGGCCGGTAGCGGCGGCACCGCGGCAGCGCCTGCAGTGGCGCACATCCTCACCCACCCCGACTGCCTCGACGCAGCGCTGGTCTACTCTGACGGCTCCGCGGCGCACTGCATTTGCGATGCGAATGCGCAGTCGCCCCTCATGCACGCGGTGCATGCGCGGTGGCTGGTGCAGCCCGGTGGCGGCGCGCTGTGCGGCGCGGTTGGCGCACGGGCACAGGCAATCGCCCTTGGCTGTGCGGATGGGGTGACGCGGGTGTGGCCGGCCACAGGCGGCCCCGACGCGGAGCCGCGGGAGCTGTCTCTGGCGGACTGGGGCCATGGCGTGGAGTCGACCGGCGCGGTTGCGTGCGTCGTGTGGACCTCAGATAGCGAGGTATGCTTCCCACCAGCAACCACCCTGGCGTGCCCACCCAGGGTGGTCGAGCATTCTCGACTTTGTGAGTCGTCCAGCCAGCACTTCATTTGGTGCGTGACACCAGGTCATCGTGTGCGCAGGCGCTGGCAGTGGGGTATGAGCGGCAGGGTTTCGCGGTGTGGACCGCGTCCGGGTGCCGCGTGATGTCGTCGCTGCGGCACGTGCCGCAGAGCAGCCTGCACTCGGACGCGTTTTCAGCGTTTGGCCGCGGCGGCGTTGCCGCGATCGCGTGGGACGACAGCGCGCTGCGGCTCGTGGCGTGCGAGCGCGGGCAGCCCTGGCAACTGTTGGAGATGCAGTTTGTGCGGCCGGCGGGCGTGCTGTCCCACCTCGCGCTGCCTGGCGAGGGCAGGGGGCCCGAGGCGCCGGGGGGGGGTTCCAGGGATGAGGTTCACGTCCTGCAGGCGGACGACCGGCTGCTGTTTGTCACAGAGACCCTCCAGTGCGCCCTCCTGCGCCTGCTGCGGCGTGGTGCGCAGGCACGGCATGAACACCCGCTTCAGGCTGCTGACACCGCCAGTCAGCAATCTGCCGCATGTGTTGTCGCGTCATCTCTGTGCTCTGTTTCCCGGAGCTTTCTCACCAACTTGGGATGGCTGGTTCCAGCTGCAGTTCCAGCACACGCGGCGTTGTGGGGACTGTGCGTTGCACGGCATGCCCCGGTGCGTGAGTTCTCACGACAGCTGAGGCAGGTGCAGTGCATGCAGGAGGCCGTCCGCCGCGACGGCGGGGGGCCGGGGGGGCCTGTCCGTGCACCACGCGCTGCTGCCGCACTCGTACGTCGCGGCGTGCTGGCCGGTGCGCACGGTCAGCGTGGCCGCAGGTGCGCTCGACATCGCCGTCGCCGGCACGCACGGCTTCGTGCTGCATGACCGCCGCAGCGCGCGCTGGCGCGTCTTCGGGGACGTGCGGCAGGAGCGCCAGTTTGTCGCGCTGCACCTTGCGTGGCTTGCTGGCGCCGTCGTGGCGTGCCAGCAGACCGCACCTGCGGAGGCCCGTGCTGACGGCGACGGCGGCCGCCGGCAAGAGCCAGCAGAGCGGGGGTGCAAGGTGGTGGTGTACTCGCGATTCTTTCTGGACTCGTCCACCGTGCTCGCTGAGATGCCGCTGCTGCAGGTGAGCCCCCTGCTGCCATCTCCTCCTTAAAAGCGTGAGCATGCTGCTGCCCCTTGTTCACCCTGCTCTGTATCCTGCCTGGTTCTGCCGCCTTCTGGATACTCGTGCACGTGCCAGCTGCTTCTTGTGGCTGAGGACTCATCCTTGACGAACCTTGACGAAAATGAGTTGCACAGTCCCATGCACTCACTGTTGACACGGCGCTCTCGCTGTAAGATCGATGCCGAATCCGCTGGCAACACGGCTGCTTCGGCCGCCCGACCCGCTGCCACTGGCGTGCCTCATGCTGTGTGTGGCGAGCGCGAGGCCTGCAGTGACAGCCATGACTGTCAGTGGTGCTGTGCCCACAGTCAGCACGGCGTGTGGCCACTTGTCCACCTTGCTAGAGCTGCCCACAGCACTGGCGGCGTGCGCATGCAGGCACCGGTAGCAATGGACACGCAGCAGGGCCACCTGCTGCTCGCGTTTGCGCCGCTGCAGCTGCTGCAGGTGCGCGTTGACATCAACGGCCGCATCCGCCCCTCGCTCACCCCCAAAGCCACCCTCATCACGGTGCGGGAGCTCAACCTGCTCTCCCTCCCCCGCCCCATCACCGCGACCGCGCTCATCGCAAACCGCTTCTCCCCCGGCAGCTCCGCCGGGAACCTTCCGGAGGCCGCGTCGATGGACCGCCTGATGTCGCTGACGCGGCAGAGCACGCGGCTTACAGACCCTATGAGCCCACATGAGGTGCACGGCTCGTTCCGGGTGGGCAAGGACGGGGCGGAGCTGGGCAGCAGTGGGCAGGTCGGACTTGAGGGGGACGCGGCGGCGGCGCAGCGCGGGAATAACGACATGTGGGCGGACGACTGGCGCGCGGCAGCGCCGTCGCACTGCCTCGTGCTGCGTGCTGGGGGCCTGCTGACGCTGATTGACCTTGACACCGGCACGGAGACGCACCTGTTTGAGGCACGCCCCGCCTGGCCGCCTCACCACCAGCATCGCCGCTCTACAGACACGCTGTCAAGCAGGCCATGCGCGACTGCTGCATGCTGAGCAACGCTGCCAGCGCCCGTGCTGTGGCTTGGTCTTGTTTTGGATTGCACTGGATCTTCGAAAGGCAGTCTTGTGTGCGTGGTGTATGGCGCCAAAACATGTGCATTCTTTTGACTTATCCGTCGGCTCGCACGCATCAGTGGGCTTCGCGCTGATGCTGCACACGCAAGTGCGCATGCAGGAAGTGGAGAGTGTGTGGCTGTGCCCGTGGCTGTCCGAGGGGCCCTTCCGGAGCACCAGCGCGCTGTGGGCGACGCAGGGCACCTTCAACAGTCAGGAGATTCCCTCCTCGCCCCCCGCCATGAGCAGTCTCACCTCCACGGACGTGCCGCTGCTCGGGCAGCCGAGCCGCTCCGGGCCGCTGTCCCCGCGGACGGCACGCCGGGCCGCCACGCTGCGCCGCGGAGGCGGCACCGGCACGCGCATCGAGATGCCGTGGTGGGTGTACAGCTCGCGGGGCATGCAGCTGCTGTTCCCGTCGACGCTCGCGCGGTTCCCAGTCGGCGCGTCGGCGCTGTCGGCGCGAGGGCCTGCCGCGGCCGGCGCGCCGCACATGCATCTGGACCAGGAGCTGCAGTTCGACCGGGAGGTGTTCCCGATCGGGGTGTCGCTGGCGGACGCGGCCATCATCGGCATGTCGCAGCGCCTGCACCGCGCGCCGTACGCAGCGCCGCGGTCCCGGCCCCGCAAGGTCCGCAGCCACTCGCCAAGTCGCACAGCACGCATACAGCCACCATCAACCCTGTGCTGTTTTGCCTACCCATGACTGTCTCTGTTGGCATGCGCACTGGCGGTGCAAGCAACCAGGCTGCACTTCCATACGTCCACACCGCCAGCCAGAGCCAGCTGTCACGGTGCCCGGTGCAGCATGCGACTTCAGACTCCTGGCCGCAGTGGCACTCGCCGTGACCGCCCGCACCTGCTGCAGTCGTCCGACCAGGCCGACGGCCGCCAGGAGCAGCCGCACACCTTCTGCCTCGTGCCGGTGCCGCAGAGCCAGCCCGTGCTGCCGTGCCTGCTGCGCCGGCAGCTGCAGCACGCGCACTTCCGCAGCGCTCGGCGCCTCGCGCGCCTACACCAGCACGGCCCCCACTTCTCCCGCTCCCTCGAGTGGCTGCTCTTCACCGCGCTCGAGTACGACTACACGGAAGGGGACGTCGAGAGCGTCGCCTCTGGTGCGGCACACGCAGACCCCACGCCACCCTGTGCTTGCTTGCATAACGTGTCGCCCTCTCACCAGCGCGCTCCCATGCGTGTGCTCGCCTGCCGTCCAACGTGTCGCTCCGAGCGTTGCAGTCGTGACAGCCCCCGCTGTTGAGCCGAGCAGCATGTGGCGCGGTGGTGGTGGTCTGCGGTTGCATGCCTCGCCTTCCCCAGTGTGCCTTCAGCCACAATCACTGCAGGATCTGAGCACGGCTGCTGCCGGAGCCGGCGTAATGACCCCCGTGCTCATGACCGATCAAGCACAGGGCACATCCTGTCTGCTCACGTACACGGGGGCAGCATGGCACCGGCTGGGGATGCGCGGTGTGTGGCAGGCTGGCCTCTGCTGCCCCACCTGATCATGTTTGCGGTGTAGACTCCTAGCTCGCCAGCCGCCTGGCCAACATCACATGATCAGGGTTTTGCCTTGTGACTGCTTGCCGATCTGTCCGTTAGTCAGATGCGGTGCCAGGGCGCTGCACTGCGTGACGCGTGCTGCGTGCTGCGTGCAGGCGCGTGCGACGACGATGACACCGGGGGGGACACAGCGGCCGTGCGGCCGGCGCTGCTGCGGGCGGCGTTTGACCTCATCCGCTGCTTCCCGCAGTGGCGCGACGTCGTCGTCAACGTCAGCCGCAAGACCGACGCCGTGATGTGGCCGCTCCTCTTCGCCGTAGTTGGCAAGCCCAGCACGCTGCTCCAGCAGCTGCTGCGCTCCGGCCAGGTGCACACGGCCTCATGCATGCTCGTGGTGGTGGACTCGGTGGAGGGCCCGGAGGCGGCTCACGCGCTGGCGCTGGCCCTGGTGGAGGCCGCGATGCAGTCCTACCTCGCGGACCTCGCCGCGGAGCTCCTCCGCTTCCTCGACCCTGCCGGCGACGCCGACGTAGATGACTTCCTCGACCCCCCCGGCGCCCCACCAGGCGCGCCTCTCACACGCCTCGCTCGCAGTCGCCGCCCGCCACGGCAGAACTTGTGTGGCCGCAGAACGCACCTCCACCAGTTCCGCATTACACATGTCCTCGCGACGTGCTGCACGGGTGCAGCCCTGTGCTGCAATCCTAACATGTCCGCATGTCGCACGAAGACGGCGTGGAGTGTCGGCGTCGCGTCACGTAGTCCACGTGGTAGATATGGTGTGCTCATGAGACGCCAGATGCGCAGTGTTGGTGCAGGCGCCATGGGTGATGCTGCCAGGACGCACGCGTTTGGCTCTGCGCCGTCCGATGGCATTCTCGGCGACACGCCCAGCACAGCGCGGCCGTTGCCGCCCCCCGGCGCAGCGGGTAGCGACGCCGTGCTGCTGGAGGAGCGGTCGCGGCTGCTGCAGAGCGAGGCCAGCGCCGCCGACACCGGCGCGCCGGTCACGCCGCCCGTGCTGGGCAGCCCAGCACATGCCGCGCCCGGGCAGCGCAGCTGGCTGTCCTTCTTCTTCGGGGACCAGCCGGCACAGCAGGGCAGCGAGGGGGAGCGCGTGCCGGCAGTGGCTCGTGCCAGGGCGCACCGTAACGGCGTGGTGAACGGCGAGGCGGCCGCGCCGCCGGGGCAGCCGCAGGAGGCTGCGGCCGGCGCCGCCGCTGACGTCCCGCATCCGGTACGCTCTCCATCTCCTTGGTGTCCAGGAGAGCGACAGGCCTCACTGTGCCGTCATGGCGTGTCCGACGACCTGTGCATGCCGCTGCA
Source organism: Ulva mutabilis (assembly GCA_900538255.1). Classification (NCBI taxonomy): domain Eukaryota; kingdom Viridiplantae; phylum Chlorophyta; class Ulvophyceae; order Ulvales; family Ulvaceae; genus Ulva; species Ulva mutabilis. The sequence continues at coordinate 591,908 of UNSF01000015.1, read as the reverse complement.
TTGCTGCTGCGTCTTGCGCGTGCATGATGCAACCGCGAGGCAGACTGTAGCGGAGCCGTCCCTGACGGCATCGGGGCTCTCTGCCTCCTGTGCCGGTGTGCAATGCAGTGTAGTGGCAGCTTGCCGGCCACACGATCGTCCGTGACGCTGTGAGCACTGGGCATGCCTGAGCACTATCCCTATGCGTTCGGCCCATCGCTCCCATCAAAAGGATGTTGGGATTACGGAACACTGGAGCGTGCTGGCTTGCAGGTGGCCGAAGCCCCAGCGGGAGGTCCGGAGGGTGCCCAGTCAGATGCGCGGCAAGCCGACTGCAGCGCTGCTGTGGCCACGGCGGCGCGGCGGCTGATTGCGGAGTATGCATGGACGTGGCTCGCAAGCGGCCACCTTCTGCGGCTCGCGGACCTGCAGCGGGCGCTCGCACTCGTGCCGTGCTCCCTCGCGGCGCTGATGCAGACGTTCCCGGCGGGCGAGCCTGCAGGGTTTTCCGCGGAGGACGTGATTGCGGCGGTACGCGCGATCCGGGTCGAGGTGCCGGTAGATGAGCAGCCGGCGCTGCTGTCCACAGCACACGACCTGCTGCTGCTGTTCCACTACATCTACGCGCCGCCGTGGCGCCTAGCGATGGCGGTGTGCCTTGACCAGCAGACGCACCTGCAGCAGATGCGGCAGCGGGCGCCCAAGGTGTGGTCGGAGGTACGGGCTCACATCGCCGCGGACGAGTCGCTGCGGGACCTGGCGGCCGTGATGCAGAACTGATGGCTGGAGGGTGTGGCGCAAGCATGAATGGGGCGGTGGTGGCGGCCAGATGTGAGCGACTTTTCAAATAAGCTTCGGCATGTAACTGTGCCGGACTGCAGCAGTGCGTGCACGTGCTCAGAAGTGTGTGATTGTGACAACAGCATGTCAGTGACAGCTCGATGTGATGCAACGGAGGCTGATCCTGGATGCCACACAGAGATATGCTCACACTGGCCATGTTGAGCATGACATGTGAAGAAGAGCACATATCCACTCAGTTGGCTGGCAAACGTGGTAAAACCATGCTGAGTCAAATTCGTTACGATCTAAATCGATACACTTTGCGTGAGGAAACGACGGTAGCTAACACGCGCTGAGGATTTAGCATTTAGCTGTCATTGCTTTCCCTGGGCCGAACGGCAGGCCCACTGTTCACAGGTTTGTGTAGAGACGTTGACGCAGAGTCGTGATGGCTGAACTGGGCTGGTGTTGATATTTGCACACAATTAATATCTCCACATTGGTTGAGTGTGTTCCAATCCCTGATGCTGACAACTCCTGCCTCGGAGGTGGTTGTGTATGAGCACATGCGGGGACCTGTCCCACTGACATGGTCCAGGTGTTGCAGCGGTTGTCAGCAGGCAGGCACGAGGCTAGCAAAGTGACATGTTGAGTGGTCATACGCATGCAGCACATGCACACACGAATTGCAGAATTTACCGTTTGGTGTGTTGGTTGCTGCACCTGGCAACTGGGAACCATCCACATATGGCCTCGAAAAGGGTCAGCACACATCAGCTGGCAAGCATACACGCAGCACACGCAGACTCGCTACGAGAGTCCATCACACACATCAGCTACTGGGCGGCCAGGACCGGCCGCCGCAACCGCTTCAGCGCCTATGCCGCATCCTCCTCAGTTGTGGCGGTGACATCCTCACCGCGCTCGCGTCGGGCGGCGCGTTGCTTTTGGCGCGCCTTGCTCTCCTTGCGGGACAGCTTCTTCTTCGGCGCCTTGACCTTGATCGTGTTGCCAAACGCGTCTGTGATCTCTTCTTGCCGCTTGAGCTCGATCTTCTCGCGCCGCTTCGTCAAGTCATACGCCGCACCCACCACCTTGCACACACCGTCCCCTACCAGCCACTCCTCCGGGCACACTGTTGACGTGAACTCACGGTTGTGCGAGATGACCACCACGCCGCCGTTGTACTCCTTGATCGCCTGCACACCATCTCCACCTCAGCAACTGCGAGGACACCAGCAACACAACCCTGGCATCAGCGGCAGCAAAGCCGCAGCGATCCGCAGCAGGTCTCCGTCCCAGGCAGCACCACAGCCGCAGGCACCGGTGTGCAGGCCAGTGCAGGCAGCCGCAAAACACAGCAACCCCCATGAGCACTGGTCATGCGAGCGTGCGGGGGTGGGCCTGCAGCTGGCATGCAGGTGGTGAGAAAAGCCGTGCGCACCATGGCGAGGGCGCCGAGGGAGTCACGGTCGAGGAAGTTGGTGGGTTCGTCCATGACAAGGATGTGGGGGTTGTTCCACATGGCAGCGCCGAGCACGACCTTGACCTTCTGGCCACCGGAGAGGCCCTTCATGAGGGAGTGCGTCGAGAACTCGGGCTCGAGGCCGAGGTCTGCCAGGTGCTTCTCGATGGCGGCGGTCGTCAGCGGCCGCGTCATCAGGCCCAGGCGCGCTGCTTCCTTGGAGTCCATCTCGTTCACGAGCTTCTGCACGCCAAGCAGCTCGAGCTGCTGCCGGGTCATCCACGAGTCGCAGTCGCTTGACATGTCCTTCCAGCGCACTTCGTACCTGCAAGACTCACGCAAGTTGCAAAATACGCGAGTTACAACATACGGCGATCCCTGTGGTCGGGCAGCTTGGCATGGCAGATGCTGTCACTGGGCACACAGAGCGCCAAGTATACACAGCAGCATGGCGCTGTGGGGAGAGGGGCGCACTCGTAGCCGCCGCCCTTGGCCTTGCGGCGGGACACGAGCTTCTCAACGGCGCGCTTGGAGCCGTCGTCCATCTTGATCTTCTCGTGCATCTTGGCGATCTCGTCTTCGCTCATCGCGATGTGGCTCTTCTCCTGCTCCTCGCGGTCCTCGCCGGACACGTATCGCCACTGGATGTACTGGTTGGGGGTTTTGTCGAGGTGCTTCTCAATGTGGTGGAACGCGTGCTGCGCAACGTACGCGATGCGACAGTTGGGGTGCCGCCACACGTTGCCCTCCGTCTGCTCAAGCTCGCCGGTCAGCACCTTGATCAGCGTGGACTTGCCTGCGCCGTTGGCACCGATGCAGCCCACACGGGACGACAGCGACACCTGCACAGCCACAGCCACCTCTTGACCTCGCAACGTACCGATCACTCAATGTCCAATCATCCACTGCGCTGCTGCGACACAGTTCAAACCAGAGGCCCAGGAGGGCAGGCGGCGTGCCTGGACGTTGACGTCGGTGAGCTGCGGCTTGGTGGCGCCGGGGTAGGTGAAGTTCATGCCCGTCATCTTGAGGATGGCCTTGTCCTTCGTCTTGACGCCCTCGAGGTAGCCGGGCTCCGGGAACTTCCACGTTACCGTCGACTCCTCGAGAGAGTAGTAGCTCGCGGCCTCGGGAACCTGCTTCACAAACTCACTGAGGTTGCCGCGGTAGAGCTTCAGCTTGCGGTTCTCATAGTGGATGATGTGCGTGCACACGGTCTCGAGGAAGCCAGAGTCATGCGACACGATCATCGACGAGATCGACGTCATCGAGCAGAGGTAGTCCATTAGCCACTTCACATTGACCACGTCGAGGTGGTTCGTCGGCTCGTCGAGCAGCAGGATGTCGGCTTTGAGGAGGATGGCACGGGAGAGCGCGAGCTTCATCTTCCAGCCGCCGGAGAGTGCGCCGACGGAGCGGCCGAGGAGCTCCTCGCTGAAGCCGACCTCGCTGAGCTGCTCCTGGACGCCGTCCTTCGTGATGCCCATGTTCGGCTCCTTCTCGGCGAACCAGTGCGTGAGGTACTCGAGCACGGTGAGCTCGACCTCGCTGTCGTCGAGGTCGTGCTCGACGTACACCGTCTTGAGCTCCTCCGGCGGGGGGAAGCCCTCAACCTGGCCGTTGGAGATGGCGCGCATGAGCGTCGACTTGCCGCAGCCGTTGGGGCCGCAGAGGCCGTAGCGCTTGCCGCGCTTCAGGTGCAGGCCGGTGTTGTTCAGCAGGATCTTGGCACCGTACGCGAGCGAGAACTCGCACTTGCACAGGTCCTCGCCCTCCTCGTCGTCCTCCTTGTGCAGCTCCGCCTCCTGGCGCTCATCCTGCACGGTTGACCGCCGCACGTGAGCCTCTAACCGTCCACGGCTGTTGCATGTGCACAGCCGGGCACCCACGCAGGCCTGATGCATTCAGTTTGAGCTGTGACACGGCAGGGTGGGAGCGCGTACCTCCTTGCGGCACGCCTCAACGAAGGCCTGGCCCGTCTTCTTGGCGTCAGCCTCCGGCATGTGCGCGGCGAGGTAGGGCACGGTGAGAGTGCCGACCCACTCGTCGTCGTTGAAGGAGCGGTTGTCGATCAGGGCCATGGCCAGGCCGACGATGAACTTCTGCACCGTGGCCGGCGCCTTGTTGCCGCCAGACTCCTTCAGCTGGCCAGCAACCCACTCCGGGGACGTGGACCGGACCTGCGCGGCGGCCGCACTGGCTCACGTGAGGGCTGCCAGCGGAGCCACAGACTGCGTTGCATGCCTCGCCGATCGGACGGGCGCTGGCCTGTGTGCAAGGTACATGGTAGCAGATTTCAGGGTGAGCACTGGTGCAGCAGCAGATGTGTGGGTGGCACCGCACCTTGGAGATCTCGGCGGCGTCCTTCTCAATGCGCTGCAGGGTCTTCAAGGCCTTGCCGGCGACGTTCCTGACCTCAGGGTCAGCGACCTCTTCGGACACGCGCTTCACGAGGGGCATGACAGAGGGCAGGAAGGGTGCGGCGTGCAGCTCATCGTCGACGAGCTTGGCCATGTTGTCCGCGATCAGGCAGGCCTTGCGCTGGATGGCCTGCACGCGGTCCTGCAGGCCGCGATTGAGCAGCGGCACGATGATGGCCAGGTGAGGCGCCTCGACGGCCTGCACAAAGGTGGTGGCCGCGAGGCCGTGGATGCAGTCGGCACTCTGCGCGGGCTTGGCCATGCACTCCACGAGGCGGGGCACGAAGGGCTGGATGTCGTTGTTGCCTGCACACGAACAGGGCTCAGCACCGGCTCGACAATGTGCAAACGCTGTTGGGGTGGCTGAGGACAGGACGGCGTCGAGACGAGGGCATCTGGCAGGCCATGTGGCAGTGCAGAAGCTGCTTGGGCTTACCGCAGACCTTGCACACGTCGCTCATGGTGGTGTACGCCTGGGTGGCCACCTGTGACTTGGAGTCGTTCATGCATGGGGTGACAGCCGGGACGATGTTGGGCATCTCCTTCTGTACCTTCTCTGGCGTGCGCTTGGCGAGCTGAGAGACCACCTCCAGAGCCAGCACCTTGGTCTGCCACTTCTTTGCAAAGGCAAGTGCCTCCAGGAGACGGGGCATGACCGCGTTGACCGACGAGGGCGATACGATCTCAGAGGTGATGTACTTGACTGCGTCTGTGGCAGAGTCGCGAGTCGCGGCCTCCTTGTCAGCAGCCAGGTCCAAGCACCACGGGAGTGCTGGGATCAGGTAAGGCTCGACAGCAACACCAGAGGTCTTGGCCATTGCCAGGAGCGTGGCTGCGGCACCAGCACGCATGCTGGCGCTCTTCTTGTCCGTTCCGCATTTCTGCATCAGCATCACATACTGTTATGACCAGGCGTGGATGTACGAAATAATCGCTTAAGAATCTCAGATGACACAGCGCCGCCATTGCTGTCAGGCAGGAAGTGTGCCATTCGCACCTCGAGTTCAGCCATCACTGAACTGGTTTCCAGGGCAGCGATGCCCTCGGAGGCGACAGCCGCAGCGACATCGTTGGCGATGCCGGAGACGGCAGTAGCCTCGGCCTCCGAAAACTTGGGGATGAGAGCAGCAGCAGACATGGTTGGGGGAAGAGGCCGTCCTGCGCGCAACCAGATGCACGACTCAGTGCCAGCCTGACCACTGCAATGCTGCCAGAACGGAAACCACAGCCCTCGTCATCATGGACTGTAGTAAATGACAATAAAATTGCCGGCCGCGAAGATGCGCACAGATACTGAGACTCAGTGTCAACGCAGGTGCACACTCTCTCGGGTGCTATCGACGGTCGCGACGGGCCCGGACGCCTTAAAATCCAACATCAAATAAACGACGTGAATTCAGTCGGCGATAGTCGGCATCCGCGTACATTCTAGGCCCGCATGGCGCAGCGCTTTCATGTAGACATGGCCGCCGAACAAGATGACGTCGCATCGCATTCAGGGCGGAGCAACACTGCCAGACCAATCTGCCGCTTCATGTGCTCCAAAGCGATGAATTCGACACAGGATGTTGTGGAAAGGTGCACTATGTAATCGGCTGGCTGCTTGCAAGGACAGTGCACGGAGGTGTGCAGCGAGGCCTCGCGAGGCAAGCGGGCACCATCACCAAGCACAGGAACGCAGCTACATGAGGCCACCTACTCACACATACGAACTAAACATCCCGTTTAAGGCTGCCTGTAAGTGCGTAAACACGCTGCTCTGCCAGGCGCCCCGCGTAAAGGGACCTATTGTAGACCCGACCGGCTGCTGAAACGGTTCGGGCTTGGAATTCGGTCAGGCTCACGACAACAGACATCTATCAGTCAATCTGACGCTGTTCAATGATAATCTACTGACTGAATATCGGCAAGAGGGAATTGCCCGAGAATATGCTCGCACCTGTGATGGAGGTGATATATGGAACAAAATGGAATAGTGGATGCGTACACCAGTAAGTGACGCGGGAAAGCTGCTGTGTGAAGACAACGTTCAGCATCTCTCTTTAATGGTGTCGTTCAACCCAGGAGCTCCTGCGCGCAGCTGCGGTCACACGAGCTGGGTGAGCGCTGGCGGCCGCCAGCGTGGAATGGCCAATGCATGCGATGCGGCGGATGACGAGGCACACATTGCGAGGCAACAAGGATGCTCAGCACGTTACGATTGATTTACGAATGCAGGCTCCCAAGATGCCATCCGCTCGGCATGGATACATTGCTATGTTCTGCTGACGTATGTTCTTCTGCAACGCTGCTCAAGCATATGTGCGAATGACCGTTTCCGATTGACAGGCTCGAGACATTGCCAGGTGTGTGGACAGACGTCGCGGCGAACATGCTGCATGCAAGACGTGTTTCTTTCCAAATAGTATGGGCTCTTTCGAAGGGTTGCGGCACTTCTCAATGTGCCGCAGTGGCTGACACGGCTCCTCGCCTTGCCACTGCTTGCGTCGGAAATGGCGCGTCGCTGTGGCCACGGAGGATGTCCGCGAACGGCCAAGGCCAGCCCACAACGTTCAATTTAGCGCAGCCTGGAGAAGGCATTCACGAATGCGAGCTATTGCAATGGCGCGTGGAGGTGACGTCACTGAGCACTGCTTTGCTTGTTCGAGAGTTGATCGAGCACGGAAAACGCACACGTTCGGCTGCCTGTACAGAGCAATCATACAACATACTCAAGCGTCAACGCGGCAATACCTTGTGAATTGTCCGGTGTATCATGCGTCGTTCGCTTGGAGTGCGTACCATGTCCTGTGGCGTGAACGAGTTCCGCAATGGGTTGAACACCTGCACTGTCAGCTGTTGACTCAGTGGAACCCGAGCCTATTGAGTCAGCCAGCAGCCTTGTGGGTCCTCCTGCGCATGAACGCATAACAGAGCAGTGCAACCGCCCCTAAACGGCAATTAATTATGACCGGGTGCTGGCTATCATCTAGTTCTGTATCGTGCGTGTGCATCGCTGCGTCCAGGCAGCGGTTGTGGTCCCTTCAGCCGACCCCCCCCCAAATGCTTTGCTCACACTGCAGGTTGGGCAGGCAGTGGAAGAGTTTGACCCGCTACTAGAAGTCCAGAGCGACAAAGCCAATGTGGAGATCACGAGCCCGTACACAGGAGTGATTCAAGCACTACATGGATCTGTTGGCGATATGATCCAGGTGCAACGTAGCCCTGCCTGTCCGGCTCTTCTTCTGGCCGTCCTTACCATCCTTGCGTTGAGGATTAGCACAGAGCGCATCACGCATGTGCGATGGCTGCTATGCATGCAGGTTGGAGCCCCGTTAGTTGACTTTGAAATCAGTGGCACACACGCTGTCACATCTCAGGCACATGACATACTCGCAGGCCAGTCGCTCTCATCTGCGCAGCCTCCACTGTCTCCACAATCTGAAGTGAACGTTGCCACTGACTCCTCAGATTATCCTTCAGACTCAAAATCTCGCACATCGGGTCGCTCTGCTGATGGGGGGCGGACGTTGGCATCGCCAGCTGTGCGAGCCCTAGCAAGGGAACACGGCATTGCCCTTGCAGCTATCAATGGGTCAGGGCCAGATGGGCGAGTGCTAAAAGGCGACGTTCTGGCATTTCTTGATGCAGGTGCATCGTCTTGATCTCGCTGAACCAAGCAGGGACTGCAGTTGAATGTGCCAAGACGGGGCTGCGATTTTCACAGACTGCTACTGAGCAATCAGCCGCGGCCTGTGTCTGTGACGTGCAAGATGGGCAAGGCGGCTACATTCTGCAGCATGCTTCAGTCTGACACAGGCGTTGTAGCGCTCGGTTTGAGATGTCAATATGTTACGCAGGCTCTGCTGAGGCGCCTGCTCCAACCATGCCAACCACAGCGCACGAACACGAAGCGTGTCACACGGCGGGTGCTGACGCGATCATCTCGCTACGGGGGTACAGGCGGGCAATGGTGCACGCCATGGCCGCCTCAACAGCAGTGCCACACTTCCATTTGTGCGATGATGTACAGCTAGACGCACTCATATCTACAAGGGACACCTTGCGAGCCCGCATGCATGACATCAAGCTGTCATTGCTACCTCTGCTCATAAAGGCCCTCTCTCTGGCCCTCACACAGCATCCAGAGGTGAATGCTCGACTTGGCAGCGACCTCCAAAGCTTACATTTGATACGGTATGTTGCAGTGTACGATTGTCGTGGCCACTGCTCATATGATCAGCCCCGCGTGCCGTGCGGCAACCAACACCGCGCCGGTGCCATCCAGGGATCATAACGTGGGCATAGCCATAGCGACAGAAGCGGGCCTTGTAGTCCCAAGCATTAAAGCCGTGCAAGACTTGAACGTTTTCCAACTTGCAGTGCGCCTGGATGAGCTAAAGCAGAGAGCGCATCAGGCCCAGCTGCAGCCAGAGGACCTTGCAGAGACGAGCATTACATTGTCCAACGTCGGGGTGATTGGAGGCCGGTATGCCACGCCAATTGTGAATACGCCCCAGCTAGCCATCTGTGCGCTGGGTCGGCTGCGGAAGGGCCTTGTCTTTCCTGATGGTGAGCAGCCTCAGGTGTGACTCTTCAGATCATGTGCCTGCCGTAGATGCATGTGTGTGCTGAGACACAAGACACAGTCTGATCAACATCAAGATCTTAACCCATAGCTGCTTGAGTCACGCCGCAATTGCAGGTAGCAAAGCTTATGAGCATGAGCTGGGGGGCTGACCACCGAGCTTTAGATGGAGCATCACTGGCTCGGTTCAACAACACGTGGAAGGGCTATATCCAAGACCCAGTCTCGATGCTTCTGCACACCAGTTGATAGCTGTACTCAGCTCTGCCCAACTGGAAGCAGGAGCCTGCACCGTCTGCTCCTGCTGGAGGAGACTGCAGCTGCCGTTTGTGCCTACACGTACATCTTGCATGGCACTGTTCTGACAGCGTTTGAGGGCAGCTCAGCAGCGCGTGTGCCTTGCACTTGCGTGTCGAGTGTACTTCAACTGCAGACCATAGAGTTATGACAATGCCTTAAACAGGTGGCCCAATAATAATGACTAGTAACGATTTGAGTGTGTGCCACAGATGTTGGTTTGTTCAGGCCTCCCTCCGTTTGCACCCTCCGTAGGTGTGCTTGTGATGCTGTTGCTCGCATGGAATCAGCATAATGCACGAGCAGCATGATACGGCAGGTGCGAATCGCATGCCTCCGAGGCTGCCTGCGGCCTAACTTAGATCTAGGTAAGCTGTTGAGTGCTGTGGACACTGCAAGCCTTGCGTCCGTGAGTGTGAAGCGCATGCTCTACCCCTAAGTGGCTGTTGGGATTCCATGCATTGATGTGACGGCCATGCATGAACTCGGTCTCACCTGATTCTATACGTATACTAGCTTGTGCACATGCCTGTGCCCCAGCCTGTATATTCAACACCACATAGCGTTGTCATTTTCACTTATACACTGTGCTCACGTATATCCTGGATAGTCCCAGACAAGCAAATGTAACCATCAGTTGGCCCGCATTTTGACTCAGCACTGCATGTCCACAAGCCAGCGGGCTTTCTGCCACAGAGCTGCTGTAGAAGCTGTGCAACAGGCCGGATGGCTCACGAGTCTGAGGGTGAAGCAGCAGCTCGCAGCTGCTGATGTGAGCGGCTGTCGATCATTTACGGGCGCTCTGTAACCGGCCAGGCAACATGGTTGAGCGAGCCCTCAAGATTCCATTCAAATGCGGCCAGGCCCCATTTTGTTTATCCATCGTCATCATTCATACACCATGTCAGAAACTTACCTTAACTGAAGCGCCATCCTGCCAAGCACACGTAAAAAATCGGAAATGCCATAAGGCGACGCGTGGGCATCCAAAACTCACAAGCCGATGCGCACATGTTTACATTCCCGGTGGGCGCGCGATGCCAAGTGATCCATCGTGGTCTGAGCCGAAGGTGAGAACACAGGCTGGATTCTAAGCGCAGAATGACGACCTGAAGGTGACATGCGAATCGCAGGTGAAGCTTCTGTCGTCGTGTCAAGACATACGTCTGGATATAAAGGCTCTGCACGTACTTTCCATCGCTCGGTCCATACAGACGACTAGACTTGCATGTGGCGGTAGCGCCGTGCTCTGAGGTTGTGAGGCCGCGCGCTATGGCTGGGTGCACGAGTGAATGGTGCACTGCAATGTTAGTGGCGTTGGGCCCTCGTTAGTACTCCTGCATTGCGCATGTACGCACCAACCGTTCTTGTACGATCAGAACTTGCACACCGTGGAATTGCTTGAGCTCAACACACACACTTGTGCTATTTGGTTCTTGTACAGCTCCCATACTTGACATGGTTCACGCCATGAGTAGCGTTTCTGTTTCTGTTTGAAGGCCGGTGGGACTTCCTAGGACAGCATGAACGATGGGTTTCGGCGATATGCAAATCATGATAATACCTTATACTCTGTGTAAGTAGCTGATTGTTGATTGGCTGACAGGCAGTGCGACGAGCCTAGCTCACGAAGTGCACGTTTGAAGCGACGAGCGTCCCGATGGAACCGCACAGCCGAAACGGCATTTTAAATTCCTGCCCTGCAGAGGTGCGCTTAATACCTAAAATTCACCATGCTGCTAGTCAGGTCAGTGGTTCGGGGGCTTGAATCGAAGCGCTGTCGACTGCTCAAACTGTTCAAGCTCAACAACTGCAGCCCATGCGCACAGGTGTATGCGTAAAGTCTGCATACATTGTACAGGTGCTAAATAAAGTCCTCGAGAGTGGCGGGCCTCGAGTTTGGGCGATACTGTCGTGCGTTAATAAGCATTGGAAGAATGCTGCTGAGGAGTTTGCTGCGAGTAAGATGGCTGCCGAGCCGCGAATGGACAGAATTCCCTTGCAGTACAGGTATTAATCTGTTGCCACTGCATGCTCACTGCTCTGTGGGCAATGCACTTCGGTCGACCCAACTTTGAGCCTGTCGATCCTGCGCACTATGCACTGAATCGCCAAACTAGCCTGCGCCACTGCTGTAGTAAATTCTCTAATACGCATTTATTGTATGCGCAACAAGGGCAATCGTGCCTGGCATCATGTCGCAAATCTGCATTCCTGCATTGACACACGAGGCAGAGCATGAAACCTTCTGAGGTGTGAATATCCGATGCAGATTCAAAGAGACGCCAATCATGCTGTATAGATACTGCATGGCCCAGACATTTGCCATTGCACAAAGTACTGCCCTTCAATTTGGCAATTTACATTGCGCAGCGATACTGACACGAGGGGATGACTGTTTCCGTGATCAGCTGGGGCGGACTCGGTATAAGCTGTACACATGGGGGCGTGGATTCCACGGTGAACTGGGCAAGCAGAAACAGCATGATGAGGATGCGGCTGTCACTCGCCCAAGATCCGTGTGCTTAGGATACAGCGCATACAATGTATGTGTCGCAGCCTCACCTGTCATTAATCATGGGAAAGCCACTCTGTCATGCTTTTCCCAGTCTTCGAGATCGCTTTTGTGTTCAGGAAACCCAAGAAGAAGAAATCATGCCGGTGTCGGTATCTTGTGGGGCTCACCATACAGCGGTGATCACACGTCGTGGAGATCTAATCACATGGGGAATGGGCAGTTGTGGCCAGACCGGGACGGGTAACTCTGGGGATGTGCGTTTCGACTTGTGCATACTACAATAACAAACTGCACAACGGCATAAGGCTAGACGTGTCTGCAGTCCGCTGTTCCGAAGAAAGTTTGGTTCAAAGATGAAAATGCAGCTGTCAGGATTGTAGCTTGTGCTGGTGGCGGCAACGAGACCATTGCAATTGACGAGAAGGGCGGCTTGTGGGGATGTGGCCGCAATCAGCATGCTCAGCTGGGACTGGGTCATGCTGACCATGTCTTTGAGATGCAGAGTATCAAAGACTTTGCTGCTGCAACATCAACGTGAGGTCTCAGACACTTCCATGTTGCTTGGGGATAATTTCTTCTCTGCAATGTCTGAGTGTAACGAGCAAAGAGTAAATCAAATGTTATACCATATGCAGGTCCCTTGCAACCGCACACCGCGATTCACCGTCGGCTGTGGCAGTGCAAGCTGGGATGAGCCACACGGCGTTCTTGATGAGCAATGGAGCGCTGTTCACCTGTGGTACATCTGCCAATGGCAGGCTAGGAACTAAGAATGCTATGCTTGCTGCTCAGGCGGCTGGAACATCCATCGATGACCTTGCGCCATACTCAACTCCGCAGCTTGTGGAATCTTTCTATCCCCGTGCGACGTTGTCGTTGAATCAGTATGTGACTTACGTGACCTGTGGAGATGCACATTCTTTAGCCATCACTCTAGCCGGAAATTTGAAGGCGTGGGGAATGAATGAATATGGGCAACTAGGGCTCGGAGACAAGTGCGTCCTCTCAAAACGTGCTTCCTGGAAAGTTTGTGAGAATTTCACATGTTCTTGAACACGCATTCCCATGCCAGCATGTATACCGCTGTGGTTGCTGCTTCTGACACATTCAATTTGCTACAGCGATGACCGGGAACTCCCAGTGGATGTACCCTTGGAGAACACAGAGGGACAGTATGGTGCATCGCGTGCTGTATTTGTCGCAGCTGGAAACCGGCACTCCTGTGTCCTTGTAAGCCACAGTGGCCGTATGGCCGTCCACTCATGTGGCTATAATGTCTATGGACAGCTCGGCCTTGGGCATCTGCAGTGTACAGCCCGGTGCGACATCAGTGCACCATTGCTTGCATTGTGGTCTCCTTTGACAGAGTATTCTCAGAGGTGTATTTATGACACAGTTTAGAACATGTGGCCAACAGTAGAGTAATTCATCTCCAGTTGCCTACATTGGCATCTTCTAGTGAGCAGGTGGCAGGCGGGGGCATTCGCAGCCATGTAAAGCACCTGTAACATGTTGACACCTGCTAGTGTGCATGTTTCCAGTGACGTTGAGACTGGAACAGCCAATCTTACGTGTGTGTGGCATTTGCAGGTTCGAACGGGTGAAGTGGTTTGAAAAGCAGGAGCCATCCATCCATGTAACCACTGTGACTTGTGGATCATGGCATACTGGTGCCGTTGATGAAGAAGGAAATCTCTATACATGGGGCAGAGGTGACTGGGGGCAGCTAGGCAATGGCTCGGTGTGATCTGCTCTTTCCACCGCTACTCGTGGTGGGCAATTCTGCTACCAGCTGACCAACATTGCACACTTCTTCACAGGTATTTGACATTGAGGTGGTGATCATGCATGCAGCGATTCGGGTCCAAGGTACCACAGCGGCTTCATTGCTTCACCGTGGCGCATCCCACAAACACTCTCCACCGTACGAACAGGCCTAAGCCCAAGCTGAGATCAAAGGGTGGCCACAACAACCCCATTATCGACGAAATGGTGGTATGCTGCGACTTGCCAAATAATCTGAAGCAGCCATGTTCATATCCATGAATTTCTATCTGCTGCGCCGTATCACCTGTCAAAGTCTGCAGCTTCAAATGCTGACCTGCAGCAATCATGCTTCAGGCACCGACACCAAACCCTGCTCTCTATGTTCACCACCAGAGGCCGCGAGTTGGCAGCCATGGCCCAATGGACAAGTACATGCGGCCTTGCACAGGACCTGCTGGCCGATTGCGCAGCGCATCAGCCCCTGCAACAGGAGCTGCGGGCACACAGACACGTATGGTGTCTGGCGGGACGTCTGCTATGAATTTAGAGCACCTGGCGCATCGCCGTAAAGCAATGCGTGGTCAGTGCGCTGGTATGCCATCAAGGTCTCATAGCGCTCAGGTGGAAAGCACCTCACGTGCAGGTTTCAGTTCTGCTTACCCTGCTGGACCTGCAAATAATGGATCAGAGCAGAGGCAGGGAGGTCCACCAGAGCAATCACAGCCGTGCCACCAGACAAGTGCTGGAATTGATGAGCATGTGGCGATGGCTGAGAACATCTTGCCACAGCTTTTGCATGATGCACAGCAATGGCCACGGTCAACCATCAGGGCGCCTACTTCCCAGCCTGGACATGGACCTGTCACACGGTCCAGGACTGTGCACAATGGCGCTCTGCAGCCAATTCTTCCTCACAGCAATACATCTGTTCCTCAGGCCGCGCCACATTCAGGTCTAGCTGCAGAACAATTTGCAGATGGCAAAGGGGGCTGGCAGGACCGCCGGAGCACAAGACGAGGGATGGGCACGAGCCTCAGCGCTGACCAGCCAGTGGGGCACCGGTCCGCACTCGCCCAAGGCAGGCGGTTGCGGTCCCCGTGTGCCAGCGAGCATGGGGCCACAGCATGCACCAGGCACCGTGCAGAGGCAGTTGCAGCAGAGTTTTGCATGGACGTTGACAGCGACGGTGATGCGCTTGATCAGCATGTCTCTGTCGCAGACATCTGGGACAGCGCTGCAAGGGGTCCCAAGGAACATCGCATGCCCCTACGCAAGCAGAACACCAACGTCATGAAGACTATAAGATCTTCACGGCAGCCGACTCCCCGAACTCGATCTGCTGGTCATGCATACAAGCTCCGGAGCCGCAGCCGGCCACAGGGAACATGTGACCATGACAGTACACAAGCCAGTCAGTGTGACACACACTGAGTATCAACATGAGTACTGAGCGGAATTAATTGGTGCTTGAGTCAGTACTTTCGGGCTTTCGCTTATCCAACAGGCATGGTTGCCTGTGATGCTGTATTTTCTGTACGAAGGACAGAGCGAGTCAATTCTGTGTGTGTGCTCGCAGAACTGTCCAAGCCAACAAGTAGTGTGCACGTGTATGGCATGAACGCCTGACTCGGCAGGGGGAAACCCGGTATTGGGGTGCCTTGTAACTGTGCCCATTGATCCAAAATCAAGGGCTGCGTGCCGAACGTTAACGTTGTACCAAGCTGTGCAGTTGCATGAGCACGTCACAGCAAGCCGTCTGCGAGGGCAGACATGTTGACAGGAAGCATACGACAATTTGGTATGCACTGTTACATCGAGGGGCTCCGATCCAGTGCACCAAGCGAACGTACAACTAGAGTCTAGACCCACATGCTACCCAGCAGATGCGAGCCGGCCAGGCGATCACCTGGCACGAACTGCCGACCCGTGAGCCGTGCTACCCTGGACATGGTCTTTCTGATCACAAACCCGTTTCCTTTCACTGTCGCCGCACTGAACTCCTGCAAGGAGTTCTCAATCCAGCGAGCATTTGCTCTCTTGTTGAACGGCCCAACCAACGACACTGCCAGCGTGTTGAGGTACTGCATGGCATGCGACCCTAGTCTGCCATATGTCTCGTGCACAACCGGCACCACCTTGTACGATCCCTGCACACTCTCTTTGTACTTGTTGAGTTTGAACTGTTCGCGTACGGCGGCCGCGTGCCCCTTTGCCCCCGATGCTTTCCCCACCACAGCCACCCTAGATGGGTGGATGAAGCTGACATCTAGCACATACACATCCACGTCCGGACCATTTGCTAGGATGTCCCCCCTACTGTCGTCCCTGTAGCGTCTGTCCAGGCTGCGCATCACAGGCTCAATTGATGTGGACACCCCTGCCGCTCTTACTCGACGGCCCCAAGCCGTAATGGCAATGTTGTGGCGCAACGTCCAGCAGTCGGCATTGTGTCGACACGTCATGGCATGATCTACGTCGCCGGGCTTCGCCCGAGCATTGCAATCACATATCACTTCCCCATCTAATGGCGGCAGGGGGGAAAGTCCGCCCCTGAACCGCATCCCATGCACAAAATCCCCATCATTCAGAGTCAGCATGCGGTTGGTTGGGAGGGAATCCAGGAACAGTGAGGCAACATGACAGGCGCAGCTGCGCATGCGCGCAAGGTCCTTTGCACCACCAGGGGTGCTGCCCAGCTGTTGCAGCAGCGCGTCGTGCCGTGTCTGCGCTACTGCCCTGGTCACTTTTCTGCTCATACCGGGAAGGCCAGTGGCGATGAAGACGTTGTCGAGCTCCTCTGGGCCCCAGTCCGCCTCCGGCGGCATTGCTCACGCAGCGCTGTCCATTTTTCTTGTAGGCCTTTGGCAACGTCGCCGTCGGCGAATGGGCGGAAGTCGGGGGGGCCATCGCGCATGGCGTCATGCGCCAGCGCGGCGCTGGACATTTGGTATGCATGCGCAAGGTGCGAGTTTCAGCACGCACATATTGGACAATCATGATACCTCACTGCGCAACTGCTGGCCAGTCGCGACGCCGAACAGTGGCTACCAGTACACTGGTGTACGCGTCGGTCACTGCACGGTAGGAATTAGCGATCGTTGCACGCGCACCGCCTGTGCTGCATGAAAGAACAGGATTAGCATGCAGATTTATGGCAAGGAAGGGGTTCGCGGACTTCCAGGGACGAGTTCGCGGGAAGTGTTCGCTGGGAGGTTGCGAGCACTTCGAAGGCTCCACGCGTCTGCATGCATCAACAGTTCACGGGGCAGCGGGAAACAGCGATTAGTATTCCTGCTCCATGTGGCCAGTTTAGAACTTGCACTGGCGCGCTGCATTCCAAATGTGTATAAACAGTATGTGTGCATGAGCGCGAAGTAATTACAAGTAATTACATAAGTGCACATATGGTGTCGGAGCGACCGTACGTACAGCAAATGGCCGCGGCAGCTTGAGCACCTGCAGCTGACGGAACAGACTACCTCGCATCATCATTGCCAGACATGTTGGAGCTTTCTCCGGAGCTGGAGAAAATTGCACGGGCCTTTTGCCCAATTGTGAGCTTCCATCCACAGGTGTGCTGCCCCGCCTGAATCGTGTCACCGGAGTCATGCGATCGATTCGACGCATTGCGCGCGAAGGTGGTCAGGTACAGAATGGCCAGGACAGAGCTAGCGACGAAAAAGTGAAGCATCAGCGTCGCCAATGCGTCTCCCCGTTGTATAGGAACGATTTCTTCCGTGCGGAGTCGAATTCTTTTATGAGAGGTGCCACCTCAGACAACGGAAGACAGATCTAGATGAGATCGCCACCATCATACCCCGCGGCGAAATAACCCCCGACAAGATATCAAGTACGACATACGTCTGCACAGGCTGCATATTGGTTGCTATGGCGTTCACGGTCGTGCGAAATTTAGTAGCCGTGCACGCAACGTTGGCCAGCTCACCGTACGCGTGGCCTGTACAAGTGGATATTCTTGGATATCCTTCCGCGGACACTCTTGCTCAACCACGTACGCGTGGGCCACCGCGGCTTGCCGGTACCGCCCCTGTCACAATCGCCACGCACTCAGTATCAACACCCGGCACTGCCTCCCGGCCACCCTGCTGAATCCAGCCGTGCCTCCAGGTGCAACCGCGAATGCGGCCTTGCCAGATGGGTACTTCCTTGAACTGACTGAGCCCAGCGATCAGACTGGCATCTCCTCTGGCCCCCTGTCAACGGTCCCCGTCATGTGCCACATCAAACGCGTCCTGGGCCCCAATACCGACGTTCTGGAACTCAACTACATGTTCCTGTTTGCACACTCCGGGGCTTACATCATCTTTGGCCAGGAGACGGGCGCGCATGACGGCGACTGGGAGCACATCACAGTGCGGGCAGACCCCTACACTGGCGCCCTCATCGCCGTATACTACAGTGCGCACCGCCACGGCGACGGTACGTGGGTGCCCGCGCGCAAGGTGCCATTTGACCAAGCGTCCGGCCGCCTGGTTGCCTTTTGCGCGGTTAACGGCCACGGCATGCACCCCCAGTCCGGCCGAACGCTGCGCGTCTTTGGCCTCGCCAACGACGTCACCTCCGCCGCCGGCCGCCGCTGGAGCAGCCGCCGATGCGTCATCGTGGTGCCGCCCGGGCAGCACGCCAAGGGCCCTCTGACTCTGAACGACCTGCCGGAGGTGAGTGACCGCGGCGCGCAGCACACCAAGCCATGGCAAGGCACAGCACCGCGGCTGCAGCTGCCGGCGCCAGCGCTCGGCTTCAACGACGGCGCGGTGCCGGTGACGGAGGTGGAGGTGGAGGTGCGGGAGGCACCGTTCCTGGAGTGGTCGCTGCGGTGGGGCACGGTGGTGAGCCCGCAGCTGCAGCGCTGGTTCAAGCATGCGGAGCACCCCAGCGGCAGCACGACATTCCGGCGGGTCGCGCTGCCATGCATACGGCAATGATGTCTGCACCGCCTGCCACTGGCCGTGTGCATTTCAACGAGAATAACAGCGATAGAAGGAGGTCGCAGCGGGGGGATGCGCGTTGACGTGGTTTCAATTTAATTGATTTACAAGATGGCAAGCTTTTCATGTGATTGCGCGAGTGGCCTGCTGGCTGGCGGGTGGCCTATGTTTGAACTGTGCAAGAGGAGGAACTAATGCGTGAGAATAGGTAGGGTCTTGTGCATGAGGTGCGGATGCCCAGTGAGGGCTGTCTCTGTGGCACGTTTACCTGAGCGACGCGCCCGCGGCGTGGGGGCGGTTGAACGGATGTGCCCAGCAGCTGCAGCGCTGCTGGCATGGCGGCATGCACTGCCGGCCGCCTTCGCCGTGTGTATGGACGGTGTGTGTAGGCTGTGTGTATGACCTCTGTATGACCTAGGTCGCAGAGGTTGAGGGTGGGTGTACAGTCATAGCAGCGGAGGAAATGGAGAGGGATTGCAAGCAAAGATGGCGACGGCCAGTGTAAGAAACACAAAGTTACACATCGACAGAGCATCGGGCACTGCACGAGCAGCCTGCCTTGGCAGGCCAAGCACGCCCCACAGAGGTGCGATCACCACAGCCGCTGCAGCCGCTGCAGCCACGTGCTGGGCTCCTTGCCGTCGGCTGCATCTGGCGAGCCCTCGCCCTGCTCCGCCCGCTTGCGGATCTTCACAATGGCGCTGACGATATTCTTGTCATCGTAGTGGTCGGCGATCGCCTGAGCCACCTCGTCCGGAAGCGCCGACGCCTCCCTGCAGCGATGTTGGACGCCCATGACACGTTGGCCGCTACGCCTGGCTTGCCCGCGGCTTGTGTGCGAGTGGTCTGTGCACACATGGCAGCGGCGGCAGACAGCCATGGTCACAGCTGTGCAAGGGTGCTGTGGTCGCACATCCCTCAGGAAGGCCTGAAAGGTGCTGTGCACAGGAATCGCGATGGAGCAGGAGCGGGCGCCATGCTGTGGCAGGGCAACGAGGCAGGCGCCACGGACCACACATGGATGGATGGATGGGCGGGCGGGGGCGGGGGCGGACGCACCGGTCACGGGAGGCGGCCACTTCCGAGAGGTCCGCGCACGGTCGGAAGCGCACGTGCGTGGTCACCGAGTAGTCGAAGGAGTTGTGCAGGCTGGACTGGCCCTTGTTGTACGGCTGCGAGTCCGGGTCCGGGGCGGAGGGCTTGTACGTTTCGAGGTGCTCCAGGTACTCTAGCACCGTGTCTGCTCCGGCATGAGCGAGGCGGTGGGAGTACACTCGGTACGCGATGTAGTAGATCGGGAGGTTGGGGAAGGGGGAGAGGGCTAGCGGGGACAGCGGGATCAGCGCAAAGGTCGTGACTCGTTGCCAGTTCTGGTGGTATTTGACTCGGTTCCTGGCCGTGAAGAGCAGGTGCCGGCGGACGTAGGCTTCGCTGAACGAGTTCTGCACAGCAACGATGGTGTGCAGGCGACTCTGGGGGAGCATGTGGGGCTCAAGTGCAGCTCAGCTTTGAGGATGAGGGCACACGGGGTAGCTGATTTCCAGCGCGTTGCCTTTGCCAGTCGAGGGGATCGCCTTGAAGAAAGCTTCCGTTGGATCCTCTTTAGAGAGCACAAAATTTGCAAATCTGCATGCCGGAACAGCCAGTGGCCGCAGCCCCAAGCCATGCAGCCCAACCTCTGGAGCCTTTGGCGCAGTCTGCTTCAGTGGGGTCATGCATGCTGCGAATCTGGGACTGGGCGCACCTAAGCACGTATCCTTTCACTGTGCCCTCCTTGGCCTCCTTGACTGACTTCCATTCGGCTTGCACCCGAGCGGTAACCCGGTTGACGATCGCTCCGAAGAGCCCTGGGGACTGTGTGCTGCTCTCGTTGGGCTGGCTTGTCGCATCTACGGGAAGCTCGGAGACCTTCCATGCATAAAAAAGCCAGTCTTTCTGATATACGGGAAATGCGAGCGCTTTCACGACGCGTGGGCCCATATGTACGGAAGCTCGATCGACAGCAAGTGGTCAGCAACCAGCCTGTGAGACATCAGCATGCAAGACGCAACATCCACACACGAAAGCCAACGTCGCTGCGCATACAACGTGTGCACCGTGTTGTCATGACCGTTTCACGTCCAACGCCTATTACGCCGGGCGCAGGCACATCCTCGTCGCTGGCATGAACCAATAATGTCACCGGTCGCCATCTCGTCGAGCAGGCCTGCGCAATTAATTCTGCGCGTAAGTTAATGTGACGTCGTAGCTAGCTAGTGATCAACCTTACCACGCGAAAGCTGTGGCTGAGAGCAATGTGCACGCTGCATTCGACGTGCTGACGAGTCCCCTTATGAATGTGGTCGCGTTCACGGCGCCTGTTCCGGGTGCTTGACGGAAGCTGGCTGTCGTTCCCAGGAGCGAGCTCAATAGGGACGCGCAGACCACGCAAGATCGCCAAAGCCTGTTCATGCTGCACACCTGGATTTGCTGTATTGTGTAGAATGTGGAAATCCGGCTCTCGTGCGCTGCACGCATGCGCAACCGGCACATTCAATCGCAACGCCACAAGTCCGCCTGCCCCACTGTATTGCGCACCTCAGCCGCGCTGCAAGAATCAGATCTACCTAAGAAGCCACTGGAGTCGTGCTCATGCGGCACACACAACGGATGGCGGTCTGGCGACAGGCAGAGACTCCGACCAGGACACAATTGCAGCCATTGTCACTAGTGCGGTTTCTGTACAGCATGCTGGCACACGCCGCCCAGTAAACCGGATGAGGATGCCATCATAGTCTCGGAGCATCCCTGCAGGCGGTCACAACGGATCAGTTGCTATCATCCGCCTGTCCGGTCCACAGGCTGTGGGCATCAGCTCACAAGTGTTTCGTCCGGGACCAGCAAGCAGCCTCTCCTCTAGCACACCCCCAAATGGCGCGCCTGGGTTTCAACCGAAAACCCACCGTATTCTTTACGGGCATGTCGTGGATGGGTCAGGCAATGTGGTAGACGAGGTTCTTCTGTTGCCAATGCTGCGGCCGCGTTCATACACATGCGAGGACGTCATAGAGCTGCATTGCCACGGCGGCGGCGTGTCTGCACAGCGAGTGCTGGACCTGTGCCTCGCCGCTGGATGCCGCCTCGCCGCTGCCGGAGAGTTCACCCTGCGGGCCTTCCTGAACGGCCGCCTTGACCTGTCTCAGGCCGAGAGTGTAGCACAGCTGGTGGCTGCTCGTACCGTAACAGCTGCCGACAGCGCTCTTGCCGGCCTTAAGGTGCTCTTTCTGCCTTGCATGGCCCTCCATGGGCGCGTTTGCGTGTTTATGCAGCAGCTCACCCTGCAAACGAGGCTGCTTGGGCTGTACCGGCCTTGCCTGTGTTCCAGCGGACGCTGCGTGTGTATGAACAAGTTCTCAGCTAGTGTAATAAGTTGAGCAAATTTTCGCAGGGTGGCATCGCTGGTGAGGTCCGTGGCCTTCGCGCCCGCATGGTGGACCTCCTAGCGGAGATTGAGGCGAGAATAGATTTTGATGACGAGGTGCCGCCCATCGACACTGAAAAGCTGAGTGCGGACGTGGCAGACCTGCAGGCGGCGCTTGAGGCGGCGCTGGCGACGTCGCGGCGGGGGCGCGTCCTCCGCAGCGGCATCCAGGTTGCCATTGTTGGCCGGCCAAATGTCGGCAAGTCGAGCCTGCTAAATGCGCTCTGTGGTAACGAGCGTGCCATTGTGACTGACGTTCCAGGCACAACTCGAGACATTGTGGATGCACTGGTTCGGATTCGCCCCGGCTGTGCCTTTTTCGGCTGCTTGGCAGTCATGCAGCTGTAATATTGCATGTGTCTCCGTGTCGTTTCTGGAGCTGCACACTCTGTCATGCTCCATGACATCTTACAAAGACAACACAGTGCACTCAGCCCCAATTGCACGCCGGCTGAAATGGCACATTTACTAGTCATCGGGGCTCTTGTAATGCGTGATGTAACCCTGTCTGGTAAATGTGACACGGTATGGTGTAGGTTGAGATCAGGGGTATCCCGGTGACGCTGCTGGACACAGCAGGAATCAGGCACACGGAGGACACTGTGGAAGCGATGGGGGTGGAGCGGTCGAGAGCAGCGGCGGCCGCAGCAGACGTGGTCGTGTTTGTATATGATGCTGAGGTGCGCTCTTGCAGCTGCCATGTGGCTTGTTGCAGTAGTGCAGTAGCAGCTGCAAGTAGCGAATCTTGTTCATACCAGGTGGCCAAACATGCGACACAAGACGTTAAAACGGAGTGGGGGTGCGTGTGCAGGCGCGATGGACGTCTGAGGATGCGGAGCTCTTCAGTGCTATCTGGCCCGACCCGCCGCCAGCTGGCACCCCTCCGATGGACGCCCCATGCATCCTCGTCGCGAACAAGCGCGATCGCGTTCAAGAGGTCAGCCTGAAGGCCCTGCCAGTGTACTGCCACCGCAGGTTTGACGCCATGCTGGCTGCCTCTGCAGTCACAAGAGCCAACCTGGAGGCGCTGGAGCAGGCCGTGGAGCAGGCGGCGCTGGCCGGGCAGGCAAACGAGGGGAAGGGCCGGGCGTGGGCGGTCAACGAGCGGCAGGCTGGGGCACTTGTGGCGGCACATGAGGCGCTACTGCACGTAGGCGAGAGCATCCAGGCGGACCTGCCGCTCGACTTCTGGACGATCGACATGCGGGCAGCGATACAGGAGCTGGGCACAGTCACAGGCGACGATGTGACAGAGGAGATCCTGGACACCGTGTTTTCAAAGTTTTGTATAGGAAAGTAACATGTGTGTGCACTGTGGTGCGGTGGTGTGAGACAAGCCGCAACCTTGGCTGTGTGGTTTACTGCGGTCAAGCATGCGAAACTGAGTATCAAATTCAGGCCACACCACCTGTACCACCCGTAGCCGATTGCGTTTCCCACCCCACCATCTGCCCAAACGAAGCGCGACACCTCGTACGCTTCCGGTTGCGGTCAGTTGCTGATGCAGTGCGACCGTCTGCCAGCCGCCCCAGCTTGGAACAGTGCGCCCAAATATGTCAACTTCAGTCCTGCACCAGAAATTTGTTGAAAGTCGGCCTGGGTCCAGTTCACGTGTCATAACAGCATGGAGCACGCCAGCAGGCAGCACCTGCTGTAGCGCCCGGTGAGCTAGGCTCACGTGCTCTGTTCGCCCACCAATCAGCCGTCTCCTTGACAGCGCCAGACCACCGGACTGTGTGTGTGCAATCGGCGGAGCCAGCGCAATTCGCATGCTGAGCAACGCCGGCTCCGTCAGTGTGCGCGGGTACTGACTGCCCGAGCTCAGCTGCATCATTCCATCTGCGGTGCCCTTGTCACCAATGTCATCGGGTGGCACAGAACCAGCAACATCCGCTGCATCATTTACACCTGCTCCAGATGTTTCCCGACCAACTGCTGCGGCGAGTGGTTCTGTGGTGTCACTGCCATGTCGCGGTCCATGTCGAGAGAAACGGGCGCTCTGCTCCGAGTGCCAACGCTCTGCACCCTGCTGCCCAAAAGCCTCTGTTGGGATGCCGCACGGCCCCGCATCTGGTTCACCCGTGCTACCATGCTGCACCTGTCCTGGCCGGTGCGGACCACAGCTGTGAGGCAGCCCTGCAGCATTCGCCTCGCCTTGTATATCATCGCCAATGGTGCCCCCTTCCCACACTCCCGCAGTGCACGCGGTCGTAGCTGCGCCACAGCCGGGACCGTTCTGCTCCGCTGCACCAGAGCCGACCGGGTGCAGCTCTGTGCTCTGCGCGGAAGTGGGGAACGCCCCCGCGCTCCCCGGAAGCCAGGCCCTCGCCTTGCCCGGCGATGCAATCGGCATGTCCATGCTGCGCCTGACGCCGGCGTCAACCAGTGTGGTGCCTCGATGAGACGTCAGGGATGGCACTGCGGCCATGCCAGCCCCGCAGTCCACACCATGCTTGCCAGGGGGCATGTAGAGCGAACCCAGGGGTGTGTCACAGTCGGTAAGCACCTCCGAGCTGGCCCGCGCCCAGGCGGACCGCACGGCCTGCGCCTGATCGATCTGCATGCCGGCACGAGCAGCAGGCGCCAAAGGCGGCGCTGCCGGGGCGCGAAGCGCCTCCAGCAGCGTGACGCGCGATGCAGGTGCCGCTGCGCAGCGCATGGCCGGGCTGACAACCGCGTCAAACTCGGCGCAGACGCGCCGCATCACCGCTGTGAACTCAGCGTACGCTGGATGCTGTGGCAGTGGCTTGTCTGCCGTTCGCTGTGCAGCCAGGTGCTCGAACGGCGGCATGGGCTCATCGCGCCAGCCGTGCATGCATGCCGCCAGCTCCTGAGTCATTACCTGCACACTGTGCCAGTTGGCCAGCGCGTGTTCCAGGTCTGCGCGCTCGAGCCGGTAGACCTCGGAGTACTCCGCTGCGACCACAGTTGCCAGGCGCGGGTTACCTGCATGGCGTGTACCGACCATGGGTCCAAACACTTGCAGATCACTCCCTATTATGCGGCCCAGCAACCACGTACTGCTTGCTGGAGCCACTGTCCATCGGTCTCACCGGCTGGCATCCGCACTGCATTAAGGGTACAGTGCATGGTCAGCTTGAGTACCGATCTCTGGTCCATGCTGCTGCGTATGATGCAGCCTTTATGTGGTTTGAACGGCCGGCTGATCAGAGCTCGCACGGCTCGAGCTGACCCCGGCATGGGGCGGGCTTGCACTGAAAGTGTGACACGTGCGGCCTCTATTCGAGTTGTTCGGAATCAGATGTGATGACTGCACAGCCCATGAAGCAATCCTGAGCATGGCAGCTAGGGCCGCCACACCTGTCAAGCAGCCATAGTCTCCACAGAATTCGTTGCTGCCGATGGTCTCCAGCACAACATACTCAGCAGGCAGCTCCAGACACGACATCCTGGCATTGATGGCACGCAGGACGGGTGCCGGTTCATTGCACATCCTCCGGATGAAGCCCAGGATCCCTTTGTAATTCCCCGAGGCCTGGTCGTCTGCAGGGCCATGATGTCCACTGGCATGGCCGTGACTTGGCGCGTGTGTCCGTGTGTTGGTCAGCTCCCCTATGCCGGCACGCGGATCCAGGATGGTTGCAACTTTCGCAATAGCAGATACGTCCTTGTACCACCGGACCTGCCGCACAGCTCAACTCTATGCATACGCTCTGCTGTGTTGCAAGCTCTGCCTGCTGCATGATGTCTTAGACTGGTAGACCCATGGCCCAACTTGCGCATCACGTGTAACGCAGTGCGTGTAGGTCAGGTGCTGCGAGCATGCACAGTGGTGGCGGACAGGAGCAGGCAGTGGCCCACTGGAAGGGGGGAGGCACCTGGAGGCTGCCATGGGCGACAATATACAGGACTGTGTCTACTTTGCCCTGCCGAATGAGTATGTCGCCAGGTGCGTAGTGCGCAAGTGTGAGGGAGCTGACCAGCTGCACAATCAACTCCTTCTCGGCCCGTGCAAACAAGGGGTGCCCTCGGAAGATCTTTTCGTATGTCAACAGCACCACCTCAGACCTGTGCTCCACAACTGCCAATCCGCATTGGTGAACCACATGCCACTCAATCACTGGTTGTCAGGGAAGGGGGCGCGGGCCAATGGCGCTGCCTGCTCAACTCAGAAGTGTGCCAGGCCACAAGTGGCAAGATTTCCCACCTCAGAGCCGGTGAAAGGCCGTTGATGACCTCAGCTTCTTCATCCAAGACCGTGTGGCTGAGTGCATAAGTGTAGAACGCATGTATACGCACGGCAAGTGACCCGTGGATCTTCCGTGCCCGCAGGAAGTCCTCAATTCCCTGCAGAGTCAGCAAATGCAACATGCAGAGTGCATGTTGAAATCGATGATCCAAAGGCGTCATGTTGGCACCCACTTCAACAGCGACATGGACGAAGGATGACATGACGCCGCAACTTGAGCGCACCTGGATCTGTGCGGAGACTTTGGCATTCTCCACATGGATGCGGGACACAAGCGTCGCAATTGCGCCAGTGAAGTATGAAAACAGAGTGACTCCTAGCACCTGCATGACCAGGCGTACAGTCAAGGTGGCGCGGGAGGCACGGAATTGGCCTTGTCATGGCATGCCCCATCTGTTTGGGACATCAACACCTGCACTGGCAGATGCAGACAAGAACACGCCTGATGATTTGATGACGCCTGATGATTTATTCCATGCGGGACAGAAAGAATATCAAAGAATTTCATTGAACATAGCTAGTTCATGTGGAGCATAACTCTGTATGATTTCTCACCAGCTGATACCACTGAAAAAGTCACACCATTGCGACCATGCTTGTGATCTTGCCTGCGGCTGAAACGGGTGTGATGTCTCCATATCCCACTGTCGTCACGGTGGACAAAGCCCAGTATAGCGCACTCACATACTGCTCGTACACCGATTGCCCGAGTAGATTGTCTGCTGTGTGAAGCCAGCTGCCCCAGGTATCAGGATTGTCTGGGTCATACCCATCGTGGTCCTGCATGTGACATGTGTTACACTGTCATAGATCAAGGCCTCAGCAGCGCCGAGGGGACAAAGCAGGAAGCAAAACGCATGTGATGTGTCACCAAACAGTCCGCCTGGCACGAGCAAATGTGTGATGATTCAATGAACTAATCACTGGAAGTTGAATCATAAACTGCCCACAGTTATGGGTTTTGTGGATGATGACAATGATCTGCAGACTTACATATATGTCATGTGAGAGAACCTGCTCCGGAACAGGGAGCGTGCATTTGTCAGGGAACAGCACCACCAACTGTCTGGAGACGGCATAAAACACGCATGCAGAGGCATGGCAAAGCAGCAGCGCCCCGCAAAGGATTGCAGCGAGGTGTAGCACGCTGCGTCCAAGGGTAGTCTCGAGACGACGGAACATTCTTGGCAGTCGCAACAGACGCAGGAGCTTGACAGCCCTGAGCAGCCGAAGCATCTTGGCTGCACGAACGAGGCGAGCAGACTTGAGGAGGGCAACGGCGCTCACTTCTGATGACTGACTCATGGCAGATGGCGAAGCCCAATCAAATGGGAACACAGACACCGCGTCAATTGCAAACCATGACTTGATGTATGCCGCTGCTATGCTTGGTTTTGACATGACAAGATCTCCTGATTCAGTGTAGAAGCCAGTCCAAAAATTCAGCCTGCTCTCAAGTGTACACGGGTGATAGCGTGCAGTGAATGAAGCAGTCACTTTGTTTTCAGTAGCTTCGGGACTGCAGCATGCAGGGCAGTCCACCATGTATTCAAAATGGCAGCGTACAGAATGTCGGCGATGAAGAAACAGTCGATCATCACACCCATCAGACCCCATGGCCGGCTGACAGAATGGTTGATATCGAATGCCAGAATGAATGGGAGGGTGACACTGGTGCACATGATGAGGACAGCCAGCCAGCAGTCCCAGCTGGTCCTGAACATGCCGTCTGGCAACACCCCGTGCAGGCCCTGCAGCGCATAGCGGTACGCTGCCTGCCACAACGTAGCTGTGCCTTGACGGTGACCTGCGTCTGCCTCTCCAGGTCCTCTGTTCCACGCGTCGGGCATGACATGAGATCTGCATGCCATGCTAATTGCGCACATCCAAGCAGAGTATGCTATCACAGTGCGTGGAAAAGCTTACGATGTCTCCCGAGATTCTCCGATTGGCCACTTATGCCGCTTGCACATCTCAGCATGTGCTCCATGAGGTTTTACGGGGCTGATTGGAATCCATCCAAACAAACCCTGCCAGCCAGCACGTTTGGGTGCAGCTTCTGAACTCCCCCTGTAATCGATATAGAGAGCTGTCACGTGCTCCAGTGTGACTCTAGAAAGCTCAGACTGACTGTGGGGGTCTAACATATGCTCACACTCGGCACCTGGCGCGCGGAACCAGGGACTGCACAATTAGAAGTCAAAACAAAACGCTACATCAGGCAAGATGCATCGCCGCCTTTGATGGGCACGAGATGGACTTGCCATGCCGCAACGAGAGCGACAAGTAAGTGGTCTGCAGAACGCTGTCTTGAGAATCGCAACACGCTACTCGAATCGCAAATCAATAGTGCGAATCGGCGGGGTGTATTAACTGCGTTGAGCTACACCATGATATTCATGGTGGCTACAATTGTTGCGAGCATGCAATCAATGACAGCTGATGCCCTGTCGCCACAATACCACACACACCATGGCTGCCTGTCGCCACAATACCACACACACCATGGCTGCCGGCTTGTGCACGTTATGCGATGAGGTTTGAACCCATCATGGACACGGGCACTACAAGAACTACTTATAATTCGTTCATGGGGGCGCGGGTGAGAGCCTGCAGACGTATCGTAAATAATCCGGTTTGCACATGTGAGCTTACAATGTGAGTGCATGGATCAGAATATGGTCAACATATGGTTGGCTCGCTAGGCCACCCGATGAGGTGACACTGCTTTATAGATTGGAACCCCAAGCTGCTCTTGCTTCTTTGCCAACCTCAGCATGAGCATATCTCTGACCAGATCGCCGGGAAGGCCCATTTCGGCCGGATCAAAAGGTACCTCATACTTGAGTCGCACGTTCTTCACCTGGCGATCCAAATGGTCCATTCGCCGATCGGTTGGTTTCATATCTGCACCACGCCCCATGTATGTTCCATGTTGGAGAACTTTTTGCTCACCAACCATTCTTTGTTCATCATCATTCTGGTATGCTGGAGCTGGCTTGACCTGCAGCTGATGATCCATGTAACGTAGGCGAGCTCAACGATAACCCACATCCACATGCTTACCTAGGGAGGCCGCACTGCCAGGTTGTCGAACTCCTCTTCATCACAGTCAGTCCAATCTGAGAGTGAAGAATCAGTTGACGGTGGCCGGACGGATCTGACAAAATTGTTCTTGTCCTCTTGCTTATGGGGCGTCCTTACATCTGCCACCACTGTGTAAGGAAAATTTTTCTTTTTGCTCGTTCCAATTGATGCTGTCCTCATATGGCGTGCCATCTGCTTTGCAGTCATAAACGTTCTCTGTTGAAATGGGTTACAGTGAACGCTAGGTGGGATGAAAATGGTGTCTGTTACCAAAGTGACCTTGGCTTTCCTGCGGCTTTGCCCTACACATGATGTGAGGCTTACAATTTGCAGTGCATTAAATTTGCACTTAAAAAACGCTGCCATCCATGGCTGGATACAGCATGGTCATTGCAGCTCCTGCATCACACCAGATACGATAACATGCTTTGTCATCTCTTGATACGCATGGCCTGATGCAGCTTTCTCTTTGCCAAGGCGTGTGAAGCGGTGACCAACAATTTTCAGCTCCTCATAGTCCAGTGAAACGTCACCAGCTCGTCGGTTTCGCCGGATGTAATCCATGGCATCTTCTTCTTCCTCCTCCCTCACCTGAATATGCTCAGGATTTTCAGGCTACTCACGTGCCACTCTTCAATCCGCGACATCCATGGCACAACCATGTGCACAGATACACTGCACAGTATGCGACTGACTGAAGTAACCTGCTGTGCCAGGACATCCATCGAATCGACTGCAGTGGATCTTGTGCATGCGCCTATTGAAGCCAGCCTTTTGAAGTAATCTCTGTCGCTGATACGTGCACTTGCTTCCACCAGGCTGGCACGAAACCAGTTCCGCACAAATATTCCACGCACAATGGCTTGTACCACACTCACGTAAGTGTGCATGAGAAGGGTCTGCATCATCAACGAACGTTAGACAGCTCCATGTGATGCTTGAACTCATGCAGTATGCAGGCTGCAATGCGCACCCTGGACATCCAGTCCGTACCAGAATGTTGCAGCATTGCCCTAGAAATCCTGCCATGTGGATACTTGTGCGGATCAAATGCTGGCATCAATATCCTGACCAGTGCCAGCCGTTTGGCTGCTTTGCTAAACTTGTCTTTCGTGTCCTTCCTCATCTGCATGGCTATGATGACTTAGTCAAATCAACTATCAAGATTACTTCTGCATGGCGACCCACGGCGACCCATGCTGACCTGGCGAGCTTCTTTGGAATTGTTGCGATTATCTTTGCCACGTCTCCTCTGTGCAAGCAGGAGTGGCATTTCGCGGGCGTCGTCATTTCCTTTCTGCATGCCAATTGTAGCTGGATCCTGGATACCTGGACCAGCTACTTCACGATCTGGCCGTTGCGCGACAGACAGCTTCCGTGGTTGCTGCTCTTGCGTTTCGTCTGCCTTACTGCAATAGTGCGCAGCTGTGATCTGGCACAACGCGTGGCTAAGCCAGATGTCGTATGAGTGGGAAGCTCACTCTCTACCACCTTTTCTTTGCCGGATCACCATGCCCATATTGGGATTTCGATTGTGCCCTAATAGATCACCAAAGTCCTCCTGCTTGAATCCACTTGGTGCTGCTGGATGCTGCTGCTGCTGCTGATTTTGCGCCTGGAAAGTGCTGTCCACGACCGTGGCATTCCGCACCAGGCCGCGCAGTCCATGATTGGAACTCATTTCAGATATGTCCTAAGTAAAATGAGTCGAAGCAACTCATGTATAGTGCGGCAAAGTGTTGTAAGATGCAATAATTTACTGTCGTAGCCGACTGCACCATGCGATGCGTCCGCCCGTTCGAATCCAGTTGTGGTCGCTTCCGGTGCATGCTGGTTGTGGAGTGCAACCTCTGTTGCATACGACTGGCGAGGTCACGCATGTATATAGATTTCCATGGTTAGGTTTCCAGTGGTCGACGTCCCACGCCATCGCCACCGCGATATGGTCTACATCGGCTCACGCTATAATGCATGTCCGCAAGGCTCCGTACGATCGCACTGCCACACACAGCCCTGACATTGCAGAATAGATGCGTTCCTGATGTGGTGATACGCCCATCAACACGCAAACTTATCGGAGACTGAGCCATGTGCGCATACGTACGTTTGAATTCGCAATTGACAATCACATCCGTTGGACCTGCGGGGCTTGATGCATCCGCATCCGTGAAGCACGGGCTACTCGAGAAAGATTTGATCATCTCGTGCTCACGGCTTTGGCCGATGGGACGGCATATGTGAGTTGTGCGATCGAGGCGCACCGTTGCATTCAGCAACAATGCCTCCCAAGAGACGTGCAGACACAAAAAACTCCACGATATCTTGCACATCGGTAGCGTCCCATGGACCCCGCCAGTCTTGCAGCGAGTCATCTGTGAAAGCCAGGCCATGGACGCCTGCCGCGTCCAGGACACATGGGGTTAGCTCGAACCATCCCATTTCTGCCAACCCCGGTGCGTGTCCAGAACTGCGGCTCAGTCCCTGAATCAATTTTGTACACGAGGGAGTCTGACTGCGGTATTTCCTAGGTTTGCCACTTCGCAGTGCGCACCATTCAACGAGACCAGTTTTCAACTGTGCCATACATTGCTGCTGAACTGTGCTCCATGCAGGGAACAGCCGGTCACTCACATGCCAGCCCAAACTGAAGCTCCCTGTTCTCAAACCCATAACGACTGGGCTGCTTGATCTGCAAAGCATCCCATCGAGAGGGTTCTCTGCCCACCGCCGCAGTTACAATCTGAGCTCTGAGTCCCAGATCTTGCGCCATGGCCCCTTTGATCACTCCGGTCTGGCAGGCCGTCTCCAGCATCGTGCTGCAACAGCTCCTGAGGCTCCGTCTGTGTCCGTCATGTCGCGACAGATTCATGATGCACCTGCCCACCCGCTCCTCTCGTCCTCGCTGAGTACATGTGAGAATTTCAGCAGCACCAATCAGTTCGATGATGTGAACCGAAGCTTCTCAAGCGACCGAAGTTTTTCTCAAGCTCATTTACGGTACCTGGACGGCCCTGACGCTTGGATCCATGATGCAGATCTCAGCCCGTCTGATCCATTGTCCCAATGGTACAACAAGACGAATCGCAGTACAGAATGGCGAGACCGTGTGGACCGCATCTTGCATCAAATTATGGCCAAAGACTTGCGTCAACAAGCACCATGTGATCAGGAGGCCGAGGAGCGGCTCCGACTGGCTGTCAAGCAGGTATCACCATGTCCTGGACCTTGGCGCTGCTGTCTGTGAACAATCCTGTAGGATGCCATGATGTCGCACGGAGCTCAAAGTTCAAAGTGCGGTATGCTACGTAGGTTTTAGATCACCTGAATATGTTGAAGGAGGAGTTGGAGCAGACTAACTTGCAGGATGGACTTCTACAGATGCCATCAGATGCCTTCAGGAATCGCACAGACAGTCTTGACTGCAATGCTGCAATCGGGCCACCATCATGTGAGTCCGAACATCTGCCCATGGCGCAGTGCATCCAGGAGGTCCTCTTCCGCTTGCTTGACCTGCAGCAGCCACACATTCAGTTCCGTGTGGCGACCATCTGCCTTGCCATGTCTCCGACCCCCAATACTGCGCTAGACATGGCCCGGGTCCTGTATCAACTCTCCAAAGAATCTTCGAATGATGCCCTTTTTGCGGAGTTTGGCCTCATCCCGGCAATCGTCAAATACCTGCGGCAGGTCTCTAAAAGCGGACTGCGCAGGGACTCGCAGCACGATGCGGCTGTGTTGCTGGTGGCGGTGCTCAAGAATGCAACACTTGATCCAAGAAATCGTTTCCGTGTGGCAGAAGCCAATGGGCCGCTGGTGCTCAGCTACCTCCTGCGGTCAGAAGCAGTGAAGCCACAGATTCGACAGCCGTCTGAGCCTGCAGCATTGGATGATGATGCAGCAACGACCCTTGCAGTGCAAGCCATTGGTGTTGTCCGCAACCTTGCTGCGTCGCAAGAGCTTCTGCACGTTCTCAGGGATGGGGACACCTTGAAAGGCCTGCGTGGCGCCCTTGTGCTGTGTGGGAACGATGCAGATGTGGCCTTCGGGGTTGCACGTGTGCTCTGCAAGCTGTCATTGGATCCCCGGACAGTTATGGACACAATGGCGCAGCCTGAAATGTTGCGCTCTTTTGTGCGCATGGCCACCACATATGTGAATCAGCCTGCCATCAACTTGCGCTTCACATATGCGTTTGGTAACCTGGTGTCTCAGTCACACGAAAATGCTACCTCATTCACCATGGTGCGTCTAATCCTTACACTCTGTCGCCAACTGTCCCAATTGAGTGCTCTCAATGCGACACTTGCATTGCATTTTGTCACCAGTCCTTGTGTCCAGGTTGATGGTGTCATTGACTACCTTGCACAAAGCATGAAGGCCACGATCGACTGTGTTGATGCTGAACACAGCAGGACTCATAATGTGAGTGAGGCGCGCAAATCAAGCGCTATGTCAGATGCTGCAACCCCAGATGCAGCAGCTGCTGCAATTGGATACTTTGCGGCCAATATATGTACCACCGCAGAGGCTGCGACTCCAATTGCTCGCAGAAGCGACATTGCGAATGCCTCTGCACGGTTGTTGATGCTGTGCAACAAGGCTGCATTCTACGATGCTTCATTGCACCTGGTGGAGTTCATGCGCAATATCACATTCTATGACCGTGTGTCAGTGCTGCCGGATTTAGACACTCCGGAGGCTGGCGGCAGCGCTTTCTTGTCACTGGCTCCTGAAGTGATTCTCAGGCCAGTCATCCCGATGATGCTCTCCCCAGCTCAAGATACCGCTGCTGCTGCCGCTGGAGCTGTCGGCAACATGATGAGGATACCACGTGCACGTGAATACGCATGCCGGTCTTGCGCAGATGAGGGCCTGGTGCTGTTGTTGGGCAGTCAGACTGTCAATGTTGTGAAAGCAGCAGCAGGGGCTC
Source organism: Ulva mutabilis (assembly GCA_900538255.1). NCBI lineage: Eukaryota > Viridiplantae > Chlorophyta > Ulvophyceae > Ulvales > Ulvaceae > Ulva > Ulva mutabilis. Next base: position 557,476 of record UNSF01000015.1, on the reverse strand, counting down.
TGGTGAATCTTGCATGCAGCTGCAACGGATGTGCCAAGCTGGCGGATCTGGGCGTAGGAGCTGCTGTGGCAGAGGCACTGGTTAATGGGCTGGGACGTGCAATGGCGGAGCTAGATGCATATACAAATGTCAGCCCAAACGTCCGCAGTCGGCGTGTACGAGAGATGAGACGGCGAGAGCTCTTGGAGGACGGACTGAAAGACTGTGAAGAGCTGCTGCAGCTCCTGTGCTGCCTGTTAAAGTGGCACGTCGGAAGTGAGTGTACTAGATGTGGCCCAGACAGCAGCTCAAAGGAAGCCGAAGGGGACTATGCTGACCAAACAGAGACAGTACAAAGCTCCAAGATGGGTGATGTAGCAGAAGTGACAAGCGAGGGGGATGCAGAAAAGATGCCCTCTGGGGTATGCACAGCGGAGGAATATGACCTTGGTGAGGCGTTCTGGCGTGAGGCGAGTGCTTTGCTGCAATGGCTGGAGACATTTGCATGTATGATAGATGAGTCCGAGCCAAGAGGCGAAGTTTTGTACAAAGCAAAGGATGCGCTGGCAGGCTTGATGGAAGATGATGTAGACAGTGATGGTGATGTAGCTGCAAGTGGCGAACGCACCACCTGCCAGCAGGTAAAAGTGAGGTGCAGTAGCAAAGGCGTTGAGGCGGGCATAGCGCCTGCCAGCACAAGTGTGGCCCTGTCCAGTCCCAGTTGACACGTTGCACAAGCTGTGTCGGGGCTAGCCACAAGCCCACCTGATGCATATTCAGGACATCAAAATACAGTGTGATGGTCAGATCATAGTAAACGTCGAGGGGACGACGTGTGTATGAATAATTCTCCCGAGTGGGTGTGATGCTGCCAGTATGCAACTGATAGAATGTGTTGTGGCCACAAGCATGCTCATAATGGCACAGTTGAGACATTCTAGTGCATCTGATTTCATCCTGATCTCTCCTTCACGCTGAGCAGCTCTACGCACAGCTCATCCTCATTTGTGTAGTTGTTTCTGATCGTTCTCAATCCGTTTTGGCACCCACCGGCAGAGGTACCTCTGCGCGGCCATACAAACTTGCCGTGCAAAATATCGTGTCCTGCGATAGACAATTTTGGCTGCAATTTGTGTGAATGGTCCTGTGAGTGTGAAGCTGCGCGCAATCAATGAGCACTCGATCAAAATTGATACACCATACCTTCCGTCATCATTGCATCCGCAAACGTGCACAGGCACCGCGTATCCACAGCTTGGAATATCCGCACGACGTTTGTTTTAAGCCTTGCGTGTTTCATGCAGTTTCCTCTGCAGGACCGCCCATACTGCTTTTCGTCGCGACGCGTCGGCGGGAACAGAGGTAGAATCAATGCATGAGTGTTGCATGCCGTTCGTCGATTTGGGAGCGGCCACCGCTCGCGCGGGCACAAGATGCGCACAAGGCATAACAGTGGCGCTACCGCACATGAAGTATTCGTTACGATACCAGACGTGGCAGTTCATTCTAGCTAGCGGTTCCTCTCGCCCGCAATGGCGACCTGCGTAAGCTCGAGTCATTGGTAGGATGCTGCCAATGCTGGTGAAGTTGGCGTAGGTATTTACAACGATCATTGCATAGATGTCTCACATGTCAGGGGTGTTCTTTGCAGTTGCCATGCGTCGGGTAGCGCTCTTCGTTTTCGTATTTTGCCTTGCTGCCTTGCCGGCAGCCCAATGTCAAAGTATGGGAGAGCTCAGCAGTCACAGCGCCACGATCATCACACCAACCGAAGGTATTACGAGCTCTCATGAACGTGATTACAGAGTGCTGGATGAACTGGACCCAGATCGGTACCAAAGATCAACGGGGACCTCGGGCCAGCTCGCTTTCTCGGAGACGGACTGGGTTGACAGAGTTGTGCTCACCGTATATTTCCCTCGCAACAGCAACGAGGAAGCCGCGGTGATTACTGAGGGGTTGACCTACCGTACCTCCGCGACCGAACTTGGTTCCGATCTGCCAGACTGTCCATCCACGCCTCCTCGCGATGCCACAAAGTGTATCATCGACGATGAGTGGGCGCTGCAGACGTGGATAGTTGAGTTCAATGACGTCTGTACGACGACGTGGAGGCTGTTGCTTTCAGGTGCGACATGAACTTGCAATCGGCACTTAACAAATACGCCATGACGTGTCAGTCTCGCCAGAAGCTGATGTCCTACAGGTGACTCCACGGACCTAACTGTGTCGGTTGGCGACATCACGGTGTTCGGTCCGCAGGGCTCCTGTGACGAAGATGACACCGGCTTGTCCGTGGGCGTCTGGGCGGCAATCGGAGGTGGAGCTGCACTGATCCTGTTGCTCCTGGTCTGTGGCTGCTGTTGCTGGCAGCGTCGCAGGCAGCGACAAGACGCAACCGCTCGCAGCAGTGCCTGGCAAGCACATGAAGAAAGCGGTCACGGTCAGCAGCGTGAGACACTCATTGCTGCTGGCAGTCCCAGCATGCAGCAGCTGAATGAAAACCACCAACCGAGGGCACAGCCAGCCATTCCTCCGGCCGTTCAACCTCTGCCGTTGCCATACCAGGAGCCCATCCGGCTCACTGAGATGTCGAAAGTGTCATCCACTCCAGAGGCTGTCAAGCACAGTGCCAGCGTCACCACAACTGCTCCGTCTGTGTCACAGTATGATACCAATCAAGGACTAAGCTCAAACAATGCAAGCGTCAAGCGGTACTCCCAGCCACAGTCTGCAACTCAACAGGCCCCGCCGCAACAAGCTGCACATGCCGCTGCACAGGCTGACATGGGCGCCAGTGACGATGATTTGGAAGGAGATCCTGGCCCAGGACCAACCATGTATGATGGTGCAGTCCTGTGCTCACACGGCTGGTTTGCAATGATGCCGAGAGACGGCACAGTTTGCTTTTCACACCGCGGGTTGCGCCATGTCATGTCATTCGTGGCCAGACATGTTTACAAGCATCTGTTAACCCACGTGTACCAAACAGGCAGGCTCCTGATCACAGTGCACAGGTGATTTTACTGTGTGCTGCAGCTGTGGAGCAAGACGAACCAATTGATCCACAACAAAATGCAATGCTGAAAGACATCCATTTACAGCAAGCAGCAGGAATTACTGAAATGATCCAGGGGGTCAAGGAGAACCTGATGAATCAGCAGACGCTGAAGCACAAAGGGGGGGATGATGGCGGCCTAGAAATCTTTAATCGCATTGGTGGCGGCGGTTTTGGGGAGGTGTTCAAGGGCAAGTACCGTGAAGTAAGTTGTTGCCCCCCCACGAACAGCCTGAACAGTGATTTGTGCATGCTATAATCATTGCTGACATGCTACAATCAACAATATGCAGAATCTCAGTCACCGTCAGCAAGTTATCCGCGCTCCAGTTGTGCACGATCATGTTAATCGTCAGCATGTGTGATCCCAGCCCATGCTGCTTGTGCAGAAAGAGGTGGCTGTCAAGATCATGAAGATCAAGCCCGGGGCACGGCAGGAGTCCTTGACGGAGCTCCCATACACAGAAGCTGCCATTGCTGGCATCTGTATCCACCAGAACATTGTGCAAACTATGTACTCAGATCTGCTACCAGTTCTGGATGCCCAACAGCAGGGCGAGCAGGGTGGCTCGCACTGGTCCAGGGCTAGGACAGACGGCGGTCCGTCTCAGCGCGGCACGTCGCGGGGCGACAGCCGAGTCAAGGAATGGCAGGTCCGCATGGTCATGGAGATCTGTGATCTCGGTGCGGTTCACTCTGGCCAGGAGTATGCTCCCCGTCGTATCCGAGGCGTGCATTCTCCGTCGAACCCGCACGTGGCGATGGCCACAGCTGGACTGCATGCACCTGGTCATGTCTGTGCTGTCCGGAAGCTGCAAGCCATGGTCCCACCATGTCATCGTGTTGCAGACATACAGCAGGTGCAAGTCTGAGGTCAGGCGGTGTGTGCAGGATCAGTGAGGGATTGGGTGTCTCCTGCTGCGGGACAAAAGTATGGCGCTCTTTACTCAGCGCTGCCCAATAAGGCCGGCACAAAGGGCTGTGGCAGCCGCACACTGTGTGCGCTGTTGACATCACTTGATGTGGCAAACGGCATGAAGCTGCTGCACAAGTATAAGATCCTGCACAGTGACCTGAAGCCACATAACGTCCTGCTCTGCTCCAGTCACACGGTAAGTTTCCCGTGTGGCACCTGCTGTCTGGGTTACACCGTACCTGCCACAGTCCATGGACAGACATATCATGCAAATAGAAGAATGCGGCTACGCTCTTCATTCCGACAGCTGTTCTGACACCCAATTCCGTTTGCAGGATCCTCGCGGATTTATTGCAAAGCTGAGTGACTTTGGGCTGTCCATGAAGATGGCGGCGCATGATGGCGAGGTCCCAGGAATCAAGTATGGGACTGTTCAGTACCTAGCCCCGGAGGTGCTCAACACACACATCATGACCAAGAAAGCAGACGTGTACTCTTTCGGCATCATCATGTGGGAAGTCTGGCACAGCCGGCTCTTTGCAGAGTTCTACAACAATGAGAAGCGCAAGCGCAAGCAGTGCGCCTCGTGTCGCTTGGTTTTATGTCCTTGACACCTCTTGCTTGCAGATGTGGGAGTGCAGCATGCTGTCGATCGTCCTCTTGACATTTTCATTACTGTGATCTTCACTGTGGGGGCGACCTGGCCCAGTCCATTCCGGGGGCGTGCACCTCCCAGGACATCCCAGGTTTAGGATGTATGGTCTGCACAAATACCGAGGAGACATGGAATGGCTGATGTGCAGGGCGGGTCAGTCCATGGAAGACTATCGCCCCATGGTCAGCTCCAAGTGTCCGCGGACGTATGTGCACTTGATGACGCAATGCCTCGATCGGAATCCGGACAAACGCCCCGACTTTTTGGGGGGCCAGGTCAACATTGTTGTGGAGCTAGAACGTCTAATCTATGAGGAATATGCCAAGATGGCAGCCAGTGCAGCAGCACAGGCGCAGTGATAGACTGCGCAATAGGGCAGGTGGCTTTTTGTCTGCCTGCCTGCCATGGCTTTCCTTCATCAAGCTGCAATTGATTCGAATGATATGAACAGGGCACTTTATGTCCTGCATGCGTCTAAGCCTGACGCAGAATTCCATAATATGCAGCCTGCGAGTTTGCAGCTGACCAGGCAGATTTTCGCCAGACGGGCATGAGCCACCATGGTGGAAATGCAGCGCTTTCCACGCTCACATGGAAGTGGGCTGCTGTGAAGCCCTGAAATTTCGGTCTCGGCCGTGAGATATAGTCTATTCGATCTGAGTAATTGATTCACCAGTGGCTGCTATGACTCTGTTGTGCACAACAGTGCAGGCGTCCCTGTCACATGCCATCCGGCTTTATATTCGGATACCATTTTCGTGTGCTGTCGTGGCAGGAGGCATGAATATTATGTGCATGTAAGATTATGCGCATGCAGCAGGCGGAGCTTGTAAACCGCATGTACTGCACATGTTTTCCGAGGTGCTCTACTTGTGCAGCACATTCAGAGTCCCTCAGTTCGGACAGCTTCATGTTTGCGGACTGCTTCATGCTCGAAAACTCTCTTCCATTAATATTTTGCTCGTTGGGTGGTCTCGGATGCATATGCAAATTGCAACAGCTCTTTGTGCAACACCACACGGCCTGCAGCGTGCAGCCAGTACTGACAAGCCTCATGCACAAGCGAGTTGCAATGGAGACGGTTAGCTTGCCGGCATGTGGTCTCACAGCCATGCAGAACTGGTTTGTCTACCTATGTGAGCAGGCAATCGCGCTCGTGTGTGCATTCGGTGCAATAATACATCACGCATGCCCGTCCTGATTTCCGGAGAGAACACGAGCGCGTTGATGTGCGCGTGCTGTGCGTACATGATTGCGTCTCACGCTCCGCACCAACGCTACAGCGAACAGACGTTGCATGAGCGTTGTGCCAGGTGTTTAGGGAGAAGTTGTGATATGCGTTCCTCCCGCGTCCAAGCGTTGGTTGCCCCACTTCAACGTTCGCAGTAAGTGCGCATTAAAGATCCTGACTCGTCCTGCTGTAAGACCCGTTTCGAATTTTATGTACTGTTTTTGTTTCACTGATAGCTGCGCGTGCGTTTTCGGAGAGTAGGGCAGCCGGCCAACGCTGCACGCACGGCTGCGGGCTGAGCCACCTGCAGCGGACGCGACCGCCTGTGTGAGCGCGCCGCAAACGTGATATAATGGAGTTCAATCCGGGATTTTCTTTTGACGATGCGCCGGGACGTGCAGCAACACATCCATGGAATTTCTCGGGTGCTGAGTTGCTCTTCCTGTGGTTGGCGCCTCCTTGAATCGGATCATTTCGAAAGGCACCGGATGTCCTACGTCATGCCAATCGCTGCAAATTATCTTACTGGCGTTCAGGGGCATTGTCACAAGCGCAGAAACTGGGCCCCAACCAGACGTCAGTGGATCAAAAGATCAGTGCCAAGTTGAACCGAGGTTCCGGAGAGAAGGGCACAAGCAAACGCTCAGACCCACATAGTTCCGAAGATGAAGATGACTCAGATTTGAGTGATGCCTTGCCAGGTGCGGCCGAGCAGCACGGCAGGTTTTATCACTTCATGTTCCAACTCATCCCCGCAGTCCCCAAACATCTGAACAGAAATATTCTCATGACGCATTTGAGCTGTGCAAATGCCGTAGGCGAGGTCGATGAGGATGGTGAGGTCGATGAGGACAGTGATGATGAGATGGGGGCATCGGACGCAGATTCTGATGTGGACGCCGATGCGCAGCAGGAAGAGCATGACTGCGAGCCCCTGAATGCTCCCCCTGGCGGCGATGACGGTTTCAGAAGTGGTAGTGACAACGATGCGGCAGATGCAGCAACGGCAGCGGCGCTGGCTCAGCTCGCTTCTGGTGGCCCCTCCGCAGCGCAGCTCCCAGAGCCCCACTCTGACGATGACCCCTGCAGCTCAGCTGACGCAGCAGACGGCTGGGACAGTGCGGGAAGCGGTGCTGACGTGGCGCCAGATGAGCTCGGGGCAGCGGCAGCAGACCAGGCTGCCAGCGAGGATGCTGCGAGTGACGATGACAGCGACGCAGGCGCCAGCCAGGCAACCCGCGGCCGGCGAGGCGCCGGAGATGGCCGGGGGGCTGGCGGCTTCTATGCCGAGACCCCAGCTGACACAAAGTTCTCTGGCCGGTCGTTCGCGGACCTGGGCCTCTCCCGGCCGCTGACCAAGGCCGTGGCGGAGCTGGGGTTCACGGCGCCAACGCCGATCCAGGCCGCCACGGTGCCGTTGGCGCTGCTGGGCCGCGACATCGTGGCGAGCGCGATCACCGGCTCCGGCAAGACGGCGGCCTTTGCGCTGCCGATGCTCGAGCGGCTGCTGTTCCGGCAGCGCCGCGTCGCCGCCACGCACGTGCTGGTGCTGACACCGACGCGTGAACTCGCAGCGCAGGTGAGCCCCGGCTCCGCATGCATGCCGTGGGTCCCCGCACGCCTCCAATTTCGGTTTAAGCGCATCCCGTATTTGTGCGTCCGGGGAGCAGGGGCTACCTGTGTCCTGCTGGGGCTCAATGCCGGCCTCATCTGAATCCCATGCTTCTACTGTAGCCGCCACCCCTGGCCAGGAGGTGTTACGTGCGCTGTGATTTCAAACCAGCGCAATTGCTGCAGCCAATGCAGCAGTAATGGCGGCCGCGCAGACCTGCGGACCTGGTCCGCGATCCATGTCGGGGCCGCGGTGGTCTGGGCGAGTGTTGCGGGCACCGCCCCGCTGCGTGTCACGGGCGGCCAGCATGCAGGTGCACAGCATGATCTGCCAGCTGGCGCGCTTCACGGATGTGCGCGCGGCGCTCGTGGTCGGCGGGCTGTCCCTGAGCCAGCAGGCGGCCGAGCTGCGCACGGCGCCAGAGATCGTGGTCGCGACGCCCGGCCGCATCATCGACCACATCCTCAACACCATGGCCTTCGACCTCGACACGCTCTCCGCACTGATCCTCGACGAGGCGGACCGCCTGTTGGAGATGGGCTTCCAAGACGAGGTGCGCCTCCCAGGCGCAGCCTCTGCTGCCGTGTTGCCCAGCTCATCAGCAACCGGGCGCCCCTCCAGTGCAGCTGTGAGAGGCTGTGTGCAGGCAGTGTCTAGCTTGCGATGTTGCTGCGGCCGACATGTTGAGAATTGCTGTTTGTTCTGTTGTTGTCTGCGCTGCCGCTGCGGGTGTGGGGGGGAGAGGGACAGTGCGTGGCGCTCATAAACGGCCGGGTGGGTGCTGCGCAGCAGTGGCGCACGCTTTGACTCACACAGCGCGTGCTGCTGCAGCTGCGGCAGATCGTGACGCGCGCGCCGCGGCGCCGCCAGACGCTGCTCTTCTCCGCCACCATGACCACCGGGGTGCGCCAGCTCATCGACCTCTCGCTCTCAGCGCCCGTGCGCCTCGCCGCCGACGCCGCCGCCGCCGCCCCGCGCCGCCTGCGCCACGAGGTCCTGCGCCTGCGCGGCGGCGCCGCTGGCGCTGACAAGGCGGCCGTGCTCTGCGCGCTGTGCTCGCGAGCACTGCAGGGCCTCCGCACGATCATCTTCTGCCGCCAGAAGCGCCAGGCCCATCGCCTGAAGATCATGCTGGGCCTCGCTGGCCTGCTGCCCGCCGCCGAGCTGCACGGCGACCTCACACAGGTGCCCCTGCTCCAAATACTGCGCACGCTTTGCATGCTGCCCACTGCCATGCAGCAAACGCCGCCGTCCACTCCCCTCCCCTGCCCCTTCGAGCACCCACTCATGGCCGTCCCGGCCTGTGTGTGGCCGTCCTGGCCTGTCTGCGGCAATCATACTGTTTGACGTGCAGGCGGCGCGGCTGGAGGCGCTGGAGGCGTTCCGCACGGGCGCGGCGACGCTACTGCTGGCGACGGACGTGGCTGCACGCGGCCTCGACATCCTCGGCGTCTCGGCCGTTGTCAACTACGACTGCCCGCACACGGTGGAGGCGTACCTGCACCGCGTGGGCCGCACGGCGCGCGCCGGCCGGGGAGGCCTCGCAGTCACGCTCGCAGAGGACGGCGACCGGCGGCTGCTGAAGGAGGTGGTCAAGCAGGCCGGGGTCGCGCTTGCGCGGCGCGACGTGCCGCAGGCGGTCGTGGCCAGCTGGCGCCAGCGGCTTGAGGGCCTCGCGGCCGCCATCGACGAGGTGCTGCAGGTGCGCAGCACGCATAGCAGCTCATGCGTTGTGCGGGAGGGCGATGACCCCTGGCACACCACGGCGCGGTGCAGGATGGCCATGCCGAGCGCTACATACTCGGCTGTCAGTGAACCTGTGAGTGCGGAGATGCATGCAGCGCATCTCTGTGACTTATCGGGTGCGGCTGGCGTACGATTGGGACCACGCCGTCCATGTGTGACAGGATACGCTGGCCTGGAGGTACTCGCTGTGCTGTCTGTTGCAGTCCGTCCACGCTGTGCCCTGTAGGTCGTTGCTGCTTGGTGATGTACAGGGTGTGCGTTGTGAGGTGAGCTGCCGCTGCGCACATCGGCCGGGCAGATGCGCATGCATGTTGCCACGCATGTTGCCACGCATGATGCCGCCGTGTTGCTGATGGCCACGAGGCAGTGAGGGGTGCATGCTGTGAGTGCAGGAGGAGAAGACAGAGAAGGCGCTGCGAACGGCGGAGATGGAGGCGACCAAGGCGGCCAACATGGTGGAGCACGAGAAGGAGATCCTCGCGCGGCCGCGCCGCGAGTGGTTCCAGACGCCCAAGGAGAAGAAGGCCGCCGCCAAGGCCGCAGCGGAAGTTGCACTCATGCTGCCAGCTGCCGCCACAGCGCCAGAGGCGAAAAAGGGGGCAAAGGCCGCGAAGAATGCCGAATCGAAAGGTGTGGCCGCGGCAGCTGATTGGTGCTGCGGGGGCAGCATGCCGAGATGCTGATGGGGGCTTTCCTGCAGGGCGGGCGCGTGCGGAGACACGGGCGGAGCCGGGCCATGTTACGGAGACAAAGAAGGTGGCCGGGGCGGTCAAGGCGGCTAAGTCGGCGGCTCGCCAGTTCCAGCAGAGCGGCTCCAAGCCACGGGAGGCGGCTAAGGCTGCGCTGACAGCCACAGGCGCTGCGAAGAAGAAGAAGCAGCAGCAGAAGAAGCGGGGCAGGGAGGACGGCGAAGACGCCGCCCCTGCTGACAAGCTGCCGCGGGTGACACGGGTGTATGCTGGTGCGGACTCTGACACTGCCAGACGAAATGCATGGGTCTACTGGCAGTTGATAGTTCTGCTCAGCAGCCTTGAGTGTCATGGCGGGTGCTGGACACGGCTGATGGGTGCAGGTGGAGGCAGAAGCAGCAAGGTGCAGGCGCCAAAGACAGGCCTGTCGAAGGTGCAGAAGGCCAAGCTCGCCCGGAAAGGCAAGGGTAAATCACAGTTCAAGGGGAAAACGAGGTACAAGAGGAAGTGAGCGGACCGGACAGATCCACACGAATAATTGAACAGGCGCATGTGCCAGACTGCACCGGCACAGGTTGGGCTTGTCCCATGGCACACACTCAGGCAAGTCGTGCCTTGGTCGTGTTGATCGTACAGTGATGCTGTCATGTGGTTCCGTCCAGGCCTGATCAACCTGATTCAGTGCATGCATCGGGATGCCACTGTCTGCTGCAGCGTGCTGTTTAGTGTCGGCAGTTGCTGCGAGTGGTGGGCTGCAGAACACGTGAGACGCAGATTTGACATGCAGTGTGGCGACCTCACTGGTTGATGCAACGGTGGTGCGACACTGTTCGGAGGACTGGTTGTCACTTACACGAGGATGTGTTGGCCTGATTATCCACCGGAGAAGAAACAGCGTTATCCAGACTTGCCATGACTCTCCATGAATGCAGTGCTTGCTCCAACGTAAGTCAGCGGCTGGAGCATGCACACACGAAGCCAGTGTTTGCAATGATGGCAATGTGTAGCTCCCGACAACATGTATGGGGCCTTTGTGCAACACATGTGCTCACTTGCACACAGCATCACGGTGCTTCACTCGCATGCTGCCTTGATTTCTGCTCTGCCAGATCCTGGTACACTTGTATACAGGTATCGATTGCTCGCAGCGCATCTTTGCTGTCCTTCCTGTGCTTGTACTGTTCCACGTTCGCTAGGCTGCCCCCTGAGCTAGCCTCAAGCTCCTCAACTGCAACACATGGTGCACAGACATGGCTTTGCTGAGACCTCCGAACACAGAAGCCAAATGACAGAAGCGAACTTGGTCAATCCATGCGTGATGCCATAGTGGCAGGGTGGCATGGCTTGTCACGGAGAGCTGCGGTATCAGCCTGTACACACCTTCGGATGGACACATCTCGTGCAATGCACACCAACCCGCAAATGCTTGGAGATGACGACAAACAACCTGGAAAGGCTGGTCGTCACGTAGTATTCACATCGCGAATTCTCATGGCACTTTGAACAAATTGTCGGGGCTTGCCCAGCCCATCATCATGTGCGTTCCAGGGCACGGTGGGACAATAATCAAGGGATGGATGCCCGCACCTCATGGTCAGTCTTCCGCCTCGACACGCAGTCCTCGTAGCTCGCCATGATTTGGCGGCATTTCGAGAGTTTCAGGATCACGTTTGACATGCTACAAGTCTGTGGATGCCTGCAGACGTGATAAAGGAGGCAGCTCGGCGGGGCTCCGACGCGACGCAACGGCTCGATCGGGCCCTAGGATTCCGCGAGCAGCCCTCCTCACGCGTGCGCACGGAACTGTAGCTGCGCGACGCACCCAGGGAGTTCTTGTTCAGTGCCGTGTCGGTGGACTGTCGACGGCACGCATGCGGAAGGCAGCAATCGGGAACCCTGGTTTCCATTTTGGCCGTATTGAAAAGCTTTCGCAAGAGGGGTTTCGCAGGGCGTATGCCTGTTCGTCGGATCAAGGCCAGCAGCACTTGAGAGCCACTGACACGAGTTCAGGTACATCTGAAACCCCATCGATTAGGTGCTGGCTGACACGCACAGATGGAGCGCCCTCGTTCATGCGCTGGCAGGGTATAGGGGCACACCCTGAGTCTGATCGGAGCACTCTCTTGCAAAGCACCTTCTTACATTAGCCTGCCTTGTGTCCGTTTTATACTTCGTCAAAGCGCGTCTTGCGTGCCTGCGTGTCCGAACACACGCACAGGTCCACTCAGGTATGCGAGCCCTCTACAAAACTTCAGTCCTGATTCCATCTGAAAGCGATAAACATGCTGATAGTCCTGATTCATTTGGAGCAGTCCATGCCCGCGCTGTAGTGTTGTGCGCTGTTCGCACCGCTTACTCTTGCATGTTCGCCGTCTTGGCCCTGCCAAGCCTGCACTTGCCTGCCACTTGAGTTTCCAATCGGCGAAATATATGTGTCACTGCGGATGCGGTGTCTTCGAGGGTCAGCCGGAATCTATGTTGTCACCTGAGCGCTGCATTCTGTGATCGACGGTCATGCTGCCGTGGGTACATCCGCCATGCAACACTGCACATAAACAACTCTGCCGGCCTACATCAGCCTGTTTTCAACTGCTTTAGGCATCGCGTGTTACAGCGCGTTGCGACCGTGCGTTATGCAGCATCCGGTAAGCCATGTGCAGCCGAGCGGGAGTCCTCTGAAGCGCTTCAATGCAAAATGGTTTCATAACATGTCATGGTAGTGCGTAGGTAAGTGCAGCTGCAAAAATAGCTTGCAGTTGACAGGCGCTTGCACAGCTGACTGTTTCGTTGGTGTCCACTGCTGTGTTTGCTTCAACCGACCAGGATCAGTTACTCTGTCCTGGCCTGTAGGGGTACATGGATCAAGAAAGTGATAAATCGATCAAGGATGATCCGGAGATCGCTGCTCCGAGTGGCGATGCTCAGGAAGCAGAGGATGCCCTTGTAGGCGGTGACTATTCTGCTGCCGCTGCAACGGAGCAAGATGAAGGACAGCCACCCAAATCAAGCAGTGGCCGGAAACGGGTGCCCACTGCTGCAGCTCTGGCATCCAGCGAGCAGGCACAGGAGGCTGCTCCTGGCAAGTCAAAAACCCGACAGCGTAAGAAAGCTGCAGAGACCTCAGTGGTGAGCCGCACAAGCCACGGAGGTGTAAAAATTGGGGGCAGGGCGGTCACATGGGTGGGTGGTGCTGGCATGCCACGAGAGGTGCGGCATCCACTCACAGCCTGCATGCACATTACAACATTGACTGTACATCTGTGAAGCTCTCGCTGCCCTTGCCCTCTCAGGCTCAATATTATTGCGCATCATGTCAATGTGACGTGCACCAGGGTGCTCTTGCTGTGTACCGCATTGTCGTTGTCTGCACAACCCTATGTCAGCAAAATCAAGGCATGGGCTTAGGTCATGGCTTACTTCTTCATCTGCAGCGGCACAACTACAAAACCTGTCAGGCATTAAATTTTATTTCTTAACGTGAAATTGCATTTTAGGTAGCGTTCCACCGGAATCCCTGCTGCATGTTGCCAAGTCATGGGTTTGCATGCGACACAATTTGCGCAGGTACTGGACAAGATGGGGATCCCTCAACTCCGGGCGCTCTTCCTGAAGACGTTCAACCATCCCACAGGCTCGAATAACGCAGAGTGGCTCCGCAAGAAACTCGCACAGCCTCAGGACCCGCAGGTTGGGGCTGCACGGGCGGCCGTGCCTCGCGCCCGTGACGTGGGCGCAGAGATCTGGACGACTGGCACGACGTTCAAAGGCTTCACGAAGCAGGAGCGCTTCAAGCTGCAGCAGATGGGCGGCAACTGCGCAGCCAAGGTGGTGGAGGTAATCCGCGACGCTCCGCCGCCAGTGGTGGTGGAGCCGCCACCACAGCCACCGCGCGCGCCGCCGACGCGCCGGCGCAAGAAAGTACCGTCCTCTGAAAACACGAAGATGCACGTCATCGGCGCCGAGACGTTTGAGCTGCCGCCGCCAAAGCGGCCCCGCAGCTCGGACGACGCCGGTGACACACATGGCCTGATGTTTGACTGCGGCCCGCAAGCCCCGGTGTCCCAGGCGCACAGCCCTGGCCCCGCAGCCATTGGCGGCCTGGACACATGCTTCTCCGAGGGCGACACGCTGAGCATGCCCATGGCTTCGGCGATGCCCGCGCCGCTGGTGCACATGCAGCCGTGGCGGCAGCTGCGCATCGGCGACGCGCACATGCTGCGCACCGGCTGCAGCGTGCAGGTGTATCGGGCCGACGAGCAATGGCACGGGGGCGTCGTAGAGAAGGTGTGCTGCGGGCAGCGCCGTCCACGGCACGTGATGCCTCCAATGTATTCTGTCTCTGCGTGCTGCTGACTCTGCCCTCGGCTGTCAGATCTGTGAATTGAGTACAGTTTTGAGGGCTCTTTGCTGGGGAGTGGCCACTGCAATTGAAGTGCATGTTCGGTAGGTCACAGCAGTCAGCGTCTCCATCTGCTCCTCGCCGGTGTACAAGGCTGGGACATCTTTCCATGTGTTGAGCCTATCTCTGAACACGGCTTGCATGACAATAACAACCTGCGTTTATTCCCAGCTGAGCGGCGTTTTCATGCGTGCAGATAGACTATGTGGGGCCACCAGGCGACCAAAAAATGATGATCACGATCTACTACTACGGCCATGACCAGTCGGAGGAGCGGCCAGTGGATGAGTTTTTCCGCGGGGAGCACCACTCACTCATCCAGTGGCAGCCGGTGGCGCCCATGTCGCAGATGCCCGCTGGCGGCCTGCCCATGCAGGGCATGCCTCTGCAGGGCATGCAGGTCGCCGGCGGGATGCCCATGTCCATGTACGCCATGGCGCCACCTGGGGACATGGTCACCGCCGCCCCTCAACTAAATCAGGTGCGGCTCGCACACCTGCGCGCGTCACGCTTGCGTTAGGACACCTGCTTATGCCCAATCAAGGGACAAAGGCACCTGCATGTAAGGAAACGATGTACACATCACGGTGCAACACGGGCGGTGCTGTGCAGGGGATGCTGAGGCTATCATCATGACAGCTGCGGTGGAGAGGCTGCGGTTCTGGCAGGTGTTGCTGTGTCGACAGGGCGCTCCCGTCTGAGTACGAGTGAAGGATATGCGTGTTGTGTCATTGGCACTCCGGTGCCACCCTGGCTGGTGATCTGTCTGCTGTCTGAGCGACAGAGCGCGCCGCAGCCGCCGCGTAGCCTGTGCTTGGAGGTGCCGAAGGCGGATGCTGTGTTTGCAGACACACGTTGGGCATCGCGCGTTCCAGCTGTGCATGCCAGTACTGTGTTGGCCATGCTCCTCCTTGGCCGTGATTGTTTTTTCCAGGGGCATGGGCTCACCCCGGCATGCTCGTTCATATATGCGAGGTGTATGTGCGCACTTAGTTTTACGATGAAACGTTCGTTTTTGGTGCACCCTCTCCCTTCACATCACCAGTAGCGGTGATACGTGGTGGTGCTGCCTTTCCTTGTGGCCTGCATGGGGGAGACCAGCTAGTTTGGCAACGGCCCCTGGTCTATGCCTTGCCGCCTGGTCACTGGAACACGATTGCTTGTGTGTGTCACATGCAGAACCTCTTGCAGGTGCTGCTGCAAATCCAGCATTGGGCATGCACGCACATGTGGCCACCGCACTGCAAACCCAGCATCAAAGACTGGTCGTTGCTGAACCCTCCTGTTGTGCATGGGCGATTGATGCCCCACACACTGACGTACGTACATACTTTTTGAGGGTTCTGTGCTTGTGCATCAGGCAGCTGTTTGTTTGTGCGTCTGGGGACTGGACTCCTGCCCAGCCATCACCCACGAGCTGGCAGACACACTGTTTTATGTGGTCGAGTCTTGCTGTGGAACGTAATGATCTTGCCACCTGGATGGCTTGTGCACAACAATCTACAGTTCCACATACACGCCTTTAGATATGGCTGGTGGGCTGTGCAGACGTCTTCCTGGAAAGATGCACGTGTGGCTGTACTACCGCACATGGGGGCATAGTGCGTTTGGTTTGTCTGCATGTTTGGCATCACAGCTGTGGCAGCCTGTGGAGGAAGTGAGGACTGCTACTATGGCATCGGCCGTGGAGCTGCTGATCAGATCAGCGGTGACAAAGATAGCTGTGCGAACCTGCTTGCCCAATCCTGTGGTGTCTGATGACAAGCTGCCATCTTGAGTGGTTCACAGTAGCTAGCCATTCGACATGCTTGCTGCAACACTTCCAGCAGTGCCTTCCTGCAAATGGCACACGCTCTGCATCCCATACTGCATGGGTGGCAGCCACACGTGACGGCTGCATCTGTGTGCCGTTGCCCGAGGGCATTGCAAGCTATCACCATGCGGTGTATGCCGTTGGGTTCATGCAGATGTCAGACCTCACAGCGCACAGCGGATGGCCGCGTTGTTTGCTCCTGGGAGACAATCACTCTTGCTGGCCCATGATTTCATTTGGGAACACTGGCCTGAGGCAACAGTGGCCTGATCCCCAAAATGACGGGCGTGGGCTGGAAGCGCGCCGTCCATGGCCTGGTGGTCAGCCTGCACATGCAGTGCGGAAGCCTGCTAAAAGGTCCCAGAGAGTGACAGCACCACACACAGGCAATAACAAGACTGGCAGCACATGTGGCTCGAGCCGCTCAGCCTTCCAGGTGACCCACTGGTCACTGCCACTCATCGGACCGGACTGTCTGTTGCGTCAGCCTTGCATATGGAGAGCCCGTTTTGGGATCCTGCACTACATTGCCTGCCATGAAGTGGCGCAGCGGCGTACGGATTCCTGCTGTTGCGCATAACATGTGCCGGGCCTGGCAGGGGTTCTTGGAGAGCATGGCCCCACCAGATGCGGAGACACGCTAAGCAGGTTGAACGTGTTGGCACCATTTGCCTGTGGCACGGCATGAAACAGGATATTATGTTGCGCGAGCACCCAGTCCACACCCTCAGGGCCACACAGCCTCCTCTCATGAGGGGCAGCTGCACAATGATATTAGCCTGGCTGCAAGCCCCCTGGTGACTTGAGCTGTTGGTGTATTCTTGCAGTGTGATGTGTACACTGCGGTCTTGACGTTCCTTGGCCTGGATTCAAACTGGTTCACAAAGGGGCCCTGTTGGAGGCTGTTGAGCAGAAGCACGGGCGCCTGCGACACTGCTTCGCGACTGGGCCTTGACTTTGCATGCTGGCATGTGGTCCATGATGTGGATGTGGGGCAGGGCATGTGGGGCGTTAGGATATGTGGTGAAAAGTACAGGCTTGTTTCTGCACCAGACAATTGTACCAATGACGTGCATACTGTCCCATTCGGCGTTGACACCTGGAGTCTGTCCAGTAGGTCCTGAAACAGTTAAGCTATATTTCATGGAAGTGGTAAACTGGCACTCCAGAGATCCACTGCATTGTGATCAGGTGTACTGTGCCACCAACCGCAATGTCAGTTGGCATCCTTGCGAGGGCTCGTCCTGGCCACCCTCGGACCAGAATTCCCCCCCCAGTATTGGCCAATGGAAAGTCTGTGACAGCAGGGTTGAGAAAGCCAATTCAGTTCTGTTCTTTTTAAGTTTCTTCCACAGGCTTGCCGCACGCCTGTCTGAACCTCGAATGTTGTCATGTCTTTGTTAATCTCATTGGATCCCAGGAACAACTAATTGGCAGATCTGGAATATCTATCCCATTTGACATACATGTGAGGCCACCTATCCCACTGACACCGCAGTGCACTGGCTGACACCGATAGATAGCTCAGTACAGCATCATATAGGTAATCTTACCATCGGATGGGTCCTGCCCTGTCCTTGTGTGAGCTGTGACAGACAGTGAGCTATAGTATACTAGCATCCTGCACTGCATCCACTGCATCTGCTACATGATCACGCCATCATCAGGGATGGGAAGCTGTGACCTGTGGTATGCAAGAACGTTTCAATGTTTGTGCATCAGAGCTACAGCGCTGTACGAAGCATTGCGGCATTGCATTTTGAACGCCACGAAGCATCAGCCATTGAGGACAAGAGCAGCTACAGCGCTGTACGAAGATATTCTGCACCCACTTGTGATCCAGGCCAAGAGGGGCATGCCACGCCAATAATGGAGCCAACAAATGTGGCAGATGTTCCCGAAAATGCTAGCAACGTCGCTCGAAAAGTGCCTCTCATGGGATGCCCCCTAAGTACTGTATAAAAGGACGGCATTCGGCCATGGTTAAATGTGTTTGTTGCATTGCCATGAATCGTACCTGTGTGTTCTACCACCTTGTGGAGCACACCTCTGTAACGTATCTCCAGTACTGTATGAAAGGAAGTTTGCATGCGGCGTGGTCGAATCGGGCTCACTGCTGAACTTGCACCCCCGTTTTGCGAATTGTTTGTCGGTGCATATTCCATGTGTGCATCCAGAAGAAATACTTCCAAAAGTGCGCTCGCGCACGCCGAATTCATCATTTTGCATTGAGCACTGTACATAGATCATGTCAGACGGAGCATGCACATAGTATTGAAAATGTGAGCTCAGGATGACTTTAGTCAGCGATTTGCGTGTGACGGGTCTGCACAATTCATATGCAGCTGCACAGTGGTGAGACGCTCACCTCCGCCGGCTCCAGCCCAGCATGTGTTACACGGAGATGAAAGCAAGAGCCCAGCAGCGAGGGCAACAGCAGGAAAGCAGACGGCCAACACCCCCCCGAAGGCAGACAGCAACAAGCCCAGCGTGCAGGAACGCGCCTGTGCTGAGATATGCACTGTGACACGCGCCTCTGCGATGTACAACGCGGTTGAGCGGCCGACATTTCGACATTTCGAGGGGCCTTGCCATCGCGCCAGCTCCTCGAAGAATCGACAACGCATTCACAGATGAGTCATGCATAATCATGTCGCGACATGTCGTTAATGTGAAGGCCATACAAGCTTGCCATCCTGGGCACAGCCAAGGACACAGACCCGAGCTCGGGTGACCCGACGAGCACTGCTGACCATGCGCGCATCGCTGCAGACAAGCGCTCACGTCCATGTAGCAGAACACAGAGCCTGAAGCCGATTGCAAAGTCACGCCTTTGTACTCACATCGATATATCATGATGTTTGTAGCTGCTCAGCGCGTGTACACTGGCATATATACAGACCGAGCTCAGCCAATTGCAAGCAGGACACAACGGTGCAGCTGTCAAATGGCTCGCATCCTCGGCCGGCGCCGCGGCTCTGTGCGCGAACGAAAGCTACGTCACGTCGACTGCAAAACTGGTCGCAAATACTCGCTGACTCCGGTTGCAGCTGTATATATATGTGCACAGCTGGCCATGTCTGCATCGGTGTGCTGGCGACCTGATTAACCCTGCGGCACGCATCACATGCGATACATTCTTTGCCATGCCATCACTACATAGCATCGAGCGAAGCGACGCATGCGCAAATCTATTGCAATTGCAAGCACCGGCCTGCTTACGTGGCCGGGCACGTGTGCACAGCCGTGCGCGTAAGTCTGCTAGCTGCGGCGGTCTGCTAGCATGCGGCGCTGCACATGGAGCTGATCGCATGAACTGAATTAAATTCGACCTCCTCGGTGCGGCGCGCTGCAGTGTGGCAACGTGGACGCCAACATGAATACCACACTTGCACCATGGCCAGCCGTGCTCAAAACGTTCTGTCTGAGCCAGCACGATCGCGTGTGCGTGGCGCCGACCGCCTGTTGTTGCCGCATGCTAGCAGCATGCACGTTCGTGTAAGGGACAGCTGTAAGGAGATGTAAGCACTGTCCCAGACATCTGTTCAAGAGCATACAGGTGCACTGACAGGCCACCCACAGGCAGAACCATGGAGTACATGGCACACAGGCCTTTAACTGGTGATTTACAGGCCAAATCTGACCAAAAAAATGATTCATCAACAGCTTTCCTACAGCCACCTCAAAAGGTGCGGCTACATCCTTACAGCCCACAACAGCTGGTCCACAGCCTGCTTGCAGCCAATGCAGCCCCATGGCCTGCATACAGCCGGCTACCACAGGCCCACAGCCTGCATACAGCCGGCTGCTGCAGCCCCACAGCCTGCATACGGCCGGCTGCAGCAGCCCCACAGCCTGCTTGCAGCCGGCTGCAGCAGCCCCCATGCCAGACACAAACCAGCTACCAGCAGCTCACAGCCTGCCCACCGGTTGTCTCAGCTGTCTCAACACACATACAACGCAGCCTGCTGCTGAGAGCAAGACAGCGACAACACATACACACACAAACATAGCAGACATGGGTCGGGGCAGACTGCAGAGTCTTGATGCACACACAAGTGACAGCACACTCATACCCCTCTGCCCAGCTCAGCTTGTGCTGCCCTTGAGAGAATAAGCTGAAATCATGCTTCTCTTACTTCTCATAGTCCTTAACAAACTTCGACTTCGCAATTGCAGAAACCCCTTCTGCTTTAGTCAGCCCATGCTTACTGGCCTCACTAGCAAACACCGCTTCCTTGCACTTCTTGCTCACCTTGTGCCGTTCGCTCTGAATGCCTGAGGCCTGCACGGTGGATAAGTAATGAATATGTTCCCCGAACCGCAGCGACTGCACATGGCTGCGAAACACCTTTGCCTTGTGTCTTGTTTTGTCCTTTCCTGAAGATGGCTTGTCCTTCACAGCTGTCTTCTCCACACGTTAGTGGCACGGGTGCATACAACAGACCACACCTACTCTTCGAAGCTGCAGATGATGACTTGCAGCTAGAGTGTCTTGTAGATCCAGCAGTCCTTTCATGCGGGCAGACTGCAGTTTCATTTCAACCTTGTTCTTGCTTGTCAATCTCCTCCTGCTTTCAGGTATTCCTGCAAATTCAGACACATGCAGTCGGTGTGGGCACAAAACCAATCATGTCCACGTGCTGTTGGCCCGCATTGCCAATGCTCACCTCCACCAGTTTCACGTCTTATTTGTCCGGCCGCTTTTTGTAGTCGTCGGATACAGTTGGCCATAAAACTGCCAAAATCTGGCAACACTTTTCCGTGAAGTCCTCTGCCTGTGTCGTGGCGCTTTAAGCTTCCCTTGTGCTTGTTTGTGGGATTCTTCTTGCAATAGCCCCTGGATACTGCTGCTGCGTTGCGACAGATATTCCTGAAAGGCAGCAATCATGGAAGCCTGCAGGAGCAGTGTTCTTGGGGTGTTCATGTCGACAGCGCACTGCAATGGCGGTTTTGCTTACTCCAGGCAGCTGTTCCAAGCTGCTGCTAATTGTAAGCTGTTTTTGATTGTGAAAGTCTGAATTCATTCGATCAGCCATTGGACCAGAATCTATCTTCGCCGAGTCCAAAACTTCCAGCCAGTTTGAAGCTTTCCGGGCCAGGCCCAAAGTATATGTGTAAAACAACGTTGGCAGTGGCCTTGGCTGCCCCCGGGTCTGCCAGACAGACCAAGATAACCTCTAAGCAACCTGAGAGCGACCAGATAAACCTCTATGCAGCCATTGATGTAGACCAATATATCCGAGTTACTCTCAAATGTACCAATGGGAATCCAGGTGCTGGTAGTTGTCAGCAGTTTCGTACCACGCTGTCCACGAACTCTCGTGCTACGACCCATACGTGGGACATGGGTCATGGGACCAGATTCTCATTGACACTCGCTCTTGTCATATTCTTTCCATTCCTGCTAGGCGTCGAGTTACTGCCGCACGACAAGCCTGATAGCGGTCGGGACATTGACCTTTGCACAAGAGCCTGGACCGTGACCTGTGTCACCAATGCGGTGACAAGCGTGGTTATTGACTGTACGGTCGACTACTGGTCGCTTGTCATGCCCTGTGGAATTCAATGTTTTGCGCGTTGAACAGCGCACCGCGGTGCACCGTTCGGAAGGCCAACGTGGCTACCGGGTACTGAACTGAACCACTGCGAATGGAACAGCGCACAGCACTGATTCAAACACCCGCAGCTACTCAGAACTAAACATTTGACCACAAGTATCGTATCTACACTGCATGTGACTGCATAGGTGATGGAGTAATAACGGGGTGATGATCGATGGTTTCCAAATGACCTGTAAGTCTTCTGGGTCCTTGGTCTTCCGGGTCCTTGGTCTTCTGGTGCCTGGGTTATAGTGGCGTTCAGATTTTCAGCGAATGAACCGCGTAACACACATATGCATGTCACCCCCGTTGTCAGGACAGGCCCTGAGTATTAGCTAGTGTGGCAACGGGTACCTGGGCGGTGATCATGACACAGCATGCCTAGCGTCGCGGTGTTCACGTACTTGCATGCACAACGGAATTCGCCGCAGTCGGCCTCGGAAGGACAATTGCCACTAGCAGCATCGACATTCGGGTATTCGGCGTGTCAGCACCTGTAGGCACGACCGCGCGCCGGTCAGCTCTTGACAGGTCTGTACACTGGACCGAATCATTTTGGTGGCTAGGACTACTCTTTTATATGTATGGGATGATACCGCGTCGTCGGATTGAGTCTGCGGGCCTTGTGGCGTTTTCAACAGATGCAATCGCAAATGTCCTGTAGGGCAGCGCCACAGGCGCTTACAGACGGCTGACAGCAGCGTGCCTGAGCGCAACGGAGGAACGGCTCCAGACACAGCCAGCGTGGCATCTAAAGGGCGAATGCGGTGGTATGAAGCTGCTATTTGTATGCTCGCGTGATCGTCTGCGCTTATGAGACCTTTTACGTGTTGGCCTGGGACAGTGGAATGGGAGTCACAGGCCAAGCACACATGAATCAGGACACTTAATTTGGGAGTTTCGAATCTACCATGGGCATGATGTGATGCCACTTGAGCCTGTCTGTCGTGTGCACCAGCTACAACCATTGGCACCTACAGCAGATCTGCATCTATGCAGCGGCAAAGTTCACTCACATGCTTACACACCAGCCTGAGCAGCGTAAGCAGGCTGAGTATCCTGCTGATCTGCCAAGTTGGTGATGTTTAAACTTTTTGCCCTTGAAGGGCACTACGCGGATGCCAGCTCGTTCCACGTCACCGTCTATCACAATCATTGTCAGCTCTCTCAAAGGGCACACAACAGGCAGGTGCTTTGCGCATGTCCTGCCTGCTAGCATCATACACTATTTGATCGCTGCCATCAATGAGCTGTCTCGGTTTGCACGGCAGCACCTTGACGTACGCGATGCGCTGCAACAGCTGCAATTCGTGCCAATGAATGAGAGCATAAGATTTAGCCCATACAGGCTGCTGCTCGGGGTCTGCTCGCAGTCGAAGGTGCTGTAAATGTGGAGGCATGGCGGCCATCACAAATGAGGACTGGAACTTACAGTGAACCTTGCATAGAACAGGTACAACGGGTACCTGGGCGGCACTGTTTCAGTGACGTGGCAGGCACGCACCATGCTCTTTCAGATGCAAGCTGCACGACCTGGCACTGCATGGCGGAGCAGTGAGTCAGCGTTCAAGTCAGTGAGGTCACAGTTGCACAGCCATGAGAATGTTTCGAGAGAACTTTAGCGCAATACAGAAGCTGCTTTGTTTCTGTCTGTGTACGGTGCTCGGCCATGGTGAATGTTTTTTGGTGCATTGCCATGAATCGTGCCTCTGTTCTATCACCTTGTGGAGCATACATCTGTAACGCATCTCACACAGCCATGAGTGGAACTGACAGGGCCCCCCCTCCTTGACCAGTCATGGCGACTGTGAGAGCATACGCTGCAGTCCCATGAATAGTGGAGTGGAGGCCACCAACAAGTTCGCACGTTCCTGTGCAGGTGCGAGTCAGCAACATGCTACTGTGTTACACAGTGATAGACTCATCAACTGGGGACCCTAATACCTCCCGATGTCTTGGTTGGCGGGGCTTCAAGCTTAAGCTGCTCCAGTTGGCTGGTGAACAGCCAGCTTGCCCTGACAGATTTTGTTTCAACCTAAATGTAGCACACACTGCATCATTGAGCTGCAGTTTGATGCATGTGCTGTGATTGCAGCACATGCGACCACAAAAAGAGGGTTTGGATTGTGATGATGACAACCTCAGCAACAACAAAGTAAAAAAATCAATGAGGAACAAGGTCCAAGTCGAAAAGCAACCAGCAACAAGACCCTTGCACCCGTGCATATCCCGATCCATGCCTCAAGAAGTCGTGGAGCCAGCACCTGCTCTGAGTGAAGGTGCTTTGCAGGGCCTTCCCGGTTGCCCCTGCAGCACTCTGCACAGGGCCCTGCACCAACAACGTCAACGCCAAAATCAACATCAACATCAATGGCGTTACGTCACATGCTTGTGGCAGGCTGAACAGGTTGACAGCATGCCTTTGCTCAAGAATTCATGGACTTCCATGAACAGGTGTACCCTGTCAGGGGATTGCTTAAGTGACCCTGTCAACACTTGGATACAGGTGCTGATCAGTACGGACAGGCCATGTTCAAGGGCCTGACGATGGGGCAGGCTGCTGTCATCTGGAATCAGGGCTGCCTGAGTGCAAGGGCCCAGCGCTGGTAGCCCGCCTCTCGAGTGCCCAGCACGCAGCAGGCATGCACATGGCCAGCACACTCCAGGCACAGAGGCTTCAAACTCAGTTGGCAGCATGCTGCAGTCATCATGCATGCGCTGGCCTGGGGCCTGAGCATGAGGCGGTGGCGCAGCAGTGTGCCGTTGTGGCACGTGCAGCTGTGCGCATGCTGGGGTCAAGCGCGGCTCTGTGCTGCTGCCCTCCTGGCCACAGCTGGGGGGACACAGCCGGAGGTGCTGCCCGCCTCTGTCTGGCATGCCCGGATCAGTCCGGGCATGCTGGCAGGCGCCCACAGTGCAGCGGGCCGCGACGTGCGCCTCGGCGGTGGCTGTGCTCGCGCATGGGGTGCTGCTTCTCCTGCGCAGCGTCTCGCAAAAGCAGCTTGTGGCTGCTGTTGCTTGGGGGCAAACTCTGGGATAATGCCGCTGAGACCGGCGCGGTCTCTGCTGCAGCCGCTCTCTGAGGACAGCCCAAAGCCTCACCACCAGCGCGTTGCAGCGCCCCCTATCTGGGCCCCTCCTCCATAGAGCACAGGTCACAGATCAGCCTCACCCGCTGCTGCCCGACTTGAAGACCCTGCCAGCAAAACGGGGCTGAATTCCAGCGCTGGGTGTCATTATTGATAGTCCCCACTCCGCTTGTCCCTGCCAATGATGGACTTGCTGTGACCTGGATGGAGCAGTGGACTGGGACAGCCGAGTGTCCAGCATGTTGACATGCAACGCCCTGTGTTTGGTCATCCATGCTCCCTGCAGCAGTATAACATGGCGCTCTGGTGGGCCATTGGCATTCAGGGGACACGGAAGCGTGTTGGGCATCACGCCTGACCCAAACGAGCATCGGCCACACCACGCAATGGGAGCAGATGCAGAAGACGTCTACAGAATGCAACTGCTCTACAGCAGGCCCCAGGGGGTATGCCGGGATAGGGTCGCTGGCGACTGATGCGCACACGCTGGACCAATCAGGCATAGATACGCAGAGACACTGCTACATACATGGGGTGCATGTGCAGTGCTGTTACATCGAGGGGCTCCGATCCAGTGCACCAAGCGAACGTACAACTAGAGTCTAGACTCACATGCTACCCAGCAGATGCGAGCCGGCCAGGCGATCACCTGGAACGAACTGCGCACCCGTGAGCCGTGCTACCCTGGACATGGTCTTTCTGATCACGGGGTGCATGTGCATATATGGAGCACACATCAGGACAATCGTTGTGCGGCCATGCTTGAGCGCATGCAGGCGGCCACAACGTTTGCGGCTCTGACAGCGCGAAGTAGACTGGGATGGGGGCTGTGCTCTTGACTTGCTGGGGGTCGGCGCCCAGCTGGAGCTTGCCAGCAGAGCGGTGGCCACAGGGAGCGGAGGCGATATCGTATGCTGTGCGCGAGGTGTCACCATTGAGCTGGGTTGCACGCAATGGCGCCGTCGTTTAGCCGCTATTGCCTACCAATTGTACGCAGCCCGCAACAACAGCGTGTTGATGTGGAGAAGGATACAAACCTGGCGTCGTGCCGCTCCGACATCACCGCAGCGAAGCGGCCTTGCCGGGCCGCAGCTGCCAGCGCAAGACGACAAGGGTGCCTTGGACGGACGATCACCATCGATTTTCTGTGAATCAGCGCAATCGGATGTAATGGCTTAACGCAGATGCGGGTCGACGTCCGTGTCCATGGGCAGGGCCTGCGGCATCAACGCTGACACGATATATAGGTGCAAGCATGCTTGACTGTTCGAGCGACAGGTGGCAGGGACTGCCGGGAGACGCAGGCCGGAACAGAGCGAGATCATGCACAGACGTTTTGGTGCAGCAAGGCACGACTGCGAGGTCTATCCCAGATCCGTCGCGAGATTTGCCGTTGTGGTGCACGATCACACTGCCGAGCTAGCATTCTCTGGGCCTCCAGGCAGCGGCATTCGGGGAAACTTACGGGATGCGCTCTTTCATATTTGTCAGTGGTCATTGATTGGTGATGATGTGCGATCCGAATGATCCCACCTGTGACTCCTCAGCGCGTCACGGCCACGCAGAATGTTCACACCCGACCGGATATCGTGGCCGCCCCAAGCTTGGCAGCGTTGGCTCGCCGCGCTGGCCAAAGCTGAGAATGAGATACGTTAAAGCTTGCGCATGCAGCGCTGCACTCCTCGCTCGCACGCCATGCAGCGCAACCTTCCACCGAAACTACAAAGCCGAATAGTTGAGTTCCGGCCCGGACAGTTTGCGCGAATAATACGCAACTGGGTGGTCGTCCTGTAGGAGAACTGCGCCCACCGCAGGAGGCGTAGAACACGCGTCAGAGACCAGGGTGAGCCGGCCGCGATGAGTGTGACGGTACATAGTCGAGCTATGCATCCGTCCGAACATCAGCCCTTTTCGTGGACTACGTCACAATGAGTGCCACAGTCGGCTGTTCCGCGACAACTCCGCACGTGCACAATGCCTGACCACTGCGCGCCCGCACTCGTGATGGGTCGATGACATGCACAATCCGACGCTCGAAGATCACTCTGGCAGCTCGACGGCCATAATCACCGGCCGGCCGAGCCAACTCGTCAGACAGGGCCCCGCAGTGTTGCTGCCCCGAGTGGCCACGCGTGCCGAGTTCACTGCAGCTGCGACGTCGCTGACCGGACGGCAGGCTGCAGCACCCGAGTCGTTGATTCCGCGTGCCAGCGAGCGTGTGTTCGCGCGAACCTACGGCTTAGGTATAAGTGCTCAGGATTTGCTGTTGTGTGTTTATACTACGGCCGGAATCTGTGGCGTATGATTATCCGTTCCTGTGTGCATGATGTCACGTCGCACCGAAAAGGCGTTCACCCGTGGTGTGACAGCAAAATATCCCAACAAGATATGACACTCGCCGACGGCTTCCCGTCCGTGTCGGCAGCGACTTGCAGGGTTGAGCAGTCATTTATGCATGCTGGCAACCTGCCCGGACGCGCCAGGCCGTACCAGGTGATTTGCTCACATCCTGCCGTTGGTTCAATTCACAGCGATTGCCAGTGTGCAACATGGCCGTCGCGTGGTGAGCGGGATCTGGGTCCGGTCGACGTGCAGCTGTGCCGTTAGAATAGGTGACTTCGCCGACTTGCATGCATGTCAACATTTATGAATCGACGCAGGCCATGCGCTTGTACGAAAGTTGTGGTGCGGATGAGGTCCCCGCTCACTGAAGCCTCCTTGATTGTTATGTACGACGTTTGTACACTCCTTTTGGATGTGCACTCATGAAGGAGGGGCAGCACATCTGCGTGCATGACACACGTCTGAGGCCTCCTGATCATGACCCGGGCCCAAACATGCCAATGACTCTGTGCATATCTAGATGAAGTAAGCAGTGACTGATTGCTGGATTCAGCCAGACGCCGTTGTTTAGCTCAACGCATCGCGAGACGATGGGCAGGAAGAAGCTATCGAGTGGCGAGGCGCATCCTGACCATAATAATGGCAGAGACACAGCTGAGAACGATCTAGTGATGCACGAGGGAGATATACTGGAGAATCATGCTCGGTACAGGAGGTTCGAGCTCTTTTCCCCACACACGCGCTGCGCGCCCGGTCAGCACTTTCAATGTAGCCCTGCCTGCGTTGCATCGCGGTCGCGCCTCAGCGTATCCGTGCATCGAATCTGTGGAAACGAGTTCAGCTGATTGACGTCACCGTCCCTGCTCGTCCGCTTAGCTCATACAGCGGAACAGGACGACCGGCTGCGCACAGACATTGAGCGCTGACTTTCCGTGCCAACCTTGTGACTTGACATTGCAATGCTTCGATTGAGTCAATTTACGTGTGTCGGTAGGGCCTCCAACATGCTGCGCCGTTTCGGCTAGGAACGCTTCTTCGGACGGAATACAAGGGCAGCTTCTAGAGCGTCCGTGGCTGACGTCGCGTGCTGCAGCTCGTCTTCAGCGCTAGATATGCGAAGTAGCGGGAGCGACAGTGTTATCGCGTTTGTGGGCTAGCGCAAAACAGAGCGAGCAATCGCGCGTTGTTTGAGATCTGCAGAAATTGGCAACATGCTTGTGGCATTCCACACTTGCGTGCTCTAAGCGTTTTTCACGTTACCGCCGAGCAGTTAGATAGCAGCCATCTGCTGTCTCAACTTCGTCGGTCGCTCGCCCGGAGACCTTGGAAAGCATGGGCTTGCGAGCTCAAGCGCGCGGCTGCATTTGGCCCCAATTCGCGTTTTAGGCGCACATCGCAGCTGATCGGTGCGCGAATCGGTCAAGTATGGTCCGGTGGACCTGTAGTGTTCGCCAGCGCGGGCATGCCGCGTAAGCGTCTGAATATGCATGTCCGATCATCAGGCAATCGTGGGTGGTCGTTTGATGCGCACGTCTGACGTTTCGGCTGTTGAGCAGGTACCGCGTCCAGTCTCTCCTCGGCAGCGGAACGTTCGGACAAGTGGTGCTATGCACCTGCATAGAGACCGGGGAAGAAGTGGCCGTGAAGGTGATCAAGAACCAACAGGCGTACTACAACCAGGCCCTCTTCGAGACCCACGTGCTGAAGCTGCTGAATGACAAATTTGATCCCGATGGCGACAAGCACGTCGTCCGCATGCTGGGGAATTTTGTGCATGCCAAACATCTCTGCATCGTGTTTGAGCGGCTGCATGCCAACCTCTACGAGGTCCTCAAATTCAATGGCTACAATGGCCTGTCCCTCAACCTCGTCTGCGTCATGACGAAGCAGGTGTGCCCTCCACCCAGCACCACCTCACTCCCAGCCCCTGCAGTCCACACTGGCAGATAGACTGTTAGCAAGTCGTGGCCAAGGCCAACGCCTGCACAAGCGTGTGGCTTCGGGCGCGACGTCGGTTTCGCTTGTTGGAGGTGCCCTCATGGATCACGACGTGATCATGCACGCATGCCCCGCCTCAGCGCTGCCCGCCGTGCAGATCCTCGAGTGCCTTTGCGAGACCCGCAAGGCCAACATCATCCACTGCGACCTGAAGCCCGAGAACGTGCTCCTCGAGGACGCCCTCGGCACAAGCTGCAAGGTCATCGACTTTGGCTCCGCCTGTTTTGAGGAGCGCACCGTGTACTCGTACATCCAGTCGCGCTTCTACCGCTCCCCAGAGGTGCTGCTCGGCGCCAGCCGCTACACGTCGCGTGTCGATATGTGGTCCCTCGGCTGCCTCGCCGCGGAGCTCTTCCTCGGCCTGCCCCTCTACCCGGGCGTGTCGGACTATGACATGCTGCGCCGGGTGACAGAGTCCGTCGGCGCGCCCGCACCGGACTTTCTGCGCACCTGCAAGCTCGCGAACCAGTTCTTTACGCTGCAGCGCACGCAGGGCTCGCAGCAGGCTACCGTGCGGCTGATGACGACTGCGGAGCACCAGACGGCCACCGGCAAGCCCGCCGCCGTCGGCCGCATGTACTTCCGCCACCTCTCCGCGCTGCCCCCCGGCGCCGACGTCACGCTCACTGACGTCATCATGCGCTACCCCCTCGACAGCAAGCTCTCGCGCGCCCAGGCGGAGGTCGAGCGCACGCGCCGCTACTGCTTCCTCAGCTTCCTCAAAGTGCGCACCCCTCCTGCCCTTCCCGCTGTGAGCTGCTGCGTATCGCCGCCGGACTGGCTGGTTCCATCGCCGGCTTTGTGTGTACAGCGTGCCTGCGCGCCGTGCCTGAGGTGTGCGTGTGCTCCGTGCAGGGCATTCTGCAGACGGACCCGACGCGGCGGTGGACGCCGTGGCAGGCGCTGCAGCACCCCTTCATCACAGACAAGCCCTTCACAGACTCGTTCGAGCCGCCTGAGGAGCCGCCGGAGGTGCGGCCGATGCTGCGGCACTCGTCGATGCCACGCGCCGTGCCGGCGGACCACCGCAGCGCCATGACGGCCGGCCACGTCGGCTCAGCGCAGCACGCCGCCGCCTCACCGCACACGCTGTCGCCGTATCAGCACGTGCAGGTCAGTCCGTTCCAGGCCGCCACAGCCACCAACGGCGCGTTTGCGATGTCCGTCTCCGGTAGCGACTCACTGCCGCGCGCATACGTCGCCAGCGCAGAAGCGCGCGGCTACGGCAGCGACTCTGGGGGCATCCTTGACCGCTCCGGCACCATCCCGGCCTCTGCATTCCCAATGCTGGGCTCATCCGTCGGGCTCGGCAACACATCCACCCTGTCAATGTTCCAGGTGTGCGACCCCCTCCGCTACCCCCTTGCGCCCGATCTCCGCACTGTGCTGCCTCTAACATGATCTGGCTGAGACATCGTGAGAGCGTGCACGCCAGCACCTCTGAGTGGCCGGTGCCGATGTGCACGGTCTGAAGTGGGGTTTGTGTTTGCAGGAGAACTCATCGTCGCTGTCGGGCTCTGTGATGAACAATGGCTCCCCGATCGCGCAGGGCCGGCGGCGCGGCGAAATCGGCGGGTCGTACTCCGGCTCTCGCTGCCGGCGCTCCTCTGTGTCAAGCGAGATGTGGTCCGGGCTGAGTCCGGGCTTCGAGGGCGGGCGGCAAGTGCCTGCCGCAATGCAGGCAGGCGGTGCCGCGCAGCACGGCACAGCGTCGGTGCCGGCATCGGCAGCTGGTTACCCGGTACATGTGTCTGCCACGGACGCATACTGGTCGGGTTCCATCTCTGGGACGATGACGGACAGTGTGGACGGGTCCGGCATGCTGTGCATGGATGGTGTACATACATCATTTCGGCACGAGCACGGCCGTCGCGCGCGCCGGCACAGCGGCAGCACAGATGCGTACGGCCGTCCCGCGCACGTGGTGACGGCGGCGGCGCTGGACCCGCGACCGGCGCGGCAGAGTGACTCATGGGACCCGTTCTTCCGGGAGTCTGACGCGGAGCTGCTGGGCGACGGGGATCGTGCCCTGTCGCAGCACAACGGCTGGTCTCACGCCGTGAGTGAGGGCAGTCCGGCGGTGTCGGGGGGCCTGCAGCACATCTACAGGTACCTTGATGCAGACGAGGGGGGTATCGCAGGGGGGGACCACCGCGGGGTGTTCATGACGTGCGTGCCGCGGTGGCAGCGGCAGAGCGCGCTGACGATGCCCGCGCGGATCGGGGAGGACGGCAGCATGGACAGCAGCGGTGCGGTGTCGGAGGCGTCAGGGCCGCGGGGCCGCCAGCCGTGCCTGTCTGTGCCGGGTTCATCGATGGGGGCTGACCGGTGGGGCCCCCCGGGGGCGGGGCCGGAGTGGGGCAACGTGGAGGACGTGTCGGAGGAGCTTCCGACCGACGCAACGGTCAGCAATACCATCGGGGGGGGTGACGCGTTCATGGACAGCCTGCTGCTCCTGCCGGAGAGCGCGGTGAACGCACACCGCATGCGCTGAGCTGAGGCGGGGGCTGGCTCGCTGCTGACGTGACATGGCGCCGTCGCCGGACCTGCGCCTTTCCAATGGCGTGTGACATGACAACGCAGGCGCAGGCGGCGCCATGCAAGCGACCCGCCATGGCTGCGCTGCTCCTGCAGCAAGGGATAGGACGGGGAGGGTGTGGGGGCGGTAGTGGTAGGAGTAGGAGTTGGGCTGCCATGCAGCCATGCATGAGAGAGTCCGTGTGGCCCTGCGCTAGCTTGCAGCGGCTTGGTAGCGGAGCGCGTGTGAGAGGCAGGCGGCTCGTAGGGCTGCTGCGAACGATGACTTGCGGGATTGCTGTTGGGGATATGTGTGTCTGAACAACCGGCTAGCCCCACGGCCTTCGTCTCGGGGTCGGGGCTGTCGCACAGCGGGGCTTTTCAATGGCATAAGCAGTGACGCTCTCACGTGCGGGCATCTGCTTGGGACAGTGCTCTTGTAACGTTACACAATGCCTGCCTCCTGCTCACCTGCGTCTGCCGCACAGCAATGCTGAAGTGGACACACATGCCGCACCAGCTGTGTTGGAATCAGCTTCTGCCAAACAATCCTGAATGGCACTTGTGCAGGCCTATTGCCAAAGTGTAATCGGGCAGTTTACTCACCAGGAGACACACTACACACAATGTTTACATGAGCTCATTGTGTACAACCATCATCAACTTGCTGTACATGATGTGAGGCAAACCTCGTGGTTGCTGTGGGGGTGGTTCTGGCAACTGTAATTAGTTCTTGCAAATTGGTTCGCTCCCTCACCAACAGCGGGTGAACCACAAAATCTGATGCTGTATATGACCGAGATGCTGACTAGGATGCTGCCACATGTGTCACTCACGCTTGGTCCTCACATGCTACGCTGATTCCCGCTGCCCGCAGCCGCTCCAAGTACGAGTCCCCGTGCAGCAGCAGCAGCTGGCCGGGCGTGACCACCCCCCCTTTGGCGCCCACAGCCTCGCAAATCTCAGCGCGGTGGCTCAGCACCTCCAGCGCCGCCTCCACGAGCACGATCGGGGTCGCAACGTACCCCGGCTCCGGTCCCACCACAGTCACCACCACCTGCACAGCGGCTCGTGGCCACACTCTGTGCCGTTGCTAGATACACGCATCAACACAGGGTACACTGAGGCGGCTCGTCGGCACACCGATCGGCAGAGCATGACACATGCATGTGCAGCTGTACCACACGCGGTGCGACGCATCCACCGGCAGCAGTGGGGTGTGGGGGCGCACGGAAGGAGACTTTGCGGGGGCTTGGCTGCCGCTGTCAAGCGCATAGCCGTAGTGAACCATCCGGAAGGTCGTGCCCGCGAGCTGCTCGTCTGACGGCCCAGCGTGGCTAAAGGCCCCCAATGTGAAGAGGTCCGGAAAGCGCAGCAGCGCGGCGGCGCCAGCGGCGGACCGCGCCAGCCACCGCAGCAGCGTACCGCACAGCATGAACAGCCCGAGGTTGATGCGGCTGCGGATGACGAACGACGCCAGGTAGTGCACCACTGGCAGCGGGGCCGCCGCGGCGCCTCGCGCCGACATCGTCCGCCGCACCACCGAGGCATCGGCCCCTGCACGCAGCATGTGTCCTCGCAGCAGGTGCATCGGCTGCACCAGCTAATTCAGCACTGGCAATCGGCGAGCACACCACGCCGTGGCGAACTTGACGTCAGGGTGTCTACCAGGCAACGCAGGCATGCAGCGGGGGATTCGCAGTGGAGCTAGGGGGCTCACCAGGGAATGGCAGGGCCCAGCCGCGCAGCTGGTCGGACCAGGTGCATGACTTGGGCTTGCGTGGCTTGGGGCCGTCGATGCTGGCCGGGGGGTTCAGGCCCTTTGCCTTGGCAGCGGCGCGGACCTTCTGCAGCGCCGAGATGCTCTGGAAGCCCCACACGGCCGACTCACTGCATGCACAGCGCGCCTCGCAGCATGCGTCGAGTTTGCCGGCCTCGTTGTGAATCAGGCACTGTGGCGTGGCTTGGGCAGCATGCATGCAGATACAGGACTTGGGGGCGGTGCACCGCGGCGCGCCCGCGTCGCCACGCTTGCGAGAGACGCATGGAACCTCGAGGTTTTCGTCATAGCAATGCGTTGCCAGGCCTGTGTGAGGCAGCGGCGCTGCGTGCATGCTCGTGGAGTTCCTGGGCACCACCCAGGGGGCACCTACATGGGCACTAGTCATTCAGTGGCAACAGCACGGCAGAATACTGCAGAGGCGGACAAGGTCGCAAAGTGGCCACAGGCTCCAGCAGGGCCCCAGTCCAGGAGGAGGTACGAGTCAACGGTGTGAGGGGTGGCGCCCCTGCGCGCCATGGCCTGTGTGGCCTGAGCGGCGCCGACCTCTGCTGGGATGCAGTCAAAGCCCACCGCGGAGGCGATGAAGCACCCAGCTTGTTGTGCAGGGGCATTGTACTTGAGCTGCATGCGCTCCATGAACTCTGCATGTGTGAGGGCCCTGAAGCAGACGACCGTGGATGTGGATCAGTTGGATCATGTGCGTTTGTGCTGCAGACCAGCACTGGAGTTGCTCCATCGCACAAGCGCTGCTGCCACCAGCGCTTGTGCAATCGCTCAACCTGACATCACTGGGTTCGGTGCTGTGTCTCCGCAGCCACAGGCGCTCGTGAGTGACCGTGTCCATCTCAATTGATTAATGGCCACGTGCAACAGGCTGCATGCATCCGATTCAGACCGTGCAAGCTTCATCCGGGTCCTTGCGCAAAGTGGGGGGCACTCATCGGCACGAGGGAGCCACATGTGTCACGCAAGCACACCTGGCTCTCCGCAGACGTCCAGGTAATCTGTTCC
This sequence comes from Ulva mutabilis, assembly GCA_900538255.1. Lineage (NCBI taxonomy): Eukaryota > Viridiplantae > Chlorophyta > Ulvophyceae > Ulvales > Ulvaceae > Ulva > Ulva mutabilis. The sequence continues at coordinate 523,034 of UNSF01000015.1, read as the reverse complement.
CGTAGCTACGCACGCCTGCACTACGGGCTCCCCGTAGTGGCGATATGGGCCCACGCAGTTGACTAGAACGCGGGTTCTGCATGCAACGGCCAGCAGCGAGCTGGGCTTGCTGCAATCTACATTGTCAAGCACTTGGACGTCGTCGGTCCCTGATCCAAATTGCTGCAAACATTGGGTCAATTTGGATCTGGAGCGTCCGGCAACCGCTACCTTCCTGCAGTGCAAACGCCGGCATGAAAGTCCACCAACACGTTCGCCTCAACCGCAGCTAACATACATGCACTACTACATGCGCGGACTGAGATTTATTGCGGCTGACACTTGCCGTGACGCGACTGCCTGTGCGCCTGTGCGTCGACGGTCCAGGGAGCTTCGTGACACCGCGGTGCTTATGCAATCGATCACGACAAGCTGACGGAGACGCAGACACGACACTGTACCAACACAATTGTCGACATGGGAATCTGCCGGATATCGGTGTTTGTGATTCGCTAGGCGACAGCCACACCTGACCGAAAGGCCTGTTGAACACAAGTAGCGCAAAACCCTTGCGCCAGTGAAGCCGGAAGCCCCAAATACCACAATATCAAACTGTCGCTGTTCCATGCTTGGCTCCATGAATTAGTCCCAGCCTCTACCTGCTGGTAAAGCGCCCAAAAGTAGGCATCAACTTACAATCGGTGCCATCGTAAGGCGTACTGTGTTGCTAGCACGCTTGACTGGGCACCAGGTCTACAAACATGCGCCCAGCTTCCGTAAGTCCGACGCAGCGGGTGCACCATGCACTCGCCGATGTCTGCGTGCCATCTGTGTCCAACTCGCGCGCGCGGCCTCGATCTGGCTATCTCTGGACGCGTTCGTTATGTGTTACACAGTGATAGATCTAGGACTCAGCAGCGCCGTTCGTTATGTGCAGTCCAGCATGCACCTGGCTGATCATCACCTGTCGCCACCCATCGGACAAGCGCTTGCAACAGTGGCTGGTCACAAGACGCTCCACAATGTCTGCAATGTCACGTCCTGCGGCATAGCTTCAACCGTAAGGCCGAGGCTCTCGTCGAATACGGGCTGCCCTGCACCAGAGGGGTCTGCAGCATAGTACGCTGCCAGGCCATCACCTGGAAGAAGGTCCTCTTGCTTCGGTGGCCTGCACAGACAGCGTTTGGTCCACTGACCCAAATGAAGGCTCGCATTTGTGCTACCCTCAGTCCGTTGACCAATGTCATTTCTTCTGACCCATGTCGTTCACAGCTCACAGGGGTGCAAATGTACGTGTTGCATCACTGATCACCAGCCTGGATCGTGATATCTCTGTGCCCTCACTTGGTGCAAACACTCGCTTGCACTTGGGCGTAAGCTTGTGTCGCATGGGTTGCACGGCAGACTAGAATTGTGAGGTGACCTTGGACACTGTCTCAGAGCGTCTCCATGCCACAACAGCACCCAGCGCCATGCCAGATTGATTTACCACCGAATCGACATGGTGACAGTGCAGAGGAGCCGAGTGCTGCACAGGCAGGGACTCGTACTCATCCACCGTTTCGAACATCTCCATGTCTGTTGCATCTGCGATCTGAGGATCTGTGACCCGTTCGATGCAGATGCCGAATTCTGGCTGCGACCTGCTCACCCGCAGCGAGTTCTGGATGCATTTGAGGACCTCATCCATCCTGGCCGCGGGTTGGATCTGAAAGCCAAGAAGAAACCGCTGTGGGTGAGGGTATGTCTCCACAACCAGCACACTGCCAAATTTTGTCTGTTGTGATCGTGCTTCTTTCACCTGCATCGGCAGCATCGTACCACGACCTGGCAAGCCATAGTGGGCAGCAGGTCGCAGTGTGGACGGATCCAAATTCGATGCATGCCTGAAGGTATGGGACGGAGCAGTTGTAGTTGTCCTGAAGCTGAGCAGCCCACGCAACCCGCACGGACGTCACCCAAAGGATTCCTAATTGGCCGTGGTCTTTACTCAAGTTCATGACGCCAGGTATGGTTTCGTAGATTTCTTCGCCATCCATCAGTATCAGCTCCTTTCCGTTGTCGGCGGAAGTTTCAGCCACATGCGCTAACACAGATCGGCATATGTTTGCCGAGTTCCATCAATCTGGAGACTTGGGCACATACCACGGAGAACAGCAACAGTCAGGCAATCACGACAGCACATGCTCGTTTTTAAACAGCCATACCTCGCATTCGGACTTCCCTGTGCTTCTGCGTGGCGTTGAATTCCCGCACCAGCAGATCCACCGTCTGAAGCAGCTCGTGAGACTTTGCACGGGTTCTTGGCGTGAAGATGAATTCGAATTTTGTTGTCTTAAAATGTGACAGGACATGCAAGGGTGGGACATCTGCATTGACTCAGTCCGGCTGACGAGCTCACAGAGCAAAAAGCTCAAACAAACATGTTACAGACAATGGACGCTGCACACCCGAACGCATCTTGTTACTGACATCCAGCTTTTGTACAGTTTGTAGTCCAATGCTTAGATTGATGTGCCTAGCACTGCCACTGAACCACATCACTCTGAGTGTTGTGATCATGAGCCTGCCTCTGTCATACTTCCCCGCCTTGGTATCTTCTACATCTTCCTGCAGATGCATGCCTGGCAATGAGCGTTAATGCCAATGTAGTGCAAGGCTTCTCGCGAGTTGACAGCTCACCATGTCAAGGACAACAGCTTCGCCTGCAATCGGCTTAAGCGAGGCTACACTTTGATCAAACAATACTTCTCTGTAAACATTGACTTGGGTGTATGATCTTCTGGACAGCAACGATTGCATTGCAAGATCGAGATGTAACAATTGCGACAGAAGACGACAGAAGTTTTGAAGAAGGAGAAGGAGACGTAGAATGGTGGACAACCGATGGGCGGTGATGTGTGTTGTGATCGCATGGTGGGCAACCGCACACAACGCGTCCTGCGGTGACTCGGCGATGCAGCGTGCCGTTGCGTTTGCGCTTTCGCCACGCTCCCATCGCTAGTCGCGAATGCAAACTACGCGCACACACAGCAGGCCAGGCTGCACACATGTAGCAGAAATCAGTCATCTTCAACAGCACTGCTTTTGCGCGCGATTTCGACGATCATGGTGAATGTCCATGCGACATGTCCAACTTGAACCCGCGTGTGAACTACGGGTTTGCCCTCGTACCCGAGGCAGATGAGTACATCCTAGCCAACTGTTCTGTGCCGACAGTTCTACTGTCACATCCTCGTGTGCAAGATCTAGCAGCTGACCATGACTCCCTCGCTCGCTGCGATATGTTGGTATCTGATGGATGCATCAAGGACATATGCGTCCCCAACAAGTTAACTCGTGAGTGTCCAGTTGTGGATTTGGAAGGCGGATGCGTGTTCCCCACTTTTGTGGACTTGCACACACACATTGGTGCGAAAAACCGGGACATACGCCAAACAAAAATGCCACTTCACGCTGCAGTTTATAATGCTTGAATTAGAGGCCTGCATGAAACGCGCCTGAGCTGTATGCAGACAAAGGGCACACATGCGAGCGGAGCAGGAATCCGACAGGAAGTTTAACAGGAGCAGACAGCAGCACAGCAAAGGATGCGTCTTTCTGGAACCTGGGCGATGTCTTTTGGTGCGATGCTCATGCTACATGGAAGCCATTGCTGCCTCGAAGTTCACTACAAATGTGCTCTGTCAGCATGAGTGCGTCATCGGCACTGCAGGCGGATGGACTTCAGCGTCAGATGTGCGTATGCGCATGGAACATCTGCTTTGCGCACGCATCTTATCAACATGGTGCCAAAGCAGCTAGAGCTAACATGGCCTGCATTTGATCGACTACGCAAGAAATGGAAAGGCAAGGTAGAGCTCCTCCACACTTCAACACCGGTCTGACTCGGCTGTCTTCAGGAATGTTTGAAATTATCCACGCGGCATGTTGAACTTCTGTTGAGTTTCGCATGTTGGATGCTGGAGGGCGCCGATGAAGTGGCACAACTGCATTGATCGCGTCGATCGCGATCGTGTCCAACCTAATAGTCCCACGTAACGCAGTCCTGTTGCAGGCCGCGCGTGCAGCGGGATGTGTATGTTCTTTTTTGTTTTCACGAAAATGGAGAATTGCAGGTGGAACTTCAAGCTGTGTCTTTGGTGACTTTGAGCTTTTTCAGGTGTGGGTCAGCAATCAACATGACATAGTTGCTGCCCTTCATGCGCAGGCAGTGCTGTTGCACCGAGGCTGCCTGTCCATGCTATGTGTCCTGAGCCGTAAGAGCGCTGCCGCGACATGCAGAGATGAGCAAGCGGCGACTGTCCTGGCAGACACCGTCGCCACTTATGAGGGGATCTTGGGGGCGGCTGTTTGCTGCTCAGATTCCGGCGGGTTGAGCAAAGATGACTGGACCACATGCGACCGTGATCGCGGCGAACTCCTCGATCGCATATTCACTCTAGCAAAGGCGCGTGGTTTGCTTCTAGACTTCCATGTCGACGAGAACGGCAATGAGCGCTCCCGGGGATTGCGGGACATTGCACAGAAGACCATTGAACACGGGTATCAGGGCAAAGTCGTCTGCGGCCACTGCTGGTGCGGGCCCACCCCCAAAACATCAATGCATCCACTGCGCATACCACTGTGCGTGTGAACCGAATCTGCGCCGGCAGCAGCCTCGCTTCACATTCAAAGTGCATGTATGCAGCTCCCTGGCGGCCCAGTCGCCGGCAGACCTAAAGAAGACTCTAGCACTGGCCGCTCGTGCGCACATCGTGGTCGTCTCTCTTCCCCTGGTCAACGAATGGACACAGGTGCGCCCCATGTACCACACTCCTGCCTTTGCTGGCTGTGCTACTCACAGCCATGCTCCCCGATGCAAGAATTATGCAAGTACGCGCCCCAACCAGCGCCCCCTCGCGAGCAGGCCTCGGCTGCGTACGACCCTCTCATGCACTCACCGCAGCCAGCTAGCCACCTGTCGCCGCTGGCTCACAGCAGGTTGGCCATCCCAGCATGCGCGCCAAGAACTGACGGGGGGCCACTGTGCGCCGCCGCCCAACCGCAGACACTCTGCGATCGGGTGTCTGCACCTCCGGGTGGCGCGTTGAGGACGTTGCTGGTGCAGGACCGCAGCGCAAACCAGCGGCGCACCCCGCGGTGGCGCGGCGTCACGACGCTGCAGGAGCTGCAGGGGACGGGCGTGCCGGTGGCGCTGGCAAGCGACAACACGCGCGACCAGTTCTACCAGTACGGCGACCTCGACATGCTCGAGGTCTTCACGCAGGGCGTGCGCCTCGGCCACCTCGACCGTCCCATCGCCGCGTGGCCCGCTGCTGTCACCTCGGTGCCTGCCGCCGCCATGAAGCTGCGGCATACGGGGCGCATTGCGGTGGGCGCGCCCGCCGACCTCGTGCTGTTCCGCGCCCGCCGCTACTCCGAGCTCCTCTCCCGGCCCCAGGTCGACCGGGTGCGCAGGGTCAATGCATGTGCAATGGCGTTGCATGGATCTCACGATAGTGCTGGCGAGGCTTTGCAGGCCTCAGAGACACAGCCAGGAGCATGTGCGCGTGTGCCTGGAATGCCACAATCTACAGGGCTGGGGGAATCACCTCGCGTTCACGCTCCTGCCCGCTCTCTCCGGTCCTGCTCTGTGCCACCTCAGCAACCGGGAGGTGCCACTGCTTGGCCGTGGTTTGCTGCATCTGGTGTGCGTGCATACTCAACACGCCTCGATGTGCGCTCCTCAGCAGTGCGCTGACTGCTCTGGGTGCTGTGCAGTTGGTGCTCCGCGGCGGCAAGCATGTTGCGGCAGTGCCGCCGGACTACCGGCTGCTGGACTACAACCCTGTAACACACCAGTACCTGCACGCAACGACGCGCCTCACTAACGAGAGCTTCCGCGAGAACCAAGCCGGCATGGGCAGCGCACGCGCCTCCCTCGGCGGCGGAAGTGGTGTCGGGGAGCCCGTAAGCTACCCCGACCTTGGCGACGCGCACCCCGCGGCGCCCACCTACCTGCGCGGCCTCTCGATGGCCCTCTCCAGCGAGGGCCAGCCCATGCCGGACGGCGGCGCCCGGCGGCGAACTCGCACGGTGCGGCACATCAGCTCCGCATGCACACTTGCCACTGACCTGGCGTGCGTGTGACGCAGCGGGGCGGTCAGGGGGCCAGTTGGTTGATGTTGAAGAAGGCGGCTGTGTGTGTGCAGGGCCCGGGCAGTGTGGCGCACTTGATGGAGTCAAATGCTGGCGCACTGCCGGAACATGCAAGGCTGCTTGAGCCGGCGACCGGCTCCGTTACGGACAGCTCTGCGGCCACCAGCGGCTCTCCCCTGTGCGTCAATGGCAAGGGGGCGCGGCCGAGCTGGTTGCTACGCCGGGGTGAAGCAGACCGTGGCCTGAGCGCCGGCTCCTGGGGAGGGCAGCCCATGCAGGGCTGGCAGCTGTCCACCGTGGGTCTATCCTCCGTAGTTGTAGTGAGCATGGCCCTAGGTGCAGGAGGGGCTTTCCTGATCAGTCGCAAATCGTAACAGTACGTGCCAGTCAACGCATTGCGTAGTGGCACAGGCTTGCTGTCGTGTGGAGTCGCTTGTGTTTCCTGAGCCATGCACGTCCTACCGCTTCGTCGAGCAAGCCTGCACTTGTCAATTGTAGATCCACGAGCACCAGATTGGTCTCGTGGCAAAGCATCTGACCGGATAATACGCGCCATAACACATTATCGCATGTATCGCTGTATGTGTGGTGTCCAAAAAGAGTGTGGGTGCATGCGCCTGCGCGAGGCGGCAAAGCGCGATGAGTGATCCAAAAGCGCCCGATTCCCCGAAAGCCATCGCCGATGTGAACTAGTCGGAGTTGCCGCGAACGTGAGTGATCCTGACCCGCACGCGCTGTAGAATATAGATTGTGTTTACTACAATGTTTCAAGTTCCTTTGTTCTCTATGCTGCACGCGCTGCAGCCCTTGTGGTGTGAGTGCACATTCACCAACGTCTGCGATGAACTGAAGCAGACGCAGAATTCGCATGGATCGGCCAAGTCAAGAGCGTTTGACGTCATGCAAGGACCGTCGCTGTATAGAGTGACGCGGGAGTGTGCCGGCCGAGCCGCTCGCGCGATCATCCCCGCAGAGAACAGCTGGCGTTCCCAAGCAATCCTCCCGCCGACCGACGATGTCCCAGAGCCCACTCCCTTTTGGGAGCGCAAGATTGGTATCCGATTCGCGCGGATGGATCTGAATAATGTGTGTCACTGGCACGCGAGCGAGAGGTCTTTGAGCTGTGTTGACCAGTGCGACATCGACGTTGCCTACCGCAGCAAGGGTCGCACAACGGCCTCGTGGTAACAGCCGAGTCTCCGTGTCACGCACGCTGTATGTGCAAAGCAAACTTTGCAGGCGTGCCTGACTGCAGGTCGGTGAAGCCTGTCCTTGCTGGCATGCATGCACACCACACCCGCTGCCCCCTTGCAAGCTCTTGTGACGGCCTGACACGCGTGTAGGATGTGTTTTGCAGGATGGCTACGTTGATGAAGATGATCTGGAAGGTCTTGTGAAGTCCATAACGAAAGATCGTTCTGAAGGCACTGCTCAGCACCTGAGAGAGATGTTTGAGACAGGGTGGACCCGTGTACGCACCCAACGCCACTCTGCATGCTGTATCCCGAAGCGCAGAAAGAGTTTGTTCGACTCACACTGTGCAGTTTTAGGCCCGCGTCTTTGAAGCTGCTCACAAAATGCTGCTTCTGCAGATTTGGAGCTATGGTATGCACATGCATCACATGCGCGTTTCTCGCAGAGAGTTCATTAGAGGCTATACGCACACAATCAAAAGTACCAGAAGACGTGAAGCACTCAGGCAGACTCTGAATTCTGTGCTTGGAGAGTGCTTCGATGCAGCTGATGAAGACTGTCATGGCACGTTGCTAGGTCACCTGAAGAAGCAGGAGTTCATTGAGTTTCACACACGTTGGAATGTGTCTACTGCAGAAGCAGACCAGTTGTTTCTGGACATCACAGGGTCCCCCAGACCTGGTCCACAACTGGATGGCGAGGTGATTGGTGAGGATCCGACCACAGTGCTGTCTAAACAAGCTTACATGAATGCGGCATGGGATTTCTACTTTTCCATGAGGGACAAACGGGGGGCAGGGACGAATTTCTACGGCATTGTCAGGAGTGCTCAAAAGAAGCACCTGATTTGGTGAGCGGCTTGCATGGCCACCCTTGAATGTTGTCACCGCGTACATCAGCCAGTGCAGTGATCATGATGAAGGCCGCCATGGCACCACCTGAGTCCTTCGTAGCATCCAAATGTGGCCCAGTTACAAGTTGATGGTACTGAGGCATAGATTGAAAATGGGGAAAACATCATGCGTTCAGCTTGTTGTATACCGCTGCCATATCATGATTACCCAAGACTCGAGTGTCCAGGAATGTCTTGAAGGCCGGCACCATAGTGGTGGCTTGGGGAACGTCCGCAATCGCCTTGACAGCTGTCAGTGTACTCTTGACTTTTTCGACATGCCTCTCCTTCTGCACCACCACCATGCAGCATTGCGTCGTCGGCCACACCACAGCATGCTGCTGCAGCTGCTCGCACACAAAACTGGCCAGCACGGCAGCAACACAAACCCGGCAACAGCCGCTGCGCACCTCCTGAGGGATCGCATCGTCCTTCAACTTCTCGTTCAGCGTCTTCTGGAGCGGCGTAATCATGTTCTCAAGCTGTGCCAGCGCGGCAGCCGGAGCCAGCGCACACAAGCGGCACACCAGGGTGTGCGCCACTGGCTTGATCGCCTTGTCATCACCCAAGGCACGCGCAACAGCCTCTGCGATGGCCGCCATGTCCAGCTTGTCCTGGTACACCGGTTGCGACAGCAGCGTCTGCATGCACTCTCTCACCCCTCACGCACCCGCCCGTCCACTCGCCGCTGCGGCCGTGCGTCGCCCGCCGGCCATGCATGCACTCACAGAGACATAATCAAGAACACGCTGACACGACCACAACAAGCCTCGAGCCATCCCGCACTTGATCGTTCAGGCAAATGAGCGCACTGCTGCTACAACAGCTACAACCGAGACAGCAGCCCAGAATCACAGTCACGATGACGGTGGAGGCTGTTACTTGCTGCACAGCACCGTTGGCCTCCATCATGAGGTCGAGAGGGCATGGTGCCGCTGACACTGACAAGCATGTCAGTTTACATTTAAAGGCTGAGAGGGCATGGTGCTGCTGCCTGCGGGGGCATGAGGGTGTGGGGGCGGGACGGGGGTGGACCTCCACGCACTCGAGGGTGTGCTTGCGTAGGCTGAGGCCGTCGTCGACCTTCTGCTTGAAGGGCCCGAGCTCCACGATGCGCACGAGGGCCTCGTCCACGATTGTCAGCCGCAGCAGCAGCGGGAGCTTGGCGGCTATGCAGGGCGCGGTGAGCATGGGCCGCGTGACGGCGGCGGCGGCGAGCAGCTGCACCGCCTCCTTGGCCACGTTGTGGTCGGGGTCCTCCAGCCGCTCGAGGAACACGGGCAGGTGCCTGTAGCCACAGGCGGGCGTGGGCGCGTGTGTGAGAGCGGCGGCACCGCAGCGCCGCGATCAGGGCGCTGACTGACCGCATGTGTGACACTGACAGCTGCGGCCCTGCAGATGCCTTGGCTGCTGCGATATACACGGCCAGCAGAACATGCGCCGGGCATGCGTGAGCAGATGTGCAATGCCGGCCGCGCATGCATGACTGCAGCCCAGGCACACAATCGACGCGGCCACACGTGTGAGACGGGAGCCGCAGGGTTCGGGTGCAGCCTCGGTTTCAGCGGCAGAGTGGGCTGGCGGCGCACTGGGTGAGGTGCGACGCGTCGTGCGTGCCGTCATTGAGGGCGTGCTTCATGGCCGCAACGGCGACGCCGCGCGCCCCGGCGGACTCCGCCGCGAGCTGCTGCAGCAGCCACTTGGCCAGCGGCGCCGGCGACATGAAGGCGAGCTGCGCGAGGCAGTCCGAAACCATGCTGCGGCACTCCTCCTCCGCCTCCATGTTGGCCCCCAGCAGCTGGAGCACCTGCTCCTGCTGCTCTGCACACCGTCACACCCGTTGACAGCTGTCCCACACCACCCGCGGCATGAGATGGCCCCTCACAGACAACCACCCCTCAATTAGCACCCACCTGCGGCGTGCGCTGCGCTGCCAGGCGCGGAGGAAGCGATTGCGCTGATCACTGGCAGACAACAATGCGGCTGTCCACATATATGTGGCTACAGGGGGAGGCAGATAGTGACAGGTGCGCCATCGTGCGTGTGGGGCAGTGTAGGGCTGCGGAGGCAGGGCTGCGGACGCACCCGGAGGCATCTGGATGCTCTTGGCGAGCAGCGTGCGCAGGACCTCGTTGAGGGACTTGAGGAGGAGGTAGAGCTGCTTGGGCGAGGAACGGTCGACGTCGGCAGTGCGGCTGAGCAGGAGGCGCAGGTACTGGCTGACGTTGCCGACGACGACGCCGCCGAGCGCGAGCGACGCGGTGGCCTTCACGTCCTCGCTGCCTGCCGACAGCGCGCCGACGACGAGGCGCTCCACCTCCGGGAAGCCCGACAGGTCTGACACACGCCCCAGCTCGCCCAGCAGCAGCAGCATGAGGCACTGCTCCGCCTCCGCCTGCACCAGTGACTGCCATACAGCTCCTGTTTGCCCGCGGAGCCGACATGCATGTGCGGATGACACGGTGGGAAGCAGGTGCTTGACGGGGGTGTGAGCGAGGGAAAACCAAAGACAGAGGGAGGTTGGCTTACGGTGCCGGACTTCTCGAGGGCGCTGATGCAGAGACGCATCGTCTCGGCGATGCGGTCGCCGTTGCCCTCGCACAGGGAGGCTATGCACTCAACGGCGCTGCGCTGCGCGGTGCGCGGCGCGGCCGCGCCGGCCTCAAGGAGGCGCGTGCGGAGGTGGTCGTATCGCAGAGCGGGGGAGGCCTGCTGCGTGCCCTGCTGCGTGCTGCGGAAGAAGGACTTGAGGGCGTCGCGGGCGGCACCGCTGAGCAGCGCGCTGCACGCGAGCGCCACGGCGCCGTCCTTCACGACGGACATCGCGTTGAGGCTGCCTGCTACCTGCACGAGTGTGCCTGCGTGATCAGAGGAGGTAGGCACGACCAGCATGCTGTGCACTTGGTGCTTGCGCGGTTGAGGAGAGTTTGTTGGTGTGAGGCGCATTTCGGTATTGGTATCGGTATGAGGTGAATGGCGGCAGCTGGTGTGCCTCCGACCACTAACGGCTTGCAGGCAGACTGAGCAGCCACAATGAAGATGAACAGGGGCCAGGCAGAAGACACAGCCTGTCACACTCAACTGCCATGTCCAGAGTGTGCAGCTGATGTGAGGGTGATGTTTACAGCAGTCAAGAAGGCTGTTGTGGGGTTGAACATCATTGGCCACATACCATGATATCCATCATGATGATGGAAATTGTATTTTTCTGATGAGCGTGACCACCATGCTCGCATTGACGTGCAGAAATGATGATTGTTGGTTCAAGATGACAACTGAATATAGAATGGTTGTCGAGGCAGCCAAGCATCCAACCAGTTATTAGTAAGCCCAATTCACACACTGAACCACTGGTCCCTGCACACGAAGATAGATCGATAAACCGTATAGAAACAGCTTAAGCTGTTTAAATAAATAAAACAATTATTTCTAGTTCATAGACTGGACGAACTCTGTCACATGCGTTTCGTACATCCAACTCGTGGCACGAGAACAAACTTGAATACGTATACGGTGGGAGCGCACGCGCCATGGCGCGCCACACGTGGCTGCAGGGTGCATGCATGCTATATGCACCAGTGCCACACATACGTGCGTCCCGGCGTCAGTCGCAGCAACTGCTTCCTGCACCCTGCCGGTCATGCGCATAGTCAGTAACGAGTTTCACACAAAACCTTTTGATACAGCGCAGTCATAGGAAGCGCATGGCAACTGCGTGATGCGCCGACGATCTCTGCATATACTAGTTAGTAGTCTCGATGGACAGCTGAATTGTGCTACAGCATCATGCATTCCCCAGTCTGGACACGAGGTATGCATACTTGAGACACGCAGAACACCAACTGCCGATGTGCACACTCACTGCCTCAGGCGTGAGGATGCCCAGTCCATGCAGAGGTGGTAGGGGCTAAGGGCAGTTCCGACCATTTCTTATTTAATGACTATTTCGATTGTGCACACGCAGTTAGAGTCTGAGATGCTGCCATGCGCACACCATCATCTGCAATGCAACAACACCAGCACATGTCTGACTCAGACTCTGTGCCCAAACTTCTGTGCCCAAACTTCTGTGCCCAAACTTCTGTGCCCAAACTTCTGTGCCCAAACTTCTGTGCCCAAACTTCTGTGCCCAAACTTCTGTGCCCGAACAGGTGGACCACACTGGCACAAGCTTGTCCCAACTGGCACACTGCATCTGCACCACGCAAATCGCACCACACCACCACCACACCACCACCACACCACCACACCACCACCACACCACCACCACACCACCACACCACCACGCCTAAGCTTGGCTGAGCAGCCAAGTATGCAGTGGCTAGCTATGGCGGCTGTGGCCCCATGCATTGTTCAGCCCCAGCTCGGGACGACTGCTTAAAAATCCGGACAGGGAGGGGGTGGGGGGCGCACTGGCAGGGAGGCCTCACACATGCGCAGCGCTGCCGCAGCAAGCAGCAGGTCGCCGTCGGTGATGAGCTCCGCCGTCTCCTGCAGCAGCTGCTCCAGCAGCTCCGCCTGCACGCCTGCGCCCGTGCTGTGCGCTGCGAGCATGTGCGCAAGGGCGGCGAGCGTCGCGCAGCGCAGGCCACGATGTGCCTTGCGCAGGAACGGCGTCATCGTCGTGATGAGCTGTGGCAGGTAGCGCCTGAGCGGCAGCGGCGGCGCCGCGCTCGCGACCGTGCCGCACGCCACCACCGCCACGAAGCGCGTGCCGTCGCTCTGCAGCTTATCGCACAGCAGGGGCATCGCCGAGTCCGTCTCCCCGGCCAGCAGCGCCGACAGGCTGGCCAGCATCGTCGCGCTGCACTTGATCGAGCACTCCTTGACCTCCTGGTCTACGTCCTTGGCACGCAGTAGGCCCAGCACGGCGCGCAGCAGGTCCTGCATGACGGCCGCGTCGCCGCCGCCGCGGGCCGCGGCCATGAGTGCCGCGTTTTCGACGACGGCGACGGCCTCGGACACGACCTTGTAGTAGCGGTCGGCGAGGCTGCGCTTGAGCGCGGGCACGAGCGGCGGCAGGCACGGCAGGAGCTCGGCGGCGGCGGCGGCGGAGAAGGCGAGGCGGAGGAAGCGCAGCACCTCGATCTTGAGGGCGTTGGGGGACGTCGAATCCTCCAGGGTGCTCTGCGCCATTGGCATCGCCTCCTTGCCATGCACGCCCCCGGCCGACGCCACCTCGAGCAGCGCGCGCACCGCGCCAAACACGGCGCCCTGCACACGGGCAGCACTCCAGTTTGGCGCATGCCCAACGGCCACGTCTCAAACTGCCCCGAAATGGTGACTGCCGTGGCATGCCACATCCGGCAGTGCATGTCCTGCCGGTTGCATCCCTGTCCGGCCTGACAATGCAACAAGGCCCACCGAGGCTGCCCAGATTTTGACACGTGAGAGGCATGATCAAAAACCTTGTAAACGAATTCGTAAATAAATCGCGTAAATCATCCATACAATGGGTCGAAACTCTGGCACACAGACGCTTGACGTGATGTGTGCACATCTTGTGTTGTAATCGTCTCGTGATTCCGGGACTTGCCCGGCAGTAGGAGGCCACCTGAGCACGCACGTGCCACTAGGCAGGCCACATCAAAGCCCCTCCCAGATACATGAGTTTCGCAAGTTTGCATACCATTTCCTGTCCACCACAACTGTGATGCATGATGAGTGACGATTGATGCAATACCCCTAATCTGGCCCCTCAAGTCTCGTGTACGTGTACGACCCGCTACAGTGCAAGCACATGCCCACACACATTGGACTGTGGCTGGATCGTGTGTACTATCAATGAGGTAGAGGTAGAAGGTACACTGGATGCTGCTGGCTGGATCGTGTGACCTAGAAGCGTACCTGCGACATTGCTGCGCGGACCACTGTGAACACACCCATACCACATGGCACATGAAACGAGACACAAGGCATATCTCCCAGATACAGTTGGCTTCAGTCGCTCGCGATCATCCTCGCACATCACGACTCCTGTTGTGGCTACGAGTGCTTCAAAGCTTTGCCAAAAGTTGAGGGCCGAAAGTTGAGATGGGCCGACTGATCAGCATGATATGTCATAAATCCCTCCTCAGTCATGCATGGTGCAGTGCACGCCCTCGTCTGACATTTCTCAAGCTCACCAGACAGAAACGCTGTCACCGGAACCACAAGATCAGCATGGTGCTGCCAGGGGTGTTCGTCTGCACCGCATGCGCATGGACATGCATGCCCAGGCGAGGGCCGCACCCTCAGCTTGGCGTTGCGGGTGTTGCGCAGCTGCTTCATCAGCGCCGAGATGTCCTTCTCCGCGTCCGCCGCCAGCTTCGCCCGCTCCGCCTCTGTCGCGCCTGCGCCCCGCTGGCGCACGAGCGCGGACAGCGCGGCAAACACGTCCAGCCGCACGCTCTCCTCGCGCTCGCCGAAGCGCCGCAGCAGCACGGGGCGGCACTCGGCATAGAGGGCGGCCGCGAGGTCCGGGAAGGCGGCGACGAGCGCGGCGACGAGCAGGCACGCCGCACGCCGCACCTTCCACGACATGTCCTCCTCGTCGCCGTAGTCGTCGCCGTCGCTGAAGTCGTCGTCATAGTCATCAAAGTCGCCACCGCTGTCGGCATCCATGTCCGCGTCACCATCGTCCGCCAGGTTCGGGTCGAACGAGATCTCGGACAGCGCGAGCGCCGTCACGGCCTCGACATGCGGCTTCACCACCTGCGCTCGCGCCCGCCACTCAGCTGCAAGCCCGCTGACTGTGCCTGTAGTGCGTCAGGTGCAGCAGCGCCGGAGGTGACATGCAGAGACTGTCGCACGGCGCAATCTCAAACACTGACCACCTCCTCCACGACAATGTGCCGGCCAGAACCATTGTGTGCTGGCCAGAACCATTGCAGGCCCTTGGGCCTGAACAGCGTGAATCACAGCACGTGGCCAGTGAGACCGATGCTTGTGCAATGCAGGCAGGCTGTGCCGAGCATCCAGCTTGCCCCGTTTCCGGGTGCATGCATGGCATGCTGCTGACGGCGCTGCCGTGGAGTGCCGTGTGAGGCTGATGCGGCCGGCGGCCAGCAGCAGCATGCGCGGGGCGCCGTACCTCGGAGCAGAACTGCACGAGGGCGCCGATGGCATGCAGGGCGGCCTCCTTCTCCTCAACGCCGAGGCCGCTGTCCGGGTCGACGGTGGCCGAGGCGGCGCGGCAGCGCTCCATCACGATCGGCAGCACAGTGCCGATGTACGGCCCGAAGCGGAAGCCCAGCGCCTTGGCGCAGGCGGCCACCGTCTGCATGCATGTCTGCGCCGCAACGCCCGTGCTGGCAGCCTTCATGTGGCCCACGAGCTCAGTCATCAGGTCTGCGAGGGCGCTGGCCTCTAGGTGCACTGCAAGCGCCGCTGCAGGCAATCACGCTGGCGTTGGCACGGGTCTGCATCGCTGCTGCCGTTGGCAGAGGCGCGTGTCAGTGCGGGCACGGAAGACTGCGGCAACGCAGGGGCGTACGGATGCAAGTCACGGCTTTGCGAGACGTGGTGCCTGTGCCGCTTGCCATCATCTTGAGAAGGCTCTGCGTTACTTGCCAGCGGTCCTTCACATGCTCTCCGAAACGAATAAACACAGTTGCGAGGAGGTCCAAGCAGTCGGCGGTGATGCACTCCTGCATGCGCTTCAAGTCATGCAAGCGAGCCATGGCGCCGTGCAGCTGTCATGCACAGTGTCTGTACAGAGAGTGCATGCGGTACGAGTTGACCATGCTGTCCAGCATAGCAGCAAGCTCAAGCAACAACGAATGCGGGTTCCACATGCTGTGCAGGGCAAACCTCCTGCAGCTGAGCACATTCGAGCTTGTGCGATCAAGCCAACAGAGCGCACACCGATTCGGGTTGGTCCTTGATGCCTTTGAACAGAATGGGAGTTGTTGTGGTGGCCACCAGCTGTCCATGTGCTGCAGGGACCTCGCTAAGGAACGCCTTCAACCCAATAAAGGTCGAATCACTATGATGTTTCTTGGAACGTGGAGCTATGATCTTGTTGCACATCAGCTCGAGCATCTTGCCGATGTGGGTGGGGGATACCTTGTGACCCAGTGCGACCAAGCTGCACGCAAGCCTCACATGCTGTGCTGACGACCACAACGCAGCGCAGCACGCGCCCTTCAGCAATGTACGCTGCATGCAGCTCAAGAAGGAAAACACCATTTGACAGCCAGGGCTGAGATGTCGCCGGAGGAGTCGTCCAGCTGCTTGACCACCTTCTCACACACATGCGTGCTGTCTTCGGAATAGCTCGCCTGCTTCCAATCCGGATTTTGCAAGGCTGCGAGCAGATCGGACGTAGCCATGTACCGATGATCCTTGTCCGGATTGGATAGCTGCATGATGTTCGAATGATCGTGTGTTTTCTACGGCACTGCTTCGAACGCTGACCGCTGACCCCAATTTGCACAGCTTCCTCAGCATCAGCACACTGATACGATACAGTGCATTCTTATGCTCAAGCGCCAGTGAGAGATCAGCCGCGAGTGCGACATTTCAGTCCAAAAGAAATGATCGTCAACAGAGTCGCACGTTCGACACCATGGCGGTGATATCGGCCACCATTGTCCTGATCCCCGCACTTTGGCAACACTAGTTATGGCACTGCCGAGTTTTTGGATCCTGCCAGCCGTCACGAAGATACTCGCCTATACACTGTCGTGTGCAGTGTCGGGTCCTACCTAGCGCAAACCACGTCAGGGGCACACAGTGGTATCGTTCCGACCCGTCCAGCGACTAGATTGAACCTTTTGCAGTTTGCTCGGTCGCAACATGTCCAGCACACAAATTGCGTTGTGGCCGCGTACACGGTGTCTTGAATTGAGCCAGTTCATTAGCTATTCCACCTGTAGACACGCGTGCTGCGGACGATCTGCGCGGCGTGCCAGCGGTTGGTGGGGGCTTGGGTCCTTCAGGAAAACGTGTAGGCGAGTATGTGGTAATTCAGTGTTCAGCCAGACAGGACGCGGAGTATGTTGTCCTGGTGACGTGGGGAATTGCACGTATGCACGCGCCTGCAGTGTTGCGGCGTTGTATTCCGGGACCTGCAGTGCAGACCTGCGTCCCAAGCTGATGTATTCGATTTTTGCGTCAGAGTTGGAGCTACGCCGCGACGTCGTGCATGGCTGTGAATGATCTGATCTATGCTGCTTGCACGTCGTTTGCATCCGTTCGCGCATCGCCATTTGAACGAACACTGCAGATCACTGCCAGCGACCGTCGCGTGGAAGCACTCGAAAAGTACAGAAGCCGCGAACGACTTTGTTTATTTCCACACTCCGGAGGTGGACCTCTTCTGGCACTACTTGGAGCGCACCGCAGATGGGCAGGCACGGTCGCTGGACCTGTCTTCATCACATTACGGCCAGAGACAACGGCAGTGGCACAACAAGCGCATACAAGATGACTGGCACGACTACAGGCAGGGCATCTATGAGCGTCCGGAGAAGCTGCAGCGGCTGCAGGCACGCTGTTGCACGCTGTGCATATGCATGTGGCAGGCGCACAGCGTTTCCCCGACACTGTTTGCTAAAGGTCAAGCCACATCTGCAGAATAGACTTGAAAAGGATATGCTTGACAATGCCTACGTGGAGAGGACGCGGCAGGTGCTGTCTGCAATTCGCAGAGGGACGCACACATCCGACGCCATGGCCATGCAGTGGATGCAAGCAGCTCAGGGCGCGTCAACCTTCCTACAGGTGCGCACCAAAGCAGCTTCTCCGAACTGTCACCAATCGGTGTCTGCTGTCACAGTCAGGCCTGACTCGTGGCCTGACCCATGGCCTGACCCAAACACAGCAACTGCAACTCCGGAGCCACAGGACATCATACTGTTCCGAGACGAGCCCCTGGAGCGGCTGGCAGAGTGCGGCGACGTCCCGTGGCTGCCGCCGAAGGAGACCGTGGAGTCATACCAGAGCCTCCTAGCGGCCACGATTGCCCCGAGCCCGAACCCCCCTCCCGACATGCCCAGCTCCTGGGTGCCTCTGATGGCGCTGGCCACCCCGTCCCTAGCCACGGCCGTCGCATCCACGCGGCTACAGGTGGAGGTGTTCCGCCGGGCCTTCAAGCCGGCGGCGCCCGGGCGCGGCGGCCGGCGGCGGCTGCCGCTTGTGTCGCGCGTCACGCAGGACGTCGGCAGCAGCATCCTCGCGGCCGCCAACGCTACAGCGCTGCAGCTGCGGCTCGGCGCGCAGCGCCGCGGCGAGACCACGACGCGGGCCCTGTTCAAGGAGCTCAAGGCATCGCAGCCTGAGGGGACGCCTCCCGTGGACTCTCCCGTGCTGGTTCGTACCGCTGCCACATCCGCCATAACACTGTCAATGGCACAGCGCCGCAGCCAAGCGTACCTGGCAGCAGTGGCTGTCTGCATGAGAGTGCACACCCGCCCCCACTTGCAGTGCTGCCCACACCCATGCGGGCAGCAACTCACACTGAGGATCGCTGCGCCTGTCAGTTTGAGCCTCCACTGGCCTCAGTCATCATGTGGTGCCATGCATAGCAGTATCAGGTTTCTTGCACACCACTCACGGTGAATGTACAGGGGCTGACAGCAGGCCGAGTGCCCGTCTGTTGCAACGAATGGGCCTTCTCGCCAAGCCACATCATGATTGCAGAGCGTGTGTTGCATGTACGTGGTGCATGCTCACCCTGTGAATCAGCAGGTGCAAGGCATCCGTGTCCAATCATGGCGCACATGCGTAAGCAAAGGCTGCACGACTGTGGTGGCGAGCGTGCAGACGGAACCAGAGCAACAGCTGCTGCGGCGGCTGCGGGCGCCGCCGCACGTCAGCCAGGCGGAGAGCACGGCGGCACGCGCGCAGCTGCTGGCGCGCTCGCGCCTCGGCAGCAATCACGTCGCCGTGTCGCGCGGCACGCAGGTCGCGCTCGGCTCGGTCGCGCTGCAGCTGCTGCTCATCCAGCTCAGCAGCGCCAGCAGGCAGCCCATGTTCCGGCAGCCCGTGCCGTGGCGCTTCGTCCCGCCCGGTGCCTCTCCCCCCCCACCTGTACCATCTGCCGGCTCTTCTTGCAAACTGCAGGAGCTGCCTGTCGCGAGCGTGGGCTTACACCGCCTGGTATTCACAGGCACAGCACCGCCACAGCAGCAACAATCCGGGCAGTCTGACTGCAGTTTGTCACTGCCCACAGATGCAGGCATTCACAGGACACATGCCCTTGTAGACAGACCGTGTGCCTTCCGGCGCGCTCGCTGCAAGTGGGGCTTTGGACCGCTGCTTGTCTTGGTGCTTCTCGCG
This sequence comes from Ulva mutabilis, assembly GCA_900538255.1. Lineage (NCBI taxonomy): Eukaryota > Viridiplantae > Chlorophyta > Ulvophyceae > Ulvales > Ulvaceae > Ulva > Ulva mutabilis. The sequence continues at coordinate 503,566 of UNSF01000015.1, read as the reverse complement.
CAGTCGATGGCCGAGCGGATTGCACGCTGTCGTGTGGTACGCGCTGCGTGCGTGTGGCTGACGCTCTATGAAGCGGGTCTGTGACTCGAGGAGCATGCAGGGCGCGAGGGCGGGGCCGCCCCCGACTTTGACATCGAGCTGTCCCGCGGCTGCATAAAGCAGCTGGCTGCGTATGATGCGGTGGTGCAGTCGATGACGCCGCTGTACGGCCCCTGCGTGGCGCCGCCGCAGCCGTGGGTGGCTCCGCGGCGCGGCTGCTACGCGATGAGCCACCAGCAGCGCTTCCGCGTCGAGCTCATGCGCACCAAGTCAGCGGCGCAGGCGCGCGCGCTGGCGGAGGCGCACCGGGCTGGCACGCTGTCGCGGCACGGCGGCGCGGCGGACATGATGCGGGGGTGGACGGAGGGGGGCGGCGGCAGCGGCGAGGCCGCGGAGCCGGGTCTGTCGCGCGTGTACCACTCGCTCAACGTCCTCAGCTCCCAGGCCTGGTCCATCAACACGGGCGTGCTCGAGGTCCGCCGCCGCGCCCCTGTGTCTGGGTTTGTGTGTATCTGCTTGCTCAATGGGGCGTAGACCCAGGGTTGGTACATGAGTCATGTAACATGAGTCATGGTACAGCAGTGGCCAGTTGGTACAGCAGTCATTCTGATCAGCCCCCCCGTGCAGGTTGTGCGGGCTGTAGACCTGTGCCAGGAGAACGTTGGGGACGTCCCGCTGCGCACGCTGCCCGCTGTGCCGCAGCCGACCCCGCCGCACTTCCACCCCAGCACCCACAAGCTGATGCGTGCCGGCGGCGGCCTCACCTCCGGCTCCATGCTGGTCACCTTCCAGCCGCTCAGTGCGGCTGCGCAGCAGCTCGAGCGCAAGACCATCGCCGCCGCCACGCGCGACAACGCCAACAGCGTGTCGCAGCGCGGCATGTTCAACATGCAGCTCAAGGTCTGCTCCCATCACCCATGCCTGTGTTCTCCCTCATGCCCCTCACCAAGGATGCACGCCCGGCCGGCGAGCTCATGCCAACTCTGCCTCCTTCCTGCGTACCTCTCATGTTCGTAATGATCGAGCATGTTCCGACTGATCGAGCGGGGGTGGACAGGGAACGGTGGATGCAGGCGGCACAGGCGCATGAGCACTACGGCCGCATCTATTTCCCGCACAACATCGACTTCCGGGGCCGCGCGTACCCGATGCCGCCGCACCTGAACCACATGGGCGCCGACATCTGCCGCGGCCTGCTGCAGTTTGCCGACGCGCGGCCCCTCGGCCAGCACGGCCTGCGCTGGCTCCTCGTGCACCTCGCCAACGTCTGCGGCGTCGTCGACAAGCACTCGTTCGACCGCCGCGAGGCGTGGGCTTACCAGCACCTGGCCGAGATCGTCGACTCTGCACGGCGGCCCCTCGGCGGCCGGCGGTGGTGGCTCAAAGCCGACAAACCCTGGACGGCGCTCGCGGTGTGCCAGGACATCACAGCCGCGCTGGACACAGGGGACGTGCGCGCGTATGCGTCGCGGCTGCCGGTGCACCAGGACGGCAGCTGCAACGGACTGCAGCACTATGCGGCGCTCGGGCGCGACGAGTCCGGCGGGCGTGCTGTCAACCTGGTGGATGCCGCGGAGCCGCAGGATGTGTACTCGATGGTGGCGTCCAAGTTTGCGGAGATCATCCAGGAGGAGGCGCGCCGGGACGACGGCAGCCGCGAGGCGCATTACGCGCGCGCGCTCTTGCCGCACACCGACCGCAAGCTTGTCAAGCAGACGGTCATGACGACGGTGTACGGCGTGACCATGCAGGGCGCGCGCGACCAGGTGACCAACAGGTGCTCGCCGCGGACTGCGCTATGTGCGCTGCGTTTGTTGCTGCGCCATGGCAGCCTTGCCGGAAGCGCGCTTCGGAGATGGTCTTGGACACGGAGGCCTGATGACACACGAGTGCAGTGGAGTCCGGCATGCATGTATGGCGAGCGGATTTGGCATCACCAAAGGGTGTGTGTGTGTGTGTGTGTGTGTGTGTGTGTGTGTGTGTGTGTGTGTGTGTGTGTGTGTGTGTGTGTGTGCCTGTGCTGTGCAGGGATGTGGCCGGTCATGCCGTGGTGTGGTGTGCAGGCTGACGGAGCGGGGGTGGCCAAAGGACGCGCACACGCAGGCGGTGGCAATGCATGCTGCGCGCCGGGCGCTGAGCGCGCTGGAGGGCCTGTTCAGCAGCGCGCAGATCATGACGTGGCTGCGGCGGTCGGCTTACACCGTGGCCAGGGTCACCGGCCGGCCAGTCCAGTGCGCACCCCTACCCCACGCTGTCTGCCCCAGTGCATCATGGGCTGCCCCCGCTTTTGCGATGGTAACCACATGACACGAAAACGCTCTGTCGCAGCCCCAGGGGTGCCGATGCGGCGCCCACAGGTGCCTGACCAGCCGTGCTGTGCGGCACGATCCTGCCCTCCCGGCTGTCGTCGCAACAGCCCAGCGCATGCAGCAGCACAGTCGCTCCTTGTGTGATCACGTGCTGGCCACCTGCGCTGGGCCGCTGCTGATGCTGTGCTCTGCACGCCGGCTGGCAGTGCAGCGCTCGAGCCGTGCCTCAGGGCGTTGCATGCATGCAGATGGACGACCCCGCTGGGCCTGCCGGTGCTGCAGCCCTACTTCAAGGAGGAGCGGCGCGCCTCGCCCGCGCAGCCGCTGCCGCCGGGGCCCAGCGAGGACGCCGCAGCGCCCAGCAAGCAGAGCACAGCGTTCCCGCCGAACTACGTCCACTCGCTGGACGCGACGCACATGATGCTGACGGCCAATGCATGCCACCAGGCCGGCATCGCGTTTGCCGGAGTGCACGACTCGTTCTGGACACATGCGGCCGACGTCGCGGCGTGCCGCGCTGCGCTGCGCGAGCAGTTCGTGCACCTGTACCAGCAGCCGCTGCTCGCGCAGCTGCACGCGGACCTGGTGCGCTCGCTGGAGGAGCATGCGGGGCAGGAGGCAGCGGCGCGAGCGGAGGAGGAGGCTGGCGAGGCGGCGGCGGTGGGTGCGGGGCAGGGCGTGGCTCCCGCGGCGGGTGCGGAGGGGGCCGCTGTGGACCGGGGTGCGGTGGCGCAGGATGGGGCAGGGGGGCGGGGGCAGCCGCAAGTCGCGACGCTGATTACGGAGCCGCCAGAAGCAGGAGCGTTTGACCTGGATGCCGTCTTGCACTCGACGTATTTCTTCAACTGATGCTGTGTGACAAGTCATGACGGGGCCGCGGGGTGGGTGCTTTTGCGGTGCTTTACGCAACGGTGCAGCGAATACGGCCGCTGTGTGGGCTTCAGTTGTGCTCCACAGGGTTGCTTGTGTTCTCACAGTTGTGCTGTTCAGTTGCCAGGTACAATCAGTAACTCCGAAACTGATCCATTAGCTCTGGCAGGTGATCATGGCGACGATGAGGAATCGTCCGCTGAACTGCACGATCGCCACGCGCGATGGTGCGTTCCACTGCGGGAGACATATAGGCCCGGTATTCTCGAGATTTCGAGGTGCAACCGCGCGAGAGGTGCGACCGCCGGCAAAACGTCTCCGGTGAAAGCTTTTCGAGTACAACATCGTGGCGTCCACGTACGGAGGCGATGTTTTGTGCATATAAAGCGCGAATACCCGCGCGGCACAAACACTGCGCGAACGTGAACGTTGGATGCTTCCGAAACTGGCATCGCGTAGAATCCGCAGCTTCATCACCGGACCCAGGCAAGGCGTGCAGTGGTGAGCTGGCAGGAGGCTCGGATTTTACCCAAAATAGAAACACGGGATATATCAAATGGATTCCGCTAAAAGGAGTCGGGACGGCTCCACAATGACGATGTAAGCGCACCGTTCATGCCAAGTGCAATCACCACTCTTGCAGCAGTGTCGCAGCCTTGCACAAAATAGAGCAAACCAATGCACTGTGTCATCAATGCACTGTGCACGGGCGGCTTGAAGCTGTTTACCCTCCTTGCCTGGTCCGCGGACGTCCGTCCAGGGCATGGCCACCGGTGTTGCCGCACTTGCTCCTACGCACTTTGGAACCGACAGCTGCGCCAGGCCGAGCGGATTGAATCCACAATGTGACTGATTGTCCACGATTGCAGGGACGACGCGTGTTTCAGCCTTCGTGGATTCGAGATGGAGCGGTGCCTGTCAGAGTCCGATGTGAGCAAGATGGTGATTCTGCTGGGCAGGTGAGATCTCTGACGGGCGACAGACCATGGCTACAGCGGTCCTCACACAACAGTGAATATGCAGTTTTAAGGACAAGCAGGGTCAGGCCATCGTGATCCTGGCCAGGAGACATCTGCCGACGAGCACATCAGAATGCAGTGAGCTCCTCGAAGGCCTGGCCACGGAGGAGACGTTGGCCAACGACATCTACCGCAAGGTCCGCCATCCAGCCACACCCCCCAGCTGAGAGCACTAGCCACTGCGCACCACACCTCGATCACCAGGAGTACTCTGCCGAGTCATCCATGACATGCAAGCGAGCAACAGCTTTCTTTCTTTTCTGACTCTTGCAATGGGCGTGCAGTATGCTGGAAGCCCGGCAGACCGGTTTGCAGCGATCAACGTGGACGTGATCCACCCGTGCACCGACAAACACATCAGCAAGTACTCGCAGCAGAAGACCTGCATGGTGTACGAAACACCTGAGATGTACGCTGCAGTCACCGAGCCCCACATTGCAGCGATCCCCGCTGCGGCCACCGCCTGGGTCATCAACATCCTGGAGAAGAAGAAGGAGGCCGACCGCATGATCTTCGAGGACCCGGACCCTGCCAAGGGCTTCATGCTGCACCCCGACCTGAAGTGGGACCGAACTCAGGTCTGCAGGTCCCCACTTGCATTGCCAGCTGCTCGCACATGCATCAGGCACACAGCCACACTCTCACCTTCACCCACCACGAACTACTGTGACAAGCCTGCCACGCCGCGCCGCAGGGATTCTGCCTGAGATGGGGAAAGGGAGTGCGCTGGGCTGGTACAGTGCTGCATGCTGTGACTGCGTCGTGGTTTATCTGATCCGCACGCATGCGTCTGGGCTGTGCAGGGATGATCACTGGTGAGTGTGCGGTGGTGAGCAGGTGGACAAGCTGTACTGCATCGCGCTCGTGCACCCCCGCGGCATCCGCAGCATCCGGGACCTGCGGCCGGAGCACCTGCCGCTGCTGCGCAACGTGCTGGCCCGCGGCAGCGACGCGATCCGGGAGCAGTACGGCGTGCCACACGAACACCTGCGCGTGTTTGTGCACTACCTGCCCTCCTACTTCCACCTACACGTGCACTTCATGCACATGGGCAAGGAGGCGACCTTTGGCATGGCCACAGGTGCGTTCAACCCGGCTGCCGCAGCATGCACGGCACACGCTGCTACCGGCCGATGCACCGCGAGTCGGTCCGTGACGGAGCCTGCTGTGCAGGCAAGGCGCATGCGCTGCAGGATGTGATCTCCAGCATTGAGGTCTGCCCGGACTTCTACGCCCGGGCCACGCTGGCCTGCTCTCTCGGCGAGAACGACCCTCTGTATGCCAAGCACCAGGAGCACGCAGCGCCGGCGGCATGACGCGACGGCTCCCAGCACCCGCAGCGCCTGGTTACATGTGCACCAGCTGCCAGGTGCCAGCATAGCAGCGTCTAGCATCTCGTGTAACAGACGCACAAGTATCGTGCGCCGCGCAGGGCACACACATGCATGGCTCTAGAGCTCGGCGGTCAGCATGCGCTTTCTTTCAGCGTCTGAGAGCTCGAGCTTGCGCAGGCGGATCGCGTCGGGCGTGACCTCTATGCACTCGTCCGCCTGGATATACCCGATCGCGTCCTCCAGCGACATCTGCCGAGGCGGCGTCAGCGCCACCTTTTCGTCCGCCTGCTTCGACCGCACGTTGCTGAGCTTCTTCTCGCGCGCCGGGTTAACGCGCAGCGTCGTGTCCGTGTTGCTCTCGCCGATCACCATGCCGGGGTACACGCGGTCGCCCTCCTTCACGAACAGCGCGCCCCGCACCTGCAGCTCGCCGAGCGCATGCCGCGTGACCTTGCCATCAGCCATGCTCACCAGTGCCCCCTTGCGCACCTGAGTGAACGCCCCCCGGTGCGGCTTGTAGTCCTGCACCGCGCACCCCTCGTCACGCACAGCACACTCCCGCGTCTGGCCCGTCACACACCAGTTCGAGCCTGTAAGCGTTGAGCAAGTACTGGTGTACACAGCATGCACAGCACAAGTGCGCAGCAGGCGCACCGTGAAGATGCGGTTGATGATGCCCTCGCCCTGCGTGAGCATGGCAAAGGTGCTCTTGAAGCCGACGAGGCCGCGCGTCGGAGCCTCAAAGGTGAGCGCGCTGCGGCTGCCGTGCGGCAGCTCCTGCATATCGACAAGCTCCGCCTTGCGCACCTGCAGCGCGGAGATGACGTCGCCAACCGCAGCCGACGGCACCTCCGCGGTGACCTCCTCGTGCGGCTCAAGCAGCTCACCGGCCTTGCGCCGCAGCAGCACGCGTGGTGCCGAGATCTGCATCTCAAAGCGGTCGCGCCGCATGCCCTCGATCAGCAGCCCCAGCTGCAGCTCCCCCCGCGCCTCCACCTGGATCTTATCGTCAGCGCTGCCTCCGCCGGCTATCCGCTCTACCTACAGCACCTCAGCGCGCTGCAGCGTGGCGTCACTGCACCACCATGCATGACCCCGTGCTTCTTGCCCGTGCGGCACCAGGCATGACTGCGGCCTGCTCTGGGCACGCAGCGAGAATCAACCCGCAGCCGTGCCTGACCGTTTCATACTTGCATGCTTGAAAACAGCCCCCGAGGGCACGGCCAGCGTGCCTGGGCTTCGTTCCGGTTGTGACCCGGGAGGAGCGGATGCGGAGCGGTCGAGATGGCGCACCCGCAGTGACACCGAGTTGGCCGCTTCCATCTCCAGCCGCTCCATGAGCTTCTGGGAGGTGACGATGTTGCCCGGCGCGAGGCCAAGCGGCGACGAGTTGGGGCTGAACACCATGGCGAGTGTGGGGGGGTCGATGTGCCCCGGCTCGAGCGGCGCCGCGTCCTCCGAGTCTGTGACAGTGTCCCCGATGCCCGCGCCTGTCAGGCCGGCCACAGATACAATGTCACCCGCCGCGGCTGCCCCCAGCACCGTCCACCCCCCGGTCCCACTCTTCTTCTGGATCTTAGTCACCTGCAGCACATGCTGTGCTAATCGGCAACTCAGCAAGCGGCTGCTGCTGCTGCAGCTGTTACATGTGATGAAGCAGCGATCTGTTCTACCTTCACCACCCCAGTCCATATGGTGTGCGACTCGATTGACACGGGCTGTCGTGCTGGCGAGCGGCAGAGCGCTCAGGAAGTGCAGCGGGCGGGCAGGCGCACCTTGCCCGCCTCCGGCGACCCGCCCTCCCGAGGCAGCAGCCATATTGCATCCCCGACGGCCACCCGGCCGCCGGCGACCCGGCCAGTGGCGATGCGGCCGAGGAAGGTGTCGTGCTCGATCATCGTGACCAGCATGCGGAATGCGCTGCCCACATCGATCGGCGGCGGCGGCACGTGCTCCACGATCGCGTCCAGCAGCGGCTCCATGCCCGTGCCGGCTGTGTGTGGGTACTCCCTCGTCGCCCACCCGGCCTTGCCTGCATAGCCACGTGCGGTCACGCTCCGCATCGACCTGGCGCCGCTGGCGGGTCTAGCAAGGGGTGCTGGCTCGTCGGGCAGGCGCGCGCTGCACACCGTGCGCTGCTGCTGCACCCTCTGCACGGATGCAGTCATCACTGCCACCGCTGAACTTGTCGCTCTGCCAATTCCAGTGTGTCACTGGAACTCAGCTGCTGTCGAGGCTCTGGCCGTTGCGTACACCGCTGCTGACAGTTGCAAATAGAAGAGAATGGTGGATAGCGGCCCACAGTGTGTGTGCGGGCTGGGGCAGCTAGACTGAGGAGATGAGTTATGATGAGCGCGCTGGAGAGAGCACGTCCGGACTGCAGGTAGGGTGCGGCATAGTGTGCTTTGCGGGCTGGCGCAGGCTGTGGTTGGGGCACACCAGAGGCATAAATGATGGGGAAGTCCAGCTGCTCATCATCGGCACCGAGGGACGCAAACAGATCAAAGATCATCGAGTGCACCATGTCGCAACGGTGTGGTGTTGCTGCGTCTCGGTCCATCTTGTTCAGCACAACCAGGGGCCGCAGGCGCATGTTTAGAGCCTTGGAAAGGACGTACTTCGTCTGTGCCATTGGCCCTTCTGCCACATCGACCAGCAAGACACAGCCATCGACCATGCCCAGAACTCTGCAGTCAAGCACGTGTCAGCTGAGCCGTCCCTCGCTTGCGCCTCACAAAGAAGTGGTGCAAGGTAAACATGCATTTCTTCTTGTTTGCAGCTAGAGCAGTGTGCCTACCGCTCCACCTCACCACCAAAGTCGGCGTGCCCGGGTGTGTCAATGACGTTCATCTGATACTCTTGGCGGTACATGAAGGATATGTACTTGCTTGTGATCGTGATGCCTCGCTCCATCTCAAACTGGCCCCAGCTGTCCTTACCATCCCCTCCGTCCACACCGTTCTGGAGCTGAGAGAATAATTTTGAGCAAAGAGATGATTTACCTGCATGTCACTTGCTGTCGGGCTCGGGTCCATGAGAGTGGCAGACCATACTCTTGGGTAGCACCGAGGTGATGCCAGAGAATCAAGGCCTACCATGATCAACGTGAGCGATGATGGCGAAATTTCGAATCTTGTGTGGATCGGTGTTGGGGATCTTGGTGCAGAAGCTGCGCATTCCCCCACTCCTTGCAAGCAGGGCTGCAGCTTGGCTAGCCAGTTGTGACAGCATCTGTTCAAATCAGCGAGGGCCGAAGAACAGTGATCATCGGCTGAGGGTCAACAAACGTTTGAATCGAAGGTTTAAAGGCTGCTTCCCTGGGCTGGTGCGGCTCACTATATTCACCACAACTTCCAGTGCTGGCCATCAGTGCCGCAACAGCTGCACCCGTGGTACACGCAAACTGATGGATGCCTCATCTACACATGCCGTTTGACAATGACGTGTGACCACAATATGGTGCAGACTTGCCTGTTGTAACCCTTGTTGAGGCTCTGAGGCCGTCCACGCAATAATGACTGCTTCGGCTGCGCGTGGCACAGAGTCACCAGTGCCGCAGTGCTCACCAATGTCGCGTTGCCACTCGCACGCGCAGCTTCACACACTGACCGACTAGATTCGGTGGTCGTGTCCACTGCATGTCAACATGTCCACGAATAATTGGGCATCGAAAGCACCGGGCGTTACACCAGCTAGCGACTGTGCGCATGCATGCCTGGCATGTTGCATGTATGCAGCACGTTGTGTTACACTGTGGTAGATCTAGGGCTCAGCAGCGCCGAGGCAAAAGTGCAGTCAATAGGCAAACAGACAAACCATCACAAGCCCCAAGGCCACTCTCCGCACGAGCTCGAGCAAATGCTAGAACGGACCAGCGCCGGCGTGAAAGCACACACAAACACGCACACACACACACACACACACACACACACACACACACACACACACACACACACACACACACACACACACACACACACACACACACACACACACACACACACAACGCAGGAAGCGAGCGCAGCATCGCGCGGTCCACGGACACGCCGAACGCAGGCAGCAGGCACCGGGCGCTCCGCGCCCGGCAGGCGCTGATCCGACCACAGCAGTCCAGACGAGCTCGCAGCCGCGCGCCTCAGCTGCTGCCGCGGCCACAAGCCACCTGTCCCAGGGGTCGCAGCCACAGCCACCGGCGCAAACGTCGTGGCACGAGCCGTGTCCGGGGAGGGGCTGAGGAGAAGGGCGGGGGCGCGGGGGAAAGGAGGGAAGAGGTAGGAGGATGGGCGGAGGGGGGCCCGAGGGGCGGCAGGGGAAGGGGAAGTAGGCAGGTCGCGATGGGCGGCGGGGGGAGGAGGAGGGGGGGGGGCGAGGTCAGTGCATGGTGCCAGTCTACGTTTGATGGCACATCAACGCCGGCAGGCCGCCAGTGCGGACCGTGCAGCATGTTGTGCAGTGTTTATATCGAAACTGCAGTTTGCACACACAATGGTGCAGCGCTTCAGAGTGCCAGATACCTGTGTTGTACAGGCATTCATTCCGGGATAGACATGGGCCAAGGTGTGCACGCTGTGCGAGCGAGCGAGCACATACGCACACAGCCTGGCTTCATGCTCATGCTGGCTGAGCAGATCGATGCACCACCAGCCACAGTCTGTCTGGTCCAGAATCTCGTGCCAACAAATTAGCAACAAGACTTGACCAATCGCCGTTGGTCAAGGCACCCTGTTTAACAGGAACGGTTGCTGTTCCGTTCCTGTTTGTGCTGGGCAACGACACTAGTTTGCGGAGCGCCAGTCCTACAACCACGTCTCGGCGGTGAGTGCGCAAGCACAATGGGCATGTGCTGTGACGGGCAGCGAGTGAGCTGCGCTGCAAAGCACAGGCCGCCGTGCTGATCACATCTGCAGCCTGTAAACTCCAGCCAGCACTGCATCCAGTCATATTTACCAGCACATCGATGAGCCGCCGTTTCTCCTCTGCCCCCCCTTCCCGGACACTGCTCGTGCTGCCGGGCTGGCTGTGGCTGCAGCCCCTGGGACCGGTGCCTCGCGGCCTCGCAGATGGCCGTAGCGCGCGCCGGTGCGCCCGTGCAGACTGCTAGTGTCGAGTCGGCGCCCGCTGGTTGGCCCAGCGAATGCTGACTGTGTTTGGTGTGCGCGTGGACTGCGTGGTACTGCGTGGTGTGGGAGTGTCTGCTTTCGAACCGGCGCTAGTTCGTTCTGGCATTTGCTCGTGCGGAGAGTGGCCTTAAGGTATAGGCCTTAGTGCTTACGGTGGCCGGTCTGTCTGCTTGCTTGTTGCCTGGTCTGTTGCCTCGGCGCTGCTGAGTCCTAGATCTATCACTGTGTAACACATCGATGAGCAGGACACTGATGCAACAGCGCTACGACATCAACGCTGTGGCCGATGCCCATTCGGGTGTGATGTCCAATGCTGTTTGTTTTTATTTCAACCCTCCTCGAACTCCTGCAGGTGTCCACACATGCAGGCAGGCATAGCAGCTTCGTCAGGGCAGAGAGGTCAGTCTCCAGGCGACCCACTCCTCAGGGCGGGATGCCCTCGCCCCCCCCCCCCGTGATTTTCCGTGCTTATAGTATACGCAAGACCCAATTCCACAGTTCTATCGCGCACCAAGGAGTTCGCATCCACAACGATCACGTCAACAGCGTATTGGTGCCTGCAGCAGGTGAAAACAGTCAGAAGTGAGCCAGGCGGGCAGCACGGCCTCCGACACCGCAACGCACAGCGCTAGCCTGCCCCTGAACCGATTTCTTACTCCGCGACCATGCATGTGCAGGCGGTCCGGGGCATCTCTCGATCTCTGGCACACTTACGGCAAACTTACACAATCATTGCGGACGCCGCGCACGATCGCTTGTACCACTGCAGCACCTCACGGACAGGGCTCACACTGGTTGCCGGGCACCCACATTTGAGGTGCTGCGCTAGCGCCTCTGTCGGTTCCCTGTGTGTGCGCATGGAGGCAGATTTTCTTGCTGGTGCGGCTGCGCGAGTGTCTGAAGTCTGTTTGTCTGCGCCGGCGGCGGTGGGGGTGGTGTGCCTGCCTTCGTGGTCTCGGTTGCGGGCTTGGTGTGCTGGCCCGCCTGCCTGTGTGCTTGTTGATCCCACCCCGGCTTCTGTTGCACATGTCGTTCCTTCGTGGGCCCTGCTCGCAGACGCGCTGTGACCGATGCCTGTCTGGGTATGGCGATTGGGTTTTTGATGTCCGATTGGGTTTTTTTTATTGATGTCCGATTGGGTTTTTTTATGTCTGACCCAGTGTGCACCGGACCCCAGCTGCACCTCCGTGAACCTAAGCAACGCAGGTCTGCCCTGTTCATTACGGCCGTGTCGATTCGCAGCCACCTCTTTGAAGAGCCACATCACTGCATGGTCATGACAGGGCAGGGAAAGTATGAACCCTTTGTGCCTGGGCCATTTCCTACCTCGAGATGATTAGGTAACTAGTTACGAGTCGTGAGGAGTCGGAAACAGCGTCGAAGTGCTGTTGAGCTGTGGGCACGAAGCCAGGTTGCAAACAGCGGCTGCCTAATGTCGACTTCAGCTAGGGCAGCTTGCTTGGGATTCTTGTGAGGCATGAGCCGATGCTTCCCGATGATTCACCCGTTCATCGCACAGGCGACCACAGCGTATCGCACTCGTATCGGACACAACGCCACGGCAACCCAGTGGGCCCGGAAGACATATTCGCAGTGCTCACATATACTCTCCTGGCACGGACCAATGCTAAGTCGCAGCGAGATGCATGAGCATACACCCGTCACCAACGTCGGTCACGACGCGACGATATCACAATCATAGGGTTTTTGCACCATGCAATTGGACAGATCAAATACTCAGAAGCGAAGGAGGAAACCGTCCCCACACAAGTTGCAAACTATTTCTGTTTTTGGCTTTATGCTGGAGCTTGCCACAGATCATGTCAAAGTGTCAAAGAGTGGGGCAACGTGTTTCGTGCAGAGGGTGGGCGGACTGGTTCTTTGCCATATTCACCCATGTAAAGCAGCCACGTTGCATACACAGTACACATCCACATCTGTCGAGATCATATTGGCGGCCTACGACTTGCTTTGCGAAACCATGCGCAAACTTACAACTGACACGTTTACACCACATTGCTCCAAAAACGACATCACCGTCAGCCTGGTAACGCCGGTCCTGCTCATACACCACGGCTAACAATTGGATGACAGTGGATGTGCCACCAGAAAAGCATTTGAGCGCAGAAGGTCACCACGAACAGATCTGTGCGTCTGGGCACTGTCAAAGCCAATCTGCGCTGCCACTGCCGTGCACACATTCTCCACGTGTGACACGCACGACTGGCATTGCAAGGATGTCGCAGAATGTCCAGGCTTATGCATCAGCCTCCTCAACCTTCATGTCACCCTCGCCCGTTGTCTTCGGGTCCTGCACATCAATTCGTCCTCGGCATATCACCACAGCTTCAAATCCACAAAAAAAACACTACTTTCACAGTGCACAAGTCAGAATCCGCAGAAAATTCCAAGAGTTTACAAAGCAAACGTACCTGAACATCAGACGCCCAGAGGGTCAAGTTGTCACGCAGCAGCTGCATGATCAGTGTAGAATCCTTGTATGACTCTTCTCCAAGTGTGTCCAACTCAGAAATCGCATCATCAAATGCCTGCAATCAAATGGAAATGATGATGCAGCCAGTTAAGCTACCTTGCACAGAGCAGGCCAGTGATATCTGAAGGTTGGGATATTCAACATAGAACCGACAGCATCGGCGCGGCACACCTGCTTGGCGAGATGGCAAGCACGATCGGGGGAGTTCAGGATCTCATAGTAAAACACGGAGAAGTTGAGAGCCAAGCCCAGGCGAATGGGATGGGTTGGCGCAAGCTCAAAGAATGCAATATCCTGCACAAACAACCGCGTTCATCATTGACAATGAAATGTGCTGCTGCACATCAGGGTGAACCATTCTGAACGAAGGCTGTCTGTGCCTGTCGCCTAGCTTGCTGATACATAACGTGCTAAGGGGTCAAACTGAATCATGACGTGCTCAGGCCACTGTGACCAGCCATTTCGTGTTTATTGCTGCTGTTAGTTCGGAATGGACAATGCTAACAGCGCAGGAGATCGCCCCATGTAGGTCAACGCGGAAGCGACACCAGCGTCGAGGAGCGAGACCTACACCACGCAGCCAACGAACGCTCGCGGGGCCCAAACGTTTGCAAATTGGTACATTGGGTCACGCTGGGGCTGGCTCGTCAGCAAATGCCCCCAAAGCTGAGCGGTGTGGAGGTTCCACAACAGCCTGCCACTGCGACCACGAGCCACGACCTGACCCGAGACGGCAAGGCTCGTCTCGGCTTGTGCACACTGACTACCCTCCCCCGGTCCCATAATTTGAGCATCCCGCACAATGAAACACTTCCGCGCCTGGTCCCAAGGGTCCGCTAAAATCGGAGCGCCTGCCGCCTGCAGCGACTCTCCAGATTGCAAAAACACACCTGTGCCTTCTTGTATGCCTCCAGCGTGTGCTTAGCGGACTCCTCGCGCTGCTCCTGAGTCTTGAACTCAGCCAGGTATCGATGGTAATCACCCTTCATCTTGAAGTAGAACACCTTGCTTTCCCCAGTAGACGCCGAGGGAATAAGGTGGTTGTCTAGCAGATCAAGAATCGATATGCAGATCTCCTGCAACTCCTTTTCAACCTGCAAAAGGCACAGCGTACAGGCCGCGACACGGTCTAGCCGGTCAGACCGTTGACAAAGGAGCGCGGCAGCGCACCACAAGGCGGTACTTCTTGATTCTCTCAACCTGAGCTGTATTTCCTTTGCTCTCCTCCTTTTGCTCGATGTTCGAAATGATGCGCCAGGAGGCACGACGGGCGCCGATAACGTTTTTGTACGCCACCGAAAGCAAGTTGCGCTCCTCGACCGTCAGCTCCTGCTCATGGACCAATTGCGCCACCTTTTTCATCTCTGTGACCATTTCATCATATCGCTCGGCCTGCTCGGCCAATTTGGCCATGTACACGTACTCTTCCCTGTCGGTAGCTGCAGCCATGATTGCCAAGTCCAACAGAGTCACATCAACACAATGCAAAATGTGCTACGTAGTGTTGCTGCGCCTGTGTATTAAATCCGGTCAGTTCCTTATGGAGTTTGTTCGGCCCAAACAACGCGGTTTGTTGAAAGTTTCGGAGTCGTTTTGGGTACTCAAGCACAGTTCAAATTAGTGCGGCATCGCGCATCCGCAATCACACACTGCATGTTTTAATATATCTTCAACAAGGGGGTAGTTGGCGAGCTGAAGTGATTGTTCCAGGTAGCTGGCAGCAAAGCTGACGCATCACGCCGGAGCACTGAGCGTCGGGTGAGTCTGGCAGAAATGCAATAGCAATGACATGTCGTCTGAACGTGCTCTGTAGCGGGCGCTGCCTCCGTCGCTGCGGTGATGATATCTGGGAAGCCATCGGCCCCGGTACTGTACAGACACCAATGCTGTCATCACAGTCATGCGGAGTTCGCTAGACCATTAGGTAGACCAGAAGTAACGCGATGACATGGGCGGAACGGTTTCCTTGATGCGGACCGCAGTGTTGACATCGCGCACATGGTGCCGACCGAACTGCCGCACGTCATTGTACGTGGCGGAGAACGCGCGGTTGACAATCGCTGGGTGGGCTCCCGCGAACGCGCTGGATGTATCATTGTCGACCATGGAACAATGATATGCCAGTTGGGTCATTCGCAGGGAGAAGTGGTGATCTGTGCAGATGTTGCGGTCGTGCACCGTCGCATAGCTGCTAGTGAAGATCAGCATAAATGTGCACTCTAATGAATGCCGCCTGCATTCGCCGCACAATTTTGCAGCCCTAGTGGTACATAATCTTGTGTGACATTTACATGATCATACTGGAGGTCTGCACTGTGAGCTGGTTTTGATGCATCACATCACTCAGCCGCAGTTGTGTCATGGTAGACATGTCCTGGTAGTGCACATCCTGCCAGGTAATATTCCGGCAGGTATGAAAGCCCTAGCTAGCAATGAATGCCTGCCAAGCAGTTTCACGAGTTGCATGCAGTGCAGCTTCCTGTCCAGCTTCTGATGCACTTTGAACAAGCCCTACATCATCATGGTCGCAGATCAGTGCTAGAGCTGCACCACACTCCACAGAGCGCTGCGGATCAGCTTTTTGTAGGATCACCGCCATCACTCCTTCTTCATGAATCTCGACCTGTAAGTTGGTCAGCCGCTTAGTTGCTGCAAGCATGCTGTGCTCGCCTGCATGACGTTTTGATTTGGATAATTGCAACCTGCAGGCACTCGTCAATAGCACTTGACGCTGCATGCAGCAAGATTCCGCAAACTGCACCTGCATATGTCTTTCTGACTCTGAGCTGCTTAGAGTTTCTAGCTGGTCAGGAATCAGCGTTATGGCCAGCTGAGGTTCAACCACACTCTCACCAGCGGAAATGTGCCACCGTAATATCCTGCACAGCAGAGTGCTCGTCTGGTGCAGAAACACTCTGAGATATACGCATGCGCTACTGATGGACTCGTCGCTCCAAATGGCTGCGCGAATAACCGTGCAAGAGCTCGTCACCAGCTATGCAATGTGGACCTCTGGTTTCTAGCGCGCGGAACAACCCGCGCTGCGGAGGTGAATCTCCGCTCACCTGGCTGAAGTCATGCTGGGGGATAGCTTCGGCAGCCTGAAGACATAATAGGGACGTTTACTGTCCGGAAGCGCTGTGCTGTGTACCCGACAGCCGCTAGTGTGCCGAAGAACGCGTGAATGTTGCTCGACGCCATTGCCCAGATCACATAATGATGCGAGGACCTTGCATACGTGGGCAATAGTGTGCTTTGGGGTCAACAGCTGTTGTGCGTGCTGCATTGGTGATGGGTATGGCTCACGGCGTCAAAACAGCCCAGTACAGTGGTGTAATGCTTGTGTGCCCAAATTCACTAGTACAGCAGCGAACTCTGACAACAAAGATCGATTTCACGTCATGTGCAGATCTGTACGGACATTGTTCATGCTCTGGTGGTGTCAACAGCTTTGCATCTTGCTTCAGAAGCCGTAACACCGCAATTGCGGGGAATCGAATGCGCCAGCCGTGGTATGCAGACATGCATGCTCGGGGGATTAAGAATTGTACCGCGCAATTCACAGTGGCAGATAATTGATTGTTTGGCTTTGCTGTGAATTTGGCTTGTCGTTTCTGCGGTGGACGCCTCCCTGGTCACTTGGTAGTGCTGAAGTACACTGTTCCGCCACAGCTGTGCACAGCTGTGTACGTGCTAGTTAGTGCTTCGCCGAATACGCAGCATGTACAGCGCGCAGCTCACTTCCCAAGTCACGTATGATTCCAATCCCCGCATTGAGACGATACCGTTCATGTTGCCTTTCAGCTTGCCGGTCTTGCCAGATGTGTTACCCAGATAACGGCGCTGAGGCGTGTGGTGACTGCGCAGTGACTACTAGCCATGCTGCACCTGCTGCGTACATGAGTGGCCAAGGCTTATGGGGTGGGTTTTACTGTTTTGGTAGCTGCATGTTTGTTGCGAATGATCACTTGCACGTGGCTATCCCGATCAGTGTCTGCACCAGTGCATGCCACTGTCCATCTCGAAAGCCCATGCATGGCCATGTGCGGACCATCTGTGCCGCGGCCGCATCTTTCATGACTAAGTTGCCATCGTGCTCAAGCTGGTCCTGGACCAACTCTACAGCCGCATACATCCAACACTACCTCTGAACAGTGATGCAAATACCATCAAGCAGTATGGTGCTGCAATGTGAGCAGCTCATGGTGACACAATTCGGCACTGCCTGTGATGAGCACAAATTTTGGCATGAGCATGGAGCAGCACAGTTCTGCTTGAATCAGATGAAGACAAAGCCACTGTGGGCTGCTTCCAATTGCTGCCCTGCCCACGCGAGCAACAGCTTGGGGCGGCAAACGACTCCTCCATTAGGGCAGTTGCAGAAACATTCCCACCTTGATCTTGACTCAGCATGGTTTATTTCAACATGAACCTCATCATCGAGTCAAAGGGATTGGAACTGGTGTCATTCAAGACAATAGCGTTGGCAGTGGCGTTGACAAGTCATTTGAGGGGCCAGGAGTAGGGCAGAGTTGTACGAATTCCAACACGTAGTTATCATAGACATACAAGCCACACCCGCGACTAGCAACGACCAACAAACACTAGCGTGTAGGACGCACACACCCGGAGCATCTATACGCTGTCCCACTATGGCAAATCGCGCGAACCCAGTATTGACAGCTCTCCCTGCATGATCTGAATTGGACTACATTGGGCATCCTCTGACTAGTTGGTCGCTGGTTGTCACAACGATGTCCGGAAGTGCCCTGTGCCCCAATGTTGCCCTATGCAACAAAGGCGGACTCAGCTCTTTCTGGCATGCACCTTGCAAGTCAAACGACCCTTGGCACTGACAGTTTGGCCATGTGCACAGCAAGCACAGGGCACTGATGTAATTTCCCACACTTGATGGTAATATTGTATTCAATCCATGGTCAAGTGCGCAGCATCTCATCCACGAACGAGTACAGGAGGAGCCCATAGCGTCCGTTGTATCCTCGCGGTCATATCTTACAGGACCGTGTATGCGATGTGCTGCAGACAGGCGTAGAAGACAGTAGGCACGCGGGATTTTGGTGCTTATGGCTTGGTATGCGCCACCCTCCAGAAAGCCAAATCCCAAAGGCTGAGAGCTCACTTCAGATCTTTCCTCACACCACTGAACACAAGTGCAGCGGGTGCCAAGTGAGCTGTGCTTTGTGCAGAGTGTGACATGGCATGAGCATTGGATCTGTGGCTGCGATGCGGTAGACAGTGAGTCACACTCATGGCGTGGGATGTTCTACTCACGCGAGGACTGTGGACAGCTGGCCATTGCTTATTGTGTCCTGCGCTACTGTTGCTTCCGGCACTGCTGTGACTTGCTTGTTCATTCTTCTGTGACTGCTATAGTACACTGGGCGTGATCAAGTAACTCATTTGCGTGAGAACAACACAGCGCTTCATGTGCTCAGCCTGCTGGTGCTTGAGTGTTGGTGCTCCGAGTTCAATCAGGCACGATATTCCAATTCATCAGCGCAGCATGCGTCTACCACGTTCTGCGCTGACACATTACACGATCGCTGCCCCTGCCTACCGTTGGAGGAGCAGTAGCATCTTCGGACAGCGCTAAAGCCAAACCATGACTGGCAGGAATTTCTACTCACACAAACTATAAGAGACATACATGACTGCGTGCCGCAAACATAGACCATAGGGCACATGTCCAACTTGCAACCAGCTGGCATGGCAATACAACCCAAACTCAATGTTTTAATGCTGTGGACCTGCAACATCGCTACCACCAGCTCCGAAAGAGCCCAATCATAGACGCTTTTGATCGTTCACTCGTCTTTATCGGTCACGTCCAGCGGGACATCGTTGTCTGAATGCACGCCTAGCAGTGGTGCAAGGGACATCAGGAGGAGCCCGACAGGAAACAGCTCCCCGTCCCGGACATCGAAGGCATGAAGATACTCTTGTAGGTCCATCTTCATGACATTCAATGCTAAAAAGCTCTCAAAGACCAGCAGCACTGCAACGCCAAAGACTCCCATGCCAAGCGCGTTCAAGTAGCTGTTCATGCGGTTCCATCGACAGAGAAAGATACCGATCAAGCATACACAGGATGTCACGACGGGGAACTCTATCAAATGCCCGTCTGTTTTGCCGAAGCGTGGGATGAGGACGAGCTCCCGGACGAGCCCGAAAGCGAAGCCACATGCGAATGCCGACGCTCCGTACAGCACTGACGTGGCGATTTTCATGGTCTGGACATCTGACTTGCAATCACCGAATGCCAACCTGTTGATGTTATACGAAAGACTGTTCCATCCCATGTAGAACTGACCATTTCTTGCTCGACAAATCCGTCGGGGCGTGAAGTAGTGGATGATTTGCTACGGAAGCTAGCGCAACTTCGATTTCAGGCGTGCACATTCACTGCTTGCGGCAGTCTCAACACTCAGGGATTGAATCTTGCACGCTGTCTGTCGGTACGTCCGCACCATGCCAACATCCTGGTATTCCAGGGAATTCATGATTCCTAACTGGATGTGTTACACGGAGATGAACGCAAACAATCCAGCTTCCTAACTGGATTTAGACGCGCGCGCGGTCGCGCATGAGTGTGACATGACCCCATGGCGATGACGGGATTTCTCCACGTGTACATTGGACGTGCAAAAATAGCATGCTTGTGTTCTGTCGGGTCAGCTATCGGTGCATTCGTCACCAGTAGCTGACGCGGCACTTGCACCCGTGACCGTGCACGCCCGTGTTCGTCTGCTGCTTGCGGCCTCCACCTTTTGATAGTGTCGAACGGGCGCCGCTTCACAACGGCCGAGGCAGCCGGGACGCAGCTGCCTAGCTAGGCCTAGTATCACCGTGACACCGTCGGAAAGGAATCCGAGTTCGCGTAAAACTGGGGCTCGCGCATCACCATATAGTTAGGTGGGCGTCGGCGATGACGCAACCCGAGACACTTCCCCCGCGCGCCACGACCGACAGCAATCTATAGCGCGCCCGCTCTCCGGCGTCAACTGTGCCGCCAGCTCACGAGCAGGGCCTATCAAGTCAGGTTCACCTCTAAACTTGCCTGTCGAGCAATTTTGAGAGTGTAGAGTGCCGCGCTGAGAGCAGCAATTGTGAGTAGATCAAATGACAGAACGTTGCTGGGCGACTGAAGCTGTTTTGTTTTAGCTTATTGACGGCCTTGGCCATGGTGAACCATGGTTCCTGTGCTTGAGCATTGCAAGCATGCCTGCCTACTGTACAGTTTGTGGAGCATATCCCTGTAGCATTTCTCATATCACCACTTTGTCCACACTTTGTCCTTCTACGCGCGCAAGAACCGCTTGTGTTGGAAGAATTTGACACGAATATGGATCGATCACCTGTGCCAGGGTAACATAACCGCTTGTCGGAGGTGTCAATGTCCTCATGGACAAGGCAATTTAAGCATTCAATATCAGTATTCCTTGCGGAAGCTCAGTGCGGCGACTGTGAAAGGCAACGGAATTGTGATCAGAAAGACCATGTCCAGTGTAGCGCGGCTCACGGGTGCACAATTCGTGCCAGGTCACCGCCTGGCCGGATCACACCTGATGGATTGCATGTGAGTCTAGCATCTGGTACATTCGCTTGGTGCACTGGATCGGCGCCCCTCGATGTAACAGGACATTATCAGTACAACACTTAGTACTACTTCAGCTGCCACAGCTTGTGGTACACCGGAATTAATGCAACAGCCCAGCTGCGAGAGCAAAATGTAGCAAGCAAAGCAGCAACAGGAGTCACAGCTGGTGCAATCCGTTTCCTGCCCAAAGATCTGTGTGTATATCACCCACATGTGTACTGCACCTGTGCCCTTAGGTTGCACATGCACAGAGCGTGTGCAATCGTGTGGTGCCATTCTCTTTGGTGCTTCATCTGCTGGTGGCGGTTGCAGAGCTGCTGCCAGTTCAACGACGAGCATGCCCGGTGAGGTGGGATACCCAACTTGAACAGCACCTCCCTGGATATGGCTGATCGGTCGGCCGCTCCGCCACAGCAACGTGCGCCTGCAAGCAAATCGCCCACGGACTCGCAGATGCAGAGTCCATTGCTCGGTCTGAGCATGCTGTTCGCCTGGAGGGGCTGGTCCACCTTTCGCTGCCAAAAATATTTATGACGCATACATGTTGACGCTGATGCGGTGCACGTTTGCTGAGTTTGCGGCGCGCTGGAGTCGGCTGGTGGCCTGGACCAGCAGCACCGTCGCCACCGGGTACTCACTGAGCGCGATTGGGCCGATACAAACTAGTACAGGCTGGGCCCGCTGATGGCCATGTATCTGTGTTGCGGTGTGAGTATGTATGCGAGCAGTCACCAAAGCGGTGAGGTGCAACGTGTTGGTTCAGCTGCAACCCGTCTACGGCAGAGCGGGCTGAATGCGTAAACAACACTATCATGTCCGGCTTCCAACGTGCTGACAGAGTGGACACTGTTAAGTTCAGACACCAAAATCATGTGCCTGACATCACATCGTTGCAAGTGCGAGCTGTTCCCTCACCTGAGGACCGAGTGTGGATCCTATGCGTTGCGTACGTAGTCCAGTCTATGCTTTTGCTGACAACTATCTACCTTACACGAGATCCAGGTGCAAGGGCATGGAGGCGCCTCGAACACTACGGGTCATACTGTGGATGACAAAGAGGGTGCACAAGATGCTGGAAAGGGAATCCTTGTGTCACCGCTGGTCATGCAGCGCCAGCCGTTCCGATCTGGGATGGCGGGGCATATCGAGCGAAACACATCGTCTCATGCATATGAAGCTCGCCGGAAGGCATACATTGCAACTTCAGCCATCTTTCACGGGCTGTCGCCTTTGCCTACAGACCAGCTGCCGCCAAAGCCTCCAGGCCGCATCAGACCTCAATCAGCTCAGCCCGTTACCCGCGGTAACCTTCATCTGTCCTCAGGCAACTACACAGGCATCGCCGCCGTGCATTACGCTGAAGGAGGGATCAGGTTGCCACAGTTTGGCGAACCTGCGCCAGTGTCTACTTTGCCCTGCGTTGGGCTGCCAGCTACACTGGTTGCCAGCCAACTCATGCAGTCTGCCACACCTGCGGGGGTACACACTGGAGAGGACGCGGTGCATTACTTCTCCATCAATAAGCATCAGTCCACTGGGAGCCTTTTTATTTTCTGCAACTTCAGACGGGCTGACCCGTCAACACATGATCCATACAGCCTGATCGTTGTAGATAGACGTGCTGTCGCTCCAGAGCACTGTGTTGTTTCATGTACCGGTGTTTGCCACATCCAGCCCAACGCAGGAAACACAGTGTCACCGTTGCACAAATGGGCGGCTGAGGCGCGTCAGTTCCGTACTCTCAAGCAGTTGACTTTCTTCAAGAAGTTTGTGATGGTTAAGGCTTGGGCAAACTGGAAAGTTGAACATCAGACAGGGAAGTTTTCGCGCCGCGTGACGTTTTTAGAAACGCAGCACCTCATGTTGAATGCCTGGTTTGGTGAGACCATGAGGGCCTGCCACTGCCTGGTGTGTGCCCGGCCCATAACTCACATGATTTACGTTCCTGCCTGATTAGCCTGGGACGAGTCCCGAAACTTCCGGCTGTTCCATACAGCTCATGCATGACACCATGCAGGCCATGTCGGTCACAAGTGGTAGTACTGGCACGTGGCAGCGTGTGGGAGCCACATGGCACGTCTCCACACTGGCATCCGGCCTGAAGGAGGTCTGTGATGAAAACATTCCTGTGACGAAGGAGAATCTACTTTCTGGGGCCTTGAACTTGCCCTTGCGCCTTGCTTTTCTTGGCCGCGAGGGCTGTTGCCATAAGATGAAAGAATTTCAGAAAATCCGCACCGAAATGAGGGACAGCGTCTCAGCAGTGCGCTCCCTAAATTCTTGGGCGTCCATCCAACTAGATATGCAGGCAATGTGTGTCCAGCCGCCTGCATGGACCGCACGGCAGTAGCACAAATGAGTCCCAGTCTACAAGAACGCTGTATCCCCGTCACATTGGAAACTGCACATGTGTGTGACAACTTCAGGTGAACCTTGTGCAGGCCATGGACACGATGGCCGCTGAAATTGCGTCATTGGTGCATATCCTGGCTGTGGATGTTCAGCAGGAGATGGAAGATGCGTACCCGGCAGAACTGAAGCACACAGCCCTTCGCAAAATCACCACTCAGCGGCCCAGTCCCCTCGCAAGGTTGCGAGCACGGTCCCTCCTTGTCAAGAAGTTTGTCAAGTTGACGACATTGCAGCGCTTTGATCATGCAAAGATCCATGCTGCGTTGATGTCCCGGGCACTGCGACTTGCAGACATGTTGGTCATGGGCGCTATGCTTGATCTCGCTAGGACGTCTGTCAACGTACGTCCTCGATCCCAGTAGTATCGTGCACATGTGGCTATATGTACCAGTTCTGTGGTCTGGACGCAATTCTGAGACATATGACAGCCATGATCCACATTTGGCATCTCAGTGTCAGGTCAGGCCTAAAATTTTCTGCTTTTCTCGCCTACTATGCACTCATTGACGGAGCACCCGCCCTGTTGCCTCAGAGTACCTGAGCAACGCGTGCAGTTGGCTATGAGGCAGCTGTTGAGAGACAATGTGACACTCTGTCACCTGGATCAGCCTGTTCAGTACAAGTATGGTTTATGGATTGTTGCTGGGGAGATCATTCCGATGAAGCGCAGACTTAACATGCGTTCTGTGTTGAAGATGAACCCATCCAATGCGGAGCTGTGCTCACATGCTGCTGCTGTGGTGTGTTTGGACCCATGCTCGTGCTGTATAAACAGAAGTGATGTATGCAGTTGTTCACTTTGCCTGCTGACTGTGGACGTGGCAGCATCGCATAGCACCTCCGCTGATAGTTGAACACCTTGCAGCTTCGGGAGATAGTGGGTGTCGCGGCGGCCACCACGAGACCGCTGGAGAGGGAGCACCTCATACAGCACCATCTCAGCTTGATGCCACAGTCCAATCCTGAACCACCATTGCTCCTTGCGTTTGGCTCAGTCTTCAAGCGACTGTGCGACGTTGAGAGTTTACAGGAATCAATTACACGATTGATTGAATCAGATTATGAGGCATTTAGAGTGTCCGAGGCCATGACAGCATTCACAAATGTGGGCGAGCTATTCACATTCATGGAGGCGTTTGACCCAGACACATACCTCACAGCGAACCCGACCTGTGAGGAGGTGTGCCAGGACTTTGGCATCCTGCAAAACTGGATCGCAGACCTGCAAGGTCTGCATCCCACACTGCAGAAGGGCTTGCTGCTGTTCGACCTCTCTTCCCTCAGATCTGCCATCCTGGAAACAGCTGAGGCGACAATGCGATCATTCGTGAAGCTAACGTACGGATGGCTGTATGACAATTGCATCCGTGTTAGAGTGAGCTTCTTCGACCAGAATGCCACTTCCATCTGAGCCTGTGTCTGAATGTGATGTGCTGATGTTAGTGATCCCTGGCAGCCCCATCTCTGTCAGCATGATGCTATGCTGTGCGTGCAGGCTACCGTGCTCAGTGCCATCGATGGGATAGGTCAAGGTTCTCCACCAGATGATCTCAGCGAGTTCACCGCCTGGGTCAACAGGAATGGCGACCATTTTGCGGGCAGTCAGTCAGCCAGGAAACGCCTGATGCAATCTGTCGAAAGCTTACGACACATGCACTGTCAGCTCGCACAAGTGCAGTCGCTGATCCGGAGGAAGGTGTGTGCGGTGCAATTTGTGTACTGTCAAGTATGGCCTCTGATATCCAGCACAACGGCACAGGATTGTCACGCCTATCCGCTCACATGCCCTATATGCAGGATTGTGCGGCATCCCGCAGTGCCCGGGAGATGCAGAGCCTGACAGCTGCACTGGAGGCGTTTGATGGCATGGCAGCCGTGCTGCAGCTGTACAGTGATCGCTGTGATCAGGCTTCAATCTGGTACCAGGAGCGCGTACCAATCATAGAAGCCAAGGTCTGCACAAGGATCAAGGAGATATGGGGTGAGTTGCAAAAAGTGATGGGCCTTGCCAGAAGCAAGTCTGGCGTAGCTTCAGCATCAGGGGATCCACAAGCCATGCAGCAGAGGGCATTGCAAATGCGAGCCGAGCTGTCTGAACGTGTGGGCGATGCTGCAGCTCTGGAAAAAATTCAGGAGTTGCTCGCAAGTGAGGGGCACCAGGACTCCTCCAGTACTTCGCTCACTGGCAGGGTCAGACAGTGTACACGCCACCTGGAGAGTCTGAAGCAGCTTTGGAACAGCATCGCTTTGTGGAACAGGGTGGCCAACATGTTTTCTACTGCAACCCTGCTGACGAGCCGCATCAAAGTCGCAACGTTGACTCGAGCACTGTCTGATCTAGACACTGCAATATGTTCATGGGAGGAGCGGCCTGTGACTGATGATATCCTGGATGTGGATGGCACAACAGATGATGAGCGAGCACTAGTCGATCGGCTAAGGGCGATTCACACCGCCTGGCGGCAGGGCTCAGAAGTTCTGCCACAGCTGTTGAGTCCAGCCTTTCAAGCAAGGCACCGTGGCCAGCTGGAGAGCGAGCTTCGCGGCCTGAGGTCAACACTGGAGGGTTCAAACCGGCCCATCGACCTCTTCTTGTGGCTGGGGGACCCCCCAGATCAGGCGACCGCTTTGGCCTTGCTGGATCAAGGGGATGCTGATGCAGACGAGGTGTGCCCTGCTCCACATGTCACAGCAGTGCTTCAAAGTTCATCACAAGCTTGTATGAACGAGTGCTTGCCCCACACGTGGTGCAGATGGCTCATGTTGGCAATTGGTGCTGGATGTTGCACATCGCACAGCCTTCGGGTACACCAGATCGCTTGGTGGCCATATCCGTTAAGCTGCCTCTAGCATCTACGCTGTAGACAGAGCGACTAATGCTTTGCCACGTGACTGGTGGTCTACGGCAATGGGCTGCAGCATCACATCCCCAACTTGTCTGACGGTGTTGACCGACTGCTAAGGCTATCCCCTGAGGTCACTATCTGCATACAATTCTGATGATCTGCCTTGTAGCCTGCCTTTTCATGTTGTCCTTTGTACGCTGCTGTTGTCCCACTTGCAACCATAGGACATGTCTGATAGCCCATGTTGCACCGCAACAGGCTTAAAACACTGCTTCTCTTCTGTGCAGGCACCCGCTCCAGATGCAAAAGGCAAGCCTGCGGCCATGCATGCCGTGACCTTTGCCACAGCCCTCGTTAATGCTGCCAATGTCAAGACCTCAATTCTCAGTCTTTCAACTTTCATTGGGCCACCACTGGAGCTGGACGATACGAGACTTGCATCTGCACTGCAGAGTACAGCACTATGGCGGATCACGTCACTCCTCGCAATGTCTGGTGCAGCGATGGCTGTGTTCAAGCGCTTGTACACTGCATCATCGGAGGACTCCAAGGTCTTGGACAAGCTGACGCACCTGCGCCAGCGCATCAGCAACCTCAGGCTGGTGCTCTCCGTCCGCAGGCAGTACGGCTGCCTGTTGATCACCAACCTGGCTGAGATAATTTTCACGGTCGATGAAGCAAGCAATGCAACCGCGTCCCTGCTATCAAGTCCGTCCGTGAGCGCCCAGCTGCGTTCTGAGTTCTCAGAGGCAGAGGCTCAACTATCTGCATACAAGTCAGCCCTGCTGGGGGCAGATGAGACACAGACGCTCTGGCTGCACCTCTCACGCATCCTCGCCGAGGAGGCTGCCCAGAAGATCGTGGAGTCTGACATGCCAGCATTCCATGAGGTGCAGACGCGGTGGAGAGTGATGCAGGTCCAGATTGCCGATGGGGCAGACCTGCTTGAGGATGCATCAGCCATGGCCGGTCCGCTGTCCCATTGCCCTGGGATGCTGCAAGTGCTGCAGCGGATCTACAACCGCCTGCTACGCTCCACATCAGCAATGCGAGACAGCTTCCCCAGGTTCCATCTGTGCAGTGACGCCGAGGTCGTGTCTGCGCTGGCCTTCGCCCGGGACCCTCTGCAGCTACCCGCCTCCATGCTGTCCGCATGTTTCCCCGGCGTTGTGGCATTGGTGACGAACGACAACACAACTGGCGAGACTCTATGTGTGACGGCCCTCAAAGGCACCAACGATGACACCCTGCAGCTGCTGGAGCCGATAGCAGTGGATCAGGCGCCGCTGGCGGAGTGGCTGGCGCATCTCGAGGTAGCCACCAAGGCAGGCCTGCGCACACACACCGCAGCCGCCCTGAAGCTTGCCTCCGAGATGAACCCGGGCATGTGGCGCTCGGCGTTTCCGCAGCAGGCCATGTACCTGTGTGACGGCTGCACCTTCACGTTCACAGTCGAGCGCGCCCTGGCCGCGGTCGCGTCGGGCGACAGCCTGCACGCACTGCGCACGTGCTCTGAGATGATGACTGTGCGCGTGGAGTCCCTCACACAGCAGTTGGCAGCTGCCGAGGAGCCGCACCGACCCGGACTGCGCATGCTTGTCCTCGCCGCGGTTGCGCACCGCGACACGATGGCGCAGCTGCTGGCAGAGAGAGCGGCAGATCCGGCCGCGTGGGCGTGGCAGAGGGAGATCCGGCACAGCTGGGATCTCGAGTCAAACGAGTGCTACGTGAGCGTTGCAGATGTTCGGGTGCCGTACATGTGGGAGTACAGCGGAGGCCGGATTAGCGAGGTGTCGCTCCTGCTTGCGCACTGTGACCGCACGGCGGCAGTGGCTGGTGCCGCACTGCACCGAGACGCTGGCCTGCAACTCATCCCGGCAAGCATGTATGGCACCGGCGCCCCGATACCCTGCTATGCTGAGGCCATGTCGCACGTGTTTGGGCGGTTCCTGATCTCTGTAGAGTGTGTACCAAAGCTGGGATTCCTGGAGGTGCTGAGGGTGGTGCAGGTGCGTGCCCTGATTGTTGTGAGCATGGCAGTCGTGATTAGGACAGGCTGAGCTGTGAATATATACAGGGGATGATCGCCATGAATGCGTGGGGTCTTTTGTCAAACATCAGCCTCCTGTCCCACGATGTGCTGTCCTTCCTGTCGGGCGTAGTTACACAGCTGCAGGCTGCCCTGGCTGCACACAAAGAGAGCACTACAATTGCCAACGTCACGTTCAATCTGCGTCATCACCCAGTCTTCCTTGATTACAATGTGCAACCATTTGCTCTGTTTTTTACAAGCCCCTGCGCAGCGTGCCGCAAGCAGGAAATTTCTGTTGAGGGCCGAGCTTTTGATGATTTTATTGCAACACATTCCAGACGCGTTGTCCTCATGGCTGCACCCATGTCTCTGATGCTGGAAGCACTTCTCAGGTATGTATACTGTACGGAATGAGCACTGAAGCACCATGCCACACAGAGCAGCGCCTTGTTGGTAGGTACTGCAGTCAGGCTGGTGCTTGACGAGCATCGCCCAATCTGGTACAGGCAGCAAGGTTTACGCCAAGCAAGTGAAGCATCACGTTCAACTGTGGCGTTTCTACGGATGCTGCAAATGCAGACCCCTGACTTTTCCAGATCACACAGTTTTGAGTCCTGCTTGGGCTTTCTCGCCAAGTATGTCAGGAGCTTCTGTCGTGACAATCATTTGGCATCGGCGCCGGTGTGCATCAGAGAAGCATGTGATGCTCTGATTGCGCAGTTCATGTCTGAGGAGATGGAAGAAAGTGCAAGAGAGATTCTAGTTGAGGCATTCGGGCCCGAGCTGAGGCCGAGTCAGTTCATTCTCGCCCGCAGTCCGGCTAGCTCACTCATCCGGGAAAGGTTCGATGTGTTGTGTACCCACACACTCGATCAGGAGCAGGGATCAGGTCTGCAGCGTGGAATGCGGGCTGGACCCCGATGGTTGGCGGCTCTCCGAGGTTCTGCAAGGCCTGATCGCTCCCTTAAACTGAGCTTGGCACTTGATGAAGCAGACATTACTGCCAAAGATGTCATCGATGATGACAGCCTGCACCTCTTTAATGCCGAGGTGTGTGCGCTTGTAGCACTGTTGCACGTCTGTGGTCTCATAAATACCAACACAATTGTTAACGTTTGTAGGCTACAATGGAGATATTTGAACAGCTCGAGGACCTTGTGACCACGCATCAATGCATTTTGATTGTTGGTCCTCCAGGCTCAGGCAAGACAAGCACTTGGACCCTCCTGATGAAAGCTCTGCAGCAGGCTCATCTCATGCGCAACGACGCGGTGCCGTTGACACCTGAAGATATACTGACATCGCATCATGTGAGCGTCCTCTTCATCAGTTGCTCTTCACAGCATGATCGTCATTTGCTGTGTCATAGAGGATTTTATGCAGATACATCTCAACTCGCTGAGTCTGCGTGAAGTATTGGGTTCGTCAGGGGCACCGCTTGACAAGAACAGCAGGGGGATCTTGGGCCGCTTGCTGCATCCAACTGAGCCACAGATCCATGCACGGACAGCAGCGGCTGTGGCGGCAAATCCGAATAACTCAAGCAGGCGTCCACCGCAGTCCCCGGCGGGTAACCTGTGGCTGGTGATTGACTGTGCACTGCAGGGCGGGCATGCAGACGGCCTTGTGCCCCTCCTGCTGGGGCAGGCAGTGTGGTGCCACGATGGCACGCGGGCACGTGTCCACGGTGGCCAGAGGCTGCTCTGGGAGTGCACTAACCTAAAGGAGGCTTCACCCCTCATCTTGTCCAGTGTGGGAGTCTGTGCAGTGCCACCCACTCTCATTGATGCATATGCAGTGATCGATGCCGTTCAGGATACTGCACTGGCGACTTGTCCTCTCCTCAAGCTGGTGCGACTGGATGTGTTGTTGCGCATTCCTGTAAACATGCATACCGTGCCTGATTGCGATGCACAGTGTGTTGGTGCCTGCAGGACTCTGTGACCCACGTGTGGCAGTGTGTGCCAGCTATAATCCAGCATGTGCATTCCAAGCTGGTGGATTTTGCGATATTATCAGCGCAAGAACACGTCAGGAATCAATGGGCCAGGGTGGCGGCAACCAGCATCGTCGCTTTGACTCCTGGGGTCTTCAACAGCAACCTCACACTGTGGGACACCCACAGCTTTCAGGGTTTGCAGACAGCGGCTGACTCGAAGCCACTGTTGCGCCTGTGCGTCATCTTTGTTGTGGCTTGGGCTGCACGTGGGGCGTGTGCAGCTCTGTGCATGTGTGTGCCGGATGATGCACTAGAAATGATCCTTCGCGAGGCCATCCAGGCTCAGAACTTGACATGTCTGCCACCAGAAGGCCAGCTATGGAATAGTTACATTGATGCACCCAACTCCACGTGGACAACCTGGAACGAGATGCTGCGTGCACGTGTAGATACCGAAGGGCCTGATCTGGTAGGTCCAGATGGCATGCTCTCGCTGACGGCGGTGTCAGGCAGCCGCCTTTGTGTCCAGCACCTTGTTGATGCCACCACGTTATCAGGGGCAAGTGTCCTCGTTGAGGGCCGCACACAGACTTCATTGGATGCGTTGCTGCGCTCTCTCAGAGGGCGCCTGATCTCGTCCGGCAAGGGCACCTCACTGCAGTGGGTGTCAGCTGCCTCAAGTGCTGCCGCAGATGTGCAGCACCTGAGGCTCCTCATCCAGGGTAGCCTGACACAGGTCCATCCAAGGCTGCTGCGGTCATCGTCCCACAGCCGAGTCGTGCTACAGATTGATGATGTCCATGCCGCTCAACCGTCACCAACGGTGCCTTCCTCAATCATCGAATTCATTAGGTCATATTTAGACCTGAAAGGATTCATCCTCCCCCCCAGTGGCTTCCTGTGCCATACACCTGACTTGCAACTAATGGCTACAGCTGTGTCTTCACTCTTGCCTTCCTCAGATGATGGCATGCGCACTAGGGCCAAGATGCTATGCATTCCTCCTCTGGGGAGCCGCTCCGGCCTCATGGATGGCTCCGTGTTATCTAGCTTTTCCCTGTTGGAACTTGAGAGCACATGCGACAGGTTCATGACTGTCATGCAACAGCGAATGGACTGCGCGCCAGACGCACCAGCATCTCAGCTCTCAGCCTTTCTGGCATCGCTTATCCAGGGTGTTCACAACTCCGGCAGCACTGAGACATCTGGCATGTGCTTTGACATCAATGCTGTTCAGCGGATGCTGGAGTGCGTTCATGCTGATCTTGTCTTACCGGCCATTGATGATTGCCTAGCTGGTGCAACAAACTCTAGATCTGGAGACGGAGTCGCGGGATCGGCTATCATGCAGCTGTTTGGATGCATGCTTGAAGGACAGGACACGGAGGAAGCACTTGCAAGGCGTGCGCTGATGTCACGTAGCATACAAGTATGTCATAAGGGCGTCTGGTGGTGGTAAATGCATTCAATACGTTACTGGAGCGAACTGACAGATGCTGGTTTTGGCTATGCATACATGAACAAAGAACAAATCACATGGTTGCCCCACATGAGCCTGTGACTGCACTGCAGGAAAGCTTGAACGGAGTGGATGGAATGCGGATGGAGCACATCTGGCTAGTCGTCGCGGCTGAGTGTGTCAACTGCCTGTGGAGAAGCACCAGTGGTGACCCACTGTACATTGTAGAGCTCGTGGGGCATCTGCTTCAAGACCAACTCATGGACCTTTGCCGATTTTACGACGAAAAGCTACTGAGTGACCAGCGTCAAAACAGGACTGAATTGATGGGAAACTTGTCTGCGGAGCAGTTGGCGCTGGGATTGTGGAATACAGATGTTGCAGAGGAGGAGGTGCGTGGTGTTCAAGCCTGGTCACAGGCAGGTTTCACAACACAATGTCTCCAGCATGCCACAACCTCAATCAGCCTTTTGTCTGCAGTTGAGTGAAGATGACCAGCAGCCAATGGAGAACCGCTCCCGCCTTCTGAGTGGCTTGGCCCCCGATCAACTCCAGCAGTTGGCCAATCTCACAGTCACCTTTGGTGTGGTGATTCGCAAGGACCTGACTCACAGCTCAGGCAGATCAGCAATGCCCCTGCAGCCAGAGGTGCTGCAGGCGCTACTTTGGCAAGGAATGCGACTCCGTCTGGACTTGGTCAATCAGGATTCGGTCAGCCTCTCCTAGTCCCGTATGTGCTTCAAACATGGCTCAAGTTGAGCAATGGCCATGAGTCTGGCGTCAAACATTCCACCACTTTGTCACACACGCATACCTGTCGTTACTGTAGGATGGTGCTTCGGGTGCTGACGCCAATGCCATCAGCAGCTCCTGGCACCATCCTGTGTCACATCCAGGCGCAGTGAATGGAGTGCAGGCTGGCCTGCATGCAGGGACCGACCAAACCACCTCAAAATCCTTTTTGTGTGTCCAGGTATCTACCATGCCGGAATGCATCATCCATCCCGGGCCAGTATCACAACTAGGGCAGGTGCAGATGCTGTATCGCAGAACGCTCATGAGCGCCAGCAAGCACCTCAGGGACTTGCGATTTGTTGGCTGTGTTGGGAGGCTGATAACTGCGCTGAGGCGCCCGCCGGCGCTGGGGCTCTGCATTCTGGCGGCACCGAGTGGAACACAAGCAGTTCATTGTGCTGCCGCATACTTGCATGCCGCTGTGGCCCCAGTGTACACAGAGGCCTCTGCCAGCGGGACCAGTGGCAGCAAATCATTGCTCCTGTACCAACTACTCCGTGCAGCAGCCAAAGCAAACAGGACGCACACACCAGTGATACTGGTTGTGACCAGCATGGCTCTCCATGACGCAGAACAGCTGCGCCTTCTGCAGCAGTTTCTGGCTACCAGCTCACTGAGCGGTTTAATATCCGCCTCAGATGTGCTACGTGCCTTTGCAGATGACCTGCAGGAGCTTGTGGACACATTTGATGCACTTGGACACATGGCTGAGCTGCAAGCGGTCTGTCATCCACCAAGGCCTGCCTGTGTCAGCAAGTATGGTGTGCAAGACTTGGACCTGCATCTGTTCTGTAGGCCTTGCCACACGTGCCACTGCCCCTGCCCACACATCATTCAGACTCTGGGCAAGATGATGATAGTCTGTGGTCTGGAAACCCAAGCATGAGAACAAGCAGCGGGATCACTGTCACTCCTAAGCAAGACCTGCCTCGGCATGGGACAACCGAGACGAAGCCTGCTCACCCAGAGAAGAATTTCATCGAGCGCCTGAACGACACACTTGAACAAACAGCAGAGCTCATGAGGATCTGTTTGTTGTTGCAGCCTTCTCAGCACACACTGGTGCGAGCAACATGGTACGCCTGTTGCACGCTCCGAGGGTCACGATTTTGGGGGCGCCACATTCCAGGTCATCCTGTGCCACGCTGAGCAGATGCATTGCACCGCTACTGCTTCTGTATATAGGACATCCTGTAGTAGTGATGTTGGATTGGAGCAGTAGGGGTCAGTTGGTACATACATGCAGTCCTTTATTGTTCCGGAGAAGCATACTCGTACATATGACCGATGCCAATGTGCCGCTGGATACTGTGGCATGTCTACACATGATCATGTGTGACCACCAGCATATTATAAGGCCTTGGAATAGCGATGCGGCTAAAGAAGAGGTGGAGGTGCCGCAGGCAGCGAGCACGGCGGCCCAGCTGCTCCTGCAAACGTGCGAAGGCACAGCGTCTGGGCTGACATTCATGCACGCTACAGAGTATGTGACAGAGCCTGTGCTGGTGTGCACCTGCCACTGTGCGAACTGAGGCCAGGGGCCGCGACTGATGTGAATCGAGCAGATGAGATCATGCAGTTGATCATGACAGCAAGCATAATGTACCCAAGTTGATGGCGCCTGCATGCATTTTGACGGTTGCACGGGTGCCCTGATGCAGGTTATGATGAAGCAGACGTCCAAGTCATCAGAGGTTCGCTCTTGTGTTCAGCAGGCATTCCCTTTGTACTCAGCGGTTCTGGCACAAGCATGTGCCAAGCATGTCTTTGCTGGGAGAAGCCTCACACCAGGTGCTGCAGCGGCCATGCGTAACAACCTGAAGCAATGCTCAAGAACCCTTCTTCGCTTTCATGACATTGGACGAAAATACCTACAAGGTTCGGATGCTGCAACAACTGCTTGGTGATACGCATCCTGTGCCTCAATGACAGCTCTCGACCTTCCAGTGCGGAGCATTATCAAGCGCTGTGTGTCACAGTGCCTGATCCTAGTGGCAAGCTGATGCCTGTGTGCAGAATTGGGAATGGAATGTGGATTGGAGAAGCAGACAAAGCTCCTGGAAATGGCTTCTGCCGTATTCAGCCGTCACCGCAAGCTCATGCGGCATCAGCTTGGCCAGCTCTCCCACTTTCTGCGCCTTGTTGAGGAGCTGAACACCACTCTCAGCCAGCTGCACAAAGCACTCGGTGAGTCAAGCGGGCGGCCTGCAACCCACGACGCGTCTCTGTCGGCTGCCCAGGAGCAGCTGTCGCAGGTGTCTGCTCGAGTGGAACACCTGGTTGCGGCACAGGCGGAGCGCGAGTCGGCCATACAACGTGCTCAAGACGAAATCTCTCGCATCAAGGTGACCTATTTCGTATTGATGTATACAATGCTTGCCAATTGCAACTGTGGCGACGATTGCACATGGCACCGGGTTGGCATGTGCAGGACAAGACAGCAGAGGGCATTGAGACAATTCGCAGCCGATACCGGACTTCAGTCGCAGCTGTCCTGCACCTTGCTGAACGGGACCTGGTTGAGCTGCGGACGTACAGCAGCCCACCCCCTGCAGTCATGCAAGTGCTTGCTGCCGTGTGCATGATCCTTGGGCTCCCGACAGACTGGGAGTCGGCGTTGACACTGATGAACCATTCGGACGTGTCGCTTGCGGAGCGCATTAGAGACTTTGACGTGGTGGCCATGCGCCAGGTGCACCTCGTCAGGCTGCGCACACTGCTGCAGGGGGCTGAGCTGCAGCCTGACCGCGTGGCGGCCGTGTCGGCGGCTGCGCACAGCCTCGCGCTGTGGGTCCGTGCAGTGGAGGAACATGGAAACACAGACGAGCTTCGGCGGCATGCGCGGCAAGCCACACGCATGCTTCTAGATGACTCGAGTGCTAGTCAGGTGCAGCTCGAGCATGGGATCACATTCTGCACGGTCGTTGCCCCCAGCTTCAGGGATGTTTTGTTCTGAAAATTGTTGGTGCTTGCAGGCACAGATGGTTGAGAATGCAGTCGAGCTCCAGGAGCTCAACAGCACCCTGGCAGAACTGAAAGCGGAAGTGAACGCTGCGTCGCATGACTCACAGGCGAGTGGCCTTTCTGCACGTGCCCAGCAAGAAGCAGTAGCGACGCTGGGCGCCATCAAGGAGGCACTTGCACCTCACATGGAAGCCATGCAAGCTCGCACAGCTGCACTGCAGCAGCGGCTGAGCTGCCTGCTAGGCGACTCTTTGAGAGCAGCAGCATTGTGCGTGTACGGTGGCATGTTTCCAGCAGAGCCGCGGCTTCGATTCCAACAGGAAATCCAAGAAGCACTGCGTGAAAGAAGTGTGCCACATTCGCCAAACCTGACCACGTGCCAGTGGATGGAGTTTCTGGAGCAGCAACACGCCCTGCTGCCGCAGAGGGTGATGATGGATGAAGGCATGCAGCATGCAATGTACTGCATGTCTATGGTACGCACCTGCCCCCGCTCCCGGTTCTGCGTCTTCCTCCTCTCACACGAGCAAGCAGCACCGCGTGGTGCAACCCGGTGAGATCCTGCTTCACATGGTTCAGGTGAGAGATTTGGTACTCCTGGTGGACCGGGAGGGTGAAGGGCTCAGCATGTGCAAGGCGCTGCATGCCCAGGTGCGCCGAGGCTCATGGACAGAGCTGACACTCGACTCTGTGGCAGCCATGCACCAGGCGCTCAGTGCTGTCGCAAAAGGCTGCACGGTGGCTCTGCTTGTCAAAGACATGGCCATCGCAGAGCCACTGATCTGCGAGCTTGCCCAGCACCTGCAGCTCCAGGCGCCCGCGGTGGCAAAACAACTGCTCCTGCACACCAGGTATGGCAGCTCTATCATTCATGATGTGCCTGCCAGTCATCCCCATGTTGATCATGGGGCGGAGGCGTGGAGCATGCTGCAGGCCGCTTGGGCCGTGGCCATCAGGTGTGCAGCGCAGCACGGTGATGATACGATTCGCTGTGGGCACAGCTGCAGCGAGAATGCATGTCGAGTCTGCAATGATCGCCGCGACTGACCGCACCGCAGAGGAGAGCCGCCGCATGGAGCTCGCGAATGTGGCTGCTTGCCAGCGCAAGTGCAGCGAGACCCGCGCCGCGCTGCTGCAGCTGGCCTCCACCATGCAGCCTGGCTGCTGGCGCGACCCAGCCCTCTGCAGTGTCGCGTTGCGCCGCCTGAAAGGCCTCCAGCGTGTGGAGCAGGAGCACGCCGGCGCGAGGTGCCGCCTGCAGGAGATTCTGGCCGCAACGGCGTGCCTGTCCCCGATC
Organism: Ulva mutabilis; assembly: GCA_900538255.1. Taxonomy (NCBI): domain Eukaryota; kingdom Viridiplantae; phylum Chlorophyta; class Ulvophyceae; order Ulvales; family Ulvaceae; genus Ulva; species Ulva mutabilis. Next base: position 467,019 of record UNSF01000015.1, on the reverse strand, counting down.
CTGGACGTCACGGATGTACGCTTCGAACCTCTCAGCTGGCCAGGTTGCGGCAATAGCACCCTGATCGTGCGGCAAGTAGGGAGTGTGGGGAGAGCTGCTGTGTCTGTGTGCAGGCACTGTGGGCAGCGGTGACGACACTGGGCAGGCGCAGCCTGGCATTTGATGTCTCCTTCTTGGACATGCTCCCTTGGTGGCAGTCTGTCTTCCGCTCAGCTCTAAGGACAGCCCAAGCCTCAGCCCTGGACCGAGGCAGCCCCCGCTTGTCCGACACACCTGCTCATGGAAGCCATGCAGGTGACAATGATGCTGGGGATGCTGCGCTCGAGGATGAGCACGAAGATGGCACTTCGAACTATTCCGACGACGCCAGCTCTGTGCAGTCCGGGACGTCAGATGGCGCCACGACGGTGTCAAGCATCAGCCGAGGGCCGTCTGCGCTGCAACTGCGGCTTACAACAGCAACAGACTCAACTCACGTGGCCGCGCGGTTCCGGGCAAACATGCTGCTACCGGTGCATGCCTTCTGTGCAGCACTGCTGCGGTCCACAGCCTGGTGGTTTGACGCCCCGCACTGTACCCTCCTATGCACGGTGTTTCACATGCACTGGGGTGCAAACAGCACCTGCAGTCCAGGCGGGGCATGCTGCTCGCCTGAAGCCGAGCTGCTCTGCGACCTGTTCTGCCGTAACTCGTGCTTGCTCCAGACTGTCGTCCCCCTTGCAGATAGCAGGCAGGCATGTGAGGAGACAAGACTGCCTGCTCACACACCCGGCACAGCACCAGATGATGAAATTAGACAGAGCATTACCAGTGGCGCTCAGATGCCCGTTGACTGTATTGACCTCGACTCTCTGGCTTGGCTGGAGTGTCGGTGCCCAGCTCTAGCAGGTATTGCGGCAGCCGCCAAGCTGAAACCAGCCACGTTCTTCTGCAAGAGTCAGCAGGGGCTGCTTGTCGATCAGTTGCCTGCTCCCTTTTCGGATCTGAGAGCAGTGCACCGGACACTGCTTGCAATTCTGCTGTGGCCGTCTGAAGCCCGTGCAACGCTAGCCTGGTTCTCCGAGAGCAGCGCAGACAGCAGCAACGGCAGCAGCGCTCACGTCGCCTGCGGCGCCCCAGACACATTTACACAAGTGGACGCCGCAGCACGCGTTGCCAGCGCGCTGCAATGCATGGAAGACTACAGGCCGGTGCTCCTGCACGCAACGGCAGCAGCGCCGCCTGTGGGGCTGCTGCAGCGCCTGATCAGCGTGGATGCATGGGGTCTGCTTGTCCAAGGCAGCACGCCAGCGTCCGACACTCTAGAGGCTCTGTGCGCCGGACCGCCTGCATCGATTCCTCGGCAAGCATGTGCGCAGCTGCGGGTGGTGGACGTGTCCGCCCAAACGCCACTCGCAGCATGCAGCAGCGTGATCGCTGAGGCAGCGTCGCACGGCCAGTGGGTGCTTCTCTCGTGCGCACACTTGCGCCCAGACATCTGCGATGCATGTGTCGCTGCAGCAGAAGCGTTGAACCAGGCTGATAGGCTGCCGCCCCGCTTCAGACTCTTCCTCGCGTGCCCCACCGCGGAGCTCTGGCGCGTGCCGCTCCGGCCCCGTCTCGTGGTGGTGAACTATGGTGACGACCGGTTCTCACAGACCATGGCTCTGCAGCTGCTGCGTGCCGTGGACTCGACGGCAGGTTCTCAGCTTGGTCTGTTTGCTGAACGGGCACCCACGCCGCAGCGCTCTGCAAGCGCCGCTGCAGAAGCGGACGCAGCTTCAGCCGCTCCCGCAGCGGACATGCCCATGCATCACCGGTGCGCGCTGCAGCAGTGGGCGCCGCGCGTGGCGCAGGTCCTCGCTGCCATCGTTGAACACACGTGCAGTGCCGGCAGCTGCGGCATGCTGAGCCCCAGCAGGCCCCCGGCGTGCACCGACCGGGACTTTGTGCACGTGCTGCATGTGCTCAAAAGCATGATCGCCAGGGCAGACGGCACGGCCACCCGAGCTGTGCGGCCAGTAGACCTGCAGGCGGCCATACTACAGGCGCGATGCTCCTCCTCCAGCGCAGCTGTGGCGCTTTTTGTTCGGAAGGCGCATCAGCCGAGACGTGGGTCGGCTGGACCCAAACTGTGAACACCACAAGGACAAATCGTAACTGTTGCGCTTGCTGCAGGTGGCAATTACACTCGGCCATGGCAGGGGGGCTGCGCATGCTGTCGCGCTGCGGCTGCTCAGCGGGGAGCTGGGCTCCCGCCACCTGCAGGTCGGGGCGCCACCGAGGAAGGCTCCGCAGGCCGCGCGGCAGGCACGCGAGCCGATCCTGACCTTCCCGGCCTTCTTCCACCGTGCAGCTGCCGGCATGCAGAAGCAGCTGGACGCGGGTGTGGCTGCGTGTGTGCATGGTGTCGGGTGTGCGCCTGCTTGTCAGGCTCGGGGCTCGCGACAGGTGAGACTCTTGGCATCAATCCACATCACATGCCTGCTACACTGCCACTTGCACTGAGAGCGAAGACGCGGATGCTTCCGCCGCCCCAGTGCCACGGTAGCTGTGCATGCAGATTCTGGATGTGCTCTACTCGAGCATGCCTCCCAGACTCGTGGGGTCGAGCGGGACATGCGCCCTCGCAGAGAGTGCAGCGGGCCTGCTGCGGGAGCTGGAGGGCGTGCAGCAGGAGGTCGACGTGCTGTGGCGGGCGGCCCGCGGGCGGCTGCTGCACGCACATGCCGAGCCCCGGCAGGCGTCCACGCCAGCGGACACGCCACGCAGCGCGGGGTGCCTCGACTCTGACAGCGACGCAGGCGGGCAACTGCCAACGCTGCTGACTACTCGCACGGAAGGTGAGGGCAGCGGGGGAGGCGCAGATTGCATGCTTGCACGCCCCTCCAGCACGCCACGCCAGGGAGATGAGCCCAAACACAGTAGCATCGACGAGAGCAGTGCCACTGGCAATGAGAGCACCCCAAGGGCGCTCCCTGCACCAGACGATGACAGGCAGTCATCGAGCCCCGATCAAGAGGCCGCGCAGGTGCGGCGAGGGACTTTCAGAAGGTTCACAGCATTCGCCGCCAGCCCGGCCCCCGTCCGCGGCCTGCAGCGGCGCTCACATGTAGGGCCTGCGAATAAGCCAGTGCCAGGCATCCAGGCAGACGGCCCCCGCCGACACACTGCCGCACTATGTGCAGCGGGCACAGGTACAGATGGGCAGGCTGCATTGCTGCCAGACAACGGAGCAGCAGTCACTGCAACAGCGGCTGCTGTTGTAGCCAGTGGCTCACTTCGAGCTCCTGGGGCAGAGCCTGAGCAGGGCGGGCTAGCATACCGGGGGCCCCGGCGAAAACGATTCACGTTGCGCACCACGGCTCCCGCTGCTTCAGCGCCGACTCAGAACATGCTCGTTCTCAGCATCCCACCAGGCAGCGAGGCAGAGCTGCACGCCACCAGTTCCGCGAGCGTGCCGGGAAGTGGGTCCGGGGGGCTCAGCGGACAGAGCGGAGACGTCGGCGTTACAGACAGTGAAGCCAGTACAGACTGCGGTGGGGCTCGGGGTCCAGCAGAGCCGCTTGACACCCGGGCGCATGCCAGCGCGTCCTGCCACAGGCCACCAAAGCTGCGCGAGAGTGCTGTGCTGCGGAAGCGCTACGAGCTCCTCGGGCGCTGCCTGCTGCAGGAGCTACAGAATGCGGGCCAAGCGCTCAGCGCTGCCATCACTGCGGTGACGCGCCTGGAGGCCGGCTGCAGGAGCCGGGGGTGCCTGCCGCATGACATGGAGCGGCTGATCAGCGCGCTGCGGTGTGGAGCGGTACCGGCAGGGTGGGCCGCATCGGGCACAGGTCCGCAGCTGCCGTCCGTGTGCGCTGTGGGGCAAGGGCCGTGGTTGCGGGCTCGCGCTGTCGCTGGCTGGCTTGAGGAGGTAAGGGCAAGAGTGCAGCGGCTGCGGGCGCTCATTGAGTGCGACTGGAACACAGGCATTTGGGCATCAGAGTTTCACGGACTGGTGTGGCCGCACGCTCTGGTTGCCGCCTCTGAGCGCGTGTTCGCTGCGGCGAATCAGTACCTGCTGGAGCAAGTGGAAACGCACGTCTCTGTCGACTGTGACGATGCGCGGCTGGCAGGGGATGAAGTGCACTTCATGCTGACACCCTGGGGTGCGACTCCCGTTCCTTGTCATGCAATTTTGGGTGCACAGCCAGGTTGTTGACAGGCGCACAAGCGGCGAATTGTGCAGGGTGTGGATTGGCCGCGGCTGATGCACGGCCGGCAGTTCCGGGGTCATACGCGCAGACGTGCAGCTGGAGATGCATGAAAGACACAAGGGGCAGCGGTGCTGGCTCGGCTGTGCTGCACTGCACGGCTACGTTGGCCACAAGGAGACGAGCATGTGGACAAGAGGCCAACCTGGAGGGCAGGAGGCCAGTGGATTGGATCCAGAACGACGTGGTAGGAGCAGGCACCCACATGGTGGAGGGTATTTCTGGTAGTTGGACCGTCCAGTGTCTTCCTTTGGATGATGCAGGCGATTGCGGGGGTTTGGTGCTTGAACACCGTTTAGCTGTATGATGTATCCGGATCTGATGCAGATGCAACACAGGTGGAGCGATTCATATCACAGATTGCGTCAGCCTGTTTCGTGGGACACAGTTGCTAATCCGCGCAGCTGCGTACGTGCGATTGTGGCGCAGGTGGCGCAGCTGCTCGGGTGGCATGCCATGCATGGCCGTGGCAGCGACTCGAACGAGAGCAGTGCTGCCCATGCTGACCTTGCAAGGCGCAGGCTAGCAAGCTGGAGTGTGATCTTGAAGCATCACGACCCACATATGTCGGCTGTATTGATTCATGAGGGGCTTGCGTATCCTGGATTTGTGTGCGCGTGCTTTGTTCAGAGCGATACACGCATCATCAGCCCTCTGAACCAATCGCTTGCCGCGTTTCGCGCAAGCAGTGTCACAACAGCGTGTAATCATCATATATAGCTTGTGACATTCGTGGTTCAAGCAATCTACCGTCTGAGGGCTGCAACAGACGCAAGTGCGCTGGGCGCTTCCCCGCGGCAGCGTGTGCGCTGGAAGCGCTCATACACTGGCCATCACCCCCGCGGCGCATCTCACCACCATGTTCCTGACATGATGCTTGCATGTCTAATCTCAGCCTTGAAGTGCCGGGGATCCGCACCTCCGCAGTGTTCTGCCTCTGCTGCGTCCGATTCTTGAATGCCTTCAAACCTTCCGAGCCCCATATCGTGCCATTTCTGTCCCAGATCAAGCACTTTAGCGATGAGAAGGTGTGAAGCTGCAGCAGGTGCCGCTGTGAATGCTCTACCCTGACATGGTCAACAACTTCGGATGTACATGGCCGCAGATTCTCCACAGCATCTTCCCGGTCGTGGTCTATGCCAATCTGGTAGCCGTCGCATTCATACCAACCTCGGTGCAGTGGCTCGGGCTGAAAGGGACCGTGTGCTCGGCAGCGGCTGCCCGAATTCTCACCCGCATTCTGCTCATATGGGGCACGTCCTTGCTGGCCATACAGATATCAGAGGTGTGGCTCCAGGATCTTTGGTTAATGCACCTGGCCACCAAGGCAAGCTGTACGGTTCTGAGGCTAGTTGTGTTGGTCCAAAAGCAGAGTCTGCTCATGTCCAGGTTTGCTTTGGAGTGGTCATGGCAGGGGACATCGTGTTGGACGCCTACGTCTTCTATCTGGTTCCCCAGAGTTCGTTCATCCAGGCCGCAGCCATCACTCAAGCGGCCTCTCGCCTGGGGCACGTGGCAGCTGCAGAGTTCGGCGAGCTTGCAATCGCGGTGCTGCACGTGTCGCTGACAACCCTCTTCTGGGTGTCCCTAGCAGCCATCCTCGGCGCTACAGCGTTCACATTGGCTCTACCCGGGCAGCCTCAAGCACCACAGGTGCGACCGCAGCTCCAGGCCTGCCGTGTTGATGGGTGATGTGCAGACCCGCAGCACGCTGTGCTGCGCCACATCACCTGAGCTGCGCAGTGTGTGCAGCAGCTTGAGGCGGAAGACGAAGCATGCATGCTGGCCGCAGCGCAGCCCCGCAGCGACTCCTGGACTCCGTCTGTCGGCTACCCGCCTCTGCCCCCCCTGCCCCCGCCCCCCACCGAGCTGGCCAGCCGCTTCGCCTCTCTTGCTGACAGCACGCCGCGCCTTGCATGTGATGCCTCAGCTCGGCGGCTCCTGCCTCCTCTGCCGTGCAGCTCCCCCCGTAATCTGTCTGCACCAGATGAACCCACCCCTGCAGACCTCTGTGACGCTGCCAAACCGCATTCATGCACCACGCCGCGGCCCTTCACCTCCCCGCGCCAGCCACAACACCCCTCGCCTTGCGCTTCAGAGGTTGTGGGGTCCTGTGGTGATGCAAGCACCCTGCCAGTGCAGCAGCTAGCGCCTCCCCCTGCACCACCCGTGCAAGTCACAGGCATGGGACTCCGCAACGGCGCCACGCTGGGCAAGCTGCGCCGCGTGGCGGCCGACCCGCGGCTGCTGCTGCTGAGCGTGTGGTGGGCGGCCGTGTATGGCCCGGTGCTCATCTTTGTCGAGAGTTACATAACCAACGTGTACGAGGAGGTGGACGCGACACGGGACTACAACGGCCATGTGGACGCGGCAGCCGCGCTCGCACGCATCGGCGGGGCGCTCTGCGCGCCGCTGCTGCGGCCGGCGGCTGTGCGGCGGCCGGGCGCAGCACACGGCGTGTGGCTCGCGGTGGTAGCGGCGTGCATCGCGGCGCTGTCGCGCAGCGGCGGGCTGCTGGCGGCGTACGCGTGGTACGTCGTGGTCGTGACGCTGCTGCAGGCGCAGGTGTGTGTCGTACAGGCGGAGAGCGCAGCCGCAGTCGCGGGCGACGACTACTCGGCACTGTTCGGCCTCAACCAGCTGGCCACGCTGCTGCTGCAGTGCGTGCTGCAGGTGCGCCGCCTCCGGCACGGTAGTGCATGCTGCATGTACCAGTTGCCGCCATGCATGCGGCACCGGGCGTGTGTCAGGAAGCAGTCACGACAGCGTGCCCAGCATGCGCTGTGGCTGCTATGGTGCATCAACTGTGTTCGGCGAGCTCAGCGGCGGCACTGTTTGCTGTGTGCAAGGGTGGGTGGTGTGCAGGCGGGGCTGCAAGTCAGCGGCTGGGGAGCTCGGCCGCAGTTTGGCTTTGTGGCGCTGTGGGCTGCAGCCGTCGCAGCAGGCATGATGCTGTGGCAGTGCTGCCCGGCGTGGCGGCCGGCCCGCGCAGTACAGCCAGTCGGTCACTGTAGCTCCCCTTGAGGCGCAGTCGCGGCGCCACCTGCTCCTTCCGCCCTGTCAGCAGTGCCTTTTTGTGGTGCCTTGGTGGTACACTCATATGTTCACTCTACTACTGGAAGGGTTTCAGATCTCACCGCTGTGTAAATGACGCCTGTTTCAGCATGACTGTGTGGCCACACCTGCCACCAGACATTGCACATGCCCTCACTGACCACCAAATCTGGAACCGACATAAGCCTCAAATTACGAGTCAATCCACACTCGTCACTCACAACTCTAACAGCCGCCGCCCCCGAGCATCCGTGGGGCTGTGCCAGCCTCACTGCCGCATCTTGGCCACGCGCCTCTCCAGCTGCGCGATTCGCGCTTGCAGGAACTCCGCCTTGCGCATGTTGTACCGCCTCGCCACAACCTCGCGCGCCTGCCCCGCCTTGCGCGCTGCCTTGAGCGCCGCCGCCTCCCCCTTCCCCCCCAGCCCGTTCTCCGCCTGGTCCGCCCGCGCCGCCTTGAGCACAAACTCCCACACGACCACGTCCGCACGGTTCGAAACCTTCTCCGCCGCATCCTCCAAACTCCCCGCAGCACCTAGCAGGTATCGCAGCACGGCCTTAACCTCGTCCCCCACCTGAGCCTTGTCCGTCAGCGCGATCCGGTTCACCGCAGGCAGCGCCTTGCGCGCCACGGCCGCCTCCACCTCGGCCCACCGCTCCGCCGGCGCGCGCTCGCGCAGCGCGGCCGCCATGCCGTGCAGGGTGTACACGTCCCCCCCCTCCTCCGCGGTGCCCACGAAGCCGTAGTACTGCAGCAGGGAGTCCGCCGTCTGGCTGCCATAGCTCACAAATACCTCGTGGCCGCGCTGGTACGGCCGCGCAGCCTGCGAGAAGAACGAGTCCCGGAAGTAGTCGTACTCCACCTCCGCACCCTCACTGCTGCTGTGGTTGGCCATGTCCACCAGCGGGCACAGCGCTGCACAGCAAACCAGCGTTGCACAGACAATCAGGTCCCCAAGGGCACAGCACGCAGCAGCAGTCAGCCGCTGTCAGCATTGTGAGCCGCCTGTGTGACATACCAATGATAGTTTGCTTAAATTCGGGCATCCACGTGGTCAGGCTCTGATGATGCGTGTGATGGGTGGTGGCCGTCCATGCATGGGCAGGTGCACAGGGGCTGCTGCATGCTGGCCAGCAGCGCGGGGGGTAGAAGCTGCAGGAGGAGCGCACTGTACTGCTTGATCTGCCGCGACCGCAGCAGCTCGAAAATGGCGTTGAAAACGACTGAGGCCAGCGCTGCCGAGATGACCTGGCTCTCCGGCGCCAGTCCAAACGTGAGCGTCACTGCCGTTGCGCCGGAGACGGCCAGCAGCAGGTTGAGCCGGCCCTGCACGACCGTGCCAAATAATATCCCGGTGGCTGCTGCGTTTTCCACCACCAGCCGCCGCACGCGCACCGTGAGGTCGCCGCCCCACAGTGTAGGCGGGCGCAGGTCCATGTAGCCACTTTTGCTGCTGTGAAAGGCACGATGCAAGACAGCATCGGGGGCGGGGGGGGAGCACCTGGATTGTCGAGCCGATGTAGGGGCCGGTGAAGGCGCGGCTGACGACGCAGGCCAGCGCCCACTGCAGGTCCGCCTCGGCCCAGGGGCACGCAGGGCTGGTGGCGTGCAACTGCTCGTGCCAGCCGTGCCACTCCGCCGCTTGCGCGGCGATGCGGCCGCGGAGGCCGGCGTTGCGGATGCGCTCGACGCTCTTCTGATCCCACAGGCACGGCAGGTCCACCGCCTCGGGTAGGGCTGCAATATAGGGCTGCACCTGCACCTCGTGTTTTCTTTACAGGCCGGTGCCAGCCAGGTGACCTGCATCCACGCAGCAGCATGGGCGGGTTGTGCAACCGGCTCTGCTGTCAACATAGCGGCTGAGGGATGAACCGAATTTGGATGTGGAGAATCAGAGCACACTTTAGACGCGGTTCCGAGGTTGCGCTCGTGCAGCAGCGTGATTGCAAGCTTGAGGAGGCGGGGTGCCTTGAGGAAGAATGTGGCATCGACGGTCTCCGGGCATGGGCACTTTGACACGTCCGTCACAACCAGAGCGATTGAGCGAGGCACCATGGCGATGTCATCGCCGGCAGAGATGGGTTCGGCCGCTTTGAGGCCCCGCTCGCCTGTGGAAGCAGCCGCAGGTTCTCACCCAGAGGCACACCAGACCTGCAATGGTGCTGCACCCGATCCACCGCGACGAACGCACCTTGATTAGATCCAATTACAATCTTATGAGCTTCAGCTCCGTTTCGTTGTGCCCAAGACTGCAGGTCTGTGGTGCCTGTCGGTGCCGTGGTTTTCAGGCCCGATGCGACGTGCAGATGCCGGTGCTGCCGCCCGCTGTGCGTGCAGCAGCGGGAGCTCTGCCACGCACGCGTGAAGTCCATCACGCAGCAAGCATTACCTAAATTGGATCATTCAAGTCCGTGGGTGCCGTAGTGTACAGGCGAGTGCGTGCAGCACTGCCGTCCTTCAGATTGCCGGTATGAGCACGTGAAGCCTTCGCTTTGCGATGAGCTAGCACAACAGCCCTCGCACCCAAGCATTGAATTACACTCTCGTGTTTCGCTATGCTGTGGAGGAGGGCCCTCTGGCTGTTCCAGGGACGGCAGGTTGCGCAACGTTCGAACGCTTGCGGCTACAAGTGCGCAGACAGGGCTCGGTGGTGGCATGCATGCGACACGTGGATGATAATCATGCACATGCATAATCGCGCCACGCCACTGCGCCAGATGGGCATATGCTGCAACGGTGCTCATGCACCGTTTGGAGTGCCCCTGCAGCTTGCGCATGGCGCGGCAGTGGTGCGAGACATATTTAACTGTTGCTCATCAGGTGGCGCACTCACTGCAGCAGTTTCCCCGAGTCGGAAGCTCCCTCCTGCGCTCGCGAATCAGAAGCACATCGGGCTGTCGACGGATATCCAGCGCTAGCCCAAACGACACCCAAACGATAGGCATCACAGACGAGTCTGCACTCCATTTCAGCGGCCGCTGACCTAACAGTAATTAAAACTTCGTCATGGAGGAGGTTAAGAAAAGGTTCCAGGATATGCGCACCCGCATGCGCGAGCGGGGCGTCAGCATCAAGGCCGTGCTTGCGGAAATGATCGGCACAGCCGGCTTCGTGCTGCTCGGCCTGCTCACCGTGGTGTACGCCTCGGTAGGCCTGTCAGGTGACGCCCGACTGTCCCCCCCGTGTCATAAGGAATATCGTCGTGACGGCCTTTAGCAGTAGGTGGTGCTGGTTCGCGCGCGCGCATGTATCTCGAGCTCCCTGGCCGTGGTGGCTCGAGTCAACCTGGCCACCCATGGACATCCGATTCGTCATGCCCAGCTGCGGCGCACGTTGACGCGTCGGCAACTGAAATTGGCCATGACCAACATCCCCTCAATTAGTGGTCCGGCCTGTTGGCGCCACGCAAGCTCACAGCTGCATGGCCGCGTCCCCACCGCGCGTGCCAGCCTGACCATCTCGAGTCGCTGGTCACCAACGAACAGCCCAGTCAAGTTCGACGATGGATCTTGCTCTTCCGAAACGCAGAGTAGTGTCGGTATATGGCATTCTTCGTGCGCCCGCACGTGTGTGCCTAGAGATAACAGAGCTCTCTCCAGACCTGTCTGCACACGAAGGCGTGCTCTGCTTGGAGCATCGCCACGCGTGCACATATGCAGGAAGCGCGCCGCGACCGCTGCCGAGTGCCGTCAGTTGTCTCCGCGCTTGCCTTGCGTGGGTCTACAAACGCTCAACACCGCAGACCTCGCCTGACAAGGAAGGCTGCAATTCAACAGATGTAAACAGATCTGTACGGTGACGCAGCACGCCAGCAGGACGCTGGCTCGGCATCATGCTGTGTCACCGTCTGACATGGCCATCCAGAGCTGGCTCGGCGGAGCTCTTGTTCAGCGTTTGCACGGTACATACATGCTCAGAATGTATTTGCGCCTGAGCAGCATTGTTCTGGTGAATCCCTCGTTGGCAGCTTGGCACCACTCCGGTTCACAATTTGACATCGGTCTGCGGGACCTTTGCAGGGCGGCTGATGCAGTTGTCAGTCGCAGTTATCGTGACTCGAAAACATTTTGGAACCCAAGCGGTGACGTGCTCGCATGCCGGGCTCGGGAGATGACTGATATGCCGTGCGACCGGCCCTGGCCAGGCTTTCGGCCCCTGCGCGCGATCCATGACAATGGCGACCGGCGAGTTTGGGCAACGACTCCTAGAAACAAGCAGCTATGCGTCAGTAGTACATCAGAGACGCTATGGACACATCAACGAATTCGGTAGCATCTTCGTGAACCCGGCGCATGTCATGCATACATGTGCAGACAGGTGCCGATGTCGCTTCAGATTTGCAGGGCATCAAACAGACAAGAACAGCTTGGGCAGGGTTTCAGCTGCTGTCTAGGGGACCTGACTGCAGTACCACTGTTGACACCTGCAAGCCATCATCTTACGTTCTGCGCTGTTGTCTCATGACCTGTAGGGCACCATCCTCCAACAGGAGAAAGTGCTTGAGGCTGATGGGGTCAGTCAGGATGTATATTTTGGTACTTGGGATCCCAGCCCATGCCAACTGGCACTCTAATGGCAACAGTCACAGCCCCTGCTGCATTGACCAGTCAGAATGGCTGCACTGCCTGTATTGAGGCCCACTTGCTAGTGCATGGGCCGTTCTCCACATATGGGTACCCCGCTGTACTCGAGTTGTCTGCAGCCTCAGGTCCCCAGTTGCATTCGCATGAGTTGCATTCGCGTGATGCATGGCCATCTGCAAGAGGTCGGCACCAAACACCTCGTACTGTTTCCTCCGCACTGGCATCAGGAGGGGGCAATGCTGCCGTTGGCCAAGCACTTGTGTTAAGGGGCAGCCTGGTATGCATGCTTGATATACAACCCAGCGCTCCATTGGCTTCCGCAATACACCAGGCACATGCGGCCAATGAGGAACGGCGAATTGCAGCCTCACACCACTCTGCAAGGTGTACTGTGTTGCTGGTTTGACCCTGAGTCCAGAATCCAACGAACCCTTGTCAGGGTCACGCGTTTTCCCACTGTTATGATAATTAGCCTCACACTGACAGCCGCCCACTGGTTGCAACACATAGATCAGATGAACATCTGGGCAGCATCAGACGCGCCCAGCAGGCACCAACATCACGCTGTGCAAACATGCCTGCAACAACAACCCAGCCACCTCGTCCCTTCATGCTCCTCTTTTCTCCACGTGACGTTTGCTGTGCAGATCCGATCGTGGTCAACTTTGTCGTTGCGTTTGCCTTTGGCATAGGCATTGCCACAATGGTCTACATGACCATCTTCACGTCTGGTGCGCCCCCCTCCCCATTTGCCCCAGCTCAATTGAGCCGAGCTCAACCCTTTTGAGTCCGGATCCATGCATGTCCTGTCTTGGTGCAAACAGTGCAAGCATGTACCCTGGGTCCTGCCGCCATGAATGCTGCCGCCATGAATGCTACCGCCATAAATGCTGCCGCTCCGCTCTCCAGGCACAGCAGCTGTGTTGGCTGGTGCATGCCAGCACAGCAGCAGCCCCGTGCATCCGGCACAGTTGCAGGCCATACAACGCTGTTTCCACATGGCCGTTCGGCCGAGACAGCATTCCAGGTGCTCACACCCAAGCTGCTCACACCGTGCCAGCGTTGCGCACCGCCTTGGATTGAACCATCCTGCACCCCCTGACGCAAACCCGCCTCGGTGCAGGGGGCCACCTCAACCCGGCGATCACGTGCGCCATGACCGCGGCGGGCGTCACACCGCCACCTCAGGCGATCGCGCACATCATCGGCCAGGTCGCTGGCGGCATCATCGCCACGCTGCTGCTCCTCCTGATCGTGCCGCACAGCGTGCTCAAGGGCCAGGCGCTCGGCGCGAACCGCGTGCCGGAGGGCGTGCACCTCCTCCAGGCCTTCCTCGGTGCAGCCCCCACTCTCCTGCCACACCTCCCGCACCCTGCATCTGAGCCCCGTCCCGCGACGCTCCTGCTTACAGACCCCTGCAGTTGCTGGGGTGCGATCGTGTGCCACCACAGCAATCGCATCCGCTGCTGTGCACTCAGCATGGCCGCACAGCACGTGGCAGCCCGCATTACCGCAGCCCGCATGCAGGCGAGGTGGTCGGCATGTTCATCATCATGCTCACCATCCTCGAGGTCGGCACGCACACCAAGTCGCAGGCCGGCAGCAACACACCACTCGTCATCGGCCTCGTCTTCACCGTCTGCATCCTTGCCTTTGCGCCCGTCTCCTCCGCGTCCTTCAACCCCGCGCGCTCCCTTGGCCCCGCGCTGCTCTCAGGCCACCTCGGCCACCTCATCATCTACATCGTCGGGCCCATCGCCGGCGCGCTGCTCTCTGTGCCCGTGCACCTGCTGTCGCTGTCCGGCTACGGCAGCGGCGAGCAGGTCACGGAGGCCGCGGCCGAGGCGCAGGAGGCCGTCTCTGGCATGGCCAGCGACGCGCAGGAGGCCCTGCTGGGCGACGACGCCGCCAACGAGGCCTAGGCGTGCCGGCCTGCACCGCATCACAGGAGGGCAGCGTTGGGGGTGAGCTAGCGGATGGCATGGTATGGATTCTTGTGTGGGAGGCTGTCGGCGGCAACGCTGTTTTTGAGCTCCAGTTTTTTTTCAGATTGGATTGTAGCGATTTAGGTTGTTTGGCAGGCGAGCGCCATGCGTGTCTACGTGGGTGTATCCTGCTGGGGCTAGCGGGGGTAGGAGCGCAGAAATGGCAGCTTTGCGCCGTGGCGGCTGGGGGCATGATTGGCCCGTGGTTTCGGCTTTGCAGCGCCTGCGCCTGTTTGACCTGCACGGTGTGGCATTAGGGGGAGAGCGAGACAGAATTTGGCTATTCCGGCTGCGTTATGTGAGTGCCGGTCTCATGAACGGAGTCGGCTCCTGCAGTGTGTTCCTGCAAGTCTGCAAATGGTCCAAGTAGGAGTATATGTGGCTGAATCAGTGGGCAGTGTTATCAAGGTCACAATGTGCACCCGACTGCTCAGTCAGCACACGTCTGTCGCCTGACAAATTGCATCCCGTGACAGCATTGGGCCTGGTGCACGACTGATTTGGCAGGAAAGTCTGCTGACTACCTCCTCCGCACACCTACCCGCTGTTAGGGCAACCTGTTAGCAGATCACACCTAGCCACACTCAACGTTTGGTGAGCGGGACCGCGGCATACCTGGTCCTGAACAACAAAAATCCGACAGAAGTTGATTTGGTGCTGACACAGGTGCATCGTGTGGCATGAAGTGCACTGCCGCACGACATACTGCCGCATGATCCATGCCTGATCCGCAATAGCCATGACCGTGTACATACTATGCCACCGATCCCGGCCATACGATGTGCTCGCACTGCAGCAGCTGCGGAAGTAAAAGCATTGATCCCATGCTTTCAGTCTCGTAAAAGCGCTGCGCTGAATTCGCTGCTGTGTGGATACACCGCCCTCGCTGCGGAAGGTGAGGCCGGGCACAGATCCACAAGCATTGCTTACTACTGAAGCCCCCTTGCGCATAAAATCCAGCGCCAAATCTCGCATAAAATCCAGCGTCAAGCCTTCACTGCCTGTGCCCTGAACCTAAGAATGAACCTACGACTCGCTTGGAGTGCTGCTAGCGGTACTGGACTTGCCCCAGGACAGACACTGCCGAGATAACCATCATAGGCGCGACTTAACCTCGCGCCCTCGTCCAAGCTCGGATGCCTGTGAGGCTGCGCTTGCGTAGGTGAGGATCCAGATGGCATGTATGTGCATGCGTAGTCTTTTGAGAAAACCCAGCGCAGCTGCTGTGCACAGCTCCAGCTTGCGTGTGCTGTGGCGTGTGGTGCACACCGGCGATGTTCACAACTGGTCAGTGCTTGCCACCAGCAGGCACTCCTCGCAGCGCGCGCTGATGCTCGCGTGTCACGTTGCAAGCATTTCTCTAAAGGATCTGCTGCTAGTGCAGTAACAGCAACAGTCACTGCTGACGGACTTGCCCGTCTGATGTCGCCAAACCGATCAGCATGATCGGACCGCCTTGCCGATAGGCTCGTCCGCCAGACGCATGGTAGCATGAATACTGCAGCATTTCAGCTTCAAGATCTTCTCGGAATTGTGCCTGAAGCCGCATGGCTGCAGCGGGCACGGCACGACAACGTTGATAGGAACTCCCTGCTGAAAGCCTTCCTTCTGTCAGACCTGGCACAGTCATCTACGGGCTGCCTACCTAGAGACTGGCAGGTTTATTTCCCATGTGCTTGCGTGAGATGCAACAGATCATCCGGTTCAGCCTAGCACTTCCCACATGAGTTCGGGAACCAGCAATGCAACATCAGTTCGGGAACCACGCATGCAGAATCACCCGCAGCTTCAAGGTACATTTGTACTGCAAATGAACGAAGTGGTCAACATTGCAGCTCCCGTGAGAGACAGGTGCTCTTCGTCTCTCGTCCACTGGCCTGTTACATGCACTGTAGTTTGTGCTGCAAATGAACATGCGTGCTGCTCAGGTACAAACCGGACTCTGGAAGACGCTGCTTGAAACTCCACTTGACGGATGGTACGTGAACGCCATTCTCGCGTTCCGAAGGGACTACGGCAGCCTGAATTGAGATTTGTGCAGGAAAGCAAACTGCCTGGGCGATTGAGCTATCTCCATGTGCTGCGCTCAATTGCAACCTTGCAGCGGGGTGTAAGGTAATCCTCACAAATCCAGTGGTTCATCGCGGCTACTTCATGCTGATGGGGAGCGCTGTACAAGTTCTGGGCGGATCTGTGCAACGGCTCGAAGCAGCGCGACAGCGGCTGCTAGAGCATTGGAACAAGCCACTTGGCTGCAATCTACTCTCAGTGCAGGTACGTCCCCGCAGTTCCAACTCGATCGTCTGCCTGTACCGCATTCACGAGACCGCTGTTCTGTCCCGGGTATGCTCATGATGGCTGCTAACATAGGCACGGAGGACGTTCCAGCAGCTCATGCTGGAGGCAGTGGATGCTGCATGGCCACAAGGCACCCAAGCAGGCGTGCAGCCTGCGCTGGCGCCTGGGGCTCCCCATGGACCGCAGCAAGAGCAGCAGCTGCAGCAGCAGCTACTTGCACCAGCTCCCAACCCCGCGGCTATCGGCTCGCACCATGCACCTGGGGCCGGGCACCCAGCAGCGGCCCACAGTGCAGGAGCACCGCCTCTTTCTCCCATGCAGCCTGGATATGTGCAGCAATTGCCTCCCCAGCCGCGACATGGCGCAAATGTTGGCATAGGTGCGGCTGCACCAGCTCCGGTGGCCGGAGGGCATGCCCACCCCGCTATTCATGCGCATCCTTGCGTTCAGCCACATGCTCCTCCACTGGCCGGAACCGGAGGCACTCGGCTAGACTTCCACCAGCATCATCCATGCTCACTGCAGCTTGGGCACTGCGCAACGGATGGGCCTGCTATCAGAGTGCCCGGGCCCGCCGCCAACCAGCCGTATGCTGCCGCCTCAACGGGAGCACACAATGCTGCAGGGCCACCACGTGCTGGACAGTCCACGCTGCCATCAACGGGGTGGCGGCCTCCAGCTCATCCAGGTGCAGGCACCGGTGCTGCCACAGCCACTGCCTCTGGAAGCGATCCAGCACAGCCACAAACAGGCCATTCACACGATGCAGCCCCATACCTAGGAGCCAGCTGTGATGTCCAGACAGCTGTGCCTTCAGCGCATGGGCACGAACCTGATTATTCTGATGTGATTATGATCGATTCTGATGACGACCATCCTGACCAAGCACCTGGCTTTGGTGCCGCACTGCCAGAAGTGGGCGCGCCTGGAGCTCTGCATGGTGCGATGGCAGCAATGGCAACACATGTTGCTTGTGCGTCTATGCCAGAACCGTCCGTACAAAGAGATGGGACCTGCACCCGCTCGGGCCCTCTTGCTGCGCTTCGACGCACTCCTGGCCAGCAGGCAGCTGGCGATTATGACTCTGATGACGAAGCACCACTGGTGTCAAGGCCGAGGAGGGTGACTGGAGGGAAGTCTCAAGTACCCTTTGCTTGCTCTGGATATGAAAATTCAAGTCAGGGCAATCGAGAGGGGTGTCAAGTTTTGAGAATGGAGACTATTTCGGATGTGTTTTCACATGCCAAGGCACATCCGGGTCGTGAGGAGAACTTTCAGTACCAGGTGCCCATACACTTTGATCTGCTAACACCTGTGGGTGACCCACGCTGGAATCACAGTCAGGGCAGCTATGGCTGTGAGAGATACTGATGGCGCAGGTGGCGGCTACATTCACCACCGATGGGCCAGAATTTTCTAATGAGATTGGGTCCAAAGGAAGATTTTACTATGCTCCAGGGAAGATATGTGGAGACAGCCAAGACAAATGCTCCCATGATGGCATAGTCAAACCAGAGTTTCTGTCAGCATGTGGTGTGCAACACTCCTGCCCGATGAAAGCAGATGTCGCCTTGGCATTGTTTGGCACACTGATAGGTTGCATGCTTGCTTCCCTGTGTGTGGCACGCATAACGCGCTGGTTGAGGTGTAGGTCTTGGGGATGGGCCAGTGGACTTCATAAATTATCTGGAGCAATTCACACAGGAAACTGGCCAAGATGAGGCGCACGCTCCACTTGTTGGCCGTATGGATTCCGTGATAGAAAGGTTGCGTGATCACGGAACGTTGCTGCTGGAAAAACGGCAAAAGTTCATCAGCACATGGCATGTATCGCTGCCAGCTGCTGCCGTTGCTGATTTGTTATGAAGCGCACATTTGTTCGGGACAGTTAATCATCATGTTACACAATAAATGTTGCTTCAGGTCAATGCTTGTGTGCTAAATTTCATCGCTTTGCTTGCACTTTGACCGCATGCCTGGATAAGTATATCATATTTGAGCTAGGCTTGCCAACTTTCCTGGTCTTCACTCCCATAAACACCTTGCCCCACGGCGTTTTCCGGTTCTTTTTCGCTTTCCCTCCTAAAGGATGATCATAGGGATTTGTTGCAATGGCACGTGTGGTGGGTCGGATACCTAAATGACGAGATATACCCGCTTTGCCCAAGTTCCGGTTGAAGTGCTGTGCATTGCCAACACTGCCGACTGTGGCACAACATTGGCTGCTGACATACCTCTGCTCACCTGCAAGTGCCGAGGGCTGTGGGCATGCCTGCACAGCACCCATGGACACAGACTAGGAGCGTCGGGTGTGCACATTGAACAGTTGGCTGATTCAGGCAAGGGCCAAGCAGGTTGCACCTGATGGAAGCATCAGCAGCGTCATCCCATCATCACCATTCTTGACAAGAGTCGCAGAAGTCCCAGCTGCCCGGCAAATGCTGCCGCCAGCACCCGGGCGCAATTCAATGTTGTGAATCGTTGAACCTGTTGGCAAGTCCCGCAGAACCTTTGTCATTCCGGATTTGATGGGAGCGTCTGCACGAGAACTGATGACGTCCCCCGCACCAATCCCGCTTGGCGCCAGGATGTATCGATGGTTGCGGGCTTCATACTCGGGCGGGGGTGATCGGGCTGCAAGGGTGTTGGTCACAGTCAGAAAGGAGGAGGGGTTTGTCAACAACTGCCACACAGAAACTTTGAACATCATGTGCAAGGGCTGCACACACCGGTGTTGCGTGGTCGGATCTGCTCGACCAGAGCAATCCGTGCGCTCCTATTTGGATCATACTCTATACGTTTCACGATACTTTCGCACTTGTCATCTCTGTGGAAGTCCACAAGGCGGTAGAGGCGCTTGTGGCCACCACCTTGATGCCACACGGTTATGCGCCCTGTGTTACTTCTGCCACCCGCCTTGCTCAGGCCCTCAACTAGAGGCTTGAACGGTTTACCATTCCACAAATTGTATCGGTCTACGGTGATTCTATGCCTTTGCCCGGGAGAAGTCGGCTTCCAAACCTTCAGCCCTGCACAGAGTGATCAGCTGTGCCGCTGGACAGCCATGAAGGAGCGCCCCCCCCGAAACAGTTGAGACATTCCTGTTGCAAGCAGACACGGCATAGCCAGATGTGTGCGCACGATCTGGTGGATGATATTGCCTGACATGGGGGCATGTGCCCGTCAGAAGGTGCTCTTTGAGCGTGGGTGCATATCTACACCACCATCCAGGGTGACTACCGGCATTCGAAAACGCAGTTGCACTGGAAATTAAACGCTTCCCTGCACTAAGGCCATTGGCAGCCGAAAGTTGATGCGCTACAGCCTGCGCAACGCTTTGCATGATGGGCGATCAACGAAAACTATATGACAGACTAAGGCCCACAGCGTTTTTACAGCTCAGCTATATACAACTGCAAATGTATCCAACAGCGATGACTGAGCATGGACGGCTGCATGCACGGGGTGCGCTTATCAGAATAATGCAGAACTGGCACGGCGAACGCTTCGACGACATCGCCCATTCAGCTGTCGCGCAATCAGCACCGCTGCTGAGCACGAGTCTGTATGAACGGTGGGTACGCAGTGATATCTGGAGGCCTCCGCTGCACTGCCGGCATTCACTTGCATGCATGTTGTGCTACCAACAAGTCTCACCATGGTGCGCTCCAAGAGGCTGCCGCTCCACTTGCGGATAGATTCGCTGCGCTTTGCAGGTTGTATTTCTGCCGCCATGGATACTACTCAGCACGAATCATGCAGTCACGTTGGCCCTGCCAACATACTCAGCGCTTGGAGATCCTGGACCCATGTGTCTGCATCTTCCAACCCAACATTTGCTGGCGTTGAGGCTGTTGTTCGAATTTGGCATAAAATTTCCACTGTATGCAATTCAGTGTGGACTGGGTTGCATGTGACTCACGCATCAGTGTGAACCGTGCAATCGGCTGGCACAAAGGAGTGGAGTTCTTGCCAGCCGTGGCCGCCTGTCTCACAGTCACACAGTCCTCATCACAACATGGAGTCAGGATTCTATGAGCCTGCTGCAAGCATGGCTCCACGTCGCAGGTACGCCTCGGGCTCCGATGGGATGACCTGAAGTGCCGCTGCCTCAGGGTTGAACTCTGGTGTTTCGACAAATGCTAAGAACAGTGCGGCAATGCGCTTACGCAGCCCCCCCACGCTCTTGACGCTCCGGCCGCGATTGAGCAGATCTGCCTCCCTGTCAATCTGCATGCCAGCTCCATTCACCCGACTGTATGCAATGTCAACTTGCCTGGGCCACAGTGCGTCCGTCGGAGGCGCACCAAGTCCACAATCTCGCGAGTCAGGTTGCAGTCAAACTCTTTCACCGTCCACTTCACGTGCAGCAGCACGTCGAGCCGCTGCTGCAGCTTGGCCAGGGGCATCGTCAGGCCATGGTACAGGTGCATGAGCTCCCGCGCTCGGGTAGTGAGCGGCGTATGCACATGCACTGTCTTCCCATTCTTCAGCGGCCAGACTTTTGGGCTGCCGAGGCCCCGCAGCGTCTTATCAATGCGCAGCGTCTTGTTTGCCTCCAGGGCGGCCCGCTTCAAACGATCCACCGTCTGCAACAGCCGAACCTCCTGCACGCGCCACCCACAGCTGACAGGCCAGCTGTGAGGCTCTACCGCCTTGTTGCATGTTTGACCTCCCCCGGAAATCTGATGCATGACCACTGCGTACGCAGCACACGAGGTGGTGGTCGAAGCTCAGAATACATCCTGGCATGCAGCAAGGCCCCGGCTTCGCCGGCCGCCCCCGTGACCCAAGTAGATGGGAGCACGCGCCTTGTGCAGCAGTGCCTGCATGGCGTCCTTGCGCTGCTCTGGAGAGAGGTCAGACGCCTCGATTGTGCGAGTCTCCTGCAGGCGCCAGGCCTCGAGCTCGTTGTACAGCACCTCAAAGTCCTCCGTGGTGCGGGGCCGCATGCGCCGCTCAATCTCCCGCTTGCGCCGCGCCGCTGATCGCTGTGCATCTTTCTCCGCTTGCTCAGCCAGGAAGGAGTTGAGCTCGTCTCGGGCCTTGCGGAGACATGCCGCATGGCGCCGTGCCAGGAAGCCACGGGCATACTGTTGTATCACCACAGCCTGCTTCATATGTAGCCTGTACGCGTGGCTGTGATGGGGACATGCTGCTTGCAAGATGTCATCATTGATCAGAAGGTTGTCCAGGGTGGAAAAGGAGGGCGATCGGTCGTTGCACACCTCTCCTGCTCTTCCGAGGTGAAGTACCGTCCAACTGGTACCGTTCTGTCACTCGAATCATCCAGCAGTAGGTCAGCCCGGGGCATTTGCGTGCCATACTCCCGAACGTTTTGTGTACTGCGCGATTTGACTTGAATGGTCTGAGCCTCTCTGCAACAGCGCACTGCTGGTTGCCGCTTCTGGCCCACTTGTGCAGTCTGAATACATGCGTGGTGGTACACAGTGCCTTTTGCTTTGTGTCTGTAGCCGCCAAGGTAAGCTTTGTGTTTTGCCTCGCTTTTTTCCACAGACACCTTCACCAGTCGCTTTGGGGCATTCGGATCAGTTTCGACCTATGCAGAGCATGCCCGTTTACCGCAGCCAAACCGATGCGTGGCTTATACTAGTCTTCACATGGTCAATCTACATCTCATGACACAGCCACGCTTGAGCTTCGCACCACCACTTGTAGCTGCATTGGTGTTGTCGGAGCTGACAGGTCAACAGGCTCTGGCATGTTCGCATCGTTGACATGCACCACAATGATTACCCCATCTAGTTGATCAATGGGGGCTGGCAGACGCATTTGGCCCAAAAATGGCTTTCCCGAGACTTGCATTCCAATGGCCCCAGGTTGTACGTTCAATCGCCGTGCCAGGATGTCTGTAACCTGTGCTGCTGAAGTCGCTTCACCAACTTCATCGAGAACAACGCTCTGTGCTGCGCCGGCCCCGTTGATTTCCACTGTGACTGGCATGCTTGGACCATGTCCTGCAGTCTCAGGAACCGCCGATGCATGATGGGCTAGAGATGGTTCAGCTGCCAAGGTGTCCTCAGCGGAGATGCCAGCCCCATCTTGTGAGCTTTGAGAATGGGCAAATGGCCCGTCCCTGTCAGCAGCTGCTTCAACATCGTGCCTAACAGCATTCGTAGCGACCGCTGTGGCAGAGCCAGTTTGGACTGAATCTTCTGCGGCCTGGCCCGGTGAAACTGCTTCAACGACGACGGCCATGGGCACAGAAGGGCCAGATCCAGCAATTACATCTCCGGAGGCCGTGCCGGTTGTGTGATGGATTCCATCAGCAGCAGCTGCTTGTTCATTGTCACTCGAATCATTTGCATAAGCCGCGTGCGCACCAGACAACATGCGTGCAATCATTGAATCTCCTCCGACCTGTTCCACGGCGTGTGTGTCGACGACATCATTCGCGTTTTCAGCTGTGCCCTGGCCGGCGACAAACGTGGGTCTACCGGTGCCTGTTGAGCCATCTTCTGGCCCGCCGATGGCAGCTTGTCCACCAATGTCGGCGGTTATAGGCATAGATGGATTAGAACTGTCTCGATCCGGCGAATCTCTCAACGGCAACTCGTTGGTCTCGGAGGACATTCTGGCCGCAGAGAGTCCTACGCAGACTGGGATAGACTGCTTCCTAAAGCTGTAAAACACATGACCAGAGCCAAATCTACTCCGCCCTTTCTGATCCTCTAACCAATACGTCCAGCAGGAGGAGACTGTTGTAATAAGGCAGGGAACGCGATGTCAGTAGAAGCTGCCCAAATTGTCTCGCGCTCTGGGCCCATCACCACCACTGAGGAGGTCACATGTGGGGAATTCGACTTAAATGTGCCAATGTACCCTCAAGTGATCACATAGGCCGAAATCCGCCGAGCGCCACAGCAGAGGTGGTCACCTATGCATGATGAAACCAACCACATGCTATATAGCTACAGGGGCGCCCGTCCGCAGCATGCCATGGGGGCACAGCATGGTATGAACATGAAAACGCCGCGGTGCCACGGCAAGCGCCTCAGTATGGTAGAACAAAACAGCAGGTATCTCTTGATATGTACAGGCAAGCTCTAAAAATGACTACTCCATGGGTCACCATGCATCACAAGGAATCAAACCGCAGTGCTCGAGAGCGGAATTGATGCACTTCTCCATGGGCGTTGCACAAGGCAGACAAGTATCATGTATGGCAGAAGTTGCAAGTGCTTACGCAGTGGAACATGCATCTGCCATCAAGCACATTTTGGTTGTACCGGGCCCTCAACTAGGACCAAATCGTTGGACTTCACTGGCTACCAAGAGCACAGGTACATTGAGGTAATGACAACTCCGGGGCCTTCTCTGGAACACATGACAGTACCCCAATCAGGCTTACTAGGTGCACACGCATCCTGAGATGTGTGCAGCCAGGTGCAGCGTTACATGCACCTAATTGAGCAAATCGTGGGCTTGCACTCCCATGCAAGCCCCATTAGATGCACACATGTCCGAATGTGGTGCAACGCGTTGTCAGATCAGGATTACAGCTTCATCGGCCACCTTCAGCTGGGGCTTCCAGACAACATCGTAGTCCGGATCTCATCCAGGCTCTCGCCAAAACCAGCTTGAAAAAGAGGTTTACACTACTGCAGCGTTGTGACACCTTGACAGGCGCTCACTAGACAAAGCAGGGATACACTACACCATGACTATTTGGAAACTGGCTTGGACGGGACTGGCAAGAAGGTATGAGTGTAGAGCGCTATGTTTGTAGCCCTAATGCTTATGATATCGGAATATGTGGTACTGTAGCATGTGCTTGTCAGCCTGCTGCAGTGTTGTGTACATGTGTGGCGCCAGCGCCTGGAATGCATGCCAGTCACCTCCTGACACAATATCATATGTGGCGGCACGGATGGCATCTCTGTTAGGTCCGCACGGTCTGATTTTTGTCAGATGTTCGTATGCTTCGTCCAAGCTGAAGTCCCTGAACCAGAACAGATATGCGATGCAGCATGCTGGCGCTCGCCCCAGGCCTGCTGTGCAGTGCACATACACTTTGTTCCCATCATCGATAGCAGTTGCAATCTGGTGAACCGCCCTGGGCAATGTCTTCCGCAAACTTTCTGGGTCAAAGTCCACAACCTGTACGAAATGCAAGGAATATATTACTCACGTGCAGGCGGCGGTGCAGTACATGAGCGAGTTGCGTAACAACCTGGCTGATGGGATAGTGACATACCGCAGTCCTTTTGAAAGCTACACCATGCTCCTTCATAGCGTGATGGATGGCATTGGTGTCAACTCCCCAGTACTTGGGATCCTTCTCCTGTTGAAGCTACACAGAGGCGCACATTAGATTAGCATATGTTCGAAAGACAGGATGACAACTAGAACTTTGTCATTGCGATTCGGCAGTCAGTTGTCCGAGGTGTCCGAGCGGTTGCAGATGGGGGCGCCCTTTGGCCTGGGCTGCACTTGCTTCTTGGCCACACAGAATCAACGGGACACGTTTGAAATGCACCACCACACGTGCCCGACAGACACGCGGATACGCTCATAAGTGAGATGGTAACGAACCTACATCGCTGGGCAAAGCGTAGGGCGAGTGCGATTGACGCGAGCAAGACGAGAAGCACACCGAGACGATCACATTGACGTTCTCTGCCTCCTTGAGGTAGCGAATATCCTCTGAATTTGTCGGTTGAGAGCCACATAAAAGCTCGTCCGTCAAAATGTGATGGTAGTATAGGCCACGGTCGAAGTCATACTCGAACGGCGAGTCTGTCCACTGCATCTTCTCCTGCATGATTTGATTGTACTGCTTTCCCTTGTCACACACACGGACATTGCGAGCTAACTTTTGCTGTTGAGGCCTCCCCAGACGCCGGAAGCGACAAGCCGTGTGTGTTTTCGCGCTCATTGTGTACGTTATTAGCACTGCAGCCTGCCAGGACTTGAGCGACAGTACAAATGCTCAATGCCACACATCTCACGTCGTATACAAATTGTAGTGTTGCCCGCATGTCTCAATTACACCTCGACGATCATATGTGTCTAGTGGAGAAGGTTGGTATGGTCACCGGCGCATTGGGCCAGCCCGAAACAAGCAAAAATGTGGCGGAAATTCGAGGGTCCAAGCTCCTTACAGCCCGCCATCTAGATACTTTCCCGATCATTCCGAGACAGATTCCCTTTGACAAACTGCCTGTCGGGTCCATCAGGCTGGTGCCGCGCATCACAGACGCTCGGGCCTTCCCAGAGCTTCCCTGCGCTGTCATTGCACGACCATGCATGCCGCAGCGCTGCAGGCAGTTTCTGTAGTGTTGCCCGCTCGTTCAGAAACGACGGCCGGGAAACTGCAGCCAAAACCGCCCGGCTGCACACTGTGGTGTTCGATGCAGCCATGCTGGGATGGCCACTGGCATTGCCCACCACTGCTGCATCACCCGAGGGGAGGGGCTTTGCCCATGCCGCTGGGACTCCCTCTTTCAGACCTGCGCCGACAGGTGGCAGCAGCCCGCAGTGTGCACCTGCTTGCACTGGGACCGGCTGTGTGTCATGTGGCATGTCTTGCGGCGCAAAAACTGCCCTGCTGTTCACTGACGCCGCCTTCCGGAAGGCCTGCAAGGACAAGTGTGTGTGTGTGTGTGTGTGTGTGTGTGTGTGTGTGTGTGTGTGTGTGTGTGTGTGTGTGTGTGTGTGTGTGTGTGTGTGTGTGTGTGTGTGTGAGGGTGTTGCTATGCGCTAGTCATGCCAGTAGCACATCAGATGCACTACCTCACAACTCAGCAAGCGGGCGGACTCACCTGCAGCCGTGCAAGCGGGTCCTCCAGCCGCCGGCGCTGCTTCTGCTTCAGGTGGGCACGCACCGCGTGCTGCTGGCTCTGCAGGCACGCCGTCGCGGTGCTCTCGCTTTGGAAGCCCCACTCGGACTTCAGCTGCTTCACCCGCTGCATCTGCTTCATGCGTGCTTGCTGCTCTGTGTACCTTTCCCCTGTGGTTTGTGCAGTGGGCCCACCAGCAGCTCCGCGACTTTGACCACAGTTCGCTTCCTGGCTGGGCTGAGCAGGACACGACGCCCACTCTACATGCGAGCCATTGAGCGGCTGCATTGTACATGAGGACGTGGCACCCTCAGCATCCGGATGTGCAGCCGCTGGCTTGGCCTTGCTGGCGTTCCCAAACCTCCGCGGCCCGCTGGATCTGCGCAGCTGCTGCTCAAACTTTCGAACCAGCGCAGAGTCGGGCCCAAGCTTCTGCTTGATCGCATCATCTGTTGCCGTCACAGCATCGCAACTCCCCAAGCCTTGCCCGATGCCCTGAGCCAAGCTGGTGTTCATCTCCACCACATTGACATATGGAGAGGCTGTCAGTGGTGGCAGAGCCAAAGCTCGGCCGCCCTCATTTCCATTCGGCGCCTGTATCATGGCCGTGTTGCACAGCTGTGGGTCCACGTCGCACTGCTGTCGGACCAGTGATTGCACAGCTGTGCTGCACACAGGGGGCAGTTCAGAAGGTCCCTCCAAGTTGTCAAGCTCCCAGAGGAGGTCGGCCCCAAGCTCTGGTAGCTCAAAGTCCAGGCTGTCGCACGACAGATCATCCACATCGCTGCCTGCATTCCCCGCCAGCGCCCCGCCGGCGCCTCTCGCAGCCGCCCTTGCCGCAGCCAACAGCCGCCGGACCCTGACACCCCGCCACGCAGTCTGAATTGAGACGGCAGCCAGCCGGCGCACCAGGTGAGCCTGCTGCACAAGATGCCGCAGGAGCACGCCCCGTCTGATGCGGTGCCCACGCGCCCATGCCTGGATGCACACCGCTGCAGCATGCTGGGTTGCGCGTGCTGCCATGAGGCAGGCGCGCCGGGCCCTCCAAGCCCGCTGCACCACCTGTGCTGCATCCCACCGCTCCGCCATCTGCCTGGCCACCCAAGCACTGTTCACACACAGCCTGCCGTGCTTGCATGCTGCCGGCGAGGCTGCATGCAGCGCTGCATGCATGTCCTGTGCGACGCGCTGCAGGTCAACACGAGCTCCGCTCAGGTTCAACATGCAGCAGACCGCATCGCCTGCCGCCGCAGTGCCAAGCTCGTTGGAGAGCCGTGTCACATCCTGCTTCTGGTCCAACAGTACACTTCGGTGTTCCCTCAACCGCCGCTTCAATACCGTGCATGCATGCTGCTCAGCTGTCGACAGCCGCTCCGCCGCACCTCCCCCTGCGCCCCCGTTTGCCCAGTCCACATGCACAGGCGCCACCACACAGCTCAACAGTGGTTTCACACACGCCTCAGTGTTCCCAGCTTCCGTGCCTGGTGCCGCTTGAGCAGCGGCATCGATCGCCAGCCTCCCAGCCCTCTCAAGCATCGGCGCATCGTCCATGAGTGACCGCCATGCGCGCCGTACGGCAGCGGGGCATGTGATCAGGCACCCCAGCGCTGCGCAAGCCGTCTGCTCGTGCGACACGCAGACGTGGTCCAGCTCCCTCAGCCACGGCAGCGTCAGCGGCAGCGGCTGCAGCGGCACGGCGGGGTCATCGTGGGCAAAGGCCTCGCCTGCGGTTTCCAGCGCTTGCAGGGCTGTCAGAGACGTGAGTGGCTTCAAGGCGGCGGCAGCGGCGCGCTGTGGCAGGCCACAGAAGGAGATGTTGAGGGCCTCGAGGGCAGGCTGGCGGCTGAAGGGGGGCAGGTGGCGCAGGGCGTTGTCTGCGAGGTCCAGGGAGCGCAGCTGCGGCAGCCACGGAAGCGGTGCAAGGGCTGTGATGCAGTTGGCACTGAGCTGCAGCCGCTGCAGACTCATGTGCTGGCAAAACACGCCGTCAATGCCCTGCACTCGATTTTCGCTGGCGCACACATCCTGCATGGCACAACGCACATTGCACGGAAAGAGGCCACATGACCTGGGGGGTTGCACAGAGAAGAGGCATGCCGGTGGGGAAGGGACACCTGGAGCAGGTGGCAGTGCGCCAGAGGCTGCAGGGAGGTGATGATGTTGCGAGCGATGTCCAGATGCATCAGACCTGTGCAACTGCTGATGCTGTCCAGGGAGCTGAGGCAGTTGCCTGGCACTTGCAGCTCTGCTAAGTGCTGCAGGTGGCCCATGCAGGGCGCCAGCATGGCCAGGCTGTTGTTGGCCGCCCTCAATGATTGCAAGTCCGTCAGCCGCCCTATACCTGCAAGCAGCCTGCCAGTCGGCAGTCACAGCTGCCCCGCAGAATGGTGTCTCAGTAGTGTGGCCTGCGGTGACCTACTGCCGACAGGTAAGCTGTCTCCACCCATCAAGTCGTCCTGGAGTCGCACCATGCAAGGAGGTCAAGGAGTTCTCGCCAATGTATAGGCTTTGCAGCCTCGTCAGGGCGGAGATGGATGATATTGAGGCCAGCTTATTTTCTGAGGCATCCAGGAACCGGAGGCAGGATCCCAGTTGTTCCAGGCCATGCAGAGATGTGAGGTGATTGGCCCTCACCGACAGAACCACCAGACCAGGACAGCACACACCCATTCCTCGCAGGCTGGTCAGGCCGGAGAATGACACATGCAGTGCCTCACTGCTTGCAACATGCTCACCTCCTGAATGCAGGCATAACCCATGTTCAGCGCCAATGCCCTTGCTGCGATGCAACGGCGGGTGTGTGTGCATGAGGCAGACCTGCGAATGCCTGCAGCTGCTCTGGCGTCAGAGCATCTCGCTCATCCTGATCCAACCCTGCGTTGGTCATGGCATTCGAGACAGGCATCTGGGAGGGATGGCTGGTGACGGGTGCCGGTGCCAATGCTGTCGCTTGGAAGTCGTTGAGCGCAGTGAGCAGCCATGCGCGCTCACCGCTGACAACCGGCTGTCTGGTCTTCGCATCGCAGTCAGGCTGCATCTTCGGCACTGACGCCAGCGCTTGCAAGCAGATGTCAGTTTGCTCGACGGTTCCATCTGATCGCTCTGTGCCTTTGCTGGCAGCAGCTATCATCACACCAAAGTAGTTCCACAAGACTGTGGTGGAACGCATCGACCGCGAATGCTGCGCAACAAGGCGCCCGACATACCAGTGCAGCCACATGCGTGTGACTGCCGAGGCCTGCCGCATCCCCAGCTGCTCCAAGCTGGCCAGCTGTGCTGCCAAACTGGCTGTCGCTGAACATGCGTGGCACAAACATCTGCCCAGCACAGCAGTGCCTGCTTCTGACAACAGCTGCTCTGCTGAGGCTGCAGACCGCAATGCAGCCCGGCAGCACTTGACATGTGCGCGCTCCGGCGTCTCACAGGCATCCCCGGCGGGTGGGCAGGCGGTTCCCACCTGGCCGGTCCACCGCTGGACGGTGCATGCCACGCAGCTCAGGCAGCGCCGCACACGTGCTGTGACAGCAGAGTGGGCATACGCAATCGCTTCCGTGTGCCCCAGCCCTCGCGCCTGCTGTGCCAGCTGCAGCACCTCCGCCACGGGCTGCGCGTTCGCGGCATCGCGCAGCGCAGCACCAGCCTTTTCCGCGCGCGCCGTCCACACACATGACATTGCCTGGATTGTCGCCGGCGGCACCCCAGCTGCTCTGGCCTCCTGTGCATGACCAGCAATCAAGTCGCCAATGAGCATCAGCGTCCCACACATCCACATGCGAGTACACACGTCTGATGCAACTTGTGCACACAATTCAGCTGTGGCTCTCCCGATGCTGCATGCAGTCCCCCCCACCACATTCATGCAGCATGAGATGCCAGGGTGTCACCTGTACACACGTGTCGAACTCCCGCTTGCCTGCCGTCTGTGCTGCAGCCTCAACCTTCCTCTCCGCTGCGTGGGCGCGGCGCTTCAGCGTGTCCTGCATCGCGTGCAATGCGTCTGCAAGACCCAGCTGCTCCGCCGCCTGCTGCAACCCGCCAAGCTCGGGCAGGCTGCCCGCGGCGTTCGCAGCGTGGATGTCGGCCATGAGTCGGGCCTTGCGTGCCTGGACCTCGCCCTTCGCTGCTACCACGGCGTCGCTCAGTCCCAGCGCCTCCGCCTGCACCCCTGTTGAGCTAAACCCTCCAAGGAGCTCCGCAGTAGCGCATCACTGCTGCGCATGTCAGATGTGCGCCGCCGAGCATGACGACATCTTGTGGCAGACACGCTTCATACGAAGCAGATCCTTCCTCACGGCCTAAATCATGCTGTGGAGCGTGGGACACCATGGCAGGCGAAGCCAGCACACCACACCTCGGCTGTGGCAGCCTGGAACGCGTGCGGGTCGAACGCGGGCTTTGTGGCGATGCTCTGAACCGCTGCACGGGCAGCCACGCGGCGGGCCTCCCACTGCACCTGCTGCCGCTTGATGATGGCCACGTCGACGCCGCAGTCAAGTGCCGCGGCCACGGCGTCGCCAAACGAGCGCGCTGTGCCTGCTGTGGCCTCACACTGCACTGCGTCTGCCAGCTTGCGCTGCCGCTTCTGGAATGCGAGCTGTGCCTCCTGCACGGAGGCCGCAGCAGGTGACCCACTGCGAATGGGTCAGCTCAAGTCAGTGCATGGCCGGAGGTCAGAAGCAAGGCCGCTAGAGATGGGGAGAGCTGCATGTGGGTGCCCGTGAGCCGGACCTCAATGTCGGGCCGCATGAGGTGTGCGATCTCCATGGCGTCGGACCGTGCGCGGGTGTACTGCGCCAGGGGGGCATGCCGCGCAGCAGCCCACAGCTTGGCGCAGAGCTCTGCGCGAGCTGCATCTAGCCGGGCCTGCAGTTGCTGGGCAGCGCTGCCGTCCCCAGCAGCCTCGGCGACCCGCAGTGCCGCCTTGAGCTGTGCAGGTGCGGCATCTTGAGCGAGCGCTTCCTGCACCTGCACGTGCGCATGGCCACGGCTTAGCAGTGGATCGTGGACACCACATGCATGCGGGCCAAATTCCACCATCGTCTCCACGTGGGCCAGCTCAAGCTGACACAGCGCTGAACGCAAGGCACAGCGGCCAAAGTGCATCCCGTCCAGTGCGGCGAGTGGGCTGATGCAATGAGAGCCGATCAGCAACATCATGCAATGTTAAGCAGGAGCATACAAGCTGCCGGAGGGCTCCCGCATCCCTGATGGCTGCGACACGCTTTCTCGCCCTCAGTGCGCGTGCGCACGCCTGCAACTTCACAATGGCTGCCACCCTGTAGGCCCGCGCCGGGCTGCTGCACCACTCGGACCATGCGTTCGAGATCTGTAGAACCGCGATGTGGCGTCGAGCATGGCGCATCCTCTGCTCTGCCGCCCTTGCATCCCTCTCCCGGGCCTGTGCCTCCAGCAGCTGGCGGGCAGCAGCAGTCTGCCGCATCAGCTGCTCTCGCTCAGCTGCTGCATATACCTCAATTACGGCCTGGACTGCAGCGGCTGCCACGGTAGCAGCAATTTCATGCAAGTCAGCCCTGCAGTCGTCCACACATGGTGCCTGTTCATGACCTGTGTCGATACCATTGTGAGCGTCCTCGGCCAAACAGGGTTGTGGAACACCGAAAATGTCTCCACATGTGAGTGCGAGCTCCCTGCACTCCCAATTCGGTTCTTTGATCAGTGCTGCTGCCAGATAACTGCAAAGGAGTGGCAGGCTCGCACGAATCGCCCGCAGATGACAGGGTGTGGCGTATCCATTCGGATGCCATTGCCTGTCTCTCGATGGCTGACTTGATGAGCCCGCAGTTCGCAGGTTGACTGTCCAGAGGAGGTGCATCTGATCCATCACATGTTTCACTACCTTCAGAGCAGTGTGCAAGTTTTGGGAGACCAAGGCTGCCTTGTTTTGGAGGCAAGAGAGTAAATGCGTCTCCATAATCATGATCTTCGACCTTTAACGTGGCTGCACTGGATGCCGTATCGCATGGCTTGGCGACGCAATCGCTCGACTCGAGTCCACTCAATGGAAGGTGGGTGTCTGCTTCGCCGTCGCGATCAACTTGACACCGGTCCTCACCATGCTGACCTCCCGGCACAGCTGAGTTTGCTAGCGAATCCAAAATGCGGTTGCTGCTGCGAATGGCTGAGTGCAACGCATCAAAGCCAAGGGACAGAGTGGGGGCTTCACTGTCGCATTCGCTGCCAGAATCAAAAAGGTGGTATCCTGTACTTGACATTTGCAACGATGGTTAGCGGGGCGAGACACACAAACACCTCTTCCCGAAGCCGAGTTCTCCTTACCTTGCGCGATTGGTGCATCCAGCGTGGAGCCATCTGAGCTGTGGCAAGAAGGCGTCGGCACGCTGCACAGGGGCGGAAAGCCATGCCACACATGTACTACGTTGGGTTGTTCAGCATTCATGAGAGCCGCACGAGCAACGTGGTACACGCAGACCAGCACTGCTCTGACAGCACTGTCGGGTCACGGTGTGTAGCCTGCAGTGTGCCGGATGCCATACTCAGCCCAACGCCGCAACGTACGGTCACCTGGCTATTGTAGATGCCAAGGAAGACTAGATGAAACCATAGTTTGTACACTATGATTGCTGGGATGACCAGTGCCCACAACATTCAGCTGCTGTTGCATGCATGGCACAACTCAGCCGCTAAGTGATCACATGTGAGCTGAGGGAGCCCCGCGGCTCCCCGCCAACACTGCTGCAGAGTGTTAGCCATTCAGTGATCCTGGGATGACCTTACTGATGTGAGGGTGTACTGCCACACCTAAGCCTTGCCGGAGATGCGTCCGGTTCTGATTGATATTTGCGTCCATGATTACAGTCTGGGATGGCAACATCATATTATTGTTTACACCCGTGAAACTGCCATGTGCAGTTGCACATGCTTGAGTCAGCCATTGGGCAGGCAGGCAAGGCCTGATAATTTCGAAGGAACTTTGCATGATTGGTTGCCAAAACTCCCCCAGCTGTGGGTACATGGTGTTCCAGCTACGCCCCACACCCCACAACTTTGACCATCAGTCAAACCAGCTGCCTGACACTCTGCGGTCCAGAGAAACATCCTTGGTCATAAATACTATCACTCGAGAGCCAGCATCAAAAGTACTAAAGAGCTCAAAGCACCAACGAAGATAGCTGAAAGGCCAAGTGATTGACAGTCCTTCACCAGTACATCAACGCATTCCAGTCGACTGCGACATACACGTCTTATCTCAGTTTTCTGCTCACCCGAGGCTGAGAACACATAACCCAGTCAACGGTGCTGCAGAGTACATGCATCATGAACTCAAGAATGGTCGTCCATGAGCAGTCTGTATGCTCGCATCCCTTCTGTCCTAATATCCTACTTCATACTTGGCCGGATTTGCCACAACTGCCAAACAGTCGCAACCTGCCAAGCGCCAACACCTCGCTACTCTCAAAACCAAAAAGTCACGGTTCCTTTGCCTACCCAATCATGTCAGGGGAGATGACTTCAGTCACAACAACCCAACTGCATTGCCTACATGATGGTACAGCAGCCGGTGCCAGATTTGCCAGATCGACCTGATTTGAGGTAGTCAGAGTCCACATGAACTCCCATCAGATCGACAAATGGTTCATCGTCGACAAGACTGCCTCGCAAGTGTGCAGCACTCATCTCCAGGGCACCACGGCTTACGGCAGGCTCGAGTCTCTGCTTCCCACTCCCAACAGAGTGAACCCGGTCTGGACAAGTGTGTAGACGCTTGCTAGCCTGGTCAGAGCTTGCATCCGACGCCGACGCATGCGCTTCAGAGCAATTCAGCATCGGCTGAGATGGAAAAACCCTCATGGTTCCGGCAGTCGCAGGCCGAGCCTTGGTGGCACCTGCACTGGATGGCCTAGCAGGTGCACATGCTGCTGTTGATGGCCTCGCCTTTGTAGGGCTCCTTGCGGGGGAGTTGGAAGCAAACTGCTGATTCGGTTGCGCCGGAGAGCCATCAGGCGCCAGGAGGTTGGTCATCATGGCATCATCATCATGCTCACTATGTGGCGTAAGAGCTTTCCTCAGAGGCCTCTGTAAGAACCGAAGCAAGTTTGTCTGCGTTAATGATTCAGAATTGACACGGCATGGAGAATTCAGAGACAAGCATGCTCGGACCGTCCACGCGGACACGCGCAGGAGCGCACCCAGAGAGACTCTACTGGAGACGTGCACGCGTCTGAGAGACGAGCAAAGGCAGCTCGTGTGGGTGGTGATGCAGCAGCAGCCTGTGCGGAGGAGCTCTTTTTCGACAGCTTGTCTGTTGCACCACCGTCTTCGGGCTGCATGCCCTGCTTCGGCTGCTTGTCACCAGTAGCACGGTGCCGGTTTGCCGCAGCCTGCCCAGGGCGAGCATTCTCAACCTTTGGCACATTCTCTCGCCCGTCCCGGTACAGAGGAGCACCAGCGGGAGGCTTCTTCCAGGCAGATATCACCTCGTCAGCAGCTGTGGGCGAGGCCATGTTTACATTACAAGACATTGAGAGCATTGAATGCCGGGCAGGCTGCGCGTTCTCATCATCATCATCAGCGGCCATGGCGCCGCCATGCATGGGTGACCCGAAGGCCGCATGCGCCTGGGCAGCGACCGGTGGAGGATCGGCTCCAATGATAGATTTTGGGCCTGGTGGAGTGGGCACGCGGGCCAGGGGATTTGCCAGTTTGCGCACATCTGATTCCGGTGCGTCATACTTGGGGGCCGTGTGCGTCACAGATGGGCGGCGCAGCTTGCCGATTGATGCAGTGACCTTGCGCTGGAGACGCGTGTCTTGTGGCACTGGCTCGGCGCTGGCGCTGTCTGCCGCAGAATTGCTGGGGACACCAGTCTGAGCTTCCGTTGTGCTTTCTGCCGGTCGCCATGGCTGTGTGGGTGCATGAATGCGAGCGACAGCTGCGCTTCCAGAGGTCGGCGCTTTGGGAAGGGCGCTCCGTGTGGCACCGACTTGGGGCTCGAGCACCGAGGATGGCTGAGCATGGGCAGGCGGCTTGGCGGGGCTTCGTAAGTGCTTCATGGATGCAGGTGTAGCTTTCCCTTCAAAGCGATTAGCAAGTGCTGCAACGGATCTGGGAACGTCTTTGGACTGACGCTGCGAGTCAGTGCTGTCTGTAGCCCTGACAGTTTCCCGGGCGTCTGCATGGAAGCGCTCTGCAGCCGACGTAAGTGGTGCTGTTGATTTTGGAGGTGCTGCGGCGTCCTGCACTGCACTGCCCACCGCGGGCTCAGCCGCTTCAATATTGTCCTCTGGTGCGTCACCATCTGCAACCACTGCGGCCTCAAGGTTGGGAGACTGCAATGTGGAGTAAACTTTCTTCTTCGCCTGCTCATTACTTTGCTTGCCCTTTCCCATCGAGGACGTGCGAGGCACACGAGACACTGCTGCACGACCTGTGCCATGCTGGCCCATGCTTGCAGCTCGAAGCAGGGCCTCAGTTGATGGTTTGGCGCAGACCTGGCCTTTGCTATGCTCTGCAGATGCAAGTCCCAAACATGACGAAAAATTGATGACACTGGCTGCAAAAAATAATACAAGCGATCTGCAGGCCTTCGGTGTCATACCTGAGACCAGCTTGGACACATTCACATGCGTCTGGACGATTTCCCTCTTCCCAGTAGAACGCTGTGAGGAGCTGACTTGCGGACGTGCATCCATGGTGTTCGAGACCTCACTGCTGCTCATGCTAGCGCCACGAAGCTTAGTCTGCTCCAGACGTTCATTTGCTGCTCGCATCTGCCTCAAGTGCTTCTCCTTGAAAGCGGCTGTTGACTGCTGCTGTGACGTGGAAAGTTTGCCAGGAGCGGTCAGGCTGCTGCCTGCATGTGCCCAGTACATGTATTATGCTGTCATGGTCTCTCTTGAGGCCATCCTGCCGCTTGAAACACAACGTACAGGCGTACATACCCTGAGTATGGGATACTCTGACTGGGTGAGCACTGATGTCACGGTTAGCTTCCTGCAATGGCTTGCGTGGGGTATCATGGTTGACAGGTATTTGGCTCTTTGGTCGCGTTTCTTGGAGGATCTGTGCAACGGTATTGATAGATGCAGCGTCTGCAACAAGGCCCTCCCGATTTTTGGCTCTGTTCACTCCGTGAACAGGCATGCTGCCAAAACTTTCTTCCACCTCGCGATGATCTTGTCCGATAGCATCAGGCTGAGACGACTGTTTCCCTGTGGTCCATTTGTGGCGGCTTTCTATCATCGACTGACAGATGACATCATTGCGAAGCAGTTGTTAACGCAGCTTCTCGCAACTGGTGAGCCAAGCGAAAGCCACACCGTTTTTGGGATAGCCCAATAATGGGCTCACTGTATGAGAATATGGACTGAAGTCACACATGTACTGCCCGTCCTCGTCCTTTGCAGGCGCGCGGGCCCCAGGTCGGAAGCGGTAGCTAGCTGCCATCACGCACGAACAGGCCACACACTGACGAATAAAGATTATTAAGTAGTAGCAGCAGTTTAATTGACAGTATATGTATGGACTGCCGGCAGCCACTGCAGGTGATGTGCTCGAAGAGCTTTCTGAGAAGGACGCAGTGCAGTTGCAAGTTTCACGATGCCCCTGCAAAGCGTCAAGCGGCAGCACGAAAGTACAAGCCTTGAATCAAAACATACACCCACTCATCTACCTGTCAGGCGTCAGGCATGCAGGATGTTGGTGGATGGATCTGTGCAACGTTGCAGCCGTGCACGGGCGGATCGATCTCTCGCGGTGGCCGCACGGTTTACATCTGTAGCCACTTCTCTATTCACATGGCCACGCAGTTGCGGTCCGGACGGAAACGGATAATGCATCGCTACGCTTCTGACAAAGATAGTTAACCAGTAGCATGCAACCTGAAAAAAAGAATTGCCAGCGGTCGGTGGTCCGAGCCTTCTTCCTGTCTGATGTCAACGACCGCAGCCCTGAGGGTCTTGATACAATCGGGCAGCGACGTGTGGGTGGCACAACAAGCCCAGTTGATTCTCTGATCTGCTCACAACATCAAGTCCAGCTTTAGGCCCACATTACGTGATATTGGGTGCCTGGACTTGATCTCTGCCTCCGCCCTGCCAGCTTCCAACAGCAGCGTACCCCTCACATCCGGGATCACCTCTGCGGTTCGAGCTGAATTTCCCAAACGGGCTTGTAGATTCTGGCATGCGCAGCAAAGGAGGCAAAGAAACCAAGGTCATTGCTCCAGCCAGGTACGTTGTCGATGATTGTGTTATCTGGGTGACTGCCACAACATGTATTTTCACGCCGTCAGTGGTGAATGGTGAGCATGTCTCAATAAATGACCGCTACCAAAAAATTTTCTTTTCAACATGTAAATGTTGCCAATATGCATGTGTCTACTTTCTGCAGTCGCAGCTGTTCAGAGTTTGGCTGCACTCCTACACATCATGCCCAGATTGATAGCTTTGCATGCGCTCCTCAGCCTCTTCCAGTTCCGAACCAAAGGGTATACGTCAAGACTGCCAACAGTGTACAGCCGACGTTGTTGCATCGCATGTGGCTTTGGGTTTCGAAGTGATGTATGTGCTGGACCTTCTTCCTGTGTCCATGCAGCCTCACACCTCGGGAAGCATCAGCTGGTACAACAGCAATCCTAGCTGTTGCTGCTGCGCTCGTAGGAGCTCTCGTTTGGCGGGCACGGCGGTCACAAAAGCAGTCAGGCGATTCCAAATCAACACGAGTACGACTGCTTGCGCTCTGCAACCCGCCCTGGTCTTGCGGGCTTAGAGTTGTATGCAGCACCTTCCCAAAAACCTGCTTGTATACCTGGACAGTTGCAGGCTCGGGGGTGAGTCAGATCCGATCATAGTGCGCTGCCTGTGCAGGGATCAAAAGTGCTGAAAAGTCCCCCCCCCAAGACACAGGGTGGACGACGCGTCAATAACAAGAAGAAATCCAAGACGCAAAAGCAGGCTTCTGCAAATCAGAAAACACCTGAAAGGTGAGGGACTCACACTGCACCAGTTTTCTTTCACGTTCCCTCGCCATAGGATCCATCTCACTGGCGCTAGGGTTGCAGTCAGTTTGAATCCTTGACAGGCACTGCTGCTGATTTTGCAATCAAATTGCTCAGAATCATCAACGTGTGTGCAACAAATACTCAAGTTCAGACATGTCATATTATCAGCAATTCCATGCAGGACTAAGGGTCAGAGTCAAACCGATCGTGGTGAAAGCGTCCTGTACACAAACCACCGGTACTTTAACAATCCCAATGGCGCAGCTGTGCCTCTGTCTATGCCTACGACTCAACCAAAGCAATAGCGTTGATCATCAAGCATGGTCGGTGCCGATCCTGACACCTCAGGGTACAGGTTACACGGTGAGCCTTTGCGCAACATCAACACATGTACGCCTGACCGAGGGCTAATCTATCAGGGTGTAGGTGGACCGTGCTTGCCTTTTTGTATAATTTGCATTCCTATTGGGACCATGAAGCAAGGCTGGTGTAATGTGTTGCGCTGGAGCCATCGACTATGCGGACATGCCACATTCCATAGTGACACCAGCGGACCGCTCCTGCGCCACATTAGCTCACCTGCAAATTTGCCATGCCGTTTGATAATGTAGCCAGTGTGCTGTTGTCACTAGTTTATGCTTTCTTTGCAGCAGGTAGAAACTGGCTTGTGGATAGCATGAACGTCGTCTGACTGCGTGGTTTGCTGCGCCAGTCCAACATTGTGATTCTGATGCTGTTCTGGCTTCATGCCACTTCCTGCAGTAGAACGGGTCGTGATCGTGGTGGCCTAATGGAGCCTTTGTGTAACAGTCCAGCAGTCGCATGGCATGTGGAGGATGTGGAAGCCTGGCTGCCATACAGACCCCATCTGGGCACGTTCGTCCAGCCCTCGCCAGCAGGTGGGCCTAGGGTGAGCCATGACGATGATCACCTTTCTAATCTACCACCGTCCTCAAAGGATCACTATTTGAATCCACAGCCATCCCCAAAGGGCAAGCATGGATGACTTTGGCCGGCTGTTGTCTGTGGTACAAGGGAATAGCGATGTTTGATGCATCCAAGCTGATGCACTAATGATGTGGTGTGTTTGGGTATGGGTAAGCCCCCCGTACCTGTTGGTTGGGGTGTTCGCTGTGCCAATCGCGGTCGTTGCAGCAAAGTTGGCACCACTTCGCAACAACACCACGCCGCGTTCGAAAAGCCGGTAAAAACTTTGGCAAGTCGCATTACGCAGAATTCCAATGTGGTTCCAATGGTAGCTCTTACCCTTACGCTTACGCGCAACCACCTAATCACTTGAGGTAATAAACAGTCACTTCTGAACAGTCTGAATAGAATACCATTAAAAACTTCTGAACATTCTGAATAGAATTGGCACAAATGACAACACACAAGATTTGAAATAGTTGCAAAAGTACAAGTCCGATCGCAATAGGATAGTACTACTAATCAGCAGAAGTGCAATGTAATGGGATCTAGTTTGCGCTATCGCTTTCGATATTTGGTTGGGTGTGTGATGATCAGTGCCCTGAAATATGTTCCAGCCCTGAAATGTGATGCCCGTTTATTCCCAGGCATGGGGACAATGTAGAAGCTTCTGGAATATCTTCTGCAATATTCCGCTTTGGCGCAGCCTTAGGCATGACCTGGCTTCATCCGAAATTCGGTGCATCGATGCTACACATGCAATCGCGGCAAGGCGACCTCTTGGACTGAGCTGAACTAAGATGTACCAATCGGGAAACCTGCTCTACAGCAAATCTGACGGAGTAGTGCAGATGATGTGGAGTGGAGAGATGATGTGGAGCGAAATCGCAGGTATTGCAGTATTTGTGTGTATGAAGTAGCAGATCTACCTTGTACGACTTGTTCAGCTCATTTCAAGTCCTGCGTATGCACCTTGTCCGATGACATCAGGCAGTGTTCGTCATCAGGCAGAATTCAGAGCCCAAGCCTGGCCAGGCCAACATGCCATATGCACCGCGTGGGCACAAAATGCGTATGCACCACGCACAATGTGTAACGTGCGGATTCGCAAGTCAGCTGGGGATACATGTACTGCGAAATCGGCGGATCTACAGCCACGTACACATACGACACTCAATGCGACGAGGGTCCTGAACGGACACAGTCGAGCTCAGACAGACTGATGCAACCTTGCAAGGCCAGGGGACTCCTGTGAAGGGGTTCCACTCACCCCGCAGGTGCTGGCCAGAGTGAGATCACGGGTGATTGCAGGTAGTAGCACACGCATGCATCCTACTGCATACAAGCGGCGGGCGCGCAGGCACGCGATTTTTGGATCGGCGGGCGAGCCGGCATGGCGTGTGTGCAGAGTCCACCAAAACAGTCCATCAGATCTTACCGTACGGTCCGTACATGAGAAATTGCATTTTCAACACAGGCCTGGGCACCAAAACTGTTTGTGCACAGACCCGGACAAGAGTATTCTTTTCGCTCGAGAACGAGATGATGCATATGCATCCGCGAACGTTCGTGCATGCATGTGCATGCATCGTCATAAACAGGAGGATACGTATGGATACCGCGGTATACCGGCTATCTAAATCAGTTTTGCGTTACCGGAAGTACACACGGACACGCACGCCCCCTCGGAATGCGCAGAGAAGCACGAAGAGCGGCACCAATGCATGCAAAATACTGTCTGTCAAAAATACTATCTGTCAATCAGCTTGCAATTGGGAGCTGTTGCTTTTCATTGGGAGATCTATGACTTATGCATCCACAGCTACTAGCTGCATCACCCAGCATCCAACAGCATGCACACCTCACAGTGCAACTGTGTGGCAGGTGCCACGAGGGGAGGTATTAGTTCTGTGACCAGAAGCATCCAGTGTACCTCTACCTCTTTGAAAGTGCACAAGAGAAGGCTCACTCAATCCATCTTTATATCCAGTGCAACGACCCGACGCCCGCCCCCCCCTCCCCTCCGCCTTCCGCCCAAGCTGCCTGTGGACCCCGCTGCCCAACTCCAGCAACGCCGTGCCGCCAGTAGCAGTGGGCGCATTGCGGTCAGTGGCCCAGGAATAGTATGGCCAGCGGCCATGGCTTCGGCCGTCGCCCTGGGCCGCGGCCGCTGGTGCATTGTGGCGACAGGACGCGGCCGCTTCTGGCTGCCGCGGCCGGCTTCGCGCTGGTTTCGCGTCTACTAGGCGCCGTTATACCCAGCACCTGGAGCTTGCACACACATATTGTCCTCTTGTGCTAGGTGAGGATACTGCGTGTTTGCGCTGGTTATCCTGTGCCCTGTGTTTGTGAGTGCAGCTGATGACGATGTGTCGGGTGGCCATGCTACTTGTGATGTTTGTTAAGTCACATGCTTCCTCCCCTCGGCGCGGCAAGATCAGGCCCTGATGTATCTCAGTGTAGTAAGGCGAGGAAGGCCACAGTCCTAGCTGACCTGGCCATAGAAGGGAAGCTGAGTGGATCTCTCACGGTGGCCTACGTGGTGACGGCACTGGAAACAACTGGACACACATCCAGCTGTGGTAGGTCCTGACCAGCGACCTGCGCGAACCTGCCAGCTGCAGTCATGAACATTCATTCAGACCGGACTTGTGCCGGACCTCACCTCAACAAACTTGGGTCTGGGGTGTCACCTGCTGGTGGTTGGCTCATAAAACTGTCTGTGGTGGGGTGGTGTTGCTCCCGATCTGGACGTCCATTCCTCGAGGGGAACGCGCACCGCCCGCATGCGCTTGTAGAGCTGTTTCACAGCAAGAACAGGGATTTGTGCCGGCAATATCGCAGCCCTTTGGCGCTAGCATACGCTGACGACACGTCGTCTCCTGTGTGCCGGCCACTGGCTGCGCTTGCTGCCAACGGCACTGCGAAGACCCGGGTGACACAGTGTAACGACTCCAGGTCCGCTCACCAACATCCGCAATCTGAGTCACCTTACAGAAGGGGCACAAGACTAGCCATATTTCTCAAGTGCACTACTTGCGCACCTTTGGCACCACGTGTTGCTGCGTGATGGAATCCGGGTGCAGGCAAGGGTCCCAGTGGGTTGACATGCATGTGTGCAGCACTTGGGCAGAGAGCAGGCCTGCTGCACATCACCAAAGCTCCATGCTGGATAGTGGTCGTGTACATTGAACCAAGTACATTGTGACAACCCGGTTTCCACCGGGCTGCGCTGTGTGAGTTTCAGCTCAGAGCCTAGACAGGCGAACAGCGTCTGTGTCTTGCGCGAGCATGTTCCTTGAGCGGGCCACGAGTCGCACCACAGCTGGAGAACAGTGGCCCAGCAAGTACGACGCTGCAGCGCTTGACCCTGTGCAGGCGTCAGCGTGTACTCGGTAGCACACTGCTCCAGCTGCACTGTCGTCAAGGCAAATTGGATAACATCTAGCACATGGCAAGGGTGCAGGCTGCACAAAACACAGCTAGATGATCTATCAACTCCTTGCTCAGCAAGCCAAACGGCGTTGCTGCACGGGAAGCACAGCTGCGATGCACTGGCCTACAGGAGCTGAGTCTGGGCACGTAGTGCCACAGTATCGTTGGGAGCAGGTAGCTGCACGGGACGGCTTCCGATGATGTCGGTGGGCCCGTTGCGGCGTCTTGTCAGCTGTGCTAGAACTCAGGGCCCGATAGCACAGCGTGGGCAAGCTGTGGTGGTGTATGCCCTATCAAGAGACATACAAAAAATACGTAGAGGTATATGGAATTGATTCTTCGATTGACCAAACGCCGATATCAGTACAATGGGCCAGGCTGACTGCCCGGGTGTTTGCACCTTTCACTGTCATTCAGGTTGCATGTCCACGGCTGCATAACATTATGTCAGGCATGACCTGCTGCCAGATGCTCACAACAAAGACGCCGTGTGTAAGAGCTCTGAAACAAGGACTGCGGGAGTCAGTGACACCCGAGAGTAAAAGGGGGCAACATTTGGTTGTGTTTTGCACGTCATGGATCATGTGCAGATGATGTGGAGTTCCAGCCTTGCCTGATCCATACATGGCGCACCCAGCCGGAAGTCCGCTGGGCGCTGCTAGCATGACAAAATAGATTAGAATGCGTGCTGTGCCACCACATAGTGGCCCACGCAGCTCTTAGGGACGAGCATCTGATGATCGTAGCCCACCAAGCATGTGTGCGAGTACAAGATGGGTCTTGACCGTGTGATGGTATCGCCATTGTCGAGAGACATGCAGGCTGGATTTTGCGGGCAGACTTCACCGCTCCCAGGAGGTGAGGTAGGCTGGCAATGTGTTGGGCTACCCGCACCTCAGGATTCCCCCGGTGAAGGCATTGGAACTCAGCTACAGCATGAAATAGGTGTTTTTCATGCCGTCATCTTCTTGGGTGCCTGACTGGGCTCGAGTTCGAGCAAATGTAGCTGTATGTTGTACAAGCACAATCCGAGCTCTGTAGAGCTGAACGGCAGCGACCAGAACTGCTCGGGCATACATCTTTCCATGCTGCGGTTCCAGTGAGACATTGTTGTGGAAACGTTGAGTGCTCATTTCAGAGACCCGGGTGTGGGCGAAACGGTCCATGAGCATCGAACGCCAAGGACTGCACCTGGCATGCGATTGGCTCAGCAGCAGTTCCAAATGAAGGCTCCTGGTGGGGAAATTCCGCATGGTCACATCTAAGGCGTAAAACAGGGTATGTGCGCCATCGTGAATACGAAATGTTCACGTTCATGCAGCTGGCTTGACCAAACAATCCGGATGCACGTGAACAGGTCATGCTAGGAGCCCTATGACAACCATTCGGTAACACAAGCAGAACCATGGCGCACTTGCCGTGCTTTCGTGAACGCAGAACAGACTCGCGACTCTCATGTACCGAAATACAGCCATGGCGCGACTCGGCACCGATGGAGATATGCAGGTGCGGCTCGCTGTCGGCACAGGAGTTAGGTTTGATATGCGCAATTAGGGCTTGTCATAACGACAAGAATTGATTGCTAGTTTCGCGCCGGATCGCCATTTTGGTCGCCGCAAACCAAACGGG
This sequence comes from Ulva mutabilis, assembly GCA_900538255.1. Classification (NCBI taxonomy): domain Eukaryota; kingdom Viridiplantae; phylum Chlorophyta; class Ulvophyceae; order Ulvales; family Ulvaceae; genus Ulva; species Ulva mutabilis. The sequence goes on along the minus strand of UNSF01000015.1, from coordinate 423,090 downwards.
AAGGCATGGTGCACCAACCCCCGGTTTCTCCTTCACGCACGCGTCAGCACGCGTTCGCCCGTTGTGCGCGTGCGGAGCAGTAGTACACTTACCACACAGTACCTGCGCATGCATTCGGGCCTTGCACCGCTGGTGGCGCACGCCTGCGAAAGTGATTGCGGAATAGACATTATTCGAGCGCCTTGGGCAACGCATCGCACTGACGCTACCATCTTGCATCTTGGCGGTTACTCGGAATCTCCCTGGGTATCAGTCACAGTGCAGTATCGGTTCGACTACCTATTGTCACTACTCCCCAGCTCACGCCACCTCTTCAATGATTTATTCAAGGTGCTCCTCTGGATGAAGATAGAATGGAGCGACTAAGCTTCGCGGATCTGGCGTGTCGTATGTGTTGATGCGGATGGAGTTGGCCTCCTGTTTCAGCCCCATGTGAAGCACACGCGCCAGCTTCTATCTTTGCATAAATATGGCCTGGTTTCTACGTCCTTTTGCGTCCACATCTAATGGCCTGTTCATACGTGCTCAGCCCATTACGTATCCACGTGTGTCGTGTGCACTCGTGCCAGCATAGGGATGAATGGAGTCGTTCAACACACCGCTGTGCCTGTGACACTGTGTATGTGTCGGTATCTGTATGTTTGCCTCGTCGAGGGGCGACTTGAGTGATCGCGTTTCGTCGAAGCTGGGATTCTTTGCAGCTTGATGCACGCTTCCTATCGTACCGCTCGACTGATTAAATCATCGGTGATCGCCACTATGGCAGTTCGTTTTGGATCGTGGTGCCCTCCAGACAGCAACGTCGGCTCGCGTCGTGCGAAGAGGTTGTGCACCGACACCAACAACACGACACTGTGAAGACACGCCGCAACTGCTTTTGCCGTCTGGCATTCGCCCTTACTTGCATCGCCACTGCCTGAACTGCAGTTACATGTGCAGGCTCTTAGCGGCTTATGCCGCTTTTGGCATGGCCGGCCTGTTGGCTGTAACTGCCCAACAACCAGTAGGTGCGCCAACCTTGCTGCGTGCGGGCCCAGACACCGATGTTGTCGTGACCCGGGGCTATGGTGCTGCCAGATGCGATACCTGTCTGCATCTTATCGGGTAATGTGAGGCAGCATGTCCGACCCGGTGACGCTGGTGTGCATGCAGGCGTTCCCGTCGCGGCACCTGTCCCTGGAACCACCACCATGTGCTCCGCCGTCGACGTCGAATACTCTGGTCGATGGAGCATTCCCAACAACGGCATTACCGAGGAAACCCTCGAACTGTGCGCTCTCGCGTGTGAGAGTGACCCCGAGTGCACTGGCGCGACCTGGATCGCCTGGGAGCCCGAGAACACGGATCCCCCGCCGAACTGCTGGTTCAAGGCGTGGGACCCCGCCGCCGCTGCGGTGCCTTGCCAGCCCACCAATCTCAAGGAGGGCCGGTCGTATGCTGCCATCATCACCCTGCCCACTGGCGCAACTGACTGCGCCGCCATCCCCTACCTCCCAGACCCCTCCATCGACTGCGTCGTTGAGAAGGAGCAGTTTGGAGAATTTTCCGGCTCCAGCCCAGCCCTGGGCCTGCCGACGGTTGCTCCAGTTGAACCGGTCGCCCCCATCGCGGTCGAGCCCACTGCCGTTGGCCCCGTGCCCGAGCCTCCTCTGGCCGCTGGCCCGGTCGGTATTGGTGCCGTCGAGGTCCCTGATCCCGACCTGGCCGCGCTGGTGCCCCCCTACATCGCGTACTCCGGCGCCGACTACAGCCCCAACCAGGTGCCTGCTCCTTTGACGTCGGTGGAGAACGTGATGACTGGCTTCCTGGCCATGTCGATCGTCGAGTGCGCCACCGCGTGCAACGACGCGCCCACGTGCAACTCTGCCTCCTACTACGGCGACAACCCTGAGGACACATGGCCTGCCGGCTTCACCTGCTGGCTCAAGACGCTGGGCACGCCGTGCGTGCTGCCCACAGACTACGAGGTCACCGAGCTTCCTGGCACCATCTTCTTGCTGAAGCAGGATGCTTGCGGTGCGGCCCTGCCCCTGCCCCTACCACGAGCGGTCTGCGCACAGTGATGCAAGCCACCCAGGCGCAGACTGGCGCAGTGCGCGTCTTCGGCGCAAATAGCCCGTCTGTAGCAAGATGCATCATGTTGTGTCTGACACTGTGATTCATTGTGGCCTACCATGTCAATGTGTGCGTTTGCTGCAGATGCAGCTGTGCCGACCACCATCTTTGCACCCGACATGGCCCCCGCGGTGGTCGTACCTGGTGAGGCTCCACTGATGGTGGCGCCTCTGGACGCCCCCCCGCTTGGCATTGCGCCAGTGGACATCGTGCCGGTGTCGACGTTCGGACCGATCACCACGGTCAGCCCCGCCGCAGGCCCCGATGACACCACCCGCGAGTTCCAGATTGGCCTTGCGCCCACAGACGCGGTCGAACCATCAGCGGAACCGCTCGAACCCATCACCGTGCCGGTGCTGGGCACCGACAGTACGGCCCCCGGCCCTGCCGCCGAGCCCATCGATGCCGGCACTGGCCTCGGGACCGATCTCGATGGTCTGGACGGCCCTGATGACCTGGAGGACCCTCTGCCGGAACAGACAACCACTGTGGAGGGCGAGACAGACGGCGTGCTGGGCCTGTCCACCTTCCTCAGCACGGCGGCCGCCGCTGTGGCTGCCGTGTGCTTGATGGCCTAGATGTAACCCGTTCAGGCGCCCCGCGGGGGCACGCAAAAACTCCAATACCGACCCCAACACTGTAGAGGGGCACGAGTAGAGCTCGACTGGCGTACTTTTATTCCAATTCGAAATGTGCAGATTTTATACATAAGTTGGTGGAGATTTTGGCCAGCATGTGCACCTGGCCGTGTGCCCTGTGACTTATCTGGACCCCGCAGTAAGAGTGACCAGGGTGCCCATACCATTTGCCAGGGAATATGATGTTGTGTTGTAACTATTTCCCAGGCTCGACGTGGAGGCACCAGCTGCATTTTGCAAGCCCTCTATCTTCCAAACACACATTGGGCCCCACCAGACATACTGTGTGATGATGCATTTGATCTTGTACAGTCGTATCATTTTCCGCGGATCGGCAGCTGGTGCATGTTGCAGGACCACCGCGCGCACGCCATGTTGCCCTGTGATTGCCACCTCAGGCTGCTGCGGGGTCATCAATTTGCATCAATGCAGGTGGAACAAACCCAATGCCAACACTGCAGGAGGTTTCTGTCATGCACTGCATCCCACTGACGCACCTGGCCCTATTGATACTGGAAAACCTGGAGATCATGTACCTGTACGAGCGTGTTCTCAGTGCCTACTCATTTGGATTATGAGTCAGGCGTAAGGGGAAGTTTCGAATGGCTTAGCCATCGCCAGCCTGAATAATTTGAGTAGTCAGCAGGCAAGTGTGCCTGGTCGCGGTCCAAATCCGCGGAGCTCCGAGGCTGGGCTGGGTTCTGTGCCACATGTTGTCATGAGGTACATCGAGTGTTGGCGGCGGCTGCACCTCTGCTGCAGCCACCGATAGAGATGACTGACGCATTCACTCATTCAAACTCATCAATCACCTCCTGAGCTTGAAAATGCTGAGAGCGCTGCTATGTATATTTTGAAGTGTGTTGTCCCAGCACTGCATGCTGTTTTGGCTGATACTATGCCACGTGCTATGTTAGTGCAGGCCTGTCGTCATGGCTATGGCAGGCTATGGTTCCCAGATGGAGACATGTGCCTGGACGGTAGCGAGGTTTCCATGGGTGTTTCCATGGAGGTTCATACTGCCGTGGCGGGGTTGTGGATGTGTGCAGTTGGTTACAAGGGCAACATAATGGCATGCTCTGCTTGCGTGTGGAGGATGTAGCCTCAAAAGCATGTTGCAGGCAGCGACGAATTTTAAGATCCTTGAATGGCTGCACGATCGGTGCCGCTGTGGCCAAAAGGTAGCAAGAACAGGTAGGGCTGCACTGCGCACTGCACTGCTCACCCGTGGCATCGGAACATCATGCCATCGCGCCGGGGTGCCTCATGCAAAACTAGCGGTTACATGGTCACACATACTTCCAGATCTGCTCAACTGCTGAGACAGGTCTCGAAGCTGATTAACCGGGCCGATGTACAGGCTGCAGCGTTGGGGCGGCAGGTGTGATTGTGGAAGTTGGCACCACTTATGTGCCTAGTGCCGAAGTGCACGATGCGAGAATGTATCTCCAGCACTCCTTTTGTTTCCAGCTTGCGGATTGTGCTCATGGGCTGTCCGAACGAGGTGTTGGAAGAGGACGAGGAACATGGGTGCAGGTCTCACTCGTCAGTTGCAGAGCCGTCAGAGCGCAGGTATACACGTACATCCAACTCATACATGTTGCCGTTGCTTTGCTTGCTCGGCCGCTGTTGCAGACATCGCCCTGAATGTGCAAGAAAGATCTGCGCCGAAAACATGTTGGTTTGCAGCCGGCTTCAGGGTCACAATCAATCATGCGGAGGTGTGGCACCTATTCGTGACTAGAAACATGATGCACCGCTTGCGTTCAGTTGCATGAGCACGCCATGGTATGGCGCGCCATACGTCTGGCGAGGCCAGTGCACCGCGGTGTCCGCGAGCGTCCGTGGCGAGGTCTCGCTTTGTCTCGCACAACAACGACGCTACAGTCGACGGCGCTGCCGCCAACGCAGCTCACAACTGATCGAAATTCTGAAAAGCGAAGGCTGATTGTGATCTATCAGGTGAGTTGAAGTATCTCAGGAGGAGCGCCGCATTCGTGTGAGTAAGCGCTTGTTCGTAGCACACATCTGTTTTGCGCAGGCTAAACGGTTGTAGGAGGTCTGCAGAGAACTGCTGCTAGAATGGTGCTTGCGAGGTATGCCCTATTTTCATGCGAACAGGGTTTGTTCGTTGATTCTGGACTCTTGTTGGTGAGATCCCGCCTCAGTGCGTGGAGGTTCTCGGCCCGCACAAGCCCCAACAAACTTCGCCTTGAAACGCGAACGCCCAAGTAGAGCGTCTTTCAGTTCACGTCGGCTGTGTGCATAGCCGCAAGACACTATGCTGTTGTGGGATGCATTGTGCACGTCCAGTGTACGCGGCGGTTGAAGCAAAACCTGGCCTCGTAGCAGCGTTTGGTGAAGCCCGGGAATTTATGCATAGATTTGCGCGCAATCGCGGTTCATTGGCATGTCGAACACAGGTCTGTTGCTGTAAGGCACTGGTGGACACGTCTCTATTATGCCTTATTCAAGATGACGGCCCCCCAGCAACCATGATGCGTACCACAAAACGGGAACTTCACACGCCCAATGCCTTGCGCGCAACTCGCTGGGTCTCCTAGTTTGTGAACAGGCTCGGCTTGCCCGCACCGCATGACCCCACCTGTGTGCAAGGATGACCAGCTTTACTGCAAATATTGATCGGCAATCGACTTGCTGCTTCTCGAACCGGAAAGAGTTGTAGCCCAGACATCGCATGCACTCTGCGTTCTGGAACACGGTGTGACCTGAATGGGGGAGCACTGAGTGTGTTTTGTGCTGCGCCACCGTGACTACACTTACCCAAAACCCATTAGGATTACAACTCCTACCTAGCTGAGCAAGACAACTGACTTATGCATAGCAAGTTGCAAGTGACCAACTCCCCTGCAAGTCTTTCCCAATCGCACACCATGACTGCCTACCCGTGAGAGTCCCAGCCGCTGCATTGACAAAGTGGTTATGCTTTGCAACTAGCGGATGGAGCTTGACCCGGTAACATTCGTCATGCTATGCCTGTATCTGAAAACCAAATCGGCCCTCGTGCTTGCAGGCTCATCGTGGGATGCACAGTGTTCAGCTTGGCCGGTGTGACAGCGGTCGCAGGCCAGCGTGTAGGTGCGCGCCGTCCCCCAGCATGCCACAGCCCCCTCACACCGAACGACCGCGCTCCACGGCACCTCCGCCTGTCCGGGGACATCGTGGCGTGACTACACCATTGCTGCCACTGGCATGTCGACCAGCGCACCTGCGCCGCCACTGTCGTGCAAAGCATCGGCAGCCTTGAATGACACACCGCCGCCGCTTCACTGCTCCTGCGTAGCTGCAGGTGCGGGAAACGCGTCCAAGCCGAATGAGACCATTATCGAGGACCTCGATGACCTGGAACCACCGTACAAGGCTTACACAGGCCTCGACTACCGGCCCGGCCAGCTGCCGGCGCCGCGCACCGTGATCCAGGACATTGTCGGCATCTTTGTGGAAGACCCTCTGGAGTGTGCTGTGCGCTGCAACGACGACGACCTGTGCAACGTCGCCGCCTACTATGGCGAAAACCCTGTCGGCTCCTGGCCGAAGGGTTTCACGTGCCTGCTGCGCGTGATCAGCGTGCCCTGCACGCTGCCGACAGACCTCGAGACGACAGCGCTGCCAGACACCATCTTCCTTATTGCACAGGAAGAGGAATGCGGTGCGAGCTCCGCTGCTGTGCGCGTGGTCTGCGACACGCCCTGCTGTGGATGGATCCCAGCATGGGCGCCCCTGTATGCAGCATTGCTGTGTGCTGCGCTGCTTTACATGCTGTGCGGAGTGCAGAGGACGAGGCGGCGATTGTCTTCAACCTCGGGCCGAGCCCCGGCCCGAATGGCACGTCAAGCGGCAATGGCACTCGAAGCCCGGGCGCGAATGAGACTCTTGCGCCGATGGTGGATCTGTTGGCTCCCATTGAGGCGGGACCGATGGACGCCGAGCCGCTCTCAGGCCCAGCTGAGGGACCTCTGCCAATGATTGCACCAGAGACCGCCCCGCCTGCTGTTGCGCCGGCAGGCGAGCCTGTGGCGACCCCGCCCGCCAGCACAACCCCTATGTCTGGTGTCCTGATCCGGAATTTCGATGTCACTAACGCGCCAGATGGGCCTGTTAACCCATCTCCCGACCCGCCGCCTGCGCCGCCTGGTGACCCCGTCACCGACTATGATGACCTTGAGCCCGCAGGGGGCCCGTCGCAGGCAGACGAGTACGAGGACTTTGGCGTGCTCACCCCCGGAATACCTGGCATACCAGGCAGCGAGTTCAGTGGCGCTGCCCACTTGCAGACCGTCCTCGCGGCCGCGTCAGTGTGCGCCGCGCTCTGCATGCTGCCCTAGCAGCGTGCTGACCTAGGCACTGGCAGTGCACGCTGCATGGCACCATCAAATAAGGGAGTGATGTGTACAAAGCAGGTGCCCTATAGGCTGCTTGCCGGCAGTGCTGGCCACTAGTGAGTCATACATGCTGGCAACCTCACCACACCACACACTGGTGCTGTGTGCCCCAGGCAGGCCCCGATGTAGACAACAGGGACCATGGCGCAGCCAGAGAGGCATCTGCGCGTGACCCTCATGAGTGTTTGTAATGATTGCCTGTCCACGTCCACTGCAGCCGTGTGGGATGTATACCCACTTGCGACTGCCTGACTGCACTGTCCACTGTGTGCGGCGCCACGACCTTTCATGCGGCCGGGCATGCCCAATATGCCATGCTGTGCGCTTCATGCATTAAACCCGGCAGAGTGAGTGCTGCCAGGACTGCCACGTGGCTGCATGTCACAGCGCGTCACACGATCGAACGCGACGGTGTCTCTGCCGATATGTTGCGCTTGCGTGTTGCTGCCCCTTCCCTGCCACCAGGCACCGTGCCGCAGCCGAACCGCCAGGGGTACAAGGCCTATGCTAGCAAGGTTCCGATCCATCACAGGTAACGTGCTTTGGGGGCATGACAGAGTGCATGCCATGTGCCATGCTATGGTGCGGGTGAACCAGACGCGGCAGGCACGTAGGGCACGTTAGACTGGACAGAGCATTTGTCTGTTCCTTGATCCCTCACACTGCCTTCTTGCATTGCCCAGACTGCTCGCAGCATCTGCGTTCGCCTTGTGGCCGCCCTCATGAAGGGAGCGGCGTCCCGAATTTTTGCCTTGTGCGTGTCTGCGCCTGTTGCTGTGACTGCTGTGTGGCTGCCCCTATGGACTCCTGTGTGCGCGGTTGTCTGAATTGTGTGCGTTGCTCAAGCCTGCGCGTGCTCCCTCTGCTGCCCCGTCTGGTGTGGTCGCGCGTGTTGACCGTTCTTCCGCCCCTGTCCGCAGGGGTGCTGTGGCCGATGCCCATTTGGGTTTGGCGTGATGGCCAATTGGTTTGTTTGTTTGTTTGGGGAATGTCGTTTTCCCTGGTATGTGTACGTAACTCTGTGAAGACGATCTTGCACAGCCTGTGTCCCAGTCTGGTTGCTTCTTCAAGCTAATTTGCTGGTTGCTTCTTCAAGCTAATTTGACATGTGGACTGGAGCACACTGCAATGGAGTGCCTGCATTGAGCAGCGTCTGGCGACCGCTGATGTATGGATGGGATTCCAGCTGCGATAGCTCATGCACCTAGGCAGTGCATGTGTGGGGTGGTGCTGGTGATAACCAGACGCACGTTGACCTGTTTGCACGGCCACTGCTGTACAACGGCCGCGGCCACAGCACGGAAACTTCCACCACCGGATTGATCTGAAGCTCTGCTGCGAGATCACTTTGCTGTCCATGAGGACACTCATTTGCACAAGCACGGCGGCACTTCACCCCGTCCTCGAAGGAACGCGTGTGTTACACAGAGATGAACGCAAGAGCCCAGCAGCGAGGGCAACAGCAGGAAAACAGACGGCCAAAACCCCAGAAAGCAGACCACAGCAACAAGCAGCAACTGTCTTAGGTGAAAAGCCTCAACAAACCGACACAGCCGACAAAACCACACCCACGCATCCACACACATGCGCACTCCCGCACCCCACCGCCACGGCACCCACGCCACAGCCGCACACAGCAAACCACAACGGTGGCCGGTCTGTCTGTTTGCTTGTTGCCTGGTCTGTTGCCTCGGCGCTGCTGAGTCCTAGATCTATCACTGTGTAACACACAGCAAACCACAAGCCACACTGCGTACAACCACCCACCCCAGCAAACCAGGCCACCGCCGAGCACTCCATCACGGACCCCCCGCACATGAGAGCCCGGGGGCTCACGCCAGCGAACGCGTGCATGTGAATACGGACGAGTCTGCATGTACGTTTTTGAGAGGTGTTTGTATGTTTCCTGTGGGCCTGCCACGTGCGGCGAGTCTTCTCCACTGCGATATACCAGGTGCGCGAAACGTTACAGGGAGTGAGATACGTTATAGATGTATGCTCCACAAGGTGGTAGAACACACAGGCACGATTCATGGCAATGCAGCAAAAACATCACCATTGCCGAGTGCCGTACACCAACAGCAACACAGCAGCTTCTGTATTGCGCTAAAGTTCCCTCGAAACATTCTCACACGCTATCTCCAGTGCTGCTCACAGCACGGCTCACAACACACTCAGAACTGCTCCACTGGCACGTCCAGGCCCGGCATGAAGTGCTTGCCGGTCACACGCGCAATTGCCGACAGCGACTGAGCATACATGTTGGCATTCCCCCTCTGCAACGCACAAGACAGCTTCTTGTACGTGTTCATGACAAACACCGACTTGGAGATCCGCCCCGACTAAACGTTACAGAGGTATGCTCCACAAAGTGATACAACATAGAGGCAGGCAAGCATGGCAACTTACCAAATACATGGACCGAGTCCGAATGCCGTAAACAAACTGCAACAGAACATGTACAGCACACCAGGCACACTGAATTTCCAGGCTGAATCCCGTGAAATTAGTTGAACATTGCTGCGCACGCCTCGCACTGGCAGCCGTTCGGGGGCAAACACGCGGCCAAGGACAGGCAGGGGCGCTTGCCGAAAGTTGCCAAAGGCTCGCATCTGCGAGATACCAGGGCTAAGTGTGTATGGCATCCGACGTTGGCCACACAACAGCGCGTTTTCGGCGCCACATCTCTGCAGCGAAGTAGCTGCCTCGCACATGCATGCACTCTCGTTGCTGCGGCGACATGCGGAACGTGCGACATGATGTCGACGCGTCGAGGTAGCGCTGCACATCATGCATGAGGCGCCAGAGGCCGTCCGAGTTCTGATCGAACAGCGTAAACAGCAGCAAAGCGAATGCTGTCCCACACTCTGTGATAATAAATAAAGAAGGCAGCACCTCGGCTTTACAGCTGTGTCGTTTGACCTTGTTTAAGGAGTTTTCGTCAGTGTGGTCAAACAAGACAGATGGAAAGGTACGACACCAATCGCGAGAGCATCAACAAAGTCAAAATGTACAGTGGCACCACTGTTCAAATCGATCATTCTTGCGGTGATTCTGCGCGACGCCGCTTCCTCATCCTTGACGTGATCTGTGCGCCGGGCGCCGGGACCAGATGTGGGTTTCTGGGTGATCTCAGGCAACCGTGCCAGGCAGGAAAGTGAACATCCAAAGCCAACATTGGCAATCATCGCTGACATGGCAGCAGCAGTGTCATCGGTTCATCGCCAGCCAGACTGTCTCGTGTGTAACCACGTCTCGGTGATCCGCCGAGCTGACGATCTGCTAGACTTCCCCTCGTAGTACACATGGCATACACCGATTAGGCTATCCTTTGTTTCATGGTCCTTGTGTTCCTTTGTTATGTTACCACGCAAGCAGTCAGTCACTGCAGTGCTACATGAGTCATGTGAAACGTCGCGCAGCGCGTGAGCACAGCTTGGCAGTCACCCCACTCAGGCGTGAATCAATGCGTATCGGCAGGTTCAACTGCAGATAACTATGACACACCGGGTGTTGTCGCTGTCGGCTTCGTGCACGTGTGCCTGGTTCACAAAGTCAGCTTGATTACAAGTTCTGACACCGCGTTGTGTACATGCAGCAGAGGGAAAGGAGTAAGCAAGCTGCTGCTTGCCGCTGGTATCATCGGCCTGCTTTCCGGCGTTCATGCCCGTGCGATCTTCTTCTTAGAAAGGCTGTGTCGTGATTGTGGCTGCTTGCAGTTCCGTAAGTACGGTGGGCTCGTCCACTTCTGCTTCACGTCCTCTGCGTAGTGCCGCTGCTCCAAAGCGGCATCCTGAGCTGCCCGTTTGCCGTGAAACCGCGCTGCCGCTTTTCTGCACAGTGACAAGTCATCGGGGTGCCGCACACCTCCACCTCTTGCGAACGGTACACGCCAAGCCCGCGCAATCTGCCAACATTTGTGGGGGTTGACCGCTGTTCTGATAGATTCAGATCCGTGCAGAGGATGAGGACGGCGCGATGGCTCCCGTCGATGTAGATGAGGTCAACCCATACGATGATGTGTTTGGTGACACAGGCAGTGACCCGTACGCCGACGACGGGGGAGGCGACGCGGACCCCGACGTTGATGTCGCCGGCGACGAAGACGTATACACGGAGGAGGACCTCGACGCGGAGGAAGACCCCTATGCGGTGGACCCTTATGCGGAGGATGATCCGTACGCGGAGGATGATCCGTACGCGGAGGATGATCCGTACGCGGAGGATGATCCGTACGCGGAGGATGATCCGTATGCCGAGGGTGATCCGTATGTTGAGCAGGATCCATTTGAAGAGAACCCATATGGAGAGGACCCCTATGCAGTGGTTCCAGAGGACGCGTACGGCGACGAGCCCACCTTTGTTGATCCTGTGGACGAGCCTGTGGCCGGCCCGGAGCCGGTTGAAGAAGAAGTGGAGGGCCCCGAGGAGGTGGCTGAGGGCCCTGAGGAGGATGTCGAGGGGCCAGAGGTGGCTGAGGAAGGTCCTGGAGAGCTCACCGTCGACGGGTTCTCAGCAAACCCAGGCGTGGACTACATCCCTGCCTTCGAGAATGAGGTTCTCAGCCAGGTGCGGCCGGCAGACATGTCGTACAAATGCACCTCAGCCAGATCCCAGCTGCGACCTGCCACCGGCGCAACCCCAGCTGCCAAGGCCACCGGTCAATGTTTGCCGTGTGCATGTACCTTCTGCCCTGCCACTCGCGCCACACCAACAGCCGGCACTGCTGCATCGGATGTGGGCTTGATGGCCACTGTTTGTAGTAGCTGTCCTGCATGGCGCAATGGGCGGGGGTGACAGTGGCGGCTGGGACGCTGTGCAGAACATCGGAGGCAGCTCAGTGGCGGACCTGGATGAGTGCGCAACGATCTGCGCCGAGGACGCGATGTGCAATGCCGCCTCGTTCTACCTGGATACAAGCCCCGTGGTCGCCAGCACGGGCAACAACTGCTGGACCAAGACCCTCAGCATCCCCTGCGAGGTGCCCAGCGACGCTCTGGCTGACCCCGACGCGATCTTGCTCCTGCAAACGACCGAGTGTACGCTCCGCGCCATGTGCACATGTACCCGCACGGGCCCCAATCGCGCAACACCGCCTGCAGGCTTCATGCCGGCACCCTCTGCGTGCTTTGCGTCGGGACTCATAGCTGCCATGCATGTTCGACTGTTGCCTCAATCACTCTCCTTCTTGATGTTGATGTGGTCCTCGCTGACATGTGAACCCGTGCAGGTGACCCCGTTGCCCTGGCTCCGTTCCCTGCGCCCGAGCCGGAGATTGTGGACGAGCCGATTATGGCCCCTGACATGGCCCCCGACATGGCCCTCGACATGGCTCCGATGACCGTGCCCACAGGTGTCATGCCCCGGGCGTTCGTCCTGCCTGGTGCCCCTGCCCCTGCAGCCGCTGATCTTTCAACCCTTGGGTACTTTGCCTATGCTGGCTTTGACTACGTCCCACTCACGGACCCCCCCAATCTGGTGTCAGTCGAGGTGAGCCCTGCAGCCCTTGTCGTTGCTCAAGTGCGACAGGATGTGTTCAGGCTGCTGCACTGCGAATGTCTGCGCAGAATGCCACAGCATGCCTGGCACAAGTCACCCTGGGACTGGGGCCAGCATGTGTGTGGCTGTGTGCACCAGTCGGAACTGGCTGCGTCCGCTGGGGCTGTCCAATAGGCCCACCTGGGGTTGCAGTCGCTTGCAGTGACTCAGGCCTGATGCGGATGTGCAGAACACCATGGATCCCAGCTCCATGGTTGCCGACATGGCTGAGTGTGCCATGACGTGCGATGTCACCACCGGCTGCAACGCTGCGTCCTTCTACACAGATGCTACCCCGTACGGTGGCAACAACTGCTGGCTCAAAATGATCGGTGAGCCCTGCGAGCTGCCCGCGGACGCGCAGGCTGATCCCACTGCGACCCTCCTCATGAAGCAGACAGACTGTGCGCACCCTCCTTCCCCCCCCCCCCCCCCCCCCCGCCCCGGAAGAAGCCCGGCTGCCATGTGCCAGCTGCACGGAATTCATCGCTTGTGTCGCACGCGCCTGGCTGCTGCCAATAATTGTATTGTTTCTCTTGCGTGCGTGTGTTTGCTACTGCTGTGTGTGGCTGGTGCACTACTGCCCTGCGCTGATCGGGCACAAATGTGTGCACGGCGGTGACGCAGTGGCACGGTAATTGAGTGCTGTGGTGTGTACTTGGGCATGGAGGCAGCGTAATTACACCGCTCATCAAGATTTGCCGGTCACAGCTGTTTGTTCTGCAGGCCCTGCTCTGGGTGCCGTTGCTCCGGCCGTTGCGGTGATGCCGGTGGCTGACGCACCTGGTCCCGCTGTGATCACACCCCTCCTCCCCATCGCGCCCCTCGCAGATGCGCCGGTAGATGCTCTGCCTCCTGCAGACGACCGGGGCATTGGCCTGTCCGACCCAACGGAGGACATCGATGGGAGCGCTGCAAGCCCTGTGGGCTCTGACAGCAGCTCCATCGCAGATGAGCCTGACCCTGGCAGCGCCTACGGCATGCATTCAGCCATTGCCGTTGTGGCTGCTGTGGCAGCCATTGCAGTCTTTGCCTAGGGCGTGAGTGATGAGTGTGTAGCCCTGAGCGGACCTGCAGCGAGCTTTGCAGTGGTCCTCATGAGTGCCTCCCGAGCGCTGGGCAGTTTGTGGGCACGAAGGACAAGCGAGGGTGGGGCATAGGTGCCCTTAAGATTAGAATTTATATATCTGTGGATGACGTCGCCTTGAGAATTTACATGGTCTGTGTATGTCTCAAGGTGCTTTGCAGATTTCATTCACATCAGAATAAGCTTTCGACTCGGCGCTGAGGAGGTCAGCTGCCTCGCTTCGATGACAACGTGATGCCGTTACGTCGGTAGGTGGGTCATCCGCTGATGGGGCAGGATCGTGTCCGACATGAAGTGACCTGATCCGGACAGTGTGGAACTAGAGAGGGTTGGCTTTTCGCAAGCCGGCGTGTGTAAAGCACAGTGGGCATTTTCCAGCCAATTGCATTTATACCGCGGTATTCGAGGTGATGAAGTTGGTGGCCGGGTGGGTGGTCGGACACACTTGCCCGATGATGTCGTCAGGCGCGCACTCGTGTCCGCGAGGGTGCATGCATCATTTGTCAACAACTCCCGTCGACCGGCTACGCGTTGACTACGACGCTGTGCACCGCATGTAGTGCACCGGGCACCTGCGAACATCAGTGACGAAAATGTTGCGAAGCCTACAACTTGTATGCGCAGTTCACTGTATGTGAATGTGAGCGGAGAAGGACACCACTGCATCAGGGCGTATACGCGCATAATCCACATGTGTGACGGTACATATTCGAGCTATACATCCGTCCGAATGTCAGACCTTTTCGTGGACTAGGTCACAACATTTGTAAACTTGAGGGTGATCAACTCTCTGTTTTCCGGTTACGCACGACGTTGCGACAAACTTGGCAGGGCATGCTCGCACCGTTACCTGATCGAATGCAAAACGCTGGCGTGTCGAGCACTGCTTGAGCACGGTGGTGTATGTACAACAATGCATGGCCAAACCCGGCTATACCCCGCAAGTTTGCTACAAATCGCATGCCCAGATGCACAGGTGGATCCATCCACCACAGCGTGTGTTGCTGACACCGCGGAGAAATTTGGTGGGAGTTACCATGGAACCCACTGCACCCTGGTCCCGACGGCGCGCGGCTGGTACAGTACACCTTCCAACCCCCACTGGCAGTAGGTTTCCGAGGAGACCATTGCGAGTCCCGAACCCCGGAATATCCCACTGTGGCATCGCACAACATGCAGGAAGTTGTTCAGCAGTGAATCGTCCTTGTGATGTCCAGTGGACATTGTCCACCCTCAAGCAGTCCAGCTACATGGAGGAGAACCACTAAAACATGACTGCCGGTGGGGATACCCAATGAGGAAGCACATCGTCATTACACCATCAGCTCTTGATTGCGTGCCATCTTTGTAACGCTCCGACGAACCTTCAGGATGATCAACGCCCCGTTTTCCGGATCCATCCACCACAGTGTATAGCTGCGGCACCTGGGCTTGCTTGGCTGGAAGAAAGAACTTGACACATATGCATGCAGCGGCTTGCGGCAGTTCACTGCATTGCAATGTTGGACTGCCTTGCCAAACTCGCATGATCAAGCGCCGTTCATCCACTTGCCACCGCTGAACAATCAGCTATCCATTGCCGTGTCAGTGTTACCGGTAGTAGTGTTGGTCCATTCCTTTATTTGACTCTTGTGGAAATTCTGTTCTTTAAAGTGTGGGGGGTTGGGCTCAAGAGTGCCATCTCACATGGGGAGTTGGAAGAAGCGAATGATTTGGTTGTCACCATGCCAGAGCATTCGATGTAGCTGCATACGTTCAGCCCTGTGGCACTCAGCAATGATGATCCAATGCCTGTTGGGATGTGGCACAGTGATCCAACAGTTTTCTTGCAGAAGAGGGCGGCAGCTCTGTTCTCAGCAGACTCCATGTACCCAGACTCCATGTACCCAAGAACATGATGGGGTCTCACTTTCACACACAACAAGTATGCTGAGCTTTGCATCCTTTCGATTGTATCAGAGCTCCACATGGGGGACCTCCATATAAGCTAGTTCAGTGTGAACCATGGTACTCTTCAGAGGCCATTGTGACACAGCTTGAACCAGAACGATCACTCTGCTCAACCATGCACGTCATCACACTTAAGCATAGCAATGGCAATGGTGACACAGATGCAATGGAAATGGTGACACAGACGCAACATCACACTTTTCCGCGAGTCAATAGCAGGTCACTCATAGGTACTTACTCAAGGTGGTCACGATGAAGTAGTAATACAGTATGTCTGATGCCGCATGCCGGTGCTCCTTGACTGACTTAACAAAAATGATCCACAATTCATCCACAAGACGTCGCAGCTACGTCTGCTCTGTGGTTACAAAGAGTGCTCGGGAATGCACGGAAGACGTAGTAGTTGCAGCTACGTCTGCTTTGTAAAATCTGTTCCGCCTTCTCAGTCAAGCGGAATCTACCAGGCAGTCAACCAGGCAAGCAAAGAGCTCCGGCGTCAGTTCTGCCTGCTCGAGTGCGGCGGCCATGCGGGGGGAGCCGGTCTGCAGCGCATCGGCCAGCTGCGGCATGCGGTGGCGGGACACTGCGGCCAGCAGCACGAGCACGAGGCTGTCTTGCACTGGCAGGGCCATGGTGGGCACCGCGAGCCGCACATCCAGCGTCGCCAGCGCGTCGTGCACCTCCGCCTCCACGGCCGCCAGCGGCACCTTGGGCGCCATGCCGAGGCCCTCTACCAGTGGGGCCACCCTATTCAGCAGCACGCTCGTGAGCGCCCGCTGGCCCTGCAGTCAGCCGCATTGATTGTCACTGGACATCCACGTCGCCACAGCCGCATCACCATGGCATGTCATGGCGTGGCCAAGCAAACAGGGAGGTGGCTCACACCCAGGACACGGCAGACCGTACCTTGCGTGTGTGCTCTGGGAAACACTGCGCAGCATGCAGACCTGGCTTATGCAGGTATTGGACTGAGGCTTGACACGCCCAGATGCCCAGGAGACGCCACGAAATCCCAAACACAGAGAGGCACGGATGCGCAGATGCCCCCTGCTCATAGTACCCTTCCACTGTCTCGCCATCCCCAACATTCTCCTCCCCACCTGTGTCACCCTCCAGAACTTCAGCGCCTGGATCTGGCACGTCTTCCTCTTCGTCCTGCGTGCTGTCAGATGACCAGCTTTCCTCAGATGATTCGCTATCACCCGCAGACGCGTGCTCGTCCCCCCCTGTGCCGGCCGCCTGCCGGCCATCCTCAGCACCGGCTGCGCCTGCACCGCTGCTGTGCTGCGCATCACGATCCTGCATGCTGCAGCTCGGATCGTCCGAGCTTGGCGGCAGGGCCGCACCAGCCAGAGGGCCAGCGCTGCTGCGTTCTGGATCAGCAGGCTGCAGATTGGCTTCGAAACCGGCGGTGCGCGCCGCGGCTTGTGAGTTGCATGCGGGGACCCGCCTGCCAAGGTCAGCAGCAAGCTGGTGCAAGGCACTGCCAGTGGCACCCACTCCCACGCCACCCGCTTCAGGAGCCAGGTAATACCTGCAGGTATCAGTTGCCGGTCCCGCAGGTGGATGCGCACCATTCGGGGCACACAGGACGTCTGGCATGATGAAGGGCGGGTCAGCAGTGCAGGCATCTGAGGTTGCCCTCACGGCGAGCACACACCTGAATGCATCTGCAACCGCCTGGCGGTTCAGCTGATGCTGCTGGTTCACGGACAAGGACGCCTGTGATATCTCAACGGCAGGGTCAGCGTGCCTGCGCCTGCGCAGGCGTGGCCTCCGCTGGACGTCGACAGGTCGCTGCCCTGCGGCGTCGGAGTACTCGTCCTCTGAGACCGGCTCCTCCACTTGCCCACCCGGGCTTTCGTCGCTGCTATCCGCATCTCCAGCCTGCAGATTGCATCTGCTGTCACATCTCACCGGATGATGCCACACACATGCGCAGACACATGCACATGGGGTTCCACGTTCTGATCGTATGTAGCCAGCATTCAGCGTTCGGCAGCAGGGGTGCAGCACCTGCACATCGAGCTCCGCTGCAGCGCTCGCGCCGCGGCCCGCACCCATCTGCGCATGCAGCGCTTCTAGATCCTCCGGCGAGAGCTGCAGCGCCTCTGCGGTCGTGACCCGCAGTGCCCCCTCCATCGCCCCCTCCGACTGTTTCCCATGCACATCAAAGTAGAGCACAGGTGTGACCTCATCGTCTGGCACACCGTCTGGCGTCGCCGCTCTGGAATCAGGATGCTGGGACCCCTGTGCAGCCTTGTCTGCGGTGGCGCCGTCACTGCTTCGGTGACTGACAGCAGCCGTGCAAGGCGATGGGCCATGATGCTTGCTTTCTGGCAGGTCAGAGCCGGTGCCGCTGGACGGCGCGCGGTCAACAAGGCCGCTGACGCCCTCGACCGCACGGCAGCGAACCCACCGACCTGCCTCTATCTCGCTACTATGGGTCGGGTCTGCCACGGCGCCGACCCTGTCCCAGGCAGGGCCGACATTGGCGGCCTGCGCGGTGCTGGAGAGTGTGTGTGGAAACACCTGGATGCAGCTGGAGGTGGCCGCCGGCAGCAGCGGGACCTCACACACACAGTCAGCTTCCCCGCTCTCTGCAGGCGGCAGCTCTGGGTCATATTCATACATCTGGCAGGAGCTGAATGTGACTCGCTTGCTGCCCAGACTCGGCGCAGGCCTCCCCTCAGAGTCATGCAATGTTTCGGCGGCGAAGGGCGCCCCGGATGGCCGGGAGGGCGGAGCCTGGTTGCTACAACCGCCCTCACCACCGCCAGCCTGACCGAGTGACGCATGCGCACGGGGGTTGCTGACTGGTGGGTCTGGCTGCTGCTGCTGTGGGCTGGACCCCGCTTTCGCAGGGCGGCGAGGCTTGAACTTGCCTTTGACGGTTGCATAGCTTGCATGCTTAGCGGCACCGGTGGTCTCCGCAGCTAGTGGCGTTGGTGGCACCTTGTCATCAACGATGGCAGGCGGGGCAGCTGGGTGACCACCTTTAGGAAAGTCAGCTGGCGCCTCTGTGTTATCACTGCCGATGGCTGGCTGAGATGCGTCGACCTGCGCTGTCTGTACACTGGGTCTGACCAGGCTCTCTGCTGCGGGATAAACGACGACAGGCTTGGGTGCGGCTTCAACCACATCCGACGTGTCGGTCTGACCGTCAGAGGGCTGCTCAGAGATCCAGACACCTTCACATTCATCGTGTGAGTCTGTGAAGTCAAAGTCGTCTGCCTCAGCTGGAGTGATCGGACTCTGCAGTGAGCGCTGCAAGTCTGTCATGAGTTGTGCTGTTCGGCTGCGACGCCGGCCACGGACTGCACCCCCAGCAGCAGCCCAGCCACCTGCCTTTCTCACTGCCTCGGCTGCATCACCCTCGGCCTGCCGCCTCCTGTCCTCTGCGACCTCCTCACTTGCGACTTGCACAGTGCCTGTAGATCCGGTTGGACTGTGCTGAGCCATCGCACCATCTTGGCTGCCAGAAGCTGTTGCTGAACGACATGCAGAGACGCTGACCGCCTCAGTATCTTCCCTTCCTTGAAATCTGACACAAGCTCCGTCCGCGGCTGGCGCATTTGCTGGCGAGGATGTCGCGAGTGTGCGTGCTGCGACAGAGTGTTCTTTTACACTCCCAAGAATGCCCTTGATCATCGCATCACTCTCATCATGCTGATTCGCAGACCCATTATGAGAGACCAGGCTTGGACCTGCGATGATCATGAGACCTTTTCAAAGATGTGCTCTTGCGCACTCACTGCCGGTGGCGATTCAGGCGAAAGGCAAGTCGGATGCGCATAAATAGCACACCTGCCTTCAGCTTCTGCAGAACATCCAGTCTGTCCATAGCATTCCCCAAGCTCTTTGCAAACTGGGCGCACTTTGTGTGACACTCGTTTGAGCACCAGTGTTGATCGACAGAAACTTTGAGTATAGCCAGGCTGGTCCAGTCGATGCATGCTGTATCTTGCGAAGACATGTGGCGATGCTCTTTCGCACACAACGGATTACCGCACTTATGTGCAAGTGAACGCTCCTCACACATGCTGAGGAAGTCGCTTTCCGTCATCGGGACGGCCAGCCGTGCCAGTGCTCTAACGTCAGGCGCCCCTTCGCTCACAAGCCTATACCGTAACACAAACTGCGTGATTGCACTATCCCCCTTCACAATACAAAATTAGCGCTCTCTCAATATCCTGTCAAGCAATTTGGCTTTGAGCGCACGTCAGCAGCGATCGGTGAGCGGCGAGCGATCGAACAGCCTCAGTGTTTTGCTGGAAAGGGCGCGGGGTAGCTGCGGCATGTTCACGCATGGCTGCAGATACTGCGATTGAGAATCCGGGTGCAGGTTGATCCTGATCAGTAACCGCAATGGTGGAGCATAATCTATGCCGGACGTTGTCAATTGCCACAGCTCAGTGAGGTCGGTCCGTCCCGCGAAGGCTGAAAAATAAGACCAGCCTACTGCGAAGATTATAAACGCATCACCGCATCCTGATGAGAATTCATCAATTGGGTCGCAACTGCCATTCACCCAGGCAAGTACTGCGGACGGCGTGCGTGAGCCACAACGTGCTTTCTGGATTACTAGACAGCAGCACCCACAAATGATTGCGTGATATAAGCTCACCTTGCCCTCGCCTCCTTCAGCTGATAGCGGTGGACCAGTATTAGCGTTTGTTGACTTGATCCGCTGCATATACACCAACGCCACACACTGTGGCGCGCAGCTGCGTCCATGCAGTCATCGAGAGGCCCTTCTGTTACCAGCGCAGCAACGCATCCTTACACACGAAATGGTCGTCATAAAGGAGGACCGCAGTCGGATGAGGCAACCGGCGGCGCTGAGCTTTGTGACATCTTGCAGCAGTGTTCGCACACGACTATCATTTGCGTTAATTACGTGCCGTTGTGTCTACGCGTAAGCAAATATCTTGTTTGATTACCACCTTCCTCACATCAGAGATCTTGTTCAAGGCTCTCCCTGATTGTTCGGCTCGGCGGTTCCGTCGGCACTCACGCTGCAGATGGGAGACAAGCAAACGCTCCTGCGGCAACTAGCTCGCGCAGGTGATCTCAGGGCAACTCAACTCTATAAGCGTGCTCCGTTGTGCATTGTGTTTGTGGCTAGTCTGTGCGGTGTGCTTAGCGCTTGTGTGCGTATGAGGCCGTTGCCTCCCGCACGCCACATGCCAACATCATGCGTGTACAGGTGACCGTAATCACGGACTCAATTGAGTGCCAATCATATGTTGAATCAGTCTTTTGCGTGCGCCTTATTGCAGTTGCGGGAAGCAACGTGATTGCTAAACCATGTAGTGCCATCGTGTGTAACGTGCATGCACACTTGGGCACTCCCCGCAATGCTAGGCAACCTTTCGGCCACGCCCGCCTCAGTGACAAATTCTCTTCATGTGCAGCATGTTGTGATGTCTGCAATGCTTCTGTATACTCCAACACATCATGAATGGTATGTAGCGGAGACCTTCCCAGACTACAACCTCCGCAAGTACGTTCAGCAACGTGTTGCTGATCTGCAACATTCTCCGGATGCGCAGATAGGAATCACAAAGCTTCAGGAAATGGTGCAAGTGTGGGAGCGCCAAGCTGCAGTCTACCAGCAGTATGCCCGTCCACAGAAAGGCGTCATGGTGCGACCATTTTGCGCAGCCCAACATGCACTGCAGGAGGCATGGCGGCAAGTTCATTCATAGTCACATGCTTCTGCGCGCATGCTTGACACAAGCTGTGCATGCCCATAGTTGCTGTGCAACTTGGTTCCTCATGCCACACTCGCGAACGTGGGGATGAACTCTGTTTGGCCATGAGTAAATGCACATCTTTGGTGATTGTATGCACATGCCACTATGCAGGAGCTTAGAGATAAAGGTGCATTGAAGGATGAATGAGGCAGCGGCAGTTGACAACATATCGGGCGTGGGCGCTTATTTGGGGTAACATGCGTACCAAGTGTATGTTGCAAGATTGATGAAATACGTGGCGCATCGTGCTTCTAGGCAGTACTAGTAGCATCAGAGATATGTCAAAGCTACACTAGATGTTTGCCAGCAGGAACTGCCGCACCTGGCAGATGTACTTGCGTCACATCGTGCGTTGACATGTCGCCGAACAGGCATGACACATCTATATGCACTTGGTAAAGTTTTGGTCATGGAGATGTCGATCTATAAGGATGCATTCCACCCGCAGCTGAGCCTAGGCTCTGTTGTATGCATTAAGTTTATGCCCGCACATCTCAGCTGTATGCTTCTTGTCAGAAGAGTTGGCACAGATACGATGTGGGACACAGGATACACTGTGCATCAGAAGTTATCATCAGGACATGCTTGGAGCCACGCCTGACATCAGGGTCCTGATCGCATGCCGGACCTGCATGATTCTTGAGACATTGTTGTCACAGGATTTTGGTTTGATTGGCATGTTGTCGGGGCTGGCGGCGACTGACGTCTACCACGCATACTTACATCAGCCGGCAGTGCCTGTCGCGAAAATTGTTGCCTGGCATCTATCATGCGGCGTGCGCGGTGCAACGGCACATGTCAAATGGCCGCTGTCGTGCTGATGAGGTTCAGCAAACAGCGGTCGGTGCGGCCACTTATGTATATTGCGGAACATGTCCATCAGCGTGTTGGCCATGCGATGAGACACTCCATGTGATGAGACACAGTTCATGCTGTCATCTACTACAGACTCAAAATGGTCGCCACCGGTAGGTATCATTTCACCCTCCAAGAGGGAGCGGGCCAAAGCTTGACACAACAGAATCTCACACAATGGCCTACCCGACTGCAATGAGCACCAGGTAGCTACACGCAGTGCTACTCCTGCAGCTCAAGCACAGTATCCCTTACTCGCACTGCAACTCATACTGCCAGCCTGGTGTTGCAGCCACACCGCACATAAGCCGGTCCACCATTCACCACCACACACCCATGTACACTATTCAGCCACTCCCACCTGGCAAGCCTGTGCATCCAGTACAGGCACCTATGATGACACCAGTACATGTATCACAGTGGAGTCCCTGCTCATGTGACATCACCCACCCACCCCCATGGCACAGAAATCATGCATGCAAATGCACGTGGATGCTACGCGCTGCAGATTCACATCCACCAAAAGTATTTGTCATGCTGCACACGGATTTTTGCATGTTTCTGCTGTGTGTGCGGGCAGCAATGGATATTTGTGTCGCAACTGCTGGTCAATTCTGGAAACGGCGAACACTGCACCCACGTGTGGTAACAGCCACACAGACGACACAAAAGATGGCGTACTGGGCTTAAACAAAGGCCACTGGCAATGCCACCCTTGCTAGACTGTAGATACTAACAGTACGCAGTAAAGCCATCATTATGGGAGTCATTGGGCGTATGATCGGCTGCAAGGGCCACGCATGTCGACGGTGAGTGCGTGTTGGCAAATGCAAACGGTCCAAAGGCAGCATTGCCATGGCTGCTGACAGCGTCGAAATGCAATGCCTTTGCCGCCATTCCCTCATTCGGACCAGCAAACATGATCTGCACACAATTATGTGCGCATACTGCATGTGGGTCTGCACGCGGCCATTCCTTTTAGATTCAGATGCATAGCTGAGCGATGGTGACAGATGCTGTCTGAAGCAGCTTCCACCGCCGCATGCACGGGTGTGCACACAGGATCAAGGGTAGCACAGGTTACACAGTATAAGCGCTTGTGCTGGCTTTGCTTTTCTTCCGCCTCTGTCAGCGGGGGTGCTGTGGCCAATGGCCGTTTGGGTTTGGCGTGATGCCCAATGGAATTGTTTTTTAAACTAAGCATTTTTTGTACGTGTCAGCAGCTGGCCACAGTCACTTCATTCAGGTGAGAGTCTCACTGTGCTGTCAAGTATCAAATGCTGCTGTGTCATTTGATCACTGAAGATTGGGCATATCCTTGTATGTGGCAGTCCGACTTGTGATACATTGACTGTAGAAGCCTCTACTCTCAGACTCTGGCACACCCGCATGGCTGCTGCCAGCCATTGCGGTGAGCCAGATTGGTCGATCGTTCGATATCAGTATGCCACGTTCTGAATTCAGGGTAGGAGGCAGATGCATTGAGGTTGGCTTCGCTTTGGGGCCCTGATCATGGCTCCGCCCAGAATGTGCATGTTCACATGCGACCTTGGAAAAGCACCTACTAGAGCATTTGTACGCAGTGTTTATCGTAGCTATTGCTCTATCACACCAGACATTTTATGCAACATCGCAGCCAAAGCTACGTGCCATTTTGTGTACAGCACAGAGAATCGCTGGTGAAATTTGGCTTTGAAAATTGCATCTATCGCAGGCAACATGTGTGCTGCCGTGCCTGTGGTAAATACTGCGAGGAGCTGTCCTATGTGGGGGGATGCAGCACCAAGAGGCCGGCCGAGGAGCACCATGCAAGGACAGTCAGGTAGCATAGTGTGTAAAGAAGGAGAATCGGACCAGAACGGACGTTGGTCATGCAGCACAAGTCATCTGCCATGTGCGATTTCAGAGCCCAATATGTACACAGCGCATGGACCTGCAGCAAGAGCCTACCACATTGAAAAGAGCGAAGCTGACGTGCTATACATTTCGGTGCAGGCAGCACCGCAGGAGATGTGTAAGAGAAGCCGAGGTAAGCTATCATCTACACCCATGGCAACAACGCGCGCTGCTTTGTTGCTGACGCGGCCAACGCGGTGGCAGTGTCTCGCGCCATGTCAAACGATTCGCGATTCGAACGTCTCTTACACAACGCAGCGCAACAACCTGCTTTAATACGCCGTGCACGACGTTCCTCGCTGGTTTTTTGTCTACCCCTTCCCCTTCCATCACAGAGCAACATTTCACAATGTCGACACAGAAAGCAGCTATGGACCACCCTCCGTACAACACGATGATTACAGAGGCTATCGCAACGCTGGCTGACCGTAGTGGGAGTTCGTTGGCTGCCATCAAAAAGCATATTGGCTCCAAGTACAAGCTCAAGGAGGGCTGGGAGCGAAAGGTGCTGTTCGGCTTTCGACGTCACAACAGGTCCAACGCATAGCAGACAACGCATATTTACACCACTTTCTCTACACGATCGTCCCGAATCTAAAGTATTTGACGACTGTCGGAGTGCAGGTCACACTATACGTCAGGCGCATGGCGGAGAGTGGCCGGTTGATGCGAAAGAAAGCAAGCTACAAAATCTCCAAGCCCGCACCGAAGGCCAAGTCCGCAGCAGCAGCCAAACCGGCAGCGAAGACGACAGCTAAGAAGGCAATCAAGGCTGCTGCCAAGCCGGCTACAAAGGCAAAGGCTGCCAAGCCTGCTGCCAAGAAGCCTGCAGCAAAGCCCAAGGCCACAAAGCCCAAGGCTGCTAAGTCCACCGCTGCAGCAGCAACACCAGCAGCTGCAAAGCCCGCAAAGTCTCCAGCAACACCGTCCAAGGCTAAACCCGCGGCTGTCAAGAAGGCAGCTGCAAAGCCGAAAACAACAAAGCCCAAGGCAACAAAGGCTGCCCCGAAAGCTAAGGCCGCCCCTAAAGCTAAGCCTGCTGCCAAAGCCAAACCCGCTGCCAAGGCTAAGGCTGCCCCCAAAGCCAAGGCTCCCCCGAAGTCTAAAGGTGTCACCAAGAAGACAGCTGCTAAAGGAAGCAAGACAAAAAGCCCTGCCAAAGCTGACAAAGCTTAAGTTTGTCATCTGATTCGATCAGAGTTGGCTCCGGCGTTCATTTAACGCCACCTCCACACTGTACGGAGCAAAGAGCTCGTTGCAACGATTGCTGTGTGCGTTTGTGACTCGCGTGATGTCTGCCTGCCTTGTAGCTCGTTCAACGTTGTCCTTGGCATCTTTGCTAGTTGCTGTACACGATTCGTTGTTATTGGCTTGCGTCTTGCCATCAATTACTTGTCGTCTCGTTGTCTTTGGTTTCACAAAAACCCACAAGGATCTGCGCCTGAGCGAATGTCGTTCCTCATCATAGCTATCTTGAATGATAGCGACACCAGTGCTGAATTGTTTTAGGTGTTTTTCAACTTTGAGAGTTTCCGACGATCGGGATCGATGATGTCGATGAAGCGGTCATCAATCCAGAATACCTTAATGTAATCAAAGCACACATGGTGACTGGATTGTATGTTTATATTTGAACGCCTGATAGCTTGTCAGGGAAGTGTCTGTAAAGTGGAAAAGCGTTGGTGACATTGAAATAACACATCCTGATTGGATGCAAGTGAGTTGTATTTGTACGGTGCAGAACAGTATTGTGAGATGTTGACTATTCATTGCCGAAAGTTGTGAAACTTTGAATGTATTGATGGCTTAGAAGAATCGTAATTGGATCAGACGTAATCCGTTGCCATAACAAACATTATGATCGAGTAAAATTCACAGCCAAATGGTAAATTGGTGTCATCAGAACGGATTTAATAGTGGATTGAAACGAAACAATGCCAACTGCAAGGATCTCAGGGTGGCATGTTGGGCTCAAAAAGTGCACCGTCTGTTAACCAGGTCTTTCTTAATTCCATGACAGACATGTGTGCCCTTCTTGCTTGTGAGGTACTTGAAAATCAAGACATGTAAAAATCATAAAATCGATCGGCAGCTGCACTCAAATGTGACATAGCATTGGCTATTTAGAAAACTGGGAGCAAATTGTTCATGCATCTTCTGGTGAACCTACCATTGAGTCGAGAACATCTATGTCGACTTCTTGAATGGACACAATCTTAAGCTTTTGCACATCCTCCTCTGTTGCACCGAATATCTGCACACAGTCGGGTGTCATGTGTACATATCTGTACTTGGCAATCTTTTGGCTCATACAGCCGCAGGTTTCACAGTGCTCACACAGCTCAACAGCGAGTCTATGAAGGTTGATTAGGATCGCACGTCACGAAGCACATCCACGGACATGATCTCGTTGGGCTGTAAAATAGGCTCATACTCAATTAGATACAACATCTTGCTGAATAGCGCTCTGCAGGTCGCCTTGCGTTGAATTGCCTTTTCCGATAGCCCTGCATCATTGGTTTGTGCTCAACACATGATGAGGCTGCATAAGTTCCAGCCCACCACTCAAAACTTTGGCAGTGGTGCTGTACTAGATGCCAATATGTGTCACCAGCTTTCCACACATGAGGACCATCGAGTGAGAACATCAGCTAATGTATAGGCAGCAACAGTCGTATGTGTTATGGATGCTCTGCATAACTCACATTTAACAAGCTGGGATCATTGGCCAACCCCTCACGGCCCAAATCTGCCTCACCACCAGCATGCACATAGCAGCGAGCGCTCACACGTCACTGGTGTGAAGCAATCACGCGACAATACGCATGGAATAGGACGAGAATGAGTCCACCACCTGCAACCAAACCTCAAACACACAGGCAGTGTCTGAGCAATCATGTACACCGGACACCAGAAACATGTGCATCGAGAATACTGCTGTTGATGTTCTATGACGCAGTCACAAAAGCGACGCTGCAGGGTCCTGATCGGGCCACAACGTGACAGCAACAGGAGCTCGCCATCGGTGCAATGCAATGTGGAACTGCAGATAGCGCGCACACACGTTTCGGCACACGTCTCGGCGGTCTAGAGTGCGCGCAGCTGCACCACTTGAAATGACACCGCAGGGAGTTGCATAGCGCCCGCCATAGCATGGCATTTGTGCATAGATGGCCGCATGCTGCACCACCACATGATCACGGTCATTTGCCGTGCAAGAGGACCCAAAAAAACCGAAAGCATTCACACCATCAGAATTAAGCATGAGATTCCCGAATTTCTTCTCAATCCGCACACACCGCTCTTTCAGTGCCTCGGCCACGTGATCATTTGGCAGCTTCAAGCCGTCCTTGAGATGCACCAGGTCATCCACTGCCGCCTGATCAAACTTGCGATCCTTCAAAATATACCAAAGAAACCTGCAAGCGCATGTGCAGGCATGACTCATCCCTGCCAGGCAAAACTGGGCTGCATGGCATCATACAGAACAGCCATGGGGCAGTCATACTTTCGGAAGACTTCCGCAGGTGTAAACCCCGTCACAAATTGCAGCTGGCGGAGCATTCCAGAGGTGACCTGGTCGCGTTTGGATGGCAGCAGCTCTGCAAGAGTCCGCACAACCTTCTGATTGTTCAGCAGCTGCACAGACATTCGTGTGGTCATTCGCATGAAGTGCACCTGGTGCAGGCAAGGACCCCGCGCCATGATGCTGCATCAGCGCATGACCAGTGTTGTGACATGTAGCATAAGGCACCTCTATGCTGCAAGATACGTCACAGAGGTATGCTCCACAAGGTAGTAGAAAACACAGGACAGAAGTCATGGCAATGCATCGAACACATTCACCATGGCCGAGCACAAAGTCACTTGTAGCCATGCACACGATCAGCATGCAGCCTCGTGCACACATGCTTCCACACACATGCCAGACCCCCTGCATTCCTGATGACATTTAGTTGTGTTGTGTCTCTACAGCACTACCATAGCCTTCTCTTGCAACACAGCTGTCTACGTCAGCATGCACTGCCTGTTTGATGCGCTACGACATTCCATGGCAAAGGCAGGCCAGGTCGTACCTTTCGGCGAGCCTTAGCCTCAGGTTGATTATATTTGTAAAAATATGACCCCGCTGACACAAGAAAGGTGCCACCAAAGAACGCGGCCAAGCCAAACAATGCTCCATTGCCAATGCGGTCAGTGAGTGACGGTTGGGGTGGTGTAGTGGCACTGACTGCGGGGACGGGCTGCAAACATCACAGTATTGTGTTTTTATGTCACTGTTAGCAAGCTTGAACGCCGCAAGCCTGGCATTATCGAGAGGGGCCCTTGACAGGCCACTGATCTAAGCGAATTCGTGGTGCTTGGAACGTTGCATACCCACGCAACAATAACGACGTCCGACTGATGCAGCTTGAAGGGAGAACGTTCACGGATTCAAGCTCACAATTCGATCATTGAAGTGGACCGCTTTCCCTAGACATGTGACGCTGATGCGATGCGCACTCTTCAAATCGTGGTGCTGCGACCCGCTGCCAGAGACGCGGTTTGTGCCACGTCTGAGCTATGAGTACAACATGGATCTAGTATGTACGATATAGTGCATACACCACGCACTGAGGAGTTTCCTGCTGCGCCCAGTTGTGCGAAACAAAACGCATGCGCGGGCGATTTACCTGGTGCTGCTCGACATCATACTGAGGTACATCATTCCACGCCTGGCCAGCCTCTTCTGCGACAGGTATTGCGGGATACCGTGAATCATCAGGGACTGCTTTGAGCTTCAAGTGCGGCGGGCTATTTCGGGGCGCGCGCAGTCTGTTCTGCGGACGACTGAACCGACCGGGCCCACACTTGTTTACATGCGATCGCTTAATCATGCCTAAATCATACATACAGTGTTGATTTACAGGGATTCCTGATTCAGCTCCGCATCTATTGCTGAGTGCTCACTCTGGATGACTGGCTACTCGAAGCCCCCAACACAATGCACCGATATGTGATCAAGCACGTCCTGCAAAAGCTGCTCACATACGCCGTTGTTTTATGTTGCGATCGCCGATGGCGTTGGCGGGATCGGGTAAGGGCAATGCGCAAATCCTCGTGCATGCATGCAGGGGTGCAGTACCGCATGCACGCCGGTTGCTTGTCAACGCAAAACAGAGGCCGCCGAGGGATGTCCCGCTGTTCGTGATGCTGTGTTGGTCGCAGCTGTCGATCGTTTGCCAGTCCTGTACATTTTCGATTGCTCGGCCCTCCGGTAGAAACATGAGTGTCGATCGCAAGAGTTTGGACAAATGCTTCGAGTCATACTGTGGACTGCACAATATGATCATTCATATGAGTCAAGAGGTGCAAAACTTCCTGGGTGCACCGTTTGCCCAAATCTGTCTCTCGTCCATCTATAGGCTCCAGGCAATCAGGACTGAAGGGTGGTGTTTGCAGATCTATGCCGACGCAGACAAGCAAGGTAAAGACGGAGATGTACGTAAACGTTTGGAGGATTTGTGTCGAGGTATGAGCTTGAATGATGAAAACCAGGTAGTCAACGCTGTTGATCATTCGAGCAAGCAT
Organism: Ulva mutabilis; assembly: GCA_900538255.1. Taxonomy (NCBI): domain Eukaryota; kingdom Viridiplantae; phylum Chlorophyta; class Ulvophyceae; order Ulvales; family Ulvaceae; genus Ulva; species Ulva mutabilis. Next base: position 393,278 of record UNSF01000015.1, on the reverse strand, counting down.
ATCTTGCTCATGAAGCAGCGGAGTTTTCCATTGATGTTGTGCTTCTCTTTTCCAAACCAAAAATGAAAGCCCCTCTCAGAGCTGTTTTGAAGCATTATCAACACTCCTGGGGTGCAGAATTGAGGAACCAAGACAGAATTTCCATTCAGCTGATGGAACTATCAGAAAAGCTGCAGAGCTCCAACTCCAAGTAGAATACCACATTTGATTTTTATGGTGATGTGGGGCCGAGTGACGGGCCGGAGTCTGACGCACCAGTTGGTTGATGTTATAGCCATGGACACCTCGTGTTGCCGAATGTTACATAGCTGCCACATGCATGGCAGAAACAAAGGAGTAAGATAGACTGCTTCAAGTATGTGGGGTCGGGTGCTGAAGCGTAGCTACACGTTGCGTACATGTCTTTGTGAGTGCTTGGGAAACAAGTGAACTGTGAACACGCATGCAAGCATGCCCCGAAGAGTTCTACGTACAATCCATGCAGAAGCCGCATGCCGTATGTGGCCTGCGCGATGTTCAGATATATCTAGAACGCCATGGAATGATTTAACATCAAATGTTGACTGTTGATGTCGTACATTCTGGACAATCAAATCACATTTCACTCATGCTTTAAATGAATACACACTGAATCTTTCCACATCTTAAACCAATGCATGCTTTTCACTTCCTTTGAGAGCGCAATTCCGTTTGGCTGTCATGACCGCAGCTAAGGTTGGAGACAAGATGGCATGCAGTGCGTCAAAGCCCGCGCGCCTGATTTCGAACATGCCATATGGCGTTCCAGCAGCATCCGTACAGCATTGGCTGGACAAAGCCGGTCTCAGCTACGTAAGTTGGCATCCAGCACCCCCCACTGTTGATGCTGGGTTCACACTCGAGCTTGGTACTAACGGAGAAGCTCAGAGCTAAAGGAAGTCGTTGACGGGATCACATCCACAGACGTGTGCAGGAATCTGTTGAAATTATAAGAAAGGGCTTACAGGGGCGTCAGCAGGCTGCAGGTGAGCTGCAACGATACTCTGACGACGCGTTTATTGTTAGCGACGTTAACGCCCACCGGCGACGGCAAGCATGCGCTTCATTCTCACCTGTGCGCAGGAATTGCAATCGTGACTTTCGCTTCCGAAACTGACGCGCAGTCAATGGAGAGTGCGGTGCATGGCATCGAGATGAATGGGCGTCGGGTGTGTGTAACAGATACATCAGTGGGCGTTCTAGGCGAAGGTGAGTGACTCATCAGTAGGCTCCACAGGAAACAAGGATGTCATGCAAATGGCTCGTGAGAACAATTTTCAAATAGGCCACTGCTCTGTATGAGCTCTATTTGCACGGTGTAACGTTCACCTTCAGACATGATCATGTACATTCATCGTGTCAAAGCAGGTCATGATCCACCACTGGCCATCACATGCGTGGGGAGTATCTGCAGCCATAGCACCATTGACTCTGCCCTACGTCGACCTATTTTCGGCATCGCCTGCAGCAATGCCATGCGTCAACTCACTACTCTGCCTCCTCGCCGGCATGCATTCCCCGCATTGCGGCTCGCGCCTCCCTCGTCAAGTCATCAGACATCCGCCGTAGCCGCCGCATTCCCTGTGCCGGCCGCCGGCCGCCGTCACCCAGGCCATCCTGCAGCTCGCCATCTATTGCCATGTCCCCAGATCCCTCACGTGACAGCGACTTCGGCGGCACCAAGAAGAACGTGTTTGAACAGCTGCCAAACGTCGACGTCGCATCCAGCCCGTCACCGTACATCCTCTCCCCAGCCAGGGTCCTCCAGGCGTCACTTCTCGCGCTGTCTAGCGCCCGCCCGCTATCTAGCGGCCGGGCCTGTGGGATAAGCTCATCCGAGTGGCCCTGCGCCAGGAGGCTCTTGGACTGCAGCATCGGGTCCAACGCGTCCGCATCAGCGGCGCGCACCATGGAGCTGGAGCATGACGGTGCCAGGTGTGACCCCAACCCAGAGTCGGCGGTCTCAAACCCGGACCGGCGCATTGCACGCTCTGCTTCTGCCGGCTGCCGCGGCAGCCTCGACGCAGGCTGCGCCGTAGCAGCATTCTTCAGCGTCGGCTCAGACAGCAGAGCGCGCTGCGCGTCTCGCTCCGGGCTCGAAGGACCCGTCGACATCGGCCCCGGCCGCGGCACAACGTCCGTGAGCAGCGCGCGTCGGTCCCCGGTGCCGGAGAATGTTGATCCTCGGCGCGGCGACAGGCGCGACCCGCCGGGGCTGTACACAAGGTGGTCGCGGCTGTAGCCTTCGATGGACGTGCTGTTGCTCGGTGTCACGTCCAGATCCTCAGATGACCCAAACGACCCCGAGCTGGAGCTCTCCTCGGCGAGACCATGCAGCGACCGGCTCGGGCTGGCAGGCGGCACCACCAGCGTCAGCGAGCGCGTGCCCGCACCACCACTCGCGTCGGTCGTGCCGGTGTTGCCCGGCATGGGTATGCTGCGAGAAGAGGGCTCCTCCCCCTCGTCGATCGTGTTGAGCTCCGGCGGCGTAGGCGGCAGCGGCGCACGGCGTGAGCTGCCGCGCGGGGACCGCCGCGTCGCTGCGTCGATCTCCTCCTCTGGCAGAACCGGCTGCGGCACCACAGGCTTGCTGCTGCTGCCGCCGCCGCCGCCGCTCAGCCCGAGCACTACCTTCCACGGGGAGCGAGGCCGGGTGGCCCCTTCCGGGGACGGCGGTGTCGGCGATGCCTCCCGCTTCTGCCGCGGCAGCCCGTTCCAGCCGAGGCGGTCCGATGCGATCACTTGCACAACGACCTCCTCTTTCAAGGCCGTGGCGGCCTGTGTCCCAGACAGCGGCCGTGGCATGCTGCGGCCGTTGCGCATGCCACGCGGCGCATGGAGCCCCGTGGCGCCCTTGAGGGAGGCCGGCGAGCGGGTTGGGCTGGCTTTGGCGCCAAACGCGACGTCGCTGCTGCTGGTGGACGTCACGCAGCTGGGCACGGAGGAGGAGCGCGGAGACTCGCTCGAGGTGGGGCTGCCCTTGGTGAAAGTCTTCAGCAGGGGCCGCCGCCAGCACGCGCCGCACAGGCACACCAGTAGCGCGACTGCCAGGCAGGACAGCACGATGGTGGCGGCGTTGCGGCTAGTGTTGCTCCGACACACCTCCCGGCCGTGCAGCCATGCAGGGGGTGCCGTGGCATGCGATGTGAAGACCTGCACACATCTGCTGTATCAAGCCGGGGCGCGCCGAGCGACCACACCGCAGGGCAGGCACCACGAGAGCGGGAGCGCACTGGATCCGCGCTGACAATCCAGGCCTCGTTCCCCCTTAGCAGGGGCTTGAGCTGATCTGCGGTGAACGCGCTGCCTTGCTTGAGCGCCACGGGGGCCCATTCGTAGCCAGGCGCTGCTTCGCCGCGGACCCCGTCCGCGGCAAACCCTGCGGCAATTACGCCAGGGGACGACACAGCAATGTCCGAGCCCAAGTCAGCCTCGTTCGTGACGAAGGTGCCGCCGCTGACGCTGACCTCATTCTCGCTGGTACGGCCCAGCAGCGCAATGGCGCCCCCCAGCTCGCCGGCCGCGTTGCCGGTGAAGTCTGCGCCAGAGAGGCTCACAGTGTTGGGTGCCTGCAGGGCCAGCGCTCCACCTGCCCTGCACAGCCGCCGCAGATCATTCCCAGCCATGGGGGGCGAGAAGAACGTGCACGCCTGCTTGCGAGCCTGCGAATGTGTTGCGGTACACACCGTAATGCTGTGTTACCCAGCAGATCTGACTCACTGATCATGACATGCGAGCGTGTCGCATGCACGGCGCCGCCGTTGCCTTCGCCACTGGAGGTGTTCCCGTATGCCCTATTACTCGCAAATGTAGAATTCGCGATAGCTAGACTTGATGACAGGCTGTTGATTGCCCCACCACGGAATGCCGTGCCGCCTTTGAACGTGCACCCTGCATACAGCTCAGCCCGTGAGATGCTGGCAGACTGCAGCACTCTTGCGGCGCCAAGGGTGTTCCATGCAGACACATGCACATGGCTTTGGGCCACAACGGTCACGGAGACTGCGGCGGCCCACAGTCGGCAATGCCAGACCGCTGCAGCAGATCTGCATCAGCCACCCACACAGGCGCATGCGAGAACGCCAAATCAGAGGCAGCCATGGCATGCCATGTGCATGCACAGGGTCATACCAGAGGTTGCCCTGGCAACTGTGTCGAGGCGCACCAGCGATGTAGGCTTGGGACTCACGCAGAGAAATGGATTGCGTGTTGGCCTGTGCAGTTCCCAACACTGCACAGTTTTCCATGTACAACAACCCATCCGAGACGGAAATTGCAGCAGTCTGCGGCCCACTAGCAGGCTGGCTATGTATCACGATGTTGGACATCCACACTGCTGCGAATGCAGCTGCCATGATTGGCTGGGAAACGGATCCCATGCTTACTGTACATTGTTCAAAACTGATTGGAATATCTACTGCTGCCGGGTTATTCTCTGCCAGACCACAAGATCCCTGCACAGTTTGAACTCGTGACAGACATGTCCCGCCACGAGCGGACAGCGCACCCAACGTGCGCAGCACAACGTGAGAGGTGCATGCTTCGCTCAGCCATGCGAGAGGATTACATAAGTAAATCAAACCTTCAGGAATACGGCCTGGCTCGTGAAAATGGTGCTCTCGACTACGATGTGCTCCCGCAGTTCAATGTACCGTTGCCCTGCCTGAACCGCCAGATTCAGTTGCTCTGCGCTGTACACTACAGCTTTCGACGCGAGCGCCACTGATTCGTCCACATGAGCCGCTTCTAGCTGTGTTTGCGTAGCAGGAGGGTGCGTCCGCACTGCTTGCACTTGGAGGTGTGGCGCGCTCAACGCAACGAGCGTCGAGCACGTCGCCAACGCATGCCAAAACATGTTGAAGCTGACACTGATTTTCCACCGGGTGTCCACTGTTGGCGATGATCGCCATGGAAATGGTGCTGCAGCAGATGATCGCCTGGCAAACCGAACGCAGCACCTAGCTCGAAAACGGATTCAGCGCTCGACGAGCATGTCAACGAGTCGCAACTTCTGCTCTGTGTACCAGCATCAGCCTAGCCCTGCGCCGTTCAAAGCGTGGTGACACATACACGTGACCTGCTCTTAGTATGGCGCGCGACGACCGACACCACAGCGACACATTCCCGCATTGTGTGCTGTGAAAACATGTACATGAACCTCAAATGGATGGCGTGCGACGGGTCGACACATCGCGTCACCGGCTCAGACACTCAGGCACCAACGCGGTATTATTCGAACAGTGCAGAGTACGCATGACGTTGGGGCGTGGGGGCCCTCCATTGGAGCTCCAGTGGTGCCCAGCCGCGCGCGGGTTGGCGCCTACCAATTCCTCGTTTATACCAGCACGGACTGCTGGGCACTACAACCCTGCCTTGTCCCTGCCGTGCTGGCCGGCACCTGTCATCGCCGTTCCTGCAGATCCCTGAGCAGCGACATGCGTACATTGCGACATGTATACAACCGTGCGAGTGGGCAGGAGCAGGTGCACACTGTCCTTCTGGCATCCCATGGCAGTTGGAAGACCAGAACGAATGCTTTTCGATTTCCACAATGCGAGCCATTCGTTGCTAACAACGCATCCAACCGCGCACACCTGGCAAACCAAACTTGCAATATCAACCCACGCGTTTTCGCGTTTCATTGAACGGCTTCCTACACCCGGTTCCAATGACCGCCCGACCGCACAGACAGCTCATGCACATGGTGGGGAGACTGCCATACGCAGCCCATCCGCAGTACGTGCTGCTGCAGCGTGGTGGGTTTCAGACAAGTCATCCCCGCAGGCACGGGGGACAACTTCTGCGCGGTGCGCAAAACTGCAACACATGACATGACGAATTGCGTCTGGCAGCCAACGGAACGTCCCATGAAAGCAGCGCAAATCCCTGCGCGGGGCTCCGCATCACAGTGCGCAGCGGCTCCCAGGCTGTTCCCGTTCACCATGGCAGGCAGCAACGGCGTGCTGCACACGCTCGGCCGCACCTAACTCCGCGGGCTCCGTGTATACTTGCGCGTGCAACAGATTACCGCATTGGTCTCAGGGGTTACACAATCTTGGCACCACCATTTGCCTATCCACACGCCGACCGGCGCGCGGCCACCAAGCCCCATACAGCTCCCTAGCCGCAGACACACCTGGGCCTAGCACGAGACACGCCAGAGCGAGCACACGGGAGCCCACCTACGCCCGGTCATACACCCGCACCACCCCGTCATCAGACCCAGAAGCGAGCCTCCTCCCGTCAGCTGCCCAGGCAACCGTCTGCACTGCGCTGCCGCCCCCCAGCTCGTCCACAACCCGCCCGTCCCGCGAATCAAACACGCGCACCGCCCCGTCCAGGCACCCCGTCGCGAACAACGGGCCGCCTGGCTGCACGGCCATGCACGTCACCCCGTCCGGGTGCTCGCACGTGCACCGCGGGACATGCGTGGTCAGGTCCCACACCACGGCTTTCCCGTCCAGTCCGCAGCTGCCGAGCAGCTGCAGCCCCCGCACAAACGCAATCGCCTCAATCGAGTCAGTATGCATCTCCATCTTGGCCACCGGCTTGCCAGCCATGACATTGTACAGCACGACTGCGCCATTCACGCCACCTGCGGCCACAACGGCTGGGTCCTCCGCAAAGGCCAGGCAGGTGATGCCGGCGTCGGTCTGCGCGCCGTGGCCGGGGGCCATAACATGCATGCATGCGCCAGTCTTGGGATTCCAGACGCGCACGGCTCCGTCGCCCTCCCCCCCAGCCGTAACCAAAAGTTTTCCGTCGCTAGTGAACCCACCTGCACGGATCCGCCACATCGGTGCAGCAGTTGCCGACAGCGGACCGGTTGAATAGGCAGCAGCCATACCGGGGCGGCAGCTGTGCGCGGTCTCAGCAGACACTGTATGGGATGCGGCAACCGGGTGCATATGAAGAGAAGTTCGCGCCCGCGCGCGTTCACCCTCGGCCGCAGACTCGCCATGAGAAGATTGACAGGGCCCAACATGTCAGCCCCATGGTAGAGCTTGCGCTGTGGGCAGAAAGGAGGGCAATGAGCCTCCCGGCAAGTGGCTGTTGCTGGGTTGTACATGGAGAGCGAGCGGCATGTGCAGCCGGCAGGTGCATCCGCCACTGGCCATAGCTGCTGGAGAGTGCACACCTGCCATGACGGGCCCCGACTGCCCGGTGAACACTTGCATGCACTGCCCCTGTTGGGCGTTGTACATCCAGGACGTCATGTCTTGAGAGCCGACTGATAGCACGGTTCCTTTTGGATGCCATGCCAGCCATTCCACCGCTTCCCCTGGACCGTCTAGCACGCCTTTTGCCTCTCCGGAGGCTGTAGACCAGATCCGTGTGCAGCCATCCATGCCGCCTGTCGCGACAACTTCGCCTGTGGGGTCAATAGCCAGGCACGCTACAGTGTCGGTATGCCCAGCCAACTCAACTGCCTCTGAAACTGCACAATGATGATCGTTGCATAATTCTTGGCAGAAAGAGTTGTGCGAGGGTTCTGCGATGAGAGAGAACCGGTATCACGCACCGTCTTTGTCCAGGCGCCAGAGGAACGCCCTGTCATCACAGGACCCCGACGCCACAAGGTTTGCCTGCGTCCTCGACCATGCAACAGATACAACGGCATCTGTGTGGCGAGTCAGCCTGTGATTGGACATATCTGGCAGATACTGCTGTTCGTCATCCTCGTCCATCGGCTCACTTGCGTCCTCTGCTGCTGGAGCACCGGAGCCCCCGGTCGTGCCGCTGGGAGCCGGCGCGGCTGGCTCAGCTGCACCGTCACCGTCTGCTTGGTCTGCATCATCATCATCATCATCATCAACAAAGTCTTCTTCGTCTGCACGTATCGTAGGATCTGTTTGAACTGGCGCATGTACTTGGTGACAAGGACGAGCCGGCTGACGAGAATGCAGCAAACGAGCACGATAACGCCGAGCGACCGCACCTTCAGCGTCAAGATCATCCAAAACTTTCCCGTCCGTAATAAGGCCTTCCTCGACACCGATGAAGGCTTCGTCGTCGTAGATCTCGTCATCTGGCACGTCGGCCATGATGCTGCGTTTTGCCTGCGAGGACAAGCGGATGGTCAACGAAGGGCAAGCCGCGGAATATTACAACAGCTACATCAAACGATGTCCTTGTCTGATTCTACACATGCCCACCTGTGCTTATTTAGGTGAACCGGCCTGCTCGTGTCACTGGTGCGCCGGCGATGTCACATGCATGCCATTCAGCACATCAATTGCTCCACCTAAGCCACGTTTCAAGAACGATCTGGCCACTGCAACTGCAAACATATGGCAGCAGCTCCAGAGCCACGGGCAACACGGTACAGGATGTCTGCAACGATGTCAAGGAGGGCGGTCAAAGCTGCCTCATCGGCATCCAATGTCCAGAGCCCAAATGTGCGACACCGCACAATGGCAAGGCCTAGCACATTTGCAGTCAGGGCTGGTGGCGTGGATGACTGGCGATCGGCTGTGCGTGCACCACACACTGCTAGGTCTGACTGCCAGCCACAGGATGTGCCATATTTCACTCTCTCCGCCAGACAAGCATGAGGGGGGTCACACGCATGTGCATCATCGCAGCCACTGCGCACTGGCTTCGGTCGGAAGCCTCTCTACCGTGAAGCCCGCGTGCTGGTGCCCGTGCATTACAAAAGGCTTGGTGCAGGTAGGGACGCCCTTATCATACTCTTCCTGGTGCTTGCTGCAAGCCGCACTCGGCCGCCCACAGCGTGGCTCGCCTCGCTCTGAACCCTTGCAGCTTTTCTGCGCTTGGCTTGCCGACACCTGACGCAACAGTATACAAATGCATGCACACCCCGTGGCTCCGTGCACATGACAATCTGTGCTGCCAGCGCAGTCATAGCCTACTATTGGCGAATGAGCGGCACAGTGCTCGCCCCGAACGTGGTGACCATGTACCAGGCCGCTTGCTGTCCCGCTTCGCCACTGTGGCCACCCGCACAGCAAGCAGCGATGTGCGGATACGCGCAGACATCACCCTGCATGAGCATGCACTGCTTTGGTCAGTGGCGCAGGACATGCATGGGATCGATGCGTTGGTTGTGGGCCTTGTTCGCTGAAGATCCTACCAGTTTGGATATGAGCTGCGCTTTGGAAGGGTGGGGACCATGTGGCCGGTTGCCTAGAATCCCTTGGGGCGGGCGGCGTCTCTGTCTGACGGCGGGGCCGCTTCAACTTGTGTGCTGGACAGCAGCGACACCTTGCGCTGCGCATGCGATGCCGCCACTTCCGTCCTCTGCAAGTGTGGTGGGTGGTCACAGGGGGTCGCATGCTGGACAGACCGCGTTCAGCACTGCAAAGACGAAAGTATTATTGCACAGCACCTCCTGTAGCAGAAATGCCTTAAAATCCAGGTCCGCTGGGAGATGAATCATCCTGACCATCCGGGCCTGCATCTGGACTGGTGTTCTCAGGGCAGCTTGATGTGACGTGTCGGCAATCAGCTAGCCTCAACATGTCCCACTGGCACCGCAAGCTGTGAGCTGGGTGAGCATCGGCGCACCCTAATGTACATCCACTTGAATTCGATGGGCTTTCCCTGCAGCGTCATGGCACCTTGGTGGAGCCATGCAGTGACATGTCACAGATCTCATGCTGACTCTCAGACAAAGCAGCATGATTCGCGGGCAACAGCTGGGCGTATCAACGGCACGCACCCCTTCCCTTGTAACTATGACCTCTGACAGGAACATACTGCATGATCGAGGGGTAATCAGTGTGGTGCTCGTGTGTCGATCTGCATTGGTTGGCACTGCCTACGAACAGGCATCCACTTTTCCAGCCAGGTGCGCATGCTGGATGTGACAACCTGAACGAGCAGATGAGCAAATCGTACTTCATGAACAGATCCGACACATATAGAGTTCCTCGAACAAACGCTGAGTTGCGGAGCTCCACGATTATGGGGGTGCCCTGCAGAGCGCTTGTGAAACATGCCAGGGACTTGTCCAAGTTGTCAAGGTTCCGTGACTTTTTGCGCCCCGTCCCCAGAGCTTTCCTTTGCGGAACATCGGCATCGCCGTGATCGTCCATATGCACTGCCGAAGGTCACATGCACAGTTGCTGAGTGCTGGGTCTTGCCTTTCTTAGCTCAGTACGTACGCCACCAGGAGCACATTCAGCAACCAAAGGAACAGCAAACGATTCAGAAACTAGTCTGATTCCCCCCTCAGCGCTTTTGAAGAACCTGAAGTGGGACGTCAGGCCTATCAGCGTCGGTCGCTCCGCGGCGCTACAGTAACTGTGCAGCGGCGAGGCACGCGATCGCCAGCTTCAGCAACAGAGAGACAGCAAGTTCGAGCGCTGCGTTTGGATTGCTGTAGCGGAAAAGCATGCCCGGGCATCGCTGTGGTTGCGTACACGCCTGTGCACGGCTCGCTGAGCTCAGTGCCGGGAAGCCGAAGACAATGCATGGTCCCATCGATTTGCACAGATCTGTCGCGCTGCCAACATCCCAGAGGACATTTCAGATATTCAGACATATGAAGCTGCTGCAAGATAGCATGAGCGCAAGTGTTTGAATGATAGCACGCAAGGAATTTTTAATGTAAGCAGCCCCATGGCCGTGGATCACCAGTCCACCGTGGTATGCGTATGCGAATGAAGCCGCGACCGTAACGTAGTATCATCCTGGGCGTGGAACAGGGTCGTTAGTTTTCGCATGGGTGCATCTGCAACAGATAAGGCAGGCCAGAAGACAAAGGGTACCGCCCATGCTGTCGCCGGTGGGCTGGCCGGTGCCTGCGCAAGGCTCATCGTGGGTCCGCTTGACGTTGTCAAGATCCGCATGCAAGTGCAGCTAGAGCCTGTTTCACGTAGCTTGAACTCAAAGTACACGGGTCTCCGGCAGGCCCTTGTGTCCATCGTGAAGGAGGAAGGCGTCAAGGTGAGCCTGAAGCCACAATTTGCTCTGCTACTCGGCCCATGCCGCATGACGTGCTGCGCCAGGTTGCCCTGAGTCGATGCGCCACCCAACAGTTCTCTGCTGCATCGACATACTCCGCTGACGCCTGCATTGCGTGCTCGTGCTGTGGAACATTTTCGTCCGGCAAGCAGAGAGCTGACCCGTCTCATGGGTGCCTCCCGGTGGTTCGTCTGCTGGCCGGCAGCGTGTGAGCATTCACAGTCTTGCAGGGTCTGTGGAGGGGCACAACTCCAGCCCTGGCACTGGTCGTGCCATACTGTGCAGTGCAGTTTGCAGTCTTGAACCATTGCAAGTCAGTGGCAGCATCTAGTGGCATAGACCGGGAGAAATGGGGCACAGCTTTATCGTTTGGAGGGGGAGCCGTTGCCGGTGCAGCAGCCACCGCAGCGTCGTACCCATTTGACCTTCTGCGCACGGTGCTGGCATCCCAAGGCCACCCTCCGGTGTACCGTGGCATGGCAGACGCCGCCGGTGGCATCATGCGCCAGCGGGGTGTGCGGGGCCTCTTCTCCGGCATGGGAATCACCCTGGCAGAGATCATCCCTTACGCTGGGATCCAGTTTGGAGCATATGATGCGCTGAAGCGCGCGTCCGACTCCACGTTGAAAGAGCACGGCTATGCTGAACGCATGACCCCCGCCACCAGTTTTGCAACAGAGTTTGTAGTGGGATTCATTGCCGGCCTGGTCAGCAAGGTGCGAATGCTTGCTAGAAATGGCGCTGGATGTGACAACTCTGCACGTGCAATGTGCTCTTCTTGGACCTCTGCTTGGCAAGATCCTAGCACCCTGACAGCTTGCAGCCCCGCCCCCCTCTCCCCGCACCCTCTCTCACCACTCATATGATGTTAACCTGTTTGCACACCCGTTGTTCAGGCGGTGCCACTGAACTAGACTGGCTGCAGACTGCAACACACCCACTGGACGTCGTCAAGAAGCGCTTCCAAGTTGCGGGGCTGCAGCGCTCCCTGTCGTATGGTGCCCGGGTTCGGCCAGAGACCACTACGGCACTTCGAGCATGCGTGCACCACATATGGCGGACTGAAGGTCTGGCTGGCTTCTTCAAGGGCCTATCGCCATCGCTGCTGAAGGTGTCATGTTCCTGCCACTGCGTGGTTGTGTATTGCTGTTGTGGCCATGTAGACAGATGCTCTGCTAGCATGCAGTTGCCCCACGCCGTCTGCATCAGCCACAAAGGCGTGAGCAGCGGTGTCCCCCGCGTTTGTGTATTCTTCACCACAGCGGAATGTGCAGGCTGCTCCATACTCAGCAGTGACGTTTGCCACGTATGAGTTCTTCCTGGGAATCCTCGCTGCGAAGGAGATCAGCAAGTGATACCTGAAGTAGGCGTCAATGCGCTCACACTGCTGACTGACCCGGCTGAACCGTGAGTCGGGCGGGCATCCTGTGAGTACACGTGGTTGGCTGTTCGCGGTTGGCTGTCCACCGCATCGACCTGTGGCGAACTTCATGTATTCCCGACTGACACAAACTTGTAAGATGCTACCAACTCGTTTATGTGACACCGGGGCTCCTGCCAACGCGGGTGTGCGAGTGAAAGAGCTGCGGTCGCTTGTGGCCATCAGGCGACACATCGCGATGCGTCAGGAACGTATGTTCGTGTCGGCACACTGATAATCAAGAGGGGTGGGTCGCTACTTGGGATCTTAATTGGTGGCATCCTGATAGGTACGGCGTATGCGGTAATCGTAGCTCAAAGATTCATTATGGCATATGCATTGTCATACTCCCGTTTGCAGGAGTTATGCGTCATGCCCATGGAGCGCGAGACATCTGTACCACGCGCTATTGCTCTTCATAAAGTGTTGTAACATCCCCGTAGCCGTTTGCACTTTTTAACGGAGCCTCTGCGCATCTGATGCAAGCTTTCGGATGTCGCATCTCAAATTCCATTTCCGACAACATGTCGCATAAGTAGCCGAGTGTTTGTGGGTTCTGCAGGCCAGCCGTTGCTATTCCAGCCGCTGGTTGTATTTCTTGAATGGCGCATGATTCGCACAGCGAGACGTCTTCGTCTGGATTCAGCCCGCGCGCAGGCGAAAAGCATCACGAACGGTTTGCCTTCTCCAAGCGACGCAGCCGATCCAAGCGACGGAGCAGATCATCTTCTGCTTCCTTCTCTTTCATTGATCGTCCTGAAGACGACTGGGGGAAGACCCCGGAGCAACAGGTGAGCGATGTGCCACAACTGCTGTCATGGCATGATCAGCTGGAGCGCGCATAAAATTGCTGGGATCAGTGAGCGATACTCTGCAGGATGAATCAGTAACAACTCTCCGCGAGCAGCTGTCGCGAGCTGGCGCTCCTGGACCCCATGGTGTGTTGGTCTTCACAACAGCTGCTCATGCAGGTAGATCAACGTGCTGGACCACACTGGCAACATAAATTGAGCAGCAGTCTTATTTGCTGCCGCTTTGTGCCGTGTGCGTCAGCAGAAGAGCCCCTGCCGGAGCCCGACCATGATCGATCGTGTGCAGATTATCACACACTGCTGCGATTCCTTCGCGCCAGAGATTATGACCTATCCAAGGCTTTGGCTATGTACACGAATCACCTGCAGTGGCGCCAGGAAAATGGCGTCGACACAATCCTTGAAGACTTCACTTTCACAGAGCGTACCCCGTACCTGCAAGTGTATCCTCAAGGCTACTTCAACACAGACAAAATGGGGCGCCCAATCACCATCCAGCATCTTGGCAAGATCGAGCCCAAGCGTATCAAGGAAATAACCACCACTGAGAGGATGTTCAAGTACCACATTCAGGAATACGAGCGTTTCTTGAAGCACATTGCGCCCGTTTGCAGCAAAGTGCAGGGCCGTCACATCGACCAGACTTTTGGAATTATGGACGTGAAAGGTCCGTTCTCTAGGTCCTGGTCGTGGAGCACAGTCACACGATCGATGGCATAGCCAGCATATAACAGTTGGTACCCCCTTTGGCAACAATGGTCTTGCTGGGTTATCCGACTGTGTCCATTTGAGTCCAGCAACATTCTTGTGAACATCTACGTTGTGGTGGGGCTTGCACGAAGCCATTGCGCCATTGGACTGCAACCATTGTGAAGCTGTTTTACAGGTGTCACGCTACGGATGATGACTGGTGATGTTCGAAATTTGATTGCCCGTCTCACAGGTATGATGCAGGACCACTATCCCGAGACCCTCGGCGCAACGTGCATCATCAATGCGCCCTTCTACTTCCAAGCCATATGGAGCCTTGTGAAGCCACTGCTGCAGCCTCGCACCGTCAGCAAGATCACCCTCCTTGGCACCAAGTACATGGATGAACTCCTGAAGTATGTGGACGCTGAGAATATTCCTGAGTACATGGGTGGCAAGTGCCGCAACACCCTCCTGGACGATCCTGGTCCCTGGAACGACCCACAGGTGTTGTCTAACCTGGGAATGATCCAAGAGGAGCAGCCCGGGGACGCCTCCGATAAACGGCATTCCCTCAAGAAGACGCAACGCAAGCGACATGCGTCAGCCTTCTCCCCAGATGCGGTATGTGACGAAGCAATGAGCTCCATGTGGTTGAGTGGCGTATGTGTGAGCGGCTCCTGTGCAACTCCTCCTGATTGTGAACCGATTGTGCCCTGTCACGCTGCTTGTCTGATTTTCAGAGATGCTATGCAGGGCAAGAGTGAGGTGCAGGCTATCGGTGATGCAGGATCGGACATTGATGTGAGCCTGCCGCCAATCCCCACGAACGTCCGCCCTGATGCTCTGGAGATGAGCAGCGCCTCCAGCGGCGCCGTGCACTCACCAGCGCCTCTGCTACGTGCGATCCTTTCCCAATGTTTGCGGAAGGACTTGGGCATGTGTGACACTCACTTGCGTGCTGGTGTTGCAGGAAGGCTGCAAGCACTGGAGCAAACTCTGGCTTCGTCAGGACTTCCGGATTCATGTCATCTCAGCCTGCCATCTGAACCTCCCCAGTCCCTGATTGGACGTGTGGAGCTGCTTGAGTCCAGTCTGGCGCAAATTGTGCAGATTCAGGTGTGCATCTAATGCATTCAATCAAACGCACAGTTGCAATGTTCCTTGTAGGCATCATGTCAGGTTCGTAATGTGTTGCAGGAGGGCAAGATTCGAGATGCAGTGAAGCAGGCACAGATTGAAATGGCCACAGATGAGGTCAAAGGCAGAGACGGTTCTGGATGTTGTTGTATAATGTGAGTCTGACATAAGGCGCTGCAGATATATGTAAAGTTTAGGCATTATCTGCGGATCAGATGATGCGCATGGTTTCATTTGGCACCAAGCCCTGAAACCCATTCGTTGCCTTGACGATGCAAAAATCTTTAAAATGCTACTTAGGAGCTTTTGTTGTCATTTGTGCGGAAAAAGTTTGCGATTCCATGCGTTCTACGGATTTGACTGCGTTCAGCCACATGACGCGGGGATCTAGTCCGTTTTTTTTGTGGGGGATGCGTGCCCCTGTCAGTTGACTTCTTGGCCATGAGATACAGTTCAGACCGTATCTCACTGGGCATTTGAGCCAATGTCAGTGCATCCACGGCCACTGCACTGCATTCTGTACCTAGGACCCCATGACAAGCTGATGCTGTTCTGCTTGGGTCTGGCAGATGCTGCTGTGGGTCAGCAGACGGACCCACAATCTGAGTGCAAGCACCCACACTGTCCTCCTTCCCGCCACACAACAGGGCCACGGCAGGTGACATATGACCTGAATTTGGCGTATCGTCGCTGTGTTGGCCAGTATTCGCTGCATCCACACGACAGCCCGGTGCACCAGCTGACACTGCATCATTTGGGACGAGTACATCCTGACACACTTCTGGAGAACGTGGACGTTGCATGTCGGATGGCATGCACACCCGAGTGCTCCCTGTGGCTACGCCGAGATCGGCAGGCCTCTCCTCCAAACTGGCGTTCAACATTGGTACACATGCTTGTGCACCGGAGTCTGGCAAGGGGGCTTGGGCCACTGGTGTGCCGCGCGCACAGACTCCAAACAATGTTCGCAGGCTTGCAGTTTTTGCAGCAGAGCTGTCAAATGCGCTCGCCACCAAGGACAGCCCCGTCAGTGGGAACGTGCTCGGCTCGCCTGCGGCACGGGCGCTCATCAGCTGGCACGCGACTCGTGCCACCGTGCCGGCACTGTGCGACGGCAGAGGCGCGCCCTTGGACTTATGTCCGGTCGGCGAGGACATGTGGAGCACAAGCCGAGTGGCCCGGCGGCCGTGCTCCTCTGCGTCCTCTTCCAGCCGCTCATGGATCTCCTGTGCTAGGTTCTGCAGCCAGTGCTGTGCCTGCATGCCACGTGTCCGGGGTGCGTGAAGTGGTCAAGCAAAATGCGCATGTGCAGATGCGCATCAGAACAGCTCGCCTGGCAGGTAAGAGTACTGCGCACATGGCAGCGGAGGCGGAGGGCACACCGTCGAAAGGGTCTTGATCTGAAGGTGTGCTGTGAACGATTTTCCGCAGCCGACAGACTTGGGAGCGAGGCGCGGCTGCACTGGGTCCCTGTCAACACCACGGCACATGTCATGCAACCACCTGCCAGTGTCTTCGCCGAATGTCGCATGCAGCCGCTGCATGGGCACATGAGAGAGCTCCCCTGCAATCATCGTCTACGTTCACATGCATGGTAAGGCTGACAGCATGTACCTGACTGACTGCGTGTGCCTGCCTGACATTATGCAGCTGAGGTAAACTTTGCGAGTCAAACGTGTGCGCGGTGGCGTAACCCAGGGCGCACCAATCGTGGTAATGCTCAGGTATCTCTGCACCTTGTCTCCCAGCTGTCCCCCGAGCCCCCGCAGCTTTGACAGGGGCAGATCGTGCAGCAGCTCTGCCACAGATGATGCGGGCAGCACCGTCTGCTGGTTTGGCTTATTCAACCCGCTGCACAGCTTTGCCAAGAGCTTCGAGTGTGCGACCCCTGCGGACAGTGTGAAGCCGAGCGTGGCATGCACTTTAGCCCGCTTCTCTGCGACAATCTGTGATGCATGTGCGAGCAAGGCATCAGCCGCAGACCAAGCACTGACTGGCCTCGAGTACCAGTCCTCCGCTGTCAGTGGCACTCCGGGGTCTAGCCCATCACCGCTCTGCAGCACGCACTCGGTCGGACACAGTCTGTGGCCACCAGGTCAGCTTCAGCCAGTCGCACCAGTCCATGCAGTCAGGTGAACTAGCCCAAATTCTCGAGTTTCAGCTGCCCCAGTGGGTGCTGCATGAGTCGATGTGGAAATCTGTGCGCACCTGGCATCCGACATGCACCTGATCCAAGCCAGCAGGCAGTGCCTGTGCCCATGCCCGCTGTTGTTTCCGCAGTCTTTCTCTCGCTGCATCTGTGACATCCAGGTAACTCTCGTCAATACTTGCCTTCTCGCAGATAACCTCTGCACATACATGCAAGCCTCTCAGGGCAGCTGTGATCATGACAGCATTTGAACAGGAGCTGCATGTACACACACCACACTCCCCATCAGGCTCCGAGAGGATCGCAAGAACAGCGGCCCCGTTCCGCCTGTACGATGTCAGATCAGCTTTGCCATTTGAGGTGGGCACCTGCACCAGCTGCAAGCTGGGGCACAGTTGCCTTGCCTCTGTGCCACGCATGTTGCGCTTGACACCCAGATTTCGCGCTTCTCCATATGAGAGAGCAATGATTGATCCGTTGCTATCGTTAAACACACGATCCTCATCTTCTCTGTATGTTTTCAGGTCTCCAAAAGGATTGTATTGAATGACTGCAATTGACAGGCCACGCAGCTGCGGGTGTGCCTTCTCCTCAACCTGAGCATAGAATGCATCAAGATCCACATGACATATGGCCCGAACTGTCCGTAGTTCAGCGTCGATATCAAATTTGCCTTGGTAGGTAGCCATGTGAGCCCTGCCAGGCTGCACCAGGAAGCCAAGATGCACAACCACTGAGGTGTTGAGAGGTGTCAAGGTCGACAGTGGACTTGCGCGAAGGTTTGCCGCTCTGAACGTCAGCCCTGCAGTACTGCATGAAGGTATTGCAAACTCTTGTCTGAGCTCGAAAATCTTCTGTCTCCACACGCTTCACAGTGTTGACATCACTGTTTTCCAGCTCACGACGGTGCTGCACCAATACCATGATCACGAGCGAGAAAGAGGCATAGAAGATGCAGCCCGACACACCGAGCCGCCGGTATTGGGAAAAAGAATTCGAGTTTTACAGCCGTGAGCGAACGTAGACATGTGACACACCGCCCACGTTGGCACGCCCCTGTACACGCAGATCCACCCAGACTACGCAAAGGTAGAAACCAAAGGCCCACTCTTTCGGACTGTGGTCAGTGACCTATGTTGGCGCGGGCCGAACTCAATTTGTAGCCTCGGGCCCGATCCTTCTACTAAGCGGAGCTCCGGCACCCCTTCAGACGGGCTGATTCAGTCCCGCGCTGATACCAGTCGCCAGTTGCACAACTTATGTGTTTGAACAGGTGTGTTGCTTGCATGCACTTCGCTCGTCACGTGCTGTCCGCTAACGTCACGTTCGACAGGTCGCAGCACGAGATAACGCAGCTGCAGCAGGGTGCGCAACATCACACAGGAAATTGTTGCGCCCTCTGGCAAATAAACCTGACCTATATGCTCAAGTCTGCGGGTGTCGGATGATTTTTTTTTCAGAAATAGGTAGTCAACGCCGCACTGCTTCTTGCCAGGTGTTTCATGGTTGTGTCGCAATCGGAAGTAGCATTGCGTCCATACCACGTCACATTTATGGCTGACACAAAGCAACCTGTGTCAATATCTCTACGTTTGGATAACGGTGATTGCATACGCGCCAGCGTCGGGGACCGCGACCGCTCAGCGCGCTATGTCAGCATCACTCAACGCATCGAGTTGGGGCAGTTGTCTGCAGAAGAACAATCGAAGCAACTGGACGAAATTGCACATATTTATCAGCGCCTCTCTGACTGTGCGGGAGCACAGACGATAGGACCATCTGTCGGACGCACCACGGCGACACAGGTGTGGCCTCGCTGCATGGTGGGTGCAGCTGCTTGCGACATGCTCCACTGGATTCTCAGCATACATAATGCTATGATGATGAATCGGTAGTGGATGGTTTTGGCCAGGAGTTCTGACAGCCCCAGCTGTACGTGGACCATTTCGGCATGGCCCTCCGGCGCACTGTTGCTGTTATACGGGCAGCGCAGAAGTCCGGTCAACACAAATCATTTAACACTCCCCAATGTGACTGCGAGTATGCATGTTGGTGCAGGCACAGACGGCCACCAAGTCAGCTGGCCAGAATGCAACCCATTTGCCAGCTGCTGCACGCATCACACCTCCAACTGCACCTGCGCGGCCGAAGCCCAGCGCCAGCAAGCAGATCTCTCAACCGGTAACGAAAACTGAGAGCGTCCAGACAGCTTCTCACAGGAACGCAGGCAAGAGAATGACTGCAGCTGTCAAGCGTGCTTTGAAGGTGGCTGTGGATGCAGTATGGAAAGCTGACACGTTTGGTGTATTCAAGCTGCCTGTAACGAAACGTGTGGCGCCAGACTACTACCAAATCGTTAAGCATCCTATGGACCTCAAGACGGTGAGGCAAAATCTGGACAAAGGTGCTTACGAGGATGAACACGCTTTCAAGCATGTGCGCATCATTCCTGTGTGAAATGTAAGCTGCACAATTCTGCAATGCGATGTCGTGCTGTTGCATCATGTATTCATATGTGCTCTGCAGGACATGGATCTCATATTCTACAACTGTGAGCTATACAACGGTCTGACAAGTCAAGTAGGAAAACATGGTGTCGTGGTTAAACGAGCGTGGCTGAAAGCTTGGGAGCAGAGTGGATTAGATCGGTCGCCAAAAGCAGGTGTGACTTTCTCTCCAAGCCTTCTGCCCATACTGCAGCCTTTCACATTACATACGTCAGCCGTGGGGAAGATGCAGCAGAGTGCTACCTTGCTGAGATGCTGTGGTTGCGTGGCCAAGTCTTAAAAGGATGATCATGCGTCAGGTCGTGCTGGTACCGGCAGCCTCAGGTTGCATATACAGGATTCGAAATTTTACATCAAGATTGCGATCTGGCATGCAGGTGCTGAGGCGCCAGCTGTCCCACGGGAACCGAAGGCCCCCAAGCGGCAACTGCCTGCTCCACCTGCACAGCCAGCACCAAAGGCCGCACGTGCCATGCCACCACAGCCTCAGTTGGCCGCACAGATGTCCGTGCAGGCCTCCAGTGGGCCAGCTGCTCCGACGCGGCCCCCACTGACATCTGCGCAGCCGCCACCACAGCCGAATGTCTGGGCCCAGCATGTCATACAGCGCAACATGCCACCGACTAAGCAAGGCCCTCCACAGTCGAAAGGAAAATTCCCGGAGCAGCGGTCTGCAGAGCTGTTTGAGTGGATTGGTGAGAGTGATGACAAAGCTCAGGATGACGTCCTCACATTCCTGAACTCTGTGGGTTGTAACCTCCAGGCTGGCCCTGATGAAGAGGTCGAGCTCGATCCCGAGGCCCTGTCAGACGAAGTCTTGTGGCAGCTGGACGAATGGTGCCAGCAGCGCAGTGGCGGGAAGTACAATCCCGAAAAGGTTCCGAGGCTCAAGCAGCCCCTGCTGTCTTTGGCCCCAGCGGATGATGAAGAAACGGACGAAGATTGAAGCCTGGCATCAGTGTTCCTAAATTCACTAGAATCTGCTTCAGCTCTGAGGATTTGTGCACCGCAGTGCATGTCCTTGCAGGTCTGCTGTTGGTTATACTGTGGTTCCACCTGAGCAGTCATTGCTGATGTGGCAGAGTATCAGACACACTTTTGGTCTCTGTGTGACCCCACAAGAATAAGCCAGGCCCGCTCCTGTAGGTGAATGTTTCTGTATGGGGACCTGGGTGGTGAATCGGTGTCATGACGGGGCATGGCTGGGTCTACATGTAGATGAGCCGCCACCTCCTGTGCCCAGCTGTTGAGCAGGGACATTTCCCGACCTTGCAAGCGCAACTTGCATGTAGGGGTTGTGCATCAAGAAGAGTCATTGTAGCCAGGATGATGCACAGATACCTGCGTGGCTCCTTGCACACCTGCTTGCAATAGCTTGCAATGGCTGTAGAACATAGCGCCTACAATACATCAGTGAAATACATGCTCACTACACTGTACTGACCTTCCATATCCGTGAGCATGAATCTTATTTGCAATTCATCGCCATCCTTTACATACTCATCACACCCAGAAATTGAGTACAGCCTCCCAACCTTGCCCAAGTGGCCTGTGCCATCACATGTGAATCATTCTCACAGAGACCGACGCGCTGTATATCGCACCAGCTGTACTGCATAGCCCCCCGGATCAAATGCTTTAACATCCGCCATCGAAATCAGCAAGCCCACCTCCGATCCTGCTCTGAACAACAATTCACTGCTACACTTAGTCCCCCAGAAATAACATTCTGTTGTACCTCAAGAATGCCACCAGGGCGATGGTGACAGAACCTGCCAGCCCTGTCGAGAGCAGGGTGACGCCCAGAAACCACCCGTTCGCGTCTTCGAGGCCGGATTTCAGGTTCATGCCAAATATTCCTGCCATCATGGCAATGAAGCTGAAGCCCGCAGTGATCAAGGTGATGAGGAGCTGTCCAGCGAATAAAGCATTCCTCTTCTTGTCCAGATCAACCTGCATTCACATCACCAAGTTATTCGTTGCCCGTGGTCTGTAATGACCCACCTCGCCACACCAAGACATCCCTCGACCAACGATAGCTTGAGCACCTGAATGTCATCCTGCAGCAACAGACGTAACGTCAGCTGCGCAGTTCCAAATGCTGTGGCAGAAGAGAGTCACGGCGCCCCACACATCCTCAAGACCAGGGATGAGAGCACACCTGGAAGTCTTCAATGAACTCGGAGAGGTCGCCCAGCTGAGCCATGTAGTAGTCCAGCTGCAGCGAGTACGCCTCCAACATATTCTCCACGTCCTACAGCACTCAAAACAGGCATTCATGCACTATGACCGTACTCGAGGACCCCCGCAGTTGCCAGACACTCGCTCTGCCCGTCTTGATCAGCGCACCGTGTCCAGGCGCTGTGTTCATGGGCAAGCACAAAGCGCACCTGGATGTCATGCGGGTTGACAGCCGCATTGGCTTGCTCAGCCTGCAGCTTCAAGTCCAGCAGGTGGTTCAGGATCTCAGTCGAGCGGCTCGAGCTGGAGGTGGCAGACTCGCTGCGCTCGATGGCAGGCCGCCCAGGCGACGCCTCCTGCGCCTGGGCCGGCGCCCCCTCGGCCGAGTGGGGTGTCTGCACGCTGGCCAGCTGTCCCGTCCACCCCACGCCAGGGAGCCCCTGTCCTCGTCCAGACAGCCCTGCCGTCATCGACGCACCATGTGGCATTGAAGGCGCCGACGCGTTAGCCATCGACAGGCCAACGCCTGCACCCGCAAACACGCAACTCGCAACCCCTCTCCCCGGCCAGCCCCGGCGTCACACGGCCGCCGCACTCATACAAGCCAGGCAGCACTGAGCCCTTGCCGGGAGGTGGCCAGCGGGGCTGCAGGCGCTGGAGCAGCGGGTTCAGCCGGGCGTCACGGCGTGGGCCGGTGCACAGCATGACACAGCGTGCAGTGCACCGCTGTGGCGCAGGGCGCGCACCGCTTTGCAGCCGCGGCAAGCGCAGGTACGCCATGCGTGCGGCCTCCTCGTTCGGGTCCTCCACGGGCACTGCCGTCAGCTGCACTGCCTCCGCGTCGGTGCTGAAGCTGCGCACTGAGTGCAGCTCCGCAGCGTCAGCCGTCGCCGTCGCCCGCCGCTCCGAGGTAGAGGCCTGCCGCCGCCCGGCCTGCCGCTGCGGCAGCATCGTCTGTGACTGCCGCAGCCCGCGGCCCGCGGCCGGCGAGCCGACCGGCAGGACAGTGGCAGTTGCGGCGCGCTCTGGTGTGGTCGCCCCGGACTGCGGCCGGCTGGCATGGATGCGCGTTGCAGCGGCGCCTGCTCCGCGGACGGCATCCCAGCCTGCACACAGCACAGCCTCCTCCACTCAGACAGATTGCACAACCTCTTGCTACAGAGCCCACGCGTGTTTGCCAGCGCCGTGGTGCCACCCTGTATCCACATGAATCCGCAACCTTTCCTGACAAGGCGGTGACACAGAAGACAAGCCACGATGACTGTGCTTGCCCCCTGGACACCTCTTGGGGTGCACGCACCATGCTTCCCGATGCGAGCGGCGCGGCGAGCGCGCTGGCCGATCACAACCCGGTCCGGGATGGACGTGGCAGGCTCCAGGGACTGGCTGGCCGCCGGTGGCCCGGGTGCATCGTCGGTGGAGGGCCGCAGGTCGACCTCCATGGAGCGGGCCTGCGTCGCGCCGGACGCACCACGCCGGGGGCCCAGCACCCTGCTCGCCACACTCGCCACCGCCTCGGGCCCCGCCTCCTGCGCACCCTTTGCCGTGAAAGGCGAAGGCAGCGGCTCCGTCCTGGAACGATGTACACTGGGTCAAGCAGGCGTGCCTTTCACGGTGTTGCCGCACAGCCACACACCTACCACTGGCACACAGCATCTGCCCGTCCAGGCGCAGCACGATGCCAATTATTGGGGGTAGCCAGAGTTGCAGGACACACCTGCTGTCTGGCGGGCCCACGCCTATCGCAAACGGCCGGTCCGATGCCCCCAGTGCATGTACGCTGTCGGCGCCCTCTCCCTCCGGCTTCTCCGGCAGCCCCTCGAGCACACGCACTGACCTGCCCTGCGCAGGGTCGGACACATCTACAGCCATAGCGCTCACCGCGCTGCCAAACCCTGCGGGTGCCGCGACTGCAGCGCCCTCACTGCCAGATCGGCTTGCAGTGCCTGTCCACAGCGGCTGCACGTCAGGCTCTGGGGGTGGCGGCAACGGCGGCGATGGCATGCGGCCCGTGCTGCCTGCGGGGGCCTGCGCTGCGGGGGCAGACGCGCTCGCGCCCTCGTTCTTTGCAGGCCGGACGTCGTCAAATGACACCGTGCCCCGCCCGGGCTCAGCCGACTGTGTGTGCGTGTGGGAGCGGGAGGGCATGAACGTTGCCGTCTGCCCTTGCTGAGCGTGCGCATCATTGAGGCTCCCGCGCCACGCCGGCACGCTGGCGCTAAGCGTCCGCGTGCCCTGCAGCTGCGCGGGCGCCGTGGAGAGAACATGCCGGCGCTGTAGGTACATGTCCTGCACAATGCGCCGCTGTCTGCCGCTGCCCGCGCACTAATCCTGAACGCCCCGCCATGGCCTGCACTCAGCCACGGCAGGCGTCCACTGTGGGCGCTACACAGCGCGCACCCAGTCTACCAGCGCGTGGCACCAACAGGTGTCCCGCAGACAGCCGCGAGCACGTGCCTAGCAAGATGACCCACATGTTGCCACATCCCACACTGCCAGCAGCCACATGGCAGCGGGAGCGTGCATGGAGGGGGGTCAGAGCCACACCAGCATGTCGGAGTCATCATGCATGACATCCTCCAGCTCGCTCTTGAACTTGCCGACGCGCGACGACAGCTTGACCGCCTCGGAGCGGATCTCCTTCAGCTCCTCCAGAATGCTGTTCCCTGCAGGCTGCACTGCCACCGCGTGTCAGCCCGCTCGGCCCCGTTCTGTGACTGCTACAGAGCAGCGTCACGCATGCAGCGCTGCAACGGGCACGCACTCGGACTGACACCGGCGGCGCTCCAGCACCACGGCCAGGCTATCGCTGTGTGGCGCCGCACGATGTCAGTGAGCTGCATGTCTGCTGACGTGGCATGCTGCGACAGGAGTGTTTAAACGCAGGCCATCCACGGCGGAGGGGGGGAGAAGGCGGACCACGGAGGCCTGCAGGACAGCCATGCGGGATGTGGCTGAAGCGACGACGCCGCGGACCTCCACGCCCATGAGGCTGCACGCCTCGTCCAGCGCCGTCTCGAGCATGCGAAGTTCGAACGGCAGGTGCCAGTGGTCACCGGCGCGGCGATGCGCGATGCCGGCGCTCGGCGAGTCTGCTGCCGGGCCCACGCTTGACATGTGGCGCAGGCTCACAGTCAGCTTGTCGTTGACGTCTGGCTCCTCGGTCAAGACGAACTCGTCGTCAACGCGGCCGCTGCTGAGAATGGCGCACTGCACAGGGCGGCGCCACCGTCTGCAGGGGGCCACTGGGTTCACCGCAACCAGCCACAAAGCGTCTGGCCAGGTGGGACAGGCTTCGGGTGGGATGAGTCACAGCACAGGCATGCCCTGAGGCACCGGAGCACGGCCGTGCGCAGGGCAAGATCTGAGTCAGGTATCTGCCGGGGCACACCTCGCATCGGGAGATCAGGACCCGGACTGCACCAAAGTTGGCGAGGATGGCATGCTTTCGCACCAGAAACGACACTGGGATGGGCACGGGCACCCAGGGGTCCAGCAGGCGCAGGTCGCGTTGTGGGATCTGGAAGCGTGCTGCTAGCTCCAGCCGGCTTGCCTGCAGCACTCAGCTGTGCATGTCACCGGCGTGTGTGAAGGTGTCAAGCTGGCGCCTACATTGCATGGATGACGCCACTGGGTTGTTTGGTGTGATGCTGCTGTTGGACTGTGCAGTGCTTGGTGGTCGTGGCGACGGTCACACCTGGACTTGATGCACCTCCCCCGTACTTTTGACTAATACCAGGCATCGTGGAGCTGAGAGGTCCAGGATCTCATAAGACTCCATCCTCAACGCATCACGCGTCGATGAAGACCCTTCGTATGGTTCAGACACTTTCCCGTTGTCCGCGTCATCGTCGGATGTGGTATTCACAGCGATTGCACTATCGTCCCTAGCCTGAGGCAGATCCAGGAATCTGAATGCTCTGATCCGACCACGCGGCATGGTTTCAGTTTTATCGCTGCTTCAACGCATGACAGCCTGGGTAAGGGGCGCGCAGCTCTGTTTCTACAGCACCGTCAATTAGCTTCAGCAACATGAGTTTGAGTCAACAGACACATCTGCAACTCCGTGGAATGTCCGAGGTGCTTTGTACGACGTGATCAGGGGGACATGCTCATCGCCAGGAGATAGCTGCGCCAGTTCGATCGTGGCGCAAGGGCCATGTCGTCTGGACGCCAGCAGGTCACGAAAACGTGTGCAATTTAAAATTGTACAGCTGTCTTGCACCTCTCGAAGCCTTTGTTTCTGCGTTATTGGGTGATAAAATGCGAAAGCGCTTCCCAGCTCGACAATGGCACGCAGGCGTTTAAAACAGAACGCAGCCAAGCCCGTTCGCTCAAGGCAGTTGAAGCGATCACAGCTTGAAACACAAGAAGTTGCAGAGCTTGACAAGGTCATTCAGGCTGGCGCCCCAGCACGCGCAGCAGATCGTGCTGAGGCAGGGCAGGCGCCAGCTGAAGATTCGTCATATGCGCAAGCACGCAAATTCAGGGATCTCCCAATTTCCAAGAACACCATTAAAGGCCTGGCTGATAATGGCTTCAAGTCTCTGACCGCTATCCAACGTGCCTGTATACCTCATGCGCTATGCGGGAGAGACATCTTGGGAGCAGCGAAAACTGGGTCCGGGAAGACGCTGGCATTCCTCATACCGGTATGACAGTATGCAGCTGCATGCGTGCAGATCAGTTGTACGCACATGTTCAACGGGTGCGCGCGTAGCACCATCAAGCGACTGAGCAAGGCGGTCTCTCGAACGCAGGTGATAGAGGCCCTTTACCGAGCAAGATGGACAGAATACGACGGTCTCGGTGCTCTGGTCATATCTCCTACTCGAGAACTTGCCCTGCAGATTTTCGAGGAGTTGCGAAAGGTAGGCAAGTACCACTCGTTCAGCGCTGGATTGCTCATCGGCGGAAAGAGCGTCGACGACGAGGCGAAAAAGATAAACAGTACGGGAACATAAACTCTCACGCCACTGCGCCGCCACCGTTCAGCGTGACACTCGGTCGGAATTGCAGGCATGAACATCCTGGTGGCTGCACCGGGCCGGTTGCTTCACCACATGGACAGCACGCCCGGCTTTGAATGCAGCAACATCATCTGCCTCGTGCTGGATGAAGCAGATCGATGCTTGGACCTAGGCTTCATGGGCACCATGGACGCCATCGTGGCCAACCTCCCTAAAACCAGGCACACCATGCTTTTCAGTGCAACACAGGCCAAGAAGTGCGCTCCCATGCCAACCCACGCAGAAAGCTGGAATCCACACGTGCCAAACTCGTGCCAAAGCGGGGGTTGCGGCTGCAGGGTCAGTGACTTGGCAAGACTCAGCTTGAGAGATCCAGAGTACATCTCGGTGCATTCTGAAGCGCCCACCCCCACGCCACACCGCCTCAAGCAATTCTATGTCACGTGCGAGCTCCATTCAAAGTTCGACACTCTGTGGTTTTTCATCAAGACCCACCTGAAGAAGCGCACCATTGTCTTCCTTGCGACATGCAGGCAGGTGCGCCCCTCCACCCTCTGCTCTCCACCAGTGCAACCAGATTCCTTGACGGTCAGCTGCAGCAACCCGACATCTGCGCGCTCAGCTACGACGCCGTGTTGGTCCAGGTCAAATTCGTGTATGAGGCGTTCCGGAAGCTCCGACCGGGCGTCCCGCTGGCAATGCTGCATGGCAAGATGAAGCAGACCAAGCGCATGGGGGTGTTTTACAGCTTCAACCAGAGCAAGGCGATGGTCCTCTTTGCGACAGACATCGCCGCACGCGGCCTCGACTTCCCAGATGTGGACTGGGTCGTCCAGGCAGACTGTCCTGAGGACACAGACGCCTACATCCACCGGGTCGGCCGCACCGCCCGCTTTCAGGCCTCCGGCGAGGCGCTCCTCTTCCTGCTGCCCTCAGAGGAGCAGGCCATGCTGGCCGCGCTGCAGGAGCGCCGCGTGCCGCTGCGCCGGCGGGTGCTGGCGGCGGCCAAGGTGACGCCAATCCGCGGCGCCCTGACGGCACTGCTGGCCCGGTCGGAAGACCTCAAGGCGGTCGCGCAGGCGGCCTTTGTGTCGTACATCCGCAGCGTCTTCCTCAACCCCAACAAGGCCATCTTCGACCTCGCGAAGCTGGACGCGGACGAGTTTGCAAGCAGCCTGGGCCTGCCGACGGCGCCGCGGCTGCGCATGGTCAAGAAGCTGCAGCGGCAGTCGGCGCAGGCGGGCCAAAAGCAAATAGGTACGGACCAAAGTGCCGGAGACAGCGGCGCCGCTGCCTCAGAGGAGGCAGCTGGGGCAAGAGAGGCGTCAGACGGCAGTGGGCGTGTCAATGGGGCTGACGGCGGCGATTCCATGGACGACGCTGCGTCTTTGGACCAGGTATGTTTCCGCACCCTGTTGACTTCGTGCATGTGTGCATGGACGCACAGACAGGTATGGGGTGGAGTTTGAGGAAGAAACACTGCAGGGGGGGACGAGGGATGGCGCTGGATCAGGCGGGGATGACGAAGACGGAGCCGGCGGCGCTGTGGCTGCTGAATCGGACAGCGAAGACGAGGAGCTGCTGGTCGTGGCGCGGCGCGACGTGCTGAGCTCGCTGGTTGGGCCTGCAGACGCCGGGGAGGATCGGCCGCCGTGCGTCTACTCTCTCTAAGTTTCCCCGCATGTAGACTAGTGGACTGTAATGGTGTCGCCCCACAGCAGGTGTTGTCAGGCATAATGTTCTGCAGAGATGCGACGCGTACGCCTGCAACATCCAAGAAGAAGATGAAGATCAAGCCTGGTAAGGGTACCGGCACCAAGGTCGTGTTTGATGCTGATGGCCGGCAGCTGGACCCGCTTGAGGCGCTGCAGAGCGATTTAGAGGGCCCTAAGCATGCGTCCGCAACGCACCGGTTTGAGACTGAGCGGGAGCGCATACGGCAGCGTGATGCGGAAGACCGGGTGGTGGAGAAGCGCAGGCGGCAGGAGGTCAAAGCCCACAAGAAGGCGAGGGCTCGCGAGGCTGAGCAGGAGGAGGGCGGTGAGGGTGCGATGGTCACGCTGGGGGGACCCGGGGACTCGGGTGAC
Source organism: Ulva mutabilis (assembly GCA_900538255.1). Lineage (NCBI taxonomy): Eukaryota > Viridiplantae > Chlorophyta > Ulvophyceae > Ulvales > Ulvaceae > Ulva > Ulva mutabilis. The sequence goes on along the minus strand of UNSF01000015.1, from coordinate 364,375 downwards.
GGGGACCACAGCGACAGCGGCAGCGGGGAGGCGGAGGACGGGACAGGCACCATGCATGCACCGACAGCAAAGAGGCGGCGAATGAGCGCGGCCTACAGGGGCATGGGTGACGACTCCGACAGCGGCTCGGATGTGGCTAACGGGCAGGCCGCTGTGAAGCAGATGAGCGTGGCTGAGCAGGAGGCCCTTGCACTCAGCCTGTTGCAGGGCCCGTGACAAGTTTGCAGTGTTCCATGATGTAATGATTCTGCTCTGACGTTCCCAAAATCGATTTAGACAGTTCTCATAACGGGCAGTGTGATGAATGAATCTGGTGGAACTTTCAAACACCAGACAGCTGCTAGCGTGCACTGATTTGGGCGTGCGCCTTCGACTGCAGCCACCACGGCCCCTGCCCGCGCTCCACGTCCAACGCATTCATGCCGAGGATGATGCAGGCGATGCCTGGATGCAGCCACCCCGGCCGGCTGGCCTGCTCGTGCCCGGCCCACTCTACATACCACCCCCCCGTCTCGTAGTCTCGGGTCCGGGGTGGAATGAACCAGAACTGTGGGTCCGGCAGCCATGTCCGCGTTGCTCGGAACACCACCTGCACGCCGCATGCTGTGTCTGATCGTCACAGCACAGCATCACCGCAACCAGGGCAACAAGCGCAAACCAGGCAGAGCGGGCGGGTGCCGTGGGTAGCCGTCCGGCACGGTGAACTGGCTCTGGAGGACTTTGCCATCTCGCGGAAAGGAGGGTGCTGGCACACCGGAGCGCACCTTGCGAGCGGCCATGGAGAAGATGGCGGTGTGCAACACGCCGGGCGTGGAGTGGGCCATGATGGTGTGTGTGTGCCGGCCCTGAGCGTCCGCCACCATGTCCCCTAGGATGAACGCCTGGACCTCCCGCGCATCCGCACTCACCAGCTCCACCCATCCCCCCACCCCATCACCCCCATCTTGAACGACCCCCACAATCTGCACACCTCCACTTGGTCTCACACCAACAGCGCTGCCTGTGCCTCTTCTCGAAGCACAGCACGCTCTCAGGGGCGGCAAGCTGGCCGCACCTGGTCCTCCCCCGACAATGAAAATACAAGCTCGCGTGCCGCGGGCACCGCAGCAGGCGTGGCCTCAGCGCTGGGTCCTTCGTCCACGCCTGGCTTCAATGACGCCTCCAGCGCCCGCAGTTGAGCGTGCCCCCATGCCGCCCACCGCAGTGGCGTGCTGGCCGGCGCGCGCACGTGCCGAGCCGCCGCACCGCTCGTTAGCTGGGCGCACGGATCCACCGCAGATCCTCCATCTGCAGCATATCACAGCAATTGGCACCGAGATTCCACTGTCGTGCAACGCCCGGTGCCTTGGGAACCAAGCTCAGGGCATACCTGGGCTATGGGCGTGGCAAGCCGCTGTGGGTGCTGCCTCTGCAGCGCGGCTGGTGCTACCATAGGTTGTGCTACTGCAGGGGCTGCCTGGCGGCTCTGCGGCAGGGAGGGTAGCTTGCTGCGTGCAGCGCACGCTGCCAAGCAGGGTGCGGCCAGACACCAGCTGCAGGAGGTCTGCGGCCAAGGGGTGCGAGCGGTGCTCCGCCTCGAAGGCCGGCGGCAGGTGCTGCGCGGGCACGTGTGAGATGTCTGGGCCGTAGTACACCTGGTGCAGCGACGTCTCGAGCTCCCGTGCGAGGCGCAGCGCGGCGGGGGCGGCTGGCGAGGCTGCCGCCAGCGGCGCCAGGGCAGCCTCAGCGGACGCGATGGCCCGCCAGTGGCTCGGGCTGAGGGCCTCCCAGAAGCTGAGGTCGTACGACGCAGCCGCACGCGACCTGCACTGCTCTCCACGTGAGTCTGCGGTCGGCGCCGATATAAGAGCCCTCCAAAGCCGTTGAATGTGGATACACTAGCGCATGTATCGGGTGATATGTGTCGGGTCATGCGCACTGCTCAGTGCTGGGCTGCGGTGGTGACACCAAGGAGAGTTCGTGCCAGCAATACAATGCGCGTGGACAGCTCGTGCGAATGATTGTGGTTCAAGCGCTTGAACCCGTACATGGCAGATGGTGTCATTACAGGGCGCCAACGGGTGAAAGGTTTGAAGAGCCTCGGCCATGCGTGCCTACCGCCAAGCCTCACCTGAAGGCCATCGTGTGGGCGGCCTTGCGCAAGCCGGGGGCGGCGCTCGTGTCCAGGGCGAGCTCGTGGCAGCGGCGCGCCTTGGGGTCGCTGAGCACCTGGTAAGCCAGCAGGCACCTCCGAAAGCGCTGCTCCGCTGTGGGGTCCGCACGGTGAAGGTCCGGGTGGCACGTCCGCGCAGCCTGCACTGCGGCCGGCCCCGATCAAACCGCGCCCAGACATGTCCTGCCACTGGGGCAGTGTTGACAGAGAGCATTTGCGGAAAACACGAATGGTTGTACATCGACAACACGTTCACGTGCATTGCAGCATTCATGGATGCTTTCGTGGGGATACTGTAGGTGCTTGATTGATGAGTTGTTCAAACACATGCCTTGGACTATCACATGTCACCGTCATGAGAGGCAGCCTGCCGAGGGGAGTTCGCGAAAATGGTATCGATGGTGCAGCACGTTCATGCAGGAAAGCACTCCGCGATGTGTATGCCGGGCATGACATCCACACAGGTGCTGAATGTCGTCACTGCGCCTGTCACTGCTAGGCCATCTGGCGTGGGCCGCTCCAAGCACTGAAATTGATAGTATGAGAAGTGGCGACACTACTATTCAGATAATATGCAAGGCTTTGGGTGAGGGTACAGCACCGCTGCTGCAGCCGACATGAGCTGTGACCGCTCTCGGGAGTGTGGACACGTGCCTGCCTAAATGCAGCTTGGACGTCTTTGCTTGTGGCTTGGCGGTCCACTTGCAGCACGTTGAAATAATTTTCGATTTCTTCGGTGTTTGAGGGCCCTGCTTTGACATCGCGAGTTGCAAAGCAGGGCATGCGAGCAGGACTGATCTGGTAAGCTCATGCGATGATCCGAGCCAGCCTGGCAGATGGTTACCTGTGCCGATCATGCGATAGCCGCCTGCGTGCATCCATCCTGTGCATGCCTTTGCGGCGTGTGGTGCTGATGCGATCCTCCGGACAGCTGCAGACATTCGTCAGCTTCTGCTGAACAGCACTTGAATGTCTCCACTTTGACACCAAGTCTTTGCAGATTACATCACATGCCGACGAGCGCCAATCCATGAAGTATTAGTGACCTTTTTCGATCATGATCGTGCCATTGTGTATGCGCATGCGCCGTGCTGAAAGACATTTCACACGTACGCGCGGGTGTTCCTGCACTGACCAAGGACCCAAGCACACATCCCAAAAGTACAGATGGCGGCATAAATTATGCAAATGCGTGTGTTGGCACCATCGGTGGACAGGTGTACAGGCTGTGCAGAGCGAGAGGGTAGCCAAATTGCCACAGGACCATCCGAGATGTCGAGGCGAACCTCCCCCCGATCCGTGGGGGGGCATGTTCGCAGAAACAGTATGCTCACAGCACAAAATACTTACCGGAGCGCTGTTCCACCTCGTAGAAAACTCGGCTGGCGTGTTTTCAAGACGTGGACAGTTGCCATTGCAAAGGTGTGACCCGTGAAGCGAATGGTCGGCATTCAGCACTACATCACCTGCACTACATCACCTGTAGCACCGCTGTGGTGTAACGGTCTCACGACTTGACAATGCCGGATCAGAACTCTCTGCATGTTGGATGAATGAATCAACACTGGGCATGCATGGTCGCGGGTGCTGGTGCTTCGGAAAACTCAAAACAGCATAACATTCCATTGTCAAGCGCTGCGTTGTGGCAGAGGACAAGTTTGAGAACCGACAGATATACAGGCGCGAGTCCATAAAGATGGCCACCATCGTGATTCAGCTTGAAAGGTCATGCAGCATGACTCATGCTACAAATCACATAGAACATCTCATCAAACCAGTCGGCTCACAGCACGGCTCTCAACACACTCAGACCTGCTTACGTCACAGATTTCTGACTGGAAGGCTGATTTGAGATGTGTACTGTCTCACAAAGTGGAGCTGGTGCAATGTATAAAACTGGAAAGAATGAGATACGTTACAGATGTATGCACCACAAGAATAGCGCAGCTGTGCCCTGGACATCAAAGGATAACCTGAAAAGGCCTGTGTACGCGCGCTGTTGTTGGCAGTGGCGCTTCAGGATGTTTACACGCTCCCCTGCCCCCGCTGCGGTGGGGATGTGAGCAACCATCTTGGCACGACGTACACAAGTGGCGTCAAGCATCATGGGTCTCGATGGGTTACCTTCAGATATCCTTGTGATAGATGAAGGCCCCAGCAGCACCGAGGGAAGAAAGCACGGACCAAAACAAACTATCACACGCTGCACGGTCACCCTACACATCGGCATGAACCACACTCACACGGAGCACAACCGGCAGCACAAACACACAGCACACTGACCCAGCACTCTGTGCCAGGCTCATCATCTCGGATGTAGCCCAGCGTGGTGGAGTCAGGGAGAGCTTTGCAAAACAACTAGGTGCAGGCTGGCTTGCACGGCAGTACCTGCACCAACAACCTCACCAGCAAAGCACGTCCCTGGGCCTCCTCCGCCGAAGCACGTATATACAGGCAATGCTTCTCTTCCATAGATTCTGTGGGATGCGAGCCGAGCTGTGCGTTGTACCGTGACACACAGTTGGCCCTTCGGCTGTACAACTGTTTGTGCGGATGCCACATCCGTCTGTTCACATCATTTCAGCCCAAGCTTGGAAACAATTATGCAAACGTGCATCGCACAACGTAGAAAGTCAGTGAATGTCGCGGACATGACAACAGCAGCGGAATCGTAGGGGAATGTTCTGGAGTGATCGCAGAGTGCGAGGAGCTGACGTGAACGCCGGTTGGCCATGGCTGCACCAGTAGCCAAGTCCGGCACGCTGCAGCGCGCTGCCCATGCCCCCACCAAACAATCAAACCTTTATTTGACCATACCACATTCTGAGAGAAACAGCGTGTGTCCAAAAGTTGCGTTCGACCTTCCGCGCATACTAACCTTGACAGACATCAAGAGCACGATGATCATCCACGTGAAATTGGGCAAGGACAAGCGTCAATTAGATGTCGCGCACAACGCCACTTTAGCACAGGTTGCATCGCTGATAGCACTGACCTTCGAGGGCGATTTGTCGGTGTCATCGCTGACGCTGTTGTTCAAAGGTCGAGCATTCAAGCCAGGATCGTCCAAGCGAGACGCAGACACAATCCTTCACAATGCGGGTGCGAATGGCCATGCGCTGAGTGCAACTTGAATCTTGTTTCGCTGCCATCATCCTAGTGTGTGGGAACTGTATACATCATTGCTCTCGGTACAGCCCTGGCCCGGGCGAGGCCAGCTTCGTGGCACATGCATGGCACGACACTGCACCGCAGTTATGACCGCGGTCCCAGTCAAGCTGCCTGGCCATCACGGCAGCTCACGCAGTTGGTATGCATGGCTATGTACCTCCGAGGCCTCAGCCGTGCTTGTTCACGGATGATGTGAGCATGAGCGGCGCAGCAATCAGGAGTGCATGCTAGCTGGCATCAGTGCATGCACTTGCCACAGTCACATTCACCAGGCGGCGGTTGCAGGCATAAGGGAGCGAGCTACACTCATGGCTCTGGGTAACAGCAGCAAGGTCGTGCAGCAGGCCATCGACAGCAGCGCTGATGACCCGCTCATGCGGGGCATCGAAGAGGAGCTTGCCATGGTTGCAAAGCGCCGGCGGCCCGCTCGTGTCGCTCCCACCATCCCCACCGGTCCATACACGTTCCAAAAGTACTACGCCCTTCCAGCACACGAGCTGGAGGGCGCATACCCTCCACCCCGCAAGGCACTGGAACTACTCCACCGGCTCGCAGCCGACCCGGGGATTGTTGGGATCATGCAGCAGAACCAGTGCGTACCCTCCAACGCATGTTCTTGATATCCACACTCGAAATGCCACCCTAGTTACACGCGCGTGAAGCCTAACAGCGGCACACTTTCCGCAGCTGGTCTCAACGGTCGAACTCTGCCTCATTCGCTGCCAACTTCCCTATTGTCAAGCATCCGTCTCCGCCAGTCAAGCAGGCAAGCACCTGGTGCAGGTTCGCAGTGGGGTGCCTAAGTGAGATGCCACCTCAGAACTTCATGGACGACACACGTGCGGTGACCTGCTTGTTGGGGCTGAACATCAACCGGGGCCAGGAGATCAAGCTGCGCCTGCGTACGAATGACCTCAAGGTAAGTCTCCAGACCTGCCCTGCGTCCCTTTGCTGCAGCAAGCCACCCTGTCAGTGCAGTTCACTCCAGTACGCACACCGCTGAGGGGCTGACCACGTAGCCCGGACACCGCTTCTGACTTGCAAGAGCTTGCAGGGCTTTCGAAACTATGAGCGGATCCGCGAGACTCTGGTGCATGAGCTCACGCACAATGTGTGGGGCGACCATGGCAACAACTTTAAGGAGCTGAATTCTAAGCTACTGCGGGAGTGCGTGCGCATCAATCGCACTCGCGATGCGGCTCAGACGGTTCTGGGTGACGCAGAGGTGCGCTCTCGTTGCCCATGGCCTGGCTGCCATTCCCTGTTGCAGTCGGATGCTGTCACAGCATTCGCTCCAGGTTGACACGTCTGTGTGTGAGCCACGTCGTCCATGTGTCAGGGGCTTATGGTCGTGTGTAGGTCCGGGACGAGCAGGAGCCAGCGCCAGCGACTGCACCTGTGTCACACGTTGTGGGTGGGCAGGCAAACAGCGGATTTTCAGCAGCTCAGGCGGCTGCGGCGGCCGCTGCTCGGCGGCAGGCAGTGCTGGCAGCACAGCGCGATGCGGCAGTGGCACTGGACGTGACTCGCGCATATGAGCAAGCAGCAGACTGTGAGACCCAGGCAGAGGAGGACGCCCTTGCTGCCTGGGGCAGCCTGGGCGCCCCCGCTGCCGTGGCTGAGGGTCCCGAGGGCGCTTGCAGCAGCCCGTCTGCCGGGGGCGCTGCCGCGGCGACCGACGCGGCGGTGCCCCAGGCTGCTGCTGCACCAATGAAGGCGATGCCGCACGGCGGCGGGCCCTCTCCAGATGAACCCATGTCTGCGGAGCCGGGTGCTGGGGTAGAAGGCTCAACTATGAGCGCAGTAGCGGAAGCGAGTGCTGATGCCGACGGGGACGCGGCGATGCGGGGCGCAGAGAACACGCCCCAGATGCCGTCCGAGGCGGTGCATGAGATGGTGCAGAGCATTGGCAACATGCTGCGGCGGCAGCATGCGGTTGGCGCGGTGGTGGCGCTTCGGACGGTGCAGCAGATCCTGCGTAACGCGGCGGAGAAGGAGGAGCCCAAGTACCGGCGCATCAGGCGCCAGAACGAGCTGTACGCGGTGCGTGTGGCACCCTTCCCGGAGGCCGAGGCTCTGCTAACTGTTGCCGGCTTTGAGCTGCAGGACGATGTATGGACGCTGCCAGCGCAGCACAGCTCGCTCACGCTGGCGCGAGTGCACGAGGAGGTGGCACAGGTTTTGCAGAGCTGCCAGTAGGTGGAGGGTGCTGAGGGGCTGGTGGCAGTTCAGTGGTCAAACAATGGCTCGACCGCTGACTGAGGGGAGCATTGCTGTCATTCAAGCTGCCTCGTTCATGGGTTCACCGGTAGCTTGACACGTGCGCAGCTGGCCATGCCGCAGCGATTTCCAGGTAGATCGTATTGAATTGTTTTACTGAGCACCTTTTCAATGATATAAAATATCAATGGTATAAAATATCAACGACATAAAATATCAATGATATAAAATAAAACTCAAAAGATTGAGCATCAAGCCAAACCAACTCGTACATCGGCCACAGTACCCCTGTGAACAGGGGTGGGAGAACAAATAACACGCACCACCACATCAGGCACAGCCGCAGCTGAATCGACCCGTGAATACTCCTCCGACAACCAAGCACGCAACTGGGCCCGAAGAGGCAGCCACACCGCACCCATCGCCACTGGCTCAGCCGCGCAGACGGCAGAGACCCACGCAGCCACTCCCATCACACACGCAGCCAGGTCGGTACACAAGGAGCGGACAGCACAGGTAGCAGAAACTGGCAGAGTGGCCGAACGGTCAAGAAGGAACGGCACCAGGGACACCGCAGCATTGAGCTCGCAGTCTGGGTTGTCCGAGAAAGCCTGGCAGACGACGGCGCGCGCAGACACACCGCCCGCAACGGCATGCAACAGGTCAGCCCGGAGACATGCAGTCCCTCACAGGCCTGCCGTAGAGCGAAGACAGAGCCAGAACAACAGCAATTGCTCAGTGCGCAGGGTCATCACCACGCAGGTCAGAATGTGCGCCATACACACCACGCTCGCACAGAAAGCATGCATCGAGGCGACATGCAGCCCCATACGACACCGCATTATCGCAAAGCCGGCGAGAAGACTGGAACGCCATGAGCGGGTAGACAACCTCGGACTCCGACAGCATGTACGGTGCAACGCCCGCACCTGGGAGACAGAGTCCACATGCCTGGGGGTTGCGAGAGGCAGGGCGCAGCTGGGGGCGTTTCCTAAGGCGGCCATAGAGGGAGCCGGCGGCAGCGGCGCCAAAACCGCGCAACCTGCGTGCGCACAATATTATGCCCGCCCTGATGTCTGCATTGCTAAGCTGACAGGCCCGACCAGCGCGTTCGCACCGAGCGGCGGACATGTGTGGGCCCATGCGGAGCTCGAGGTGGTCAGATGCCTGCTCATACGAGGCGGCCGGCCGCAGTACTGCCCGTACTGTACTGCGGTATGTATTCAGGGGACAGCCCGGCATGGGGACGGGCTGCGAACAGGACAGAGAGGGGGTCAGGCATGCAAAGGGAAGTGGTTGTGGCATCAGAAGCGCGATTGCGGGCTGGCACGCATGTGCGACGCGGCTATGGTCCGTTGAGTCAAATATGTTGAGGTCAGCTTCCTCTAGCGATGCTCACACTTGCGCACGGGCCACGGCAGCCGTGTACACTCGCATGGCTTATGTTGTCTCCCCGGCCGTGGCACACTGTGAATTTGTATCCGCGTGCCGCAGGGTGGGGAGCACGGGGTGGGTGGCCCGATATGTCAGGCTTTTCGAGGGAGCGGTGCGTCCGGTTGGTGACCTTGGGCCATCCTTGCATAAGACAGCACGTTGACGCCCTAGTTTGTGTTGATAGAAATGGCACGCGTGCACGATTGCAGAGTGGTATGCGGCGTTAAGCTGTGACAGGAGCTGCCGCTGGGAGTGTCAGCGGGCAGGTGACCCCTGAGCTCGTGCAGCGCGCGGCGGCGCTCACCACGCAAGCGGCAAAGGGCTGGGGTCAACCAGGTTTTGGAGATGGTGGGTTCCGACGGCACTCTGTGCGGCATGAAGGAGGGCATCCAACACCCCAGAGGCAACCGTGTCCATGCCGGCCTGGTCCTCTCGATCTAACTGGTAGCGGGGCAATAGCAGACCACACCTCATCGCAGCCGGACTGCAGGAGATCTGATAGTATTTCCTGACACCATATCATTGAGAAAGAGTCCAACCTCCACATGGTAACCATGAAGCCGGCTGGCTTGGACGCGAGGGTGTATATATGCACGCTGTAAATACACGTTGCTGATACCGGAGAAATTTTGGAAACTGCCAAGGTCATGCCGAGATGCAGGCGCTGTGTGCATTCTGCTCGATCGGTTCTTCGCATGCCGGCGATCAATGCCTTCTTGATGGATGCCAAGCCGATCATGTGTCACACTGCAAGATCAAACGCACCCGTGGACACAACTGTTGGATCACATCTGAGACCATGCCCTGCGGGGCCACGGTCACCCAGCCCTGAGGCGAGCGTACCTATGCGCTATGCTAAGAGTGCCCAAATTGACAGTCACTGCTGCATGTCAGCATGCATCATGGCATGTGATCCCTACGCGCAGCTTTCGTTTTGCTACGCACAGCTTTCATCTCGAGCGGCATGGTCCACTCACGCGCAGCCTGGTAAGAGCCACACGTACATCCGTGCAACCTCGCAAAGCACACAAAGCGATGGCTGCACCTAATCCATCCGTCCAGTGTGGCTTGTGAAAGTTGAAATGCCGCTGCACTTCGTGATCCAAGCGTAGCTCAGCGGACATGCTCGGCAGTTTGAACAGCCGATGTCTGCCTCGACTATGTTGCTTCTTGCACAGCTCGACCGTCGCTGCAACGAAATGGGACGGTCCTCGTCCGAAAATTCGCTGCACTTTGCGTCACCGGGCCCAAGCAGTCGCACAGAGTGATTCAAACGTCGCAGCAGCACAAGGTCCAAGCTCTGCCGCGCCTCCAAGCACAGCCACCGGACTAGTTCTGAGCTCTCAGGCCAATTATTACCGTGTGCGTCTTGATAGTGAGGGCGTAAATGCGAGGGCTGCCTCAGGGGTGCGGACCCATCTGCAAATGTAGCTATCGTAAATGTGCATGTAGCAGCCACAGGTGCCAAGCGGTTGGTGTGAACACGCCCGCAGCACGCGCAGCAAGTGCAGGTGGAGCTCCTGTGCAAGAAACGATCTCTGCTCAGGAAGAAAGGGGGCTATGTCCTGGTCGGAGATCGTGTAGAGGTTGTGAGCATTGATTGGCAAGATGGGAGGGCCCTCGTGAGCAGTGTGCTGCCCCGCATAACTGAGACGGCCGACCCCAGAGTGGCAAATGTGGACCACTTCGCGTTGGTATTCTCTGTCTCGGAGCCTGCATTTGAATCGTTCCAAGTCACCAGGTTCTTGGTGGCGGCAGAGAGCGCAGGCATCAAGTGCTCCCTGCTGCTGAATAAGTGCGATCTGATGCGACCGCAACAAGTCCAAGACATCATCGATCTAGTCAACAGCTGGGGCTACTCAGCCATCCCATTGTCAGCGCATTCTGGTGATGGGCTCGCGGAGGTGTGTCAATTGTTACAGAAGATTTGTCTGAGAACTGCTTGCACACACACCATCGGCCTTCCGACCATTCCTATTCACGATAGCCTTGACACCTGAACGGCGCCTGCAGCCGGAGCTCCACGCAAGGTTTTTTCGGTGGATGCAATCGTGTGCGGCAATGCTCTGCAGGTCAAGGCAGCGATGCGAGGGCGCATGTCTGTGCTGGCCGGGCCCTCTGGCGTTGGCAAGTCTTCAATCATTAACGCACTGCGAGCCGAAGCCTTCGATGACACTCAGCGGGCGCGCCTGGAACTGTTTGAAAAGAAGATGGCGGATGAGATTGACTGGTATCACGTCGGTGACGAGCTGACAGACAGCGACGATGACAATGCGGTGCCCTGTGAACGTGGTGATGCCCCCGCCAGTGCGTAGCCACAAGCAGATACTGCAAGTCAGCAGCTGCATGACGGCGCTTCGGTCACATTTGCTGGCATGGCATGGTGGTGTAGGCGGATGCCTTCCGTGCCTAGTAACACCTGGCTTCAGTGGGAATGGTGGCCTCTCCCAATTGCGTCATTCTGCAGGGGAGCCGGAAGAGGGACATGCGCAAGCACAATCTACCCAAGAGATAGCAGCAAGAGGTCTGCCGGTGTGGTTTCACAGCATTCACGCAGGAGACGGCCAGCTTGGGCGGGCGGCATACTCGCCTGTGCTTCGCACGTCAGCTCCTGATGTGCGATGCTTGCGTGCAGGAGGGGGAGCAAGCAGCATGGCGGAAGCGCACCGCAAACATCTACGGTGCACAGGTGCGGCCCGATCGTTCCCCTTGATTGGCGGGAAAATTTTAAAACTTTGAAAGCTCAAACTGCTGGTTGAACCAGGTTCTCGCCCTGGTACATTATGCTTGCAACACTGTGCTGTTTTCATGCTGTGTCTGTATCCAGGCTGTCGGCAACGTGGGGCTCAGGTCGAAGCGTGGTCGCCACACGACAAGATCTGCAATTTTGCTAGACCTACCCGGGGGAGGGCTCTTGGTTGACACTCCAGGCTTCAATTACCCATCCATGGAGAAGGTGACGACAGAAAATGTTGCAAAGTTCTTCCCTGAGATCGAGAAAATCACAGAAGAGGCACCGTGTCGATTCAGCAATTGCAGGCACGTGCATGAGCCTGACTGCTCTGTGCGCGATTCACAGTGGTATCGCTACCAGTACTACGTGCGGTGCGATGCTGCCCGAGGCTCATACCTGCATACTCTGCGCCTGACCACAGTTTCATTCTCCTGGCCGTGCCCCCCCCAGTGTACAAGCTTGCAGTGCTGAGTGTGGTTGCTTCACAAAGAGCGGCATGACGCGTGTACAGGGTGTTTGGGGAGGTTTCACAGCGGGAAGAAGTCGAGAACACGAAGCTGCAGATGCAGAAGCGCAGGAGGCAGGGGACCACAAAGAAGTGGAAACGCAAAGGCGGGCAGGACCTGGAGGTGGCACGGCTGGACGCCAAGGTGCACCGCCGCGACAGCCGCACGGCGCGGAAGGTGCAAGTGAAGGAAATGCTGGAGGAGGAGTTACAAGCATGACAGCACTGCGGCGGCCAGTACAAGGGGGCCCACGGGTCGGGCAGGTCACGACGATCATGGCGGCATGACTGCGGTTTTCAAGATGCAATCTGGACATGCCGTTGCAACATGCGCCTGGGGTCCTACACCTTTTCAGGGTTGTTCAGCCCGTTGCTATCCTGCACCGTGGGCTGGTTTAGTTCTGCACGTTGAATGAGCGCGACAGTGTTGAGCATGTCCATGGTTCTGTGTGTAGACGTACCAGCCAGGTCTCCAGGATCTTCAAGATTCCCCCAAACCGATCAACGAACAAGTTGATCTGCTTCAGCACGGCTTCCTCAGAATCGCCTAGGCGGTCAAGGAATGCTTCACGACTGGGCACAAAAGCCATTGCAATCTGCACAGCCAAGCATGCGCTTTCTCCATGCGCGAATCACCTGAAGTTTTGGACTACTTGTCTGCACCTCGCAATGCATGCGGGCCGCACACGTAGCAATGGTCAATGCAGGTCACACTGCTGAGGGCGGAAAGGCGCACTGAAAACGCTGAGGAAGAGATCATGCCGTGGTATGGCTGCAGCACAGCTGCATACGCTTTCCTGACAGCAGCCGAGAACTGCATGGAAGGGTCTTCAGCTGTGCACTGCAGGAGCTGCACGATGAACCGCATGCCTCTGCAGGTGAGCCGGCGCGTCAGCACCCAAGCAGCGGCGTTAAATTAGCTGCAAAGTTTGTGGACAAAGCATCCATGCTGTCGCTAGATGTGCTGGTGCACTCAACTGCAAACTGTGATGCTTGGTCACCACAGGACCTTCCGGACACAGTGACTGTTGCAGCAGCTGGGATGCTCGCCTGGTGAGCCACAGCAGACCCTTGGCACAAGATCTGGAGCCCTCGTGCTCTCCCTTGCTCTTTTCGAGCAAAGCAATGTCCGTCACCGCAGCATATGCTTCAGAATTGGATTTCCACCTTGTCCTGAGCCTCTGCATGACAAGCATGATCATGTTCGGATCAATGCTCACTCCAACATGGTACCGCTCGCAGCACAGTAGTTGCTGGTGAGGCTGACCTCAATATTCCCAGATACGTCTGCGCGCACAATGATCAGGCCCGTTCCGAGTTGATCTGCAGTTGCAGAGTGGCGTGGGAGAACTAGCCACAGCATGTCTCAGCAGCACACGACAGGAGCGGAAGCAAAAATCGTTGACCCCTGCAGTTGTCATCATGCATGGGTCAGTAGCCTGCCACGTGTTGGCTCCGCAATCACCAACATACCTATGAAGGGAAGCACATGATCACATGTGCTCAGGAATGGTTCAGTTAGCACAGTCCCATCTTTGCTCAATATAGAATCGCAGTTGCTGATGACAGGCTCGAGGATCATTTTCAAGGGTTTATTATCAGGTGTCGTGCAGGTCAACTCCGATTGATGATGAATTGTGGTCTTCGAAGTGCCCCACGCCACGTGAAACGGACACTAAGCATGACAGGTAGTGTTGGCTCTGTGGCTACGCATGCACTATATGATCAACCAGGCTGAACTGGAGCCTGATCGAGCTGTCACAAGCGCCCACGTGTTGGGTCCACTGATATAGCGATAGGTGGAACCGCTGTTCAAGGCATCCGCTTTGATCACGACATATTCCCGCAGCCTCTGTCACTGGAGCTATCCACAGATGTGGACAATGTGTGTTGCGCAGCATCCGGGTACCTCGCTGTCATGTACAGCGACCTGGTGGCCACATGCCAGCAGCTCGAGCTCCTGCAATCTTTGTGGGTTCCTGTCACGACACTGTTGACGTGCTGGACAGTCACAGCTGTAAAGTTCTGCCACGCCCCCACACCCCAGACGTTGGATCGCGAATGCTAGAGCTTGTGAAATCAGCTGCGAGCTAACCGCTTGTGTCACGCACTCGGCGCAAGCAGAAATTGTGTCGTCAGCCGTCAAATGGCTGGCGCCGCAGAAGTGCCTATAGCAAGTCGAGCATCGTACGTGCTGGCGTGTTTGTCGCAGACTGCGTTGATGTCTGTCTCCGGGCCGTAAGGATTGACTGCGAGCAGGAGCCTCAGAACTGCAAGGCTGTTTCCCGGCTGCACACATGCACCATGTATGCAAGCCTCGACTTACTTGCGCCAAGCAATGCCTGAACTCGTTGTTTACGGTGTTCAAGGCTGCGTCTGCACAGCCTGCAAGGCCTCTGTCATCAGCTTTGACATTACCTCATGCGGGCTTTGTCAGGCTCTCAGGAGCCAGTCACATCTGCATGTGGGCGGTAAACTCCGGAGAGACACTCAAAGGGCCAGCCACGAAGCACATAGATGCCGGTCTAGTCACAAGGCCGAAACGAACAGTGGCTGTTGGGCGCGTGATTGAATATTCAGGTCGTCAGAGCAGCAACCGGTCAGTCAGCACTTCAGATGATCACAGCAGCCTGCCAGTGAAAGGCAATACAAACAGCTTACCGTATTCAGTCTCTGAGGTGCTGTCAGTTCGACGAAAGCGATACAAAAGTTGTGCCGAGCAGAGGGATGACCTCACTGTGCATCACATGGCTACCAGCGATTGGGTGGATCATGTGTTGCAAGCAATTTCTCTAGAGTCCATGGATCGAAAGGACCTTTCCCAGGCATTCCAAACCATCACCAAGCTTCTCAGCATTGCCTTCAGCTCAACTGCGCCAGCACACCAGGTGCCTACGCTAAGGCGCTCATCAGAACAATTGAGAACAACACTGGATCCACAACTACCAGATGCTCTGGCAGCCTTAATTGCTCGGGCTGAGCAAATGGCAGTCTCGACTGCTGCTCTCAACGCCCCACGGCTGCATGCTCCCATAGCACTGAAACTGATTGCAGACGTATTTCAAGTCGCACCACAGCCGCTGTTGCTGTCCATGACCTCCCGACATGAAGTGGCAGATGCTCTGTCTTCACTGCTCCAACAGTGCAGCATGTCTCAGAGTGTCCTACGGAATGCTAAGCATGCAAGCATGGTCTTCAGTTCGTTGGTGGTACTGCGACAGCGCCGTGTGTACGAAGAGACAGTCAACAAGGCATGTTACTGTGTCATCGGGCGAGTACGCACATCAGTAATGTCTAAGTACGACCTTGCCGCTGTGGAGGGATTCTGCTGGCTTATTGCGCAATCCAGGAAGGGCTCAGGTCAGCCGGTGCCTCGCACATGGTGGATTGCCATGCGGCAACTTGAGGGCCTGGCATCACTCGGCGCCCTTCCTTTTCGAAGTGTGGCCCACCTTGTAGAAAGCATTGCCACCGTAGGTAGACCGCCAGAAGTCCAGGTGCAGATGGCCTTGCTGCAAGCGGCAACAAGGGCTGCATCTGCATCGCAGCAAGGGACAGCGTCTGTGGCACCAAGCGCAGTTGCCAAGTTTCTGCGAGCAGCTGTGCAGCTGGACCTGAGGATGCCTGCCGGTCTCCCAAAGGTAATTGTTTCTGATCCTCTGCAAGATGCTGTCGTTCAAATGTCCAGAATCGCTCAGATGATTTGACGTTTGGCTAGTGCTTGCAGTGTTTGTTTTTGCAAGCGTTACGCCGGCCTCGGCAGTGCAGGCTTGATACGACCATGTCACTCCTGGCTTCGTTGCACTCTCTCAACATTCAGCTGAATGACCGTGAGGTTAAACTCGTTAATCAACAGGTCCTGCGATACCTTGAGGGAGCCACAATAAATGAAACTCTGAAGTTTTTAAATACTGCTCAGCAGATCCAGATGCAGCTTGGGGACAGGTTTGTTACAGCGGTCACCAAGAGCATTGCAGCAGGGCTGAATAGAGGTGAGATTGAGGAATCCACTGTGAAAGAAGCACACGAGGCGCTCGGTGCTGTTACGGTGTGCTACTAGCCCGACCAGCTGTTTGTGTGCCATACATGTGTACCATCGGCATCATCAGGTCACCCTGATTACAGAGGAAGTCAATGGACAAGGTAAATCAAATGTTGGATTTTTGAGTATACTGGACACCAACAAGCAGATCACATGATCATGAAGGGCACAGAAGAGGTGAGCCCACTGCAATCTCTGCCTCAAGTCTCACAGCACACCCTCTCAATGCTGACCTGTCCAGCGCTGTTGCAGATGCTGGGTGAAAAAGACGCTTGCCATGTTGTGGACACTCGCTGCAATGCATGCTGGTGTCGAGTTTTGCAACGACTTGTCTCTGATCTTTGTTTGCTGACTGAGCAAACAAATTCTTCGTTTGTTGCATGACTGGCATTCATCCAGTTAGGATGCACGCGATCGAAGCGGCTCCCTAGCCACTCGCCTCTCTACTTGTTTCAAACCCCGTTTAATACTTTCCAAGCTTTCTACTGCGCTGAATCCTCTATCTGGCATATTAGGATGCATGCGATTCTGCAGACAGAGTGTGTGTGATAAATTTGGAGTGTAAGATGATTAGTACATGTACTGACAGGTCGACGCAACGCACCTGATCAAGGTCTTTGGCACCTTTCTTCTCCAGCTTCTGCAGCATCGAATGTAGCCTTTCATCATCTTCCAAGCGACTCTGCAATCGCATCTGGTGTAGCTTGCGGTCGACTGCCGCCAGCTGCTTGCGCAGTAGCGAAACATCGTTTGTGAATCCCTCTGACTCGAGTGCTCGTCGGTGCTCTGCTTGCTTGAGCTTGTCCTTCGTTTTTGACAACTTGACCTCAAGATCATGTCCGCGCTGCTCCAGCTCAGCTTTGACAGCCAGATGCATGCTTTCTAGTTGGCTGTACTCCACTTCCCGGTTCCTGAGACTCTTGGAAAGCTTGGCCGTCGCCTTCTCCAATGCATCCTCATGCGCTCTGTGCATCCTGTCCAATTCTTCTTGATGCTTCTCGTGCAGCAGCTTGAGCTGCATGCCGCGTAACATCTGATGTGCAGCAGGCTTAGGATCATCATGTTTGGGACCAGTGACTGAGGAACAACGCACCTTGTGTGTAGCCTGCTCTTTTTGCTGTGTCAGGTCTGTCTCAGCTGTGACCGCTCTTGCTTCTGCTACCTGCTTATCTCGCCTGGCAAGAATGTAGTCTGTTGTCGCATGCCGAAGGGCCTCTTCCGTGCGCTTGATCTTCTGCATCACCTCGCTTATCTGGCGGTTGTAGTTCTGGCGATGCGCTTCTTCATCCTGAATAAGGACATGAGTGAAACACCTTCGACTTCCTTTCCCAGAGCGCAGACTGCAGATACAAGCGGTCCCACCTGTTGCCGAAGTTGTCTGTCCTGCTTCAATGCATCCACTTGTTCCAAGGAAAGCTGTTTGTGTTCCGCCAGCTGAGCTTGCAAGCTTTCAACTTTCAAACGCAGAGCATCCGTGTTGGCTGCTGGCAAAAAGACGGTCCGTAGAACACGGTGAGCATGTTCAGCATCCTTACTTTCATCTTGCAATGTCTTCCCTGCACACCACTCAGGGCGTTGCACTTTTGTTGCAGGGCATGACAAAATCGACTTTTATACATCTGATTGTGGAATGTCACCTTTCCTCCTGAATTCCTTACCACCTTTCTGAGGATACACGATTCCGGTAGAGGGATCTTGATCCCGACTGAATGTGATCGCTTGGTTTATTGGATCTGCTAAGGCTGTGAGTTGTTCTAATTGTTGTCTGTGCTCCATGTCCTGGTGCCGTAGTTCATCATTCTCGACTTGCAGCTGCAGCAGTCGATCGCGCTCTTCAAATAGATGCATGTGAGCAGCACTGAGAGCTTGTTGTAATTCTCTGACCTCTTCTGTCCGCTTTTGAACTTCACATCTCAAGCTGTGGCACTCTGCAGCAGAGGCCTGGCAAAGAGATATGCGACCAAGCAGGTCTTGCCTTTCAACATCAAACTCATCTGCAAATAGAGTATGTGCCGCTCACAAACGCTTGGGGTTGATGGTTCAGGTTTGGCCTGATGAACTGCCGGTGGTAGGCATGCAAAGTACCGCAAGCACACCGTAACAAGTCTGTTTACGAAGCCCTCATACAAGAAAAAGAATGTCATTCCATGTCACGCAACACCCGGCGCGTCAATCCTGGATCACGCATTGGATGTGCTGGACAGAATGGTGTGCACCAGAAATGGACAGGTCATCTGCGGAACGAATGCATTTGAGATGCAGCGCAGCTATTGGCAGCTTGAAGATTCGAAAATGCCTCACCTATCCGTGACTTGTAATAACCAAGAAGCTCCTGCGAAGGAACATCTGCACCCATGTCCTACTTGCCAGCCAAAGCCGAGAGAAGCCTGATGGAAGGGCGTGTTACTCAGACTGAACCAAAGCGTTGCAGCTGCACGTATCAGAAGTTTTCCATGGGACCACACGTCCTACATGGAAAAGTGAATATAGGTCAACACATCCGTGCAGGAAGTCGGACAGGCTGACTGCTTAGCAGCCACGAATGATCGCTTTGCACCATCTCGCCGGCAAAATTGTGTGTTTTTTCCACGACGCCCGCACTCTGTAGAAATCTGCGAACTTCCACAGCACAAAGTGAGCCGTCCGTGATGTGGGGCACATCAACGACGCTGATGGCAACGTCATCGAGTAGCTGAAGCACGTTTTGATTTTGCACGCAGGCCCCCGACATCTCAGGCTTGTCGAATCTGCCGAGAAGCTGCATCGCATCGCACCTGTGCCGCTTGCCCGCAACAGCTTGAGCACAGCACCCTGCCAGGGCCATATATTCAGAATAAGCTACTTGGGA
Organism: Ulva mutabilis; assembly: GCA_900538255.1. Lineage (NCBI taxonomy): Eukaryota > Viridiplantae > Chlorophyta > Ulvophyceae > Ulvales > Ulvaceae > Ulva > Ulva mutabilis. Next base: position 345,269 of record UNSF01000015.1, on the reverse strand, counting down.
ACTGCCAGGGAATTCGTCCCACATCAAGTGTGCCCTGTTCCGCATCAGGCCAGGCTGCATACTCTGAACTCGTACGTGCCGGTGGTACCTCAATGAGGCAGGTTTGGTAGATCGCACCATTTTGACGGCAGGGGCCACTTACCGGTCGCCTTGACGTAACATGTCAGCGCCTATTCGACCCAATGGCCGAGACGGCGATAGACTTCGTGGTATGCGCTTGACACCCGCACGCGCTGTTCTCGTCTCACGAACCGCGTCCAAGCGGCAATCGAAACAGCAAGACATAGATCAGTGATCAGTGATTTTGCTTTCATACACCGTGGGGTAGCAGTGTGTATGCAGCATTCATATCGGTGTTGCCTGGGCTGGGCCGGTGAAAAGGGGGTTGCGCACCTCCATGCACGACACCGTAGTACACTGTCCTGCTAGCATGTGGAGAAACAATTAGGTGTGTTTGATGCATGAGTACTGCTGGCTTTCCACGACCCGGGCGGCCATGCCGTGTATGCTGTGTTAGGCACAGATTTATGTCGCAATTCCAGATGTTCGTCGGTTTTTATAGGAACACTACCTGCAGCGCCGTCGAGGAACATTTCAAAGTAATGATTTCTCATGATGATTTCTCAGGAGCTCACACCTGTACGATGATCGTTGCAAGTTGATCTGTGACTATCAATATGCACAGTTCTGAACTGGGAGTAACCTTGTCTCGTGTGGCTGCGCCGTGCTCACGCCTGACCATACCAACCTGTCGCAGATGCGAACACGGCAGCTCAGCCGGTATTGGCGCAACCACGGCCCACAATGCACGGCATGCCCATTTCACAGCCGCCCCTTCAAGGCGCACGAACTCAGCCCATGCAACATATGCAACATGTTGCCCCTTCTGGCCAGATGGGCTCTACTCAGATGGCTTCCGCACAGATGGGTCCAGCACAGATGGGCTCAGCACAGATGGGCTCAGCACAGATGGGCTCAGCACAGATGGGAGCTGTCCAGATGACCCCTACTCAGATGGGAGCTGTCCAGATGACCACTACCCAGATGGGAGCTGCACACATGGGAGCTGCACAGATGAGCACTGCCCAGATGAGCACTGCCCAGATGAGCTCTGCCCAAATGAGCTCTGCCCCGATGATGCAGCAGCCCCAAGGGCAACCCACGCATAACGTTCCTCCGGCTGCCCAAATGAGCGCTGCGCCGATGATACAGCCACAACCAGGACAGCCTGCTCAACATGTTGCTCCCGCTGGCCAAATGGGCGGTCAACAGATGATGCAGTCGCAACCAGGGCAACCAGCACAGCAAAACCATATCGTGACTGCCCATCACATAATTTCACAATATCAAGCCACAAACCAGCATGCACAGCATGCCATGAGTGCACGGGCTGGTTCACAAGTCCAACATCCAGCTAGCGCCGGATCGGTGCCTCCAGGCACCCAGCCTCGTCCCCGGCCTGGTACCGGTGAGCTCCTGTTGCTGTGTGTATCTGCGACATAAGCACCATGGGTTCTGGTGCTTCTGAAAAAGCTCCTTCAGACGCAACGACATGCTCGTGTAGAGCAAGTTGCACAGGCTTCAAGGGAGCCCATGGCACAAGCACAGCCGGGTGCTCAGCCACGGACGGCAGTTGGGCGCCCTCCTGCTGCAGGGCGACCGGCCCAAGCAACAACGTCGCAGCAATCTTCCACAACTAATCCAGGTAACCATGGCCCACACTTGTCACGTTGTCGCTGAGGTGTGCCCTTACACTTGAAATGCAAGGCTGCTGTAGATCTCAGTCGGGTTTTCAAGACAAAGCTGTTTGCACTCGCAAAAGAAGATTCTGAAGTGCATGATTTGTGGTATGCCAAAGGTCGGAAAATCAAAGAGGCGAATCCTGATCTCAACCAAAAAGAGTGGTTTCAGCGAATTGTGAAAGCCGTGTATGATGAGGTCAGGGTAAACAAGAAGTTGTATCACAAGGTGTGGCACTGCTGTCCCACATCGCCTGCACACTTCTTGCTCCAGTCGCACATTGCTATGAGATTCGAATGCACTCAGCAAGCTGCGCCGATGCATTGCCATGATTTCTTCCGTCTGTGTTCTTCCACCTTGTGAAGCATACGTCTTAACGTTTCTCAGCTGTGCCGGCTATCGAACACATGGGGACCACCTCACACCATCTTGACAGCTGTCACGAATTCGACCCCAATCAGCCGGGACAAGGCTTTCTCGAAATGTTGGGCTGCTCGCGCATCGCTGAGGGCAAGGCCATCTGCCCTAATGTTATTATGGTTGCTGATCGGATGCTTCTTAGCCCTCTGCGTTGTGCAATTCACGATTTCATAGTTGACCACGTATTCACTCTCTGTTGCACATGCATCAACCTGATGCTTGTGAATCCCCCACCCTGCAGTCACAAACGCTTGTCCATGTACTCCGAGTGCCCCTGCAGATCTGGTCATACAACGAGAATGCCGCACAGCAACGCCCTGCAGCTGCTGTACAAGGGCAAGCACCACATGGCCATGCAGCCACTCAAGCACCAGGCGTTGCAGCACCTGGTGCAACTCAGCAGGTTGCCATACCACAGCAGGCACAGCCACTTGTTCCAGTCAGCCCTGTAGCACCTGGAGCTCCGCGCCCTGTGGTGGGGACGGCCGTCCCTCTGGGAGCTGCTGTGGCGCAGGCTCCACACCCACATGCAGCAGTGCGGCCAGGTCCTGCCATGCCCCTGCAGCCGGGAGTCGGCATGCCTGGACAACCGCAGTATCAAGCATACGCAAACATGGGGCAGCGTCCGCCGTACCAATACCAGCAGTATGCCCAGCCTGGCATGGTCAGGCCTGCACACCACCTGCTTCCCCAGGTCACCGATGCCCAGAGAAAAAAGGCTGAAGAAGACCGCATCGCTAAGGAAGAACAGAAACGGCGGGAGATGGAGGAAAAGCGCCAGCGTAACGCAGAAGACCAAGCGCGGAAGGCGCAGGCGAGGCGAGAAAAGGAGGAAGCAGCACGACAAAAGAAACAGCAACAGGAGGAAGAAAAGGCTCGCAAAGCTCAGAAGCGGGCAGATGACAAACGAAAGCGAGATGAAGAGAAGGAACGCAAGAGACTAGAGAGAGAGCGCATCAGGGCAGAGAAGCAGGGCAAGGGCAGGAAGCGCCCTGCCGCAAGCAAATCTGCAGGTGCTGGAGGAAGCATGGTCCCTTCGCCAGCCGATGAGGGGCCTGGTACGGCTGTGGGAGGAGCAGCAGGCAAAAAACGGCCGCCGGCACGCAAGCAAGGTCTGCACCAACATCCTTGGTGCAACATCCTGCAATACACACCCACCGTGGCTCGTGCTTGCCTGTGCTCCCTTTGTGGCGGCACACTAACGTTCGTGCAGCAAAGACAAGCTATACGTAGCAGCCTCTCTGTTGTGAGTGTTGCAGCCGCGTGTTCTTGCTGTGACAATTGATTTGTGCACGCGCCTCTCAAGTCTGCGCCATGTGCTTGTGATTGGCGTGACAATTCCAGTACCGTTCACTCTGCACTGCACACTTTTACGAACTGAGCACAACGAATAGCGTGTACCAATTTGAGATGCCCTGCGCTCATCTCCACGAGGCTCCCCAAATGTGCAGGTGCAGCTAGGAAGAAGGCACGCACAGAAGATCAACCAATAGGAGTGGCTATAGATATGGACACGGAAGAGGCAGCGCTGCTCGGGGCTATGCTGGTGTGCTCCCTTATGACACAGGGCCGTGTGAGAAGTGGGTTGGGTGGCATGATTACTGTCCTGGTCAGCACAAACGTTTGCCGACCCAAACACTGTGTGTGTGCAGAAAATGGGCCAGCAGCACGGGCATAAAGCAGTACTTGAGGAAGATGCAGTTCTGAATGATGCGCCGCTCAGGGCACGTCTGAAGCATGTTGCGGCTCGACATGGGGTGGTCGTGCACTCTGGGGCTGTCAAGGCATGCAGCCTGGCTGTGGAGCTGTACCTCCGCAGGGTCCTGCAGGACATGATACGCATGCATGAATTGCGCACCGGCCAGGCAAAGGACGTCCCGGGGATGGTCCGGGACCTCTCCCGCAACTGGGCTCGAGATGTGCGCTGCCCTGGGATGCTTGATTGAGTTTGTGCACGTGCCACCTGTCAGATTGTTGAGGACCTGGTGTTTTTCAGGTGGCCATTATTGCCGAGGCTGAGAAGGAGGCACAGGCACGTGCGCGACATGCCCAGCAGCTGCAGGAGGACCAGCAAACCATCGCAAATCATGCCAGCAGGTGTGGTGTTGGTCTCCTAGCAATCTGGGACTGTATGAGGGCAGACTTCGTATTGGCCTGCCCTTTTACAACCCATCACACTCTGTCAAGAGCACACACTGAGACTATCCAATGAGACCACCACATCAGAACAGCTGCATGTGCACCTTCTGACAATTTGTTCTATTCAGGCGTCGCGGAGAGGAGCTGGATGAAGAGGAAAAGGCCAAGCGTAAAGAGAATGTCGATGCGGCCAAATCGCGTCTTGGCACAGCTGAGGCTCAAACCCGTGTCAATGAGAACCTGAAGATGCTGCTTCCGCAGCGGAAATTTGGTCAGAAGCGGCGTCTGCTGGGCGGGAAAATGACAGCACTACGTGCTAACAAGGAACCCAATGTGCTAGGGCCTCTGCCGGCTGCGTCCAGCGACGGGGTAGAAGCCCAAGATGCAGCTCAGGTTGGAGGTACTGGCCCGGCCACGCATGCTGGCACAGCTGCAGGGGCTGACGGCGGGGGAGTTGGCCGTGGCCGACCAGGGGGCCCTGCAGATACCGCCAAGAAAGCCATCAAGCAATCCTTGAACATGCAAGACCTGCTGGCAACTCTCCTACGCAACCCCACTTATGCCCACAGCCAGCTGCATTACAAGTTCCTCCAGATGGAAAATGGCGCTCCATGACGACTGTGTAACATGTTGGTTTGGGGCCGGGCTGGCTGGGTTATGGAGATCCTCTCTAACCATATTGTGCGTTCGCATGCCTTTGCCAACAAGCGCGACTTTAGTGAACCATTGTCACCTTATGCCATTCCTGTCGTGAATCCTTCATCCCGGAACTTGCTGTCTGTCTGCGTTAAGCATTGCCTGTGTTATCATGGACCCACTTGTTGGCATGTAATCACACATTTGTCCCAATCGCTTGGCTCGCCTGATTGGTGAAGGATGCAACGGCAATATGGCGACTGTATGAAGATTTGTCATTGCATCTATATCATGGGTGCTGAAGCAGGTATCACAGCACGTGCACACAAGTGGATTTTTAGTTTCCCTGCCCCTTGATACTGTTGCAGTTATCAGTCGGATCAGGGACTGTGCAGACGGACAATTTCCTATTGATAAATAGAGAGGCATGATGGTATGCCCAAGCCCTCTGGGGCTGTGTAAGCCATTCAGTGTGGCTTGAAGCCTACCCTTGGGTCGAGCAGAAATGAATGTAGCACGGATCCATGGCACACTGTCTCCATTGCGCTATGCACCACGATTGGTGGCGACAAGTGGGCCTCAAGCTCTGTCTCGCAGTGTTATGTGGCTCTGCATGAGCAGTCATGGTGCTTTCTGGGTGGTTGACGCGTGTGTGCTGCGGCCGCTGGGTCTGCTATCAGCTTACACGAAGGCATTCTGCGCACATAAAACGTGTGCAAACTTCAGTCCATTTCCTTCAAACGTCGCCGAAACTCTGCCATGTCTGCTTGCAGGAATACAAAGTTCAGGTGGAGGGGGAGCAAAGCCGGGAGCTGCAGCAATGCTTGCAAAATGTGGCGACTGCTCTGAAAGCGACCAGATTCCCGATCGCCGGCTCAACTTGAGAATAACGCGAAGAAATTGGACTGACGAAGACGATATTTAAACAAAGTAGATATTCCAGCTGCAGAAAGCTTCTTCGAAGCTTGTCTACAGCTATTTGCCGCACTTCCCAACATCAACATCTGATGAGACAAGCATGGAGATCATAGGTCGCATGCAATCAGACGCACCATCAAACATACACGGAATCGTCGCAGAATAGCCCAAAGAAGACCAGCTATAGTGGCTCCGCGCAGGTGCCAAACCTGCACCTTGCGAAGAGCAGTGACGCCGAATTTGGAGCTGCTGCTGTGTGCTCGTACACCTACCCAATTTTCTTGTATAATTAATTTCTGTTGGCAACATGCCTGTACATGAGGACATCATGCAGCAGCTGCTATATGCGTCTGCCGAGTACTTGCTGCGGTCCACCTGTGTGATGGACCGGCACATCTGCAAGCCAGGCTCTGGGCATGGCGATAAGCACAGCTGCCCTTATGCTGAGGCTAAGTCTCCACCTGAGCTACATCATTGTGTTGGTGCAGGTTGTCAAAGAATGGTGTGATGGAGCCGATGCCACAAGCTAATCCTCTGAGCCATAAGGCAACAGTCAGCCTGCCAGTGCCCACGCCAGATCCTTCTATGTCAATATTCCCAGGCCAGGAGCCAGCGCCGGACGCGGTTTTCCCCAGAATATATATCCCGCTGTCAGCGGTAGTTGGTTCCAGCCAGACCTCGGCTTTGATGAGCCTGCCGATTGTGGACGTGACACTGCCGCAGCTGATGTGTCAAGCGCTCTTCATACTAAATGAGGAGGCTGGCATCTGCGTGCTGCAAAGGTCTATAAGGGATTCCTTGTCACGAGTCAGTGCAGGTAGACGCACGGGTTGTAGCACCTCTGGCAGCACAGCAGCCAGAGTCGCCGATCAAGCATCGTGCCACCAGATGACATCCTGCCAAATATAACGGCAACCCCGCTGCACACGGACGGCTCCTCGGTACAGTTCAACATCCGCTCAGGCTCGTCGAACGTTCCGAGAAGCTGCATCTCAGGCTCGTCGGACGTGCCGAGAAGCTGCTTCTCAATGTACCTATGCCACTTGCCATTGATGGCTGTAGCACAGCACCGTGCCAGGACTATATATACAGGAGCATGACTTCACAAAAAGGCAAAGAATTCATCCCACATTATGTGTGCCCTGTTCCGTATCAGGCCAGGCTGCATACTCTGCACGCGTACATGTCGCTGGTATCTCAGTGAGGCAGATCTGGTAGATCGAACCGTTTTGACGTTAGAGACCACTCACCGGCCACTTGGACCTAATGTGTCAGCGCTTTCTTGATCCAATGGCCGATATGGCAGACTTCGTGGTATGCGTATGATAACCGCACCCGCTATTCTCGTCTCACCACCCGCGTTCAAGCGGTAATCAAAGCAGCTGAACATAAATCGGTGACAGGTCATTCTGCTTTAAACACATACCGGGGGCAGGACTGTGTGCACAGCAATCAGATTGGTGTTGCTTGGGCCCAATTGGGCTGGGCCGGAGGGACAGGGGCTTCGCAATTTCACGCACGCCATCGTTGTGCACTGTCTTGTTAGCATGTGGAAAAATATCAGACAGTTCTGATGCATCAGTATTGTTGGCCATGATTTCCACGACCCGGGCGGCCGTGCCGTGGATGCTGTGTCAAGCACAAATGTGGCAGTTCCAGGTGTTGGTCGGTTTTCATGGGAATACGATCTGCACCTCCGCCGAGCAACATCTCCCTACCGATGTTGCGGTTGAGTAACTTGATTGAGTCACATGATGGCGTCACTAGGTGGATTCACTTGGTGGATTCACTTGGTGCACTTGGTGGAGTCCATCGGTGGAGGCGCTGGGTGGATTCACTTGGCCTACACCTGTACGATGCATCGCGATGGTCGGTGCAAGCTGATCTGTGACTGTCAATTTGCACAGTTCTGAACTGGGATCAACCTTGTGGCTGCAACATGCTCCCGCCTGACCATACCGATCTTACGCAAATGTGCACATGGCAGCTCAGCCGGCAATGACGCTACCACGGCCCACAATGCACGGCATGCCCATTTCACAGCCGCCCCTTCAAGGTGCACAAGCGCAGCCCATGCGAGATATGCAACCTGTTGCCCCTTCTGGTCATATGGGTTCAGCACAGATGGGCTCGGCAGATATGGGCTCGGCCCAGATGGGATCTGTCCAGATGACCCCTATCCAGACGGGAGCTGCCCAGATGATCCCTGCCCAGATTGGAGCTGCCCAGATGAGTTGTGCCCAGATGATGCAGCAGCCTCAAGGGCAATGCATACATCATGTCCCTCCTGCTGCCAAAATGAGCGCTGCGCGGATGATACAGCCGCAACCAGGACAGCCTGGTCAACATTTTGCTCCCGCTGGGCCAATGGGCGCTCAACAGATGATGCAGCCGAAACTAGGACAACCAGCAAAGCAAAACTATATCGTGACTGCTAATCATATACTTCACTGCTAATCACAATACCAAGCAACAAACCAGCATGCACAGCATGCCATGAGCGCATTGGCAGGTTCACAAGTCTGACATCAAGCTAGCGCCAAATCGGTGCCTCCAGGCACCCAGTCTCGTCCCTGGTACTGGTGAGCTCCTGTTGCTGTGTGTATCTGCGACATGAGCATGGCTTCTGGTGCTTCTGACAAAGCTCCTTTAGACGCAACCACATGCTCGGGTATTGCAAGTTGCACAGGCTTCAAGGGAGCCCGTGGCACAAGCACAGCCGGGCGCTCAGTCATGGACGGCAGTTGGGCGCCGTCCCGCTGCAGGGCAACCGGCCCAAGCAATAACATCCCTCACCTGCACACTTGTTGCTCCGCTGGCACAATGCCATGGGATCAAAGTACGCACAACAAGCTGTGCTGGTCACGAAACACATGGTAACGCCTCACAACATCTTCCCCTTGACGGCTGTTACGAATTCGACCCCAATTAGCCAGGTTCAGGCTTACTCGAAATGTTGGGTCACCTGCGCATGGCTGCAAGGACATCTGCCCTGATTTGCGTATGGTTGCTGAACAGACGCTTCTTAGCCCTCTGCATTGTGCAATTCATGTCATTATCATAATTCATAGTTGACCACATATTCACTGTGTGTGGCGCATGCATTAACTTGATGCTTGGGAATACCGCACCCTGCACTCACCCACGGTTGTCCATGTACACCGAGTGTCCCTTCAGCTCTGGTCATACAAGAGAATGCCGCACAGCAGCGGCCTGCAGCTGCTGCACACGGGCAAGCACCACATGGCCATGCAGCCTCTCAAGCACCAAGCGTTGCAGCACCTGGCGCAAGTCAGCAGGTTGCCATGCCACAACAGGCACAGCCATTTGTCTTAATCAGCCCTGTTGCGCCTGGAGCTCTGCGCCCTGTGGTGGGGACGGCCGTCCCTCTGAGAGCTGCTGTGGCGCAGGCTCCACACCCACATGCAGCAGTGCGGCCAGGTCCCGCCATGCCCTTGCAGCCGGGAGCCGGCATGCCTGGACAACCGCAGTATCAAGCATACGCAAACATGGGGCAGCGTCCGCCGTACCAATACCAGCAGTATGCCCAGCCTGGCATGGTCAGGCCTGCTTACCAGCTGCCTCCCCAGGGCAGTCATACCCAAAGAAAAGAGGCAGCCGAAGACCGGATCGCTAAGAAAGCGGGAGATGGAGGAAACGCGGCAGCATAAGGCGCAGGCGAGGCGAGAAAAGGAGGAAGCAGCACGACAAAAGAAGCAGCAAAAGGAGGAAGAAAAGGCCTGCAAAGCTCAGAAGCAGGCAGATGACAAACGAAAGAGAGATGAAGAGAAGGAACGCAAGAGACTAGAAAGAGAGCGCATCAGGGCAGAGACGCAGGGCAAGGGCAGGAAGCGCCCTGCCGCAAGCAAACCTGCAGGTGCTGGAGGGAGTATGGTCCCCTCGCCAGCCGGTGAGGGGCCTGGTACGGCTGTGGGAGGAGCAGCAGGCAAAAAACCGCCGCCGGCACGCAAGGCGTGCACCAACATCCTTGGTGTCATGCCTGCAATGCACACCGACCGTGGCTCAAGCTTGCCTGTGCTCCCTTTGTGGCTATACACTAGAGTCCGTGCACCAGAACAAGCGTGCACCAGAACAAGCCACACATAGAGCCTCTCTCGTTTGTCAGTGTTGCAGAGGCGTGTTCTTTGACAATTGGTGTGTGCACATGTCTCTCAAGTATGCCCAATGTGCTTGTGATTGGCGTGACAATTCCAGTACCGCTCACTCTGCAGAGAATCTACAGACTTTTACGAACTGAGCACAACAAATAGCGTGTACCAATGTGAGATGCCCTGCGCTCAGTTCGTCGACGCTCCCCAACTGTGCAGGTGCAGATCGGAAGAAGACACGCACAGAAGATCAACCAGTAGGAGTGGCAATAGATATGGACACAAAAGAGGTAGCGCTGCTCGGGGCTATGCTGGTCTGCTCCCTTATGACACAGGACTACTTGAGATGCTCAGCTGGGTGCCATCATCAAGCTCAGCCAGCACCATTGCACGTGATATCTGAGTTACACACTCGCATAATACGAAGGCACACTCGCACACCCTGGTGCTCTAAGCCACGTCACCTTGTAAGAGGGCTGGGTGGCATAATTACTGTCCTGGTCAGCACACACGTTTTTAGACCCGAACATGGTGTGTGTGCAGAAAATGGGCCAACAGCACGGGCACAAAGCAGTACTTGAGGAAGATGCAGTTCTGAATGATGCGCCGCTCAGGGCGCGTGTGAAGCATGTTGCGGCTCGACATGGGGTGGTCGTGCACTTTGGGCCTGTCAAGGCATGCACCCTGGCTGTGGAGCTGTACCTCCGCAGGATCCTGCAGGACATGACACGTACGCATGGACTGCGCACCGGCCAGGCAAAGGATTTCCCGGGATGGTCCGGGACCTCTCCCACAACTCAGCTCGAGATGTGCGCTGCTCTGGGATGCTCGATTGACTTTGTGCATGTGCCACCTGTCAGATTGTTGAGGACCTGGTGTTTTTCAGGTGGCCATGATTGCCGAGGCTGAGAAGGAGGCACAGGCACGTGCGCGTAATGCCCAACAGCTGCAGGAGGACCAGCAGACCATCGCAAATAATGCCAGCAGGTGTGGTGTTGATCCCCTGGCAGTCGGGACTGCATGAGGACAGGCTGTGCAGTGGCCTGCCCTTTGGTAAAACATCACACTTTTTCAACAGCGGGCACTGAGACCATGCAACGAGACCAGCACATGAGGATAGCTGCACGTGCACCTTCTGATGTTTTCTTCTGCTCAGGCGCCGGGTAGAGGAGCTGGATGAAGAGGAAAAGGCCAAGCTTAAAGCGACTGTCGATGCGGCCAAATCACGTCTTGGCACAGCTGAGGCTCAGAATCGTGTGAATGAGAACCTGAATATGCTGCTTCCACAGCGGAAGTTTGGTCAGAAGCGGCGTCTGCTGGGAGGGAAGATGACGGCGCTGCAAGCCAACAAGAAATCAAACTTGCTAGGGCCCCTACCAGCTGCATCAAGCGACCCGGCGGAAGTCCAAGATGTTGTGCTTACGTTTGGCATCAGCCAACTGTGCATCCATAGCATGGGTGCTCAGGCCGGAGGTGCCAGCCCGGCCAGGCATGCTGGCACAGGTACAGGGCCTGACGGCAGGGGAGTTGGCCGCGGCCGACCAGGAGGCTCTGCAGTCAAGAAGGCCATCAAGAAAGCCGTCAAGAAAGCTGTCAAGCAATCGATGAACATACAAGACCTGCTGCCAACTCTCCGGCGTAACTCCATGTATGCCCACAGCCATCTGCACTACAAATTCCTCCAGATGGAAAGCAGCGCTCTATGAGGAGCATGTGTAAGTGGTGTCGGGTTGGGCTTGGTTGATAAGATCCTGTTTGGTGACCGTAATGTGACTGTGGTTCGCATGACTTTGCCGACAAGCGTAACTGCACTGGACCATTCTGACCTCACGTCATCTCTGTCATTTACCCTTTATCTTGGCGCTGGCACGGTTTGTCTTTGTTCAGCATTTCCGATAGCATCATGGACCCACTTGGCATGCACACACATATGCGCCAATCACATGTTTTGCGTGAATGGTGAAATATACAAGGGCCACCACGATGGCGATATCACTACTGTATGAAGACCCGTAATTGCATCCATAGCATGGGTGCTAAAGCAGGTATCACAGCACGTGCAAACTGGTGCATTGTGAGTTTCCCTGCCCCTTCATTTTTGCAGTCATCAGGACCATCAAAGCATCCAGACAGAGACTGCGCCGAAATCACTTCCTATTCAAGAACAGAGACGCACTATGGTGTGCCCAAGCCCTCTGGTGCTGTGTAAGCTATACAATGTGGCTATACATGTGGCTTGAAGCCTACCCTGGGTGCAGCAGAAATAAACGTAGCACGGATCCATAACGAAAAGAACTTGTCCTGTGTCAAATTGGTCAGGTCGAGTGAAGGTGCCATGCAAGTACTGCTGTACCACACAAGCCATGCTCTGTCTCTCGTGTCTGTGTCGCTTGTATTATGCCATTGTAACATTCTCTCATTCAAGCATTCCTGAGCGGGAGCTTAGGAGCAAAATTGCTGCATTTTATTATGAGTCTGCCCGTGAGGCTCTTTGCCTGTTTGCCCGCTCTTGCGGGCGGACAGACTCAAGCCACCCACATGTACAATCGAACATGAGACACATGTTTGCAGGATCGGCCAGGTCACCGTCCTCATAGAACTCTGAACCATGATCGATGGCACATGCCAGCCTTGGGCTATGTTTCTCAAGTTTTATGTGGCTCCGCGTGAGCAGTCATCGTGCTTTCTAGGTGGTAGGCGCCTGTGTGCGTGTCTACTGCCGCAGCTGGTACAGATGACTTCAAGACCGTCTTGGTCTGAGCCAAAACGATTCACATGCGGGTGACGTCATTTGTGGATTTGAAGTGAGAGAGAACCACAAAGTTGAAACCACCCTTGCAAGGGTGGCTTCTGGTTTCCAAACGAATCCGCTAACAACGCGTGCTCCATGGAGCTCCACAACCTTGCAAGCTCGAACAAGCTGCGTTGAAGCACAGCCCCATGATGATCAGATACACATTCTTCTGACATACCGTGCAATCCTGCATTATTCTTTTGCATTTTTTCTTATCATCCTTCATTCCGTGTAAATCGTGGACGACGTTGGTCGCACTCTCCGATGCACTCAGCAACGGACGTTCTGATGTACTTGACATGTGCAGCGTCACGCAAAGACGTACTTCTTGCTATCATATTTCAGAACGCCGGTTTTGTCCGTGGGATCGGTCAGCTATAACCGTCCGCCATGCCTGCTTGAACTTTGCTCTGTGACCGGTCACTGATTAACACCCCCCCTCCCACTGGCCATGTTTCGTCGGGAACCTCTCTGATGCCAAAGCAGCCATGCTAGAAATGACGCCTGAAGGCGAAGGAGACTGCACAGATGATTCAGCGTTTGATGAAGACCTTCGGTGGACTAAGGTTTGGCACCCTCGCTTGTCCATGCTCCTCCAAAGAACATGCCGGGTCTGCTATCACTGAAGTTGTTTGCAAAGAGTCACTCTGCGCACATATAATGTGCGCAAATATAAGACCATTCCCATCAAGCATCGCTGGAACTCTGACATGTCTGCTTGCAGGAACGCAGGGCTCAGGTGGAGGGGAAGGGGCAGAGCCGGAAGCTGCACCAAAGCTTGCAAAACGTGGCCACTGCTCTGAAAGCCTCAAACGACCAGATTTCTGATCTCCAGCTCCATTTGAGGAGAACGCGCAGAAAATGGACTTACGAAGACGAATCTCAACGACAAGAGGTATTACAGCTGCAGCAAGTATCTTCCAAGCTGATCTCAAGCTGCTTGCCCCAATTCCCAACATCAAAATCCAGTGAGCACGAGCAACAACATCATGGATCGCATTCAATCAGACGCACCCATGAGCCATCCACGGATTTGTCGCAGAATGACCCAAAGAAGGCCAGCAACAGCAGTTCCGCGCAGGTGCCACATCTGCACCTTGTGAAGCGCAGTGATGCCAGATCTGTAAGCTACACTACTCTCACACTGTGCAGATCAACCCTGGGATGCTGCATCAGCGACTGCGAATGATGATTGAGACCTCAGCAGAAGCCTTGCAGCACACACCTCGAGGCACCAATGTACAAACACCCTTCCAGGCTTCCACACCTCATACTCAGTTGACCTCGAGTGGCCTCTACCTGATGATCGATGCTGCGACAGGCCGTCCACTCGGGAGGACGGTCCTGCATCCGGACAGGCTTGCCACTGTACACCGTAACATGCAGCCGCAGTCACCTGCGCAGTCTGGATGTTCTCCTCAGCCTGTCCCAGCCTCGCCCGGTCGGTCATCTTGCCACACACAGACCATTGACAGCACAGACGCAGGTACATGCCCAGATCTGCACCCTGGTGAACTTCAGTATCATATGCCTGGTGGCGAGGGGTCACATGCCCCATCTGTTGCAAATACCTCACCTGATGACAACCGATTCAATCTGTCTCCGGGCAGCATGCCCGAGACATCACCCCTAACCCCGGGCTTTTCAAGCTTTCAAGCGTCTACTTCAGATGATGACAATGCCAGCCGCAATGAGCATGAGAACATCGCTGACGAAAGTTCAGCTCCAGCCCTTGAGCAGGAGGCCACTTGCTATATCGGAAAAAAGGATATTGCAGATCATGATCCATGCTCTGCGCTTTCTGCTGGAGAGTATGACAGCACGAACATTTCCAGCTGGACCACTCCAGTGCAGGGGCAGGGACAGAAACCGAGTGTAACTGGCGAGCAGCCGTCCTACCTGGTGTGCCTTCCAGAATAACCCTGCTGTCAGTTGGTGTTTTATCTCTGTGCTATGCGTTGAGCCTTTCCGGATAGATCAGCAAGGCGTCTGCAGGAACGCGCTGGTGATCAGGCAGCACCACCATCTGGAGCTGCTGATGTGTGCAAGTACGCCTACCAACGTGCCTTTACGTGATCACATGATTCAGCAGCTGCGACATGCGTATGCTGAGTGCGTACTGCGGTCCACTTGTTTGATAGACTGGCAGAGTTGCAGGGCTTTGGGCATGGTGATCAGCACAGCTGCCCTTGTGCTTAGTTTCCTTCTGGACTCCGACATTGTATTGGTGCAGGGTGTCAATGAACGGTGCGATGGAGCCGTCCGAGCCGGTGCCAGAAGCTCCTCCTCTGAGCCAGGAGGCAACAGTCAGCCTGATCGTGCCACCGCCAGACCCGTCTATTTCACTATTCCCAGCCCAGCAGCTACCCATGTCCCGGGACCCGTCGTTCGGGAGCTACGATCCCGGCGCAAGTGGTAGTTGGGTCCAGCCAGAGCTGGGATTTGATGAGCCTGCCGATTGTGGCCGTAACACTGCCGCAGCTGATGTGTCAACCTCCCTTGATGCTGGTGATGAGGACCCAGGCACATCTGTGCTGCAAAGGTCTATGAGAGATTCCCTGTCGCAGCTCAGTGCAGGCAGACGCCCGGGTGGTAGCACCTCTGGCAGGCACAGCAGCCAGAGCCGCCGTTCAAGCATCGTGCCAGCAGATGACATCCTGCCATATAGAACGGCAGCCCCGCTGCACACAGATGGGTCTCGGTACAGTTCAACCTCCGCTGTGCTGGGGCTACTGAAGGAAGAGTCTGACTGCTTTGAGGAAGACGCGCCACTCAACTTCCTGCAGCCAACCGTGACTGGCTCGCCGCAGCTGAAAAGTGTGCTCGCCCTCCTCAAGTACTTGACGGGCTTCTGAATAAGGCCTGCTAAGATCACCGTCACAGACTATGTTGTGAACAACGCACATGCTGTGGTGCAGATGCAACGGTGACGCCTGCAGCACCAACAGATACGGCTGGCCTGGGTGGGTTTCATCTGACACGGCCAAGCATGGACACCAGCGTTGGCTCGCAGGACATGGGTCCATCATTTGGAGCCTCCCGTGTTCAGCGAAACCAGCCAAAATCGCAGAAACCTCAGCGACAGCCACAGGAGAACTTGCCGGATGAGGACTCCCTGTTAGGAGGCCTTGGCCTTGAAGATTTTGACTTTTGAGCTCATTTTGGAGCTTTGCTCATGTCTGAGGCAAGGATGCAGGGCCTGACATCTTGTCAGTGTACAGTAGCTTCAAGTGCAAGCTGTGTAGGGCACAATAATGGTAGGGTGCACATGGCAGCGATTAACGTATGCTGTTGTCTTCAAATAGTGCTTACACGAGAAGCATCAGCGCGTTGTGCACTGGCTCTGAGCAAGATACTATTGCATATATTTCTCAGGCTCCACAGGGACAAATATAGAAAACCAGAACAGTGTAGAACGCTTGATTGTACCGCAACTACCAGGAGCAAGAATCCATAGGTCAGCCACCATGGCATCTGCACCATACCAGTGCAATCATTGCTCTGTGTGCACAGAACCACCTGGGTCACAGTCTTGACAATGGAAACTTTGAAGCATTGACACGGCGGCAACTGTTTGCGGCCGCAACTTTGGTAGAGCACACCTGCGTCGCCTTGTAGTGGCAGCAAGCCTTCGGTGCCAGCTTGGTGGCAGAGCCCTGAGCACTTCCGTGTGTTCCATATCGTGGAGCTGCTGCAACGAGAGCACCACATGCAACTGTCAACCCTGGCAATGCGTCCTCCACAGCGGGTGGCATCCATGCAGTCCGGACGCGGGCAACAAAACCAGGCAACGCCAAACCGGCCGCCAGTGCCACTGCCGCCACTGCAGCCGCCCCTTGCATATCTCTGCAGTCATGCACCGGGCCGTGCACCTCGGCAGGAACGCCCCCCCGGCATGACACGATTCTTCCTCGCTCCTTCGGGGCGTCCCCAGCAAAGCGGGCACGCAAGCTGGAGCCAAGTTGGCTGACCGTGCCTCCACTGGTTGTATCTACTTCGTCTTTTGTGAATGCTAAGTCCGGACTACCTGCTACCCCTGACGCGAAACGCCTGTTCTGCACGTCCTGGGGCCGAAGTTGACTCGCCATGCTGCTGACCAAGGCCCAAAAGAGGCGTGCCAGTGCAAGCTGAATCGAGAGGAAGACGTGCAGCGCAGCCACCACTACCATAGCTGCACACCACCACAGTCTCGTCCCTGAACCTAGCCTGCTCAGGGCACGCAGCGCCCTGTGTGGGCCAGGCACTCTTCCAGCCAGCGCTCTGCTTGCGCTGCCTGTGATGGCCGCAGCAGCCGCTGCCATGCCAATTGCCAGGCCCCTTCCTGCCAGCACGACAACAGCTCGGCCTGCGAATGATGCGTCGGGAGCACATGCTGTGAGAGCCAGCATGCTCAGCAGCTGATGGGCTGCATCGGGCACGGCCTGGCTGCGCCGCGGCCTGGATGCTGAGGCAGGGACAGGGTAGTGTACAAGGCAGACAGCGGTCGAGAGGAGCAACGTGGGCAGGCCCAGGTACAGCAGGCTGAACACGCCGGCCGGGGCAGCGCTAACCAGGCGCACGGCCACGCCGCAGCTGCGGGGCGCCAGCATGAGATAAGCTCCATGCCGGGCAGTGTCGGGATACGGAGGGCTGGGCAGCAGCTGAGCAGCCCCAGCGCAGCACGGAGTAGACGCACGCAGCTCAAGTTCTGCAAAAGGGAAAACCCTGTTCCATGCGGTGACGGCGGACGACAGGTGCACGGAGACCGCAGTCGTGCACAAGCAGTTGCAGGCGGAGTCTGACCCGCCACGTTCGTGGTTGCAAACAGCGGGAGATTGAGCAACCATGCGGGGGAAGATCAGTGTTGGCCAGCCGAGCGAGATCGGAGGGCTTGGCGCGGGGGCTGCAGGGGCCTGAACGGAGACAATGCTGCAGCGGCTGACGGCTGCGTCAAGACTCGGGGACACCAGGGATGGGTGAAAGTGGTGCGGCGTGCTGCACGCTGCATGCACCCTCAGCTCCTGCACGCCATGCAGCTCCTTGCATGCTGTCAAATCGATGCACCCTGCTCGCAAGTCGCAGGATTGCGGTGTGATCATGTGGCCGTTCGCACACGTTGCCGCACATGTGACTCATCGCACACGTGGCCACAGGCTGGCGGGCATCAGGAAGCAGGGTAGGGTTCAGACGGCGCGTGCCCCGCATGTGGAGAGCTGGTCGCACAGCAGGTGGTTCGGGAAGCACAGCACCTGCAACTGCAGGCCGGGGAAGTCAGACGGGCTGACCGAGACGGCAGACATGCTGTGCCAGGTGTATTCGATGCCCTTGTACACATCCGCCGGCTTCGTGGGCGGCTTGTGCTGGCCCCTCATCGCAAATAGGGGGAACGCTGTCAGCTGTGCTCGCAGGTCGATGTACTGTGGCTGTCCGTCTGCATGGCATGCCGTGTTCTGCGGTGGGACATTCTTCGTGCTGTCCGTGCTGCCCGCAAGCGGCGTTTGCGAATACGATCAATGTTTGCACAAAAGCAGGAGGCGCGAGAAGCCCCAGCATCTGCCTGTCAGCATGCATGTGAGCAGGCACCTGTGAGGTTGATGGCCGTGACGCCGATCTGCAGCTGATCTGGCAGACCAGAGAAGACGATGACAAGGCTGGGCCGGTCATCGGCAGCCCCAGATGCACTCCATGCATGCTGCAAACGCCACCCGCGCGCCCTGCAATGCACCACGTTTGGAACAGCGGTGCTCGCAACAGGTCCTGACGCACACATGCGTCATCAGAAGATGCACGCAAGCAGGCATGTCCGAGCGATAGAGCGGCCATGGGAGCCTTACAAGCTGGAAACCGGCGGAACCTCCACACACAGGTGCGCATCAACCAGATCGGACACCTCCACATCACTCCAAAACTGCTCCCCCACTTCACTGGCGATGCTACCCTCGGACGGTTCCCCGCGTCCGCCCGGCGGCGCGTGTGCTGTCCACGCTGCCAGAACGCCTGCAGCCACGCTGCTCATCTCCTGCTCAGCGCGTGCTTGAGGTGATGCAGACGGCTCCGCGTTGCCGGAAGCGGTCCCGACCATGGTGTCTGCCGACTGCAGGAGCTGCGCCGTGGAGGAAACAACCGCGGAGCCTAGCGCAGCGGCGACCTGGTTGCACCAGACCGCGCACTGATGCTCCGTCGACACCCACACGCCCCTCATGTCTTGCGTCGACACATGTGCCATCGTCAAAGCCCCCTGCGGACCTCCGACCAATCTTGCTGTTGGTCTCCCGAGGATCTGCCATGCATGGAGCACCAACGCGGTGCACCAACAGACGCAGGTAAAATTGGTGCATGCCACAGAACCTGTGCTGCAGTGTTTTGGAGGCCATGTGTGACTGCATTACTGGGTGCGGTGTCGGCGACTGGGATCTCATGCGGGCTACTGATACCACGGCATGCCGCGCAGTGGCCATGATGACACTGGCCCGCATGAACCAGGCAAGCCGAAAAGTCATGAGTACCACACCGCTGCAGGAGGCGCTGCTGCTGCTGCGGGCACCTGGAAGTCATGCAGGCCTGCTGAGAGGGAGAGGTATGGCCGGCCGAAGCGCTGGAGCTGCTCGTGGAGGCGCCACGTGGACGGCAGCAGGGCGAGCGGAGGCATGGCGTATGGCGAGGCTACGCCAATCAGCAAGGGCACCACCGATGTTTGCTGTAGTGTAACTGCCGCACGCGCCGCGACACCACCTGGAGACGGGCCGCCGGTGGGGTCTAAAAAGAAAATGAGGTCTCCCTGACGTGCGGCTTGCCCTACAGGGGAATGCGCAAGAGAAGGCCCCGCACCCATGGAGTGGCCGATCAGGATCATGTAGTGCAAAGGGTGTTGTTGATGCAACCATTCAATTGCACGAGCAACGAATCGGGCTTGCACCGCCAGGAGATGTGCATCATACGCTGACAGCTCTTCGTTGAGGTGCACAGTGTAGATTGTAAATGGCGCGTGTCTGTGCATGCTGGACCGTCCTCTTGCAAACTGCCTGTAGGCTTCGCTGGCTATCGATCTCGCCTGCGCCTTACTGCCCGCTGCCCCTGGTATGTACAGGACTGGGATGCTGTGCTGTTGAAATGTCTCTGCACTCCCACCACACGCTTTGAGTTTGCAAGCCTGAAGAGCCATTGCCGTTAATAGACTTGTCATAGCGTGCGGATGGTGATTGGAGGTGAATTCTCACGTTCACCAGCTCTGACCGTGCCTTCCGTGTATCGTTCCAGTGAGTACCGTCGCTTCTCATCCGTGATCGGCGTGGAAGAATACTGAGGGCGCATGTATGTCATGATACATCCATTGCTGGGTGCTTGCACTGCAATGAGAACGTGCCAAGCAGCAAGCACGAGGGCTGTGGCGATTGTTGCGACGGAGACCCATGTCACGACAGGCAGCATGTCTCCATCACAGCCACATCAGCATGCTGTCAAATGCACTCTGCCAGCCGCTTACTTCCTGTTGCACATGAATTGCCGATCTTCTGCTAGCGCCGTTCGGGCAGAAGTGGCCAAACTGCCCTTGTTAAGCGGTCCCAAACCGTGCAGAAAGCAGTGCTGAAGCTATGGCAATTGCGACGCATGTGTGGTGAGTGATATAGTGCACGAGGTACAATCCGACGAATGATCGGTGGTGATTGCTCTTGGCTGTCGGTAGAAGGCGCGAAGCTCGCGAAGTAGCAGTTTCGTTCACTAATGAGTGAGTGCTCACTGAGACAGTGGCTTGAGGCGCCAATCATGGGACAACGGGGTGTCAGATCTGGCTCGCTATTCCATATCATACGCAGCGCCGAATGCGTTTCCGTCATTTGTACAGGCATGATGTCGGTGTCCCACGCCCGTGTGGATGATCGGTCAGCGTTCACGTCTAGTGATTACATCGCGAAGGGACCGGGATATGCACTGAACACACAAGCATAAGCTCACAGACAGAAAACTTTCAATCTTAACTCCTTGAAAAATGGTGGCACTCTTGCTTGCGTTGGCGGATGCCGGCATCCCTGTTCAAACAGATTCAGTGCCAGAGCCCCTCCTGAAAAAGCTTCAGCCAGGAAAGATCAGCGGATTCTTGTGCCTAGGCAACGTGGGATCTACAGTAGTGAGGACATTGAAGCGAATTGCAACAGATATGCGCTTCGTTGCTGGCGATGCAGAGGATGAATCACACCTCCCTCTGGCTCAGGTATGCCTGTGAACATTGCGAATCAGCTCAGTCAACCACCAGGACCCAGTGCCTCCACGCACCCGTGCCGGCAGGCACACACTCGATGCGACACCCAGCATGGATGAGCTGACAACAGTAGGCATGCACTATCGGTGAGATGCCACATCGTGTATGAGTGCAACGGACAGACCGTCCAGTCAACGTGCCAGTCCATTGTGATGAAGCAGGCCCGTTGCAGAGCGGCATGCCACAGCAAGCTCGAACGGTACACGTGTGGCTCACTCGGGATAGCCCCAGACTGTGGTGTGACCCTCACAGGCCTGCCGCGTGCAGATTGTGGAGCTAGAGGGCGTGAGGGTGGGCATGACGCACGGGCACATGATCATGCCACGGGGCAACGACATGGCGCTGGATGCGGAGCGGCGGCGGCTCAACGTGGACGTGCTGCTGTCGGCCAGCACAGGCCGCGCCTCCACCAGGCAGCATGGCTCTGGCCTGCTCGTAGACCCCGGATCGATCACCGGCCTGCGCTGCTCTCCGCTGGCGTCACGCAAGCCCTCCTTTACGCTCTTGAGCCTGGACAACGGCAAGGTAGGTGCCTGCGACGCTGTCACACAGGCGTCCGCACGCACAACTTCGAACAACCCCCCCCACCCTGCCACACAATGCCCAAAGCCACAGTTCCGCCGATGGCAGGGATGTCGCGTGCTGAGGGGCGGCCTTGTAGCCTGAAGCCGGTTTATGCGTATGCACGGCACTCAATGCCGTGCTGGTGGACAGAGTAGCAGCAGCTCCAAGGTCATTGCCGCGTGCAATGCTCACGCACGCGCTCATCTGCGGCGGTGTTGAGAGCTGTTCTTGTGCGCAGAGCTGTTCTAGTCCATGTGGCGCCGTTTCGCAGGCTGCAGATGCACCTGTCCGTATGTCTGTTGGCTGCAGCAGCAGCCACAGCATGTCGTGTACAGCAACGGCCGCAGCGTGCGGTGCAGGTCACCACGTTCACCTACTCCATCGACGAGAACGGTACCGTGGGCTTCCAGCGCAGGGACTTTCAGCGGCAGCAGCACGGCGTCGTCACTCGGCCGCAAGCCGCGCCGGCCACTGCGGCTGCCCCAGCCCAGGCGACTCAAGCCCAGCCAGACCAGCCGCCGCCAAACGCCGCTGCGCCTGCCGCTCCGGCCCAGCCGCTGGCGGCCACTGCAGAAGCAGCAGAAGGCAGTGCAGAAGCGGCAACAGTTGACGACATGCCGGGGACCTCCGCTCAAGACGACGCACCTGCAGATGTAGACACCGCAGCGGCGCCTGAGCAAGAGGCCAGTCCAGCTGGGGCTGATTCGGAAGCCACGGAGACTCCGGGTGCTGCTGATGAGGCAGCGGCGCCTGCGCTGTTGGCAGAGGAGCCCAGCGCTGCTAGCGAGACAGCGCTGCCAGAGTAGGTAGGTGGGCAGAGTGCACACAACGGCAGGATACATGGTAGTTGCACAGGATAGACGATATTGGTTTATGTCGTACTTGCAGATGTAACCGAGTAAGAGAATGCCTGTTTCACGTGTCAGAGTTGAGAAGTGTGCGGGATCGGTATAGGCCAAGTCATGCAGAGTGGCGTGCAACGGTGCTATGTCTCCGGCTGTGATGGACAGTAGACCACATTGCCATACCTGTGTGTCCATACAGTTTGCTTCCAGATGTACGCCTTCGCAGGCAGTTGCGAGTGGAGCTGCCTGGGGGCCTAGTGATCACTTTTGGTCATGTACTGGCTCTCAATGAGCCCCTCTGGAGCACCCATGGAGGTGTTACACGGAGTTCAACGCAAGAGCCCAGCACCGAGGGCAACAGCAGGCAAGCAGACAACCAGAACCCCGCAGGTGGGCAGCATCAAGCAGCAACAATCCCAGGCGCAAAGCCACAACAAACTGACACAATCGACACAACCGCACACCCGCACACGCACATCCCCCCACATGCGCACTCCAGCACACCCCACCATCGCGTCAACCACGCCAAAGCCGCGCACTGCGACCATCCGAACCGCCACCATTCGCACACCAGCACCAGCCCCACCGCAACGAGCCCCACCCGAGTGCTCCGACGCCCGCGCCCCGGCATGCACCTCCCCACATGCGAGCCGGGGAGTGCACGCCCCCCTCAGGGCGGGGCGTACCAGCCCCGCGTCGGCGGACCGGCGGGGTGGCAGAGCGAGGCACGCAGGGCGCTCGTGACGCCACGTCGCCAACCCCTCGGCAGCCCGCGGCCACACGTGGGGAAGCAGGGGGTGGGGGGGGGGGGGGGGGGGGCGAGCACGGACAGACATGGGGCAGGCGACTGCCACAGCAATCGCGGCCGCCGGTCCGTCATCCCCCATGGAGGTGTTGAGATCGTACCCACAGGTGATACACGAGTCAGCTTCGTATGTCCATAACCTGTGCATTGCAGAGCATGCGGCGGCATCTCGGTTGCTCGTTGAAGCCGTATCGTGGCGCTGGCTTGCAAAACATGATTGTGATCTTCTTCATTCCACATGTTTTCACGATGCTATGCTGGGGAGTTCAGAACATGTGCACTTCACGGCATGCATGCGGGGCGATGTTCAGATCCCGCGCGCCGATGCACCGCTGTGCACCGCTCGGACACAGCAGCGAGCTGCACACGCAATGGTTCCGCCAACTTACTCGAATAGATTTACGTGGCTGTCTTTGATGACGCCATTGCGGAAGCATTTTGCTACCTTGGAGTTTGGGCTGCCACATTTATAGAATCATTGGCATGAGTGCACGGCCCTCTGAACAGCAGCAAATCACGACCTGATCGGGAAAGGACAAATCTGTGTTGACCCACATAACTATGCAGCCATCACGCATCAATGTGGCGGTTCGGACGCGGCCGTGCGGATGGCAGTCCAAGTGTGCGGTGGACATGAATGTACATGGCAAGGTGCGGTGATGCAATGTCCGTATAACGGACAACCCGCATGATGATCTCGTAGGTGAAGTGAGTGTCACAAAATGCGACCTTGTACAGGAAGTATCTGTCCAAGCAGAGCAGAACATACACAGCTTCATGTTTGAGAAGCTCCTCCATGAAGTTTCCCAACAAGATGTATTTGAGGTATGCCGTCACTGCACTTGCAAGCCGATGGAAACCATGTACAGGTGTACAATCGACTGGGCCTCCGGGGTGTAGTCAGTCGGCGTGGACGCAATTCATGCAGCCCTGAGAGGCGTAAACTCAACCATTATCGCATATGGCCAGACCGGCGCAGGGAAGACCCATACCTTGGCAGGTAAAACTACTGGATGGCGGCATGTTGATGTGATGTGTTCTGTGTTTATCATACTTGTTCATAGCATGCATGGGGTAGCATCTGGATGCACGTGTTGCTTCCGTCATCATGTGTTGTGGGAGACCAATGCATGAAAACTGCGGGCGATCAGCGACAGCTACCCCCAAAGCTTCAACCTGGATGTGCAGGATCGCGAAATTCATATCAGGAGCGAGGGATCATTCCAAGAACACTGTCATATCTGCTCGACAAGGAAGTGCACAAGCAACAAAAGGTTGTAACGGTTTCTCTGAGGTATGTTGAAATCTACAATGAAGTCGTGTCTGACCTACTCACCTCAAGTCTTGCGCCAATAACCCTCATAGAGACCAAGGACCATGTTATACCACATGGAGCGACTGAACAGGTTGTGCAAAATGAGCATCATGCACTGGAAACATTTTTTCGAGGAGAAGCGGCCAGGGTGCTTGACGCCTGACTTCCCAACGCTTGCATGGGCTTGAGCATCTCAGCAGATCTCGTATGTTACTGTTCATGCAGGTGACGCGTGGGCATACATTGAACAAATACTCGAGCCGTTCGCATGCTGTCTGCACCATCATTCTGAGTGCGCAGGATGACTCACTGGGGCCTCAGGTATGCGACTTGTTCATGCTGATTGATTTGAGTTGACAGCCCTGTCAGGTCCGGGTGATCTGTTGATGCAGCAGAGAGGCTGCAGATGTGTTTCAGCCATCGGCGAGTCTCGTACAGCTGGGCCAGTCCTGTGTGTCGCCAGGCCCGAGCTTGTGCAGGTTTTCAAATCTATGCTGACACTGGTAGACCTAGCTGGATCTGAGCGAATCCTGAAGACTCACAGCGAGGGGATTGTCCTCAAAGAGGCTGGATACATAAACAAATCGCTGACCTTCCTGGAGCAGGTGGCCATCGCAATGAGCGAGGGGCGGCAGCATATTCCATACAGGCAGGTTCCCGCTGATCTATACCGACCCGTTCAGTATCTGATGATGTGGTATTGCCTGATCCTGTCACTGCATTGCTCAGATCTTCGAAGCTCACCCACTTGCTGAAACATGCACTTGGGGGCAACAGCAAGACAACATTCATCGCAAACATCTGGGACGACGTGGAACAGCTGCACGAGACACTTTCCACGCTGCGATTTGCCCAGCGCATGTCACTGATAGAAACGGCGATATCCGCAAAACCAGCTGTGGACCATGAAGCCACCATTGCCGAGCTGTCGCAGCAGGTCCACACTCTGAAGGCTGCTCTTGGGGACTGCCAGCAGACGGGTGTGCCAGGCCATTTGCAGCGGGAAGCATCCCTGGATCCGGGCGAGCACCTGTGCCAGCAGGTGAGCCTGACACACATCATGCAATGTTATACGCCACCTTCACGGACCAGATCGTCCATCACGAGGCATTTGCAGCAAAGAGCTGCTCGCCAGTGGGGCCAGCCATCCTAGGTGTTCCAGACAGAAGCAGGTGTCTGCACGCTTTCAACCAGGTTGCTGTGATTGGGCTGATGCGATGCAGGTGCTAAATGTGCTTCAGTCATGTGACGAACACGAGGTGGGGAAGGCTTTGCAGCACATCAATTTGGACAGCTCTGACACGGCCAAGGCTGCACTGTGTGCTGCGAGGCTGATCTATCAGCGACTCACCTCAGTAAATCAAACGGAGGGTCAGGCCTCGTCGATGCATGCGCCGCCGGTGACTCGTCTACGCCATGACAGCCCAAACGCAGCCGGCCCAGGTTGGTAGCAACTCGCGTGCAGGAGGTGGTCTGTGCCTTCCTAGGACCGGTGCGCTGCAGGGACATGACAGCATTCACCATGTAGGGGGCATTCTGGTTCCTCTGGGAAAGGCATGCGGAAGTGACAGCAGTGGAGCACGCGGCCACAGTGTGGCACCGCAACATGATGGGGCACCTGCAGAAACGGCCAGCTTGAGCGAAGCGCTGCAGTATTTCAAGACTCATGTGGCGGTGGGAGTGGAGGGACTGATGCGGGCCAGAGCTGGGGAAGTGGCAGCCACAAAGAAGCGCGTCAAGGATCTTGCAGTCCATATCAATGCCGAAAAGCACAACATCGATCAGCTGCGGACCGGGAGCACTATTGGCGAGCAGGTATGGCGCTCCAAGCTCTCGTAACCCTTGCTGATGGTGTGGCTGCAGCATTGGGGCCAAGGATCTGACCCGCACAGTGGAGCAACTACCCGGATGCACAGAGCCCTGCGGTGAGGCAATGCATCGCCGACATACTACTCACATGTATAAGGCAGGGCACCAGCATTGGAGAGGGCACCGTGGACACGTGGTGGCATTCCGCCGTGGTCATGCATGGCGGTCTATGCAGAGCGGCTCTGCCGCACTGGAGCACTCGAAGGCCGTGTATCGCGCTTTGTATGAACAGCTGGAGCAGGAGAAGCAAGAGCTGGCACGCAGCACAGAATCACTGGAGCGGCTGAAGCGTGACTTCCACGACCGATTCCGGGCGTGGCACGCAGAGGCGGGTAGGGAAACAGCATGTGAAGTTGCACAGGGAGCCGACAGCGCCACATGTGCATCCGACTGTGGCACCTGTGACATGGGGGCCAGACACCTGGCATCTGGCACAGGCGTGGAGTTTCCCGCTCTTCCCAGCTGTGCAACAGCACCAAGCCTTGCCAGGCATCGACCCGCTGACTACAACAGTGAGTCCAGCAGTTTCTATGATGCACAGCGCCGCATGGAAGCGGCTGCTGCTTTAGGCTCCAACAAGGGCAAGTTCAGTCACCTGGGGCAGGGATGGAGAATCTGTGGCTAGTCCACGCGGATGTTCATGTCATGGGCGGCCGCATTGTGCACAATATGTGCTGTCCACTGAAGCTGCTGGACAGACTGTCACAGTAAACCAGCTTTGGTAAGCCCGTACCGTCCAGCAAGATAAACACATAAATTGGGCAGGTTTCGCAATGCTTGTGCCCCAGCCGCACGCTGCAGGAACCAAGCATGGCGTGTGGCGAGTTGAGAAATTTTGGCCCTGTTTCTTTAAACACTTGGGAAGATAATTGTATGTACATGTATGGGTACAGCATGTACCAAAGCTGCCAATGCTGGAGCTCAGCCCAGGATGCTGTCCTGTGTACCATAAGGCCCTGACAATAGAAAGGGGGATGGGATCTGCTGCACAGCGAGGTGGGTAAAGAGGCTTCTCTGAATCGGCCATTTCGGCCAGGACACCAGTTTGCCACAGTGAGGCGAGAATGTGGCTCCTGGCAGACTTGCATGTCTGGCGGCAACATGCATACGACAAGGTCAAACAAGCCACAGCGTCCAGTGTGCACCGCAGATAAGTGAACTCGCTTGGATGCCTCAAGTGCTCAGTCAATCCCAAATTAGGGCTAGCTGATCATCAATGAGCATGAATGATACGAACACCTCATGCACATGCATGCGCCTATGTACACCATCGATGGCCATCTTCGCGCACCATACCACTGAGGCCTGGCGGTTGTTTGAACCATACCAGTGCTAGGATGTACGTCGGCGATGGAACAGTTCGCTGTCAGGATCTAAATCCATTTACACGTGCCATAACCTCATGTGGGATCACGCATGCGCATGCTGCGGATCCGATCACGCATTGCACTGCAGTGCTCGGTCCGTGGCTAGCGGCGGTACACCATCCAGCCCGCAGTACAGCTCACGACCACAGCTGCAGGAGCCCTGAGAAACGGCGACCAGCTTTGTAGAGAATATCAGGCATGGTCTGTATGAGCATGTGAGGACATGTGGTATCTGTTAAACCATCTTGTTCCAGATGTCGCTTCACAACTACAGGTTGCACTGTACTGCATCAGAGTCACCAGCCGTGCGATCTTGAAAGTACATATGGTGTATGGTAGAGCCAGCTTGCCACGTTGACAGGAAACTAGACTGGGATACCATTTTGACCTCAGGCCTGCGTCGTTTGCCGTGCTACACCCGACAATAGTGCGTTAGCTATGCTGCGCTCGGCTGGTATTGCGCTCCGCTCACTGAGCCGCACGTCCGCGGAAATTGGGCTCAAGTGCGCTCGTGTCAGTCAAAGTAATCTCGTTCGTGATGATATCGGTGCTGTAAGCCAGTATATCCTTTAGTTCGCGTTGCACGTTCCATCGTACACTGGGTGCCCTCCTTGACCGATGGCACTTATCGCAGGAATGACGCAGCACCAGCGATTGTTCAACTGGTCAGAAATGGAAAAAGTGATAATAATGAAGGCGGGAAGTCAGGCTTCCTTGGCGGGGCCATCGTGGCGCTGTCTGGCTTATCAGTGTCCACGGCGTTCGCTGATAGCAAGTGCGATCGTGGGATGGACAGTTCACAGGCAGTTACATTGTTCCAGTATGATGTCTGCCCATGGTGTAACAAAGTTAAAGCTGTGCTTGATTACAACAAAGTCCCGTACCGAGCTGTTGAAGTCCACCCCCTGATGAAGTCCGAGCTGAAGTTTTCTCCAGACTACAAGAAGGTTCCAATCATGATCACCGCATCTGGCGAGCAAATTAACGATAGCAATGAAATTATTCAGCACATCATGGGCGAGTTGAAGCCTGGCAAGAAGGGGTGGTATGTTGTTGCCAGACTGCAGTGGTCATTTATCACAAATGCGTGGAATGGCGTTGCGCAGCACAACTGGCTGTAAAACGCAGGTTTGGCAGCAAATCTACAGCAAAAGGATCTGATGAGCAGCAAAAGTGGCAGGACTGGGCAGATGACAAGTTGGTAAAGTTGGTCACCGTGAATATTTATCGGAGCTGGGGCGAGGCTTACCAAGCAATGGACTACGTCAAGTACGTGCAGGCATTTAGTGCCTTGCAGCAGACTTTGGCCTACTATTCCGGCGGGGCCGTGATGTACTTCATTGGGGCAAAGCTTGTTCCCAAGTATGGGCTGGAAGGTAAAGATCTGCGTGAGGAACTGCGATTAGCCATCGACTCCTTCATTGAAGCCTGTGCGATCCCCACCACCAACGCCGTGCTAGCTGTGCTTTCTGACCAATCTGACCTTCTTTTTCCACATATCCGTTTGTCATGCAGTGGGTCAACGGGATTTCATGGGAGGCAATACCCCAGGCCTAGCAGACTTGCATGTATTTGGCATCATTAGAGCAGTCTCAAACACTGATACATTCCAATTTGTTATACATGAGACCAAAGCTTTCCCGTGGTGGCAGCGTATGGTTGAAGCTGTGGGGGAGTCATCAAGGATAGAAGAGATTGATGACTGACATGATTTTACACATGGATCCTGATGTACCACAGGGTCAAAACTGGTTGTGCTACTCGGGAACCTATAAGTCACGCCAAATGATGTGAGTATGCCTGTAAGGTGAGCGACTGGAATTGGTCAATGATGTACAACTGCTTTGGGTGACAGCAATCTATCAATTCTCAGCCTCATTCTCTTGATCGCACACATCTGTAGCTAATGCATCATCCAGGACTTCTTGGTTCTCGAGCGCATCCATGTCTGTCTTGTTCAAATCATCAAACCATGGGTGCTCCAGTGCCTGCTTTGCCTGAACACCAAGGACACACATGTTGAAACACATGCTTCCCACAGGTTTGCAAATGCTCCCCCCATCGAGAACAGATACACAAGCACCTATCTGACAAGACACACCGAGATGCGTTCATCTGGGTTGTATCGTAGCATTTGCAGGAGCAAGTCCACCCCTTGCTCATCCATAGCTTCACCCATGTATGCGTTCATGTCGACAGAAGTCCACTGAGGATATGTATGCCTACGTAACAACTGATGACTCTCAAGACAGACGGCTTGCAAATTTGACAAAATTTTGCAATGTGATAGGACTGACATGTGTTCAAGGGCATAAAGGAGCGCACCAGTCTTTCAGCTGCGTGACCCCAGGCCACGTCTTCTCTGTTGGAGTACCCAGTATTTGGAAAATGGTCAAGAGCTGTGCAAACTCGCAGTCTGACGGAAACAGCGGTGGCTGCACAAGACCGCAATTGTGAGAGATGTACAGTATCAGATACGCTGACATTACGGAGCAAAATTGACGGTATACAGTGTAGATGCTTAAAATGTTGAAAGCATACCCCCTTGGCCATCTCTGCAAATATGCACCCAATACTCCAGATGTCCACCGGGAGAGCATAATGCTTTGTACCCAAGAGCACCTCCGGGGCACGGTACCAAAGTGTGACCACCTGCACATGCAGCACATAGTTGCAATACCACAATTAGCGCTTGTGCTAGCAACTCCACATTCTGAAACTCCCGGGAGCCATTCCCACACAGGCGAAGGAACAAGCTGAAAACAGCAAACAGACTTAACTCTGAACACTGCAACTTCATCAAGTGTAGCTATCCTTACGAGGTAGTCATCACAACCCTGAGGCAACATGTGATTACTTGAACGAATGCGCACCTCATGTGTGTATGCTTTGACAGGCATTGAGAACACCCGGCCTAGCCCTAAATCAGCAATTTTCAGAACGCCCTTTGATGCATCCACCAGAAGATTTTGAGGTTTAAGATCGCGATGCATGATCCCATGTTGATGCATAAATGCTTGTCCACGGAGCAGCTGAAACATGAAGGGCTGCACACAGGCTTAAAGTTTCTGGCAAATTGCTGCTTGTGTGGACAATTGTCATGTAGCAGCCTCAGATGTAGCCTGCGCACCTTGAGCAAATGCTTTTTAAGGGCAAGGTGCTGCTTGTTCTTATCTGTGCCCATGAACTTCTTCAAGTCCTGCTGAACATACTCGAAGATCTGCAAAATGGAAATTTCCGTCAAATGGAGCAGGAACGTTCACACGCCGGATCTGAGCTTTGTACTGCAACAAAAAACTGCACTTCGTTCTGGAATCACACCAGGTACAAAACTGCTTTGCCATCCTCATCAACCTGCTCAGCGCCAAGAAGCCTGCATGCACACAGAGTTTGCAAGCATGCCCCATGAAGCAGTGCATCCATCATCGTTGCCAAGAGGTGCGCACTTTACAATGTGATTGCTCCGCCCCAGAACCTTTAACAGAGACACTTCACGTATAGTCGTCGGAGGCACGCCTTCTTGATCCATCTACAAATGGATAGTTTTTGTAAACGTGCGCTGACGAGCTGGACATGTGAGAAGCTGATCAGCATTAAGTTGCAGCTGTGGAGTCCACAAACTCGTGCAGCATTGGTGGACTGACCTGGATCCTACACTTTTTCAATGCCACGATATTTCCTGTTTCGGTGTCTCTTGCCTTGTAAACTTTTCCGTAAGTACCCTCCCCGAGCTTCAGCAAGCGCTCGTAGCGGTCGCCAATCATGAATGCCCTTTCGGGCGAGTCCTCACGCCGACGAACCATATCAGCACCGACAACTAGATCTGAGACAACCAAGTGGATGAGCTGTTATCAACACGACCTGGGAGTGATAGTGCAGAGGCAAGGACGGGCGTCGGAAACGGTAACAACGGTGTAAACGAAGGAAACTATTATCATATAGACAGGCACCTGTTCTCCTGGTTCTCCAGAAAAGACTGTATGCAGTATGTCTGTATGATCAAGCTGAGAATTCAAAAATATGTCGGCTTCTCTATATCGCGCTAGTTGCTAGTGTATAGTGGTGGGGCGCGGCAGGTGGCGGCAGCGTGGACGTCGGTGCGAGCGACGTTGGCAAGCAGAATTTGAGTACTATCTGCGACAGGATACATTATGTAGGGTGACACCCATGCGCCGGAGTTGTGCCCCGGTTGCAAGCTACGCCGTCGTGCATGGGTGGCGTGGGGCAATCGGCAACTGCATGCCCCAACGCGTCAGCGAAGCGTGGGAAGTTGCGCGAGACAAAGGCGACCAGACAGGCTTGTACACAGTGCCAGCTCACAGTTCTTGTATTTGACGTTGCAAGCGCCTTTCACGTCATTGGGTCACTCTGCCTGGTACTCCACGCTTTCTGTTTTGGTAGTGTTACGTGTATGTGCAGTTGGCTTCGGGGAGCTCTCTACATAGCCCGCACCGGATACTGCGACCCTACCGTCTGCCTATCGGATCAGAATTTTCCGAGCCCGCAGCGTGTCTGGCAGTCGTGTTCATGGTTATTTCTCTCTCTACCGAACGGCATTCCTACTGCAGTGGTTGGGGGGCTGGCACTGCCTACTAATCAACCTCTGGCCACACTATCTCACTGCATCCCATACCTTTCTTATTGGTCCGTGGTGTTGAAATCCGTCGGCCTTGTGGTGTGCCCTTGCAACAGCATGGCGGCAGTTCACTCTTGCCCCAACTGACACCTTCTTGCTGACTCGAGCAATGCACCCGTTTTCACAGCACGTTATGCCGGTGTTTTAAACGATGACACGTTGACGCCATAGTAAAGTGCTCCAGACTTCATGAAAAGCTTTGGGAATGCTATCAGCAGTGTCATTATATTTTGCCGAGGCCTCATTACAGTTGTGCACTGATTTACAACAGCAAACCCAATGCTGGCTGCCCCGCATGGACTATTATTGCTCGCTGCATGATGCATAACGTCCTTGCTGCGCGAGCTCGTCGACGTCAGCGCCGATGGGGCTTGATGACAACGAAACAGTATCACCAACTTTCATACTCAAATATCCATGGGATTACCCAATCTTCATCGGCTTGGTTGGCTCCTTCACAATCGCAGAATTGGAACTTAGAATTCATCAACAAGCAAGCATGGGGTGGCTCTCCCCATGTTCAATGAATTCAACGCATAGAATCGCCTGTGAGCAGTCCCACACACATGCGCATTCAAATCCATGGCCATGCATCAATCTGCATGACACAACGTTTCACCACTGTTTCCTTGTCAAGCTTCTCACTCGCGCCAGTATGATGCGGACTGTGATGCATCGCACCTGGCCAGGACTTTCACTGATGCGTGTTGCCGCACAGCCTAATCAAGTTTCCATCATAGCAGATCCGCCGTCTGACTGGCAGCAGTCAGTGGCCAGCGCGTCTTCAATCACGCCCGGGTTCTCCAGAGCATCCATCGCCTCCCTATCCAAGTCATCAAACCATGGGTGCTGCAGCGCTCGCCTCGCCTGCACAGCCAGTCTCATACATCCTGCATGGCTACCAAAACCACACCAAGGCATCCAATCAGCACATGCCTGTGCGCTGACGCTACTTTTTCGTCGCCCCACCACAGCCATAATGGGCCACGTGCGTGTGCACGCATGATTGACCCGCTAAAGGTCACAGCTCTGCACAGCTATCCACAACTGGGCCAGCATGCACGGCCAGCACAGCATGGAGCGGCTCAGCACACCGAGATGCGCCGGTCGGGGTCATAGTGCAGCAGCTGCAGCAGCAGGTCCACCCCCGAGGCGTCCAGAGCGTCGCCCATCAGCGCATGCATGTCCACAGCCTGCCACTGCGGGTACAAGTGCCTGCACCAGCACCCCCTACTCACGCCTGCGCCTCATAGACCGCATGCCATGCATGACACCGCCAGCATCGCACCAGTCCTTCAGCTGCGTCACCCCTGGCCACGTGTCCTCGTTCGGGGTGCCGAGGATTTGGAAGATGGTGAGCAGTTGCGCAAACTCACAGTCGGACGGGAACAGCGGAGGCTGCAGCACACGCAGCAGTGTCAGCATGGCCGGCGGCACGCTGCCAGACCAGAGCGCCATGGGGTGGTGGTACCTCTGCCCGCGCAACGTACGCAGGACAAGCTTGCCCTCTTCTTGTTCCAAATAGACATCACACGTTACCAAGCTGTCCACTTTGACAGCATCCTGTGCTGGTGGTCAAAGGCAGATTGGATCGAGAACAGCCTCAAATATGCGGCCTCAGGAGTGCAAGCATGCGGCGGCAGAGCAGGCGTCTGTGGCATGGCCATGATGGCGTGAGCGCCCTCATCTGCTGCTGCGCGCCTCATTGCACAGCGGACGGGCAACAGAGAGTGGTGCCAGAGGAGGCGCACCCCCTTGGCCATCTCCGCGAAGATGCAGCCGACACTCCACGTGTCCACGGGCAGCGCGTATTGGCGGCTGCCCAACAGGATCTCGGGGGCGCGGTACCACAGCGTGACCACCTGCACGCAGCCCCAGGCGGCTGGTGGGCGACCCGTTTGGCAGGCCGTTGGCTGAGCACGGGAGTGGGCAGTGATCGGGGGCAGGAGGAGGGCGCGCCTCGTGGGTGTAGGCCTTGGCAGGCATGGAGAAGAGGCGGCCGAGGCCGAGGTCGGCGATCTTGAGCACGGCAGCCCGCGAGTCCACCAGCAGGTTCTGCGGCTTGAGGTCCCGGTGCATGATGCCGTGCCGGTGCATGAAGGCGACGCCCCGTAGCAGCTGGAACATGAACGGCTGCAGCACGGCACGAGCACTTTTGGGCGTGCTGTACCTTAGTGTACACTGTGCATGTGTGTGTGCATTTGTGCCAGTCACTGCTGAGCCACTCCGAGTGCATTCTGTGACGCGATGCCACTGTGGGGTTCGAGGTATTTCGATGCGGCACTTGTCAAGGTGGCGCCAGCTGCATGCAGCACATGGTGTGCCCTTCAGGGTGGCACATGGCCCAGGCTGTAGAAGCAGAAGAGGACGGCCCAGGCATGCGCATGCGTGCCTGCGTGCAGGTCGCCCCGTATGCGCCCCGTATGCGCCTGGTCAGATCACACCTTGAGCCGGCTTTTAGGCACAGGCAGGTGCTGCCGTTTCTCATCAGCGCCCATGAACTGTTTGAGGTCCTGCTGCACGTACTCAAAGACCTGCAAGCATGCTTTGGTGGTGGAGCACAGCTGCTGCTCAGCCTGGACCTCATAAATGCATGCCGGGTGTGGCGCACCAGGTACAAGACAGCCTTGCCATCTTCGTCAACGGGCTCTGCACCGAGAAGCCTGCATGGCACGCACACATCACTTGAGTTTCTTGGGCACCCAGGGCTGTCTGTGTTGTGGGTTGCTGCAGAGGGCGCACTTGACGACATGGTTGCTTCTCCCGAGCACCTTCAACAGTGACACCTCCCGGATCGTGGTGGGAGGGACACCCTCTAGATCCATCTGCATGATGCTCTGCTGTGTGATGTGCGCTGTACATGGGTAAGGTGTGGTCGTCCGTATATGGCGCATACAACCGCAGTGTGTCAGATGCGGAAAGCGTGCAGCATATCGCACAGCATATATGGTGCACAATCCAGCGGCTCCAATCAAGCCAACAAGCCGCGGCTACCGGCAACACTGGAGCCTATCCAAGCGTTTATTAGCATTGCAGGACGGGAGCCGTGAAGCTTGCCCTTGAGTGGGAGTCAGGCCTGAACTGACGTCGATTCGGGGGATGTTAACACATGTGCACACACGCACACACACACACACACTTTTCTGCCCAGGCACACCTGGATCAGACACTTCTTCAGCGCGACTGTATCTCCAGTGATTCTATCTCTTGCTTTATATACCTTGCCAAAGGTGCCTTGACCGAGCTTGAGGATGCGCTCGTAGCGCCCGCCAATCATGAAGTCCCTGTCTGGGGAGCTCTCTCTGCGCCGGACCATGTCGCCTCTACCGATGCACCGATATTGACGATCTAGCCTTAAAATCTTTCGGAGGGTGCTGATTGCGCGTGGGGCGAATGCCGCGATTACCAACGCTTCAAGTCTGAGAACGCACTACCAGCGGTGCAGACGCAGCGTCACACCATCGCACGCCAAAACGGTCATGCCACACAGCAAAGTTGCCATCGACAGGACTGCAATAATCGGTTGAGATTATTTATGACATAGATGATGCGCCGCATGTGGTTGTTTGCAGTCGGCAAGGCTCATCACATGTCGACGTTGCTTGCAGCTGTACGCAAAACCAGCGACTACGACAAAGTGCATGAAAGGCATGAAGCGATCATGAGTGTTCAGCTAGGTTCCACCTTCGCATCCTTCTCCTGTACAGGTGTGACGACGCGTGGCCTTGCAGCTGCAGCGGGTAGATACGAGCTGCATCGACATGCATTGTGTGAAGCACGCGACACGAATGGGCAACCGCGAACTGTGCACAACTTGAGTGTCTCCGCCGTTGAAGACGGTGCCTCCTACATAGCTTGTTGAGCCACCAGTCTCCGAAGCTATTTCATTACCGTGTGTGGGCCGCGTGATTGTGGTCGGCAGTGCCGTACATCATTGGAGTACATGTCTATGGATCCAGCTCTTTTTTGAGATGTAGAGAAGCACAGTCTCGATAATAGCACCTCAATGTCGTCGTGCTACATTGCAGTGGCTCTGCAACTAGTGCTGATCAGCCGTATTGCCAGTGCTGTACGTCTACATGAAGTGCAATTGCTGGGAACGCATAACAGCTACCACATCGCACCTGATCCTGAGCTAGATGAAGTGCGAGAGTATGTTTCAGCCACTGCTCCTTGATGATGCGTCGTTGTGTTGGGGCAGTGAAACAAGCGTAGATTTACCGCCTCATCACGTCATCCGGTGGTATCCCGCATGATCACCTACCGCCATACCAGTGCCAATCACAACAATACTGCGCATTTTCTTAATACATAGTGTGATCAGTTGCTAAACTGCACAGAATAGACGAGCGCCTTGGAGAACTCGTTGATGCGAACCAATACACCCACCCACCGCTGTCTGAGCAACTCACGGACTTCAACGTCCGGTCAATCGAGTTGGACGTATATGATGATCGTGAGGTGAGCTGCTTGTGGAGGTTAGGTCTCTATGTGTTTATTGATCTGGAGTTGCGGTGTTCTCAGAGCTCCTGTGTCCTACGTAACACAGGCACTAATATGAATGACACTGACTTACGGAATCTAACGTCGATCTGAGAATAGCCCGCTCAGATAGTCATGGAATGTTTCCTTGTGATCCAATGGTTGTCCTTGGACATGGCGCATGACACAACACACGTGCCAGGTCTTGCTATCAGCCTGATCCACCGCCCGCTTGGGCCGCACCTAGCTCCTTGCCGCCCCAGCAATCGTGATGCACAAGTCATGTACCAGCGCAGTCATTTGCAGGGCGGGAAGTTTTCATTTCGGGCCGCCCGAGCGCTGCTCGGCCTTGATGGAGTATGGGATGAGTCCCCTGAGATGCAGGAGCCTGGTATGGATCAACGCCACACACCCAACCGCCTTTACATGTGTCACTGAATGCTGCCTCTCAAGGACTCGGGCAGTTTGTTCTGCCCTTCACCTTCATGTGCTCGCTTGCCTACCACCGTGAGCCTCATAACCACGCGTGCAGGCTTCAAAGTCATGCACATCGACAACGTCGACTACGAGACGCACTGCAAGACACTCACGGGCTGCTTGGCCGACATCAAGCAGTGGTACGCTGCCAATGACAGGCGGCCTGCGTGCCCCATCGCTCCCCCACTACACCCACCCAGCCACTGCAACCCATGTGCAGGTCCGACAGCAACCCCACACACATTCCACTGCTCCTCAGAGTAGAACTGAAACGGGAAACGGTCATCGAGACCCTCGAACGAGAGGATCCCGCTGCAGCCGCAATCGTCTTGGAGCGCCTGCTGGAGCTACAGCCCGTGCGGCCTGCTCCCCCCCCTGCACCTGCACCCACTCTCTCCTGCCTGTGTCCGCGCGTCCAGCAGCCGTGTCGTGACGCCAGCGTCGTGCCCTGTGCAGAGCAACCCGCAGTATGAGACAGACTTCCAGCGCACGAGCCCGCCGACCACAACGGAGACTGCGGCACTGCTGTTGGACACAGTCGTGCAGGCGCTAGGCCGCGACAAGCTCATCGTACCGGACGACCTCCGGGGCGACGCAGAGTACCCCCGACAGGCCCTCACTGAGCGCGGCCCTGACGCATTCTGGCCGGAGATCGACGCTGTCCGCGGCAAGATCATCCTCATCGTCACAGGTGCGCCCTGCTAAGCCACCCTACAACCACACCCTGTCGCCCCCGGTACTGTGCGTGCTGGTGCGCTGCGACCCTGTACATGCATCTTTCGGCCTGCACTCAGCATCCCCGAGCCACGAGCACCCACACTCCGCGGGCTGGGTGCCTGCTGCGGCCGCCATGCTGTGTGCCCAGGTGGGCGTGCCGTGCAGGCCTCGGCCCGGAGCTGATCGAGCTATACGGCTCTGGCCTGGTGGGCAGCCCAGCGTTCACGCGCTTCCTCGCGGACGCCGCCGCGGGTGCCGACATCCCGGAGATCCCAGGGGACGTCGTGTTCGTAGAGCACTATGGCGCTGGCTCAAGCCGCTACCTCTCCCGCTTCATCGAGGAGGGCTTCTTCGTGTTTGCCTTTGCCGACCTCGCCGAGTCGGCCGGCAGTGACAGCTGGACGTCATACCAGGAGGTCGTGGCTGCCGGGCCGCAGGTCATCCTCACAGAGCGGCTGCAGCGGACGGCGTTGCAAATAGGGTACTTCGCCCGGCTGCCGTGCGAGGAGGGAGAGGCGTACTGCGTGCTGCCGACCAACTCGACATACGTGCCGCGGGATGAACAGGTGGAGCTGCCAGTGGTGCCGACGAGGGTGGAGGCACGGGATGCGATTCTGCTGCGCGAGGGCGCGTCTGCAGCAGCGGCGCTTGTCAGCGGCTTCGCGGCCGCCGCTGTGGCCGCTGTGGCTGCGGTGCTGTGGTAGCGCGAGTGGACGACCTGCAGGCAGGTCCGCCGCAGCACATGCTGATGGATGTGCGTGTGTAGCCTGAGGCTGCCTAGCGGCTGTGGGCCTGGCCCCAGTTGATGCATCAACTGGGATCGATTTGCACTGTGGGTCTCTTCATGGTTGGGGTCTTTTCATGGTGGCTCTTGCCTAATGCGTTGCATAAGCAACATGCCTTTTCATCGCAATGTTATCACTTCCTGTGATGCGATCTGCTGTAATCCAGCTCTGCAGCGGCATGCCTGTTTGTGCTGGTCTTGTGCAACGCAAGCGGCGAGCTCCGCGTCCGCATGCCCGGCGAGCACGCTGCACTGGCGCTGCTGATGACATCATCGTGTCCTCGCTGTAGGATGTGGAAGGGCATTGCATGGTGTGCATAGGGCGGCGATGATGCTGTGAGTAAGTGACGTTGCGTCGCCTTGGTGATCGCGTTACTGGTTCGTGGCCGACGATGAGCTCTGGTTTGTCATCGCCAAGCCACGTAGCATGTAGCAGCGAGTCGTTACTGAATCACATACACATGAAGGCACCCAGACGCTGGCGCATTCCCCGCCTGTCCCCTTGCGCCCCTCCGGACCGGCGGATAACGCTGCCCTGCTCAGCGACGCCGCCACGGCGGACGGCACCTCAGAGGGACCAGCCGCCGCGGCTGCACTCGTCGCTGCTGCCATCTCAGCCGTTGTTGCCTCGTCCGAGGTCAAGGCTGCCGCGGCCGACACGGCAGGCGCCATGGACGTAGACGTCCCCGGCCAGGCGGCCGTCGGCCACAGTGGCGCGCGGGAGCTCAGCGCGGCAGCTGCCGCCGCCGTGGCCGTGAAGGCGGCCGCCCCGGCCGGCCAGTGCATGGTGTGGTGTGAGCACCTGCCACAGGTGGGCCCGGTGGCCACTGGTCCGCCGCGATGCCTGCCCGAGGGTCGCCGGGGCCGCGCGGCCGCCGCTTGCGCCCGGCCGCTACCCCCCCGCTCGCAGCGCGACCCGGAACGGGGTGATCTGCTTGTGATGTTGCCCTGCGATACCATT
Organism: Ulva mutabilis; assembly: GCA_900538255.1. Taxonomy (NCBI): domain Eukaryota; kingdom Viridiplantae; phylum Chlorophyta; class Ulvophyceae; order Ulvales; family Ulvaceae; genus Ulva; species Ulva mutabilis. The sequence continues at coordinate 305,455 of UNSF01000015.1, read as the reverse complement.
GTGGCCGATGTGTGCGTGACCTGTCCGGTGGCCCCCTCCCGGGTCGTCGCCGCGGCAAACACGCCAGGCGCTGCCGCCCAGCTGATGGACGACCGGAAGCGAGACAAGTACGGCCGCTCCGGCACTGGCGCGTGTCGCTTTGTGTTCCTGTCGCATGAGACGTTTGGCCGTGTGGGCACGGGTGCGTTCGCCTTCCTAAATAAGATCGCTGACTTCGCTGCGGCTTCGGGGGCCGTTTCCAGGCGAGAGTTCTTGCAAGTTGCCATGTGCGAACTCTCCACCACTCTGTGCCGTGGTGTGACGCGCCAGGTCCTCGCTGCGGCTCCGCTGCGTATGCGGCTGGCGGACCGGGCGGTGGTGCCTGGCCACGCTGTCCCGTCGGACGTGCTAAAGGCGGCCGCTGGCCGCCTTGCTGGACCAGGTGCCGCGGTTGCAGCGGCGCAGGCCGGCCCCGCGTCTGGTCGTGCTGGCCCGCCCTGCCTTCCCGCGAGCCGCCGTTGGGGGGAGTGATGCAGCGCCGCCAGTGCCCTTCGCGCCCCGCCCTCTGGCCCCTGCCGGGCGGCCGGAGGGGGAGGGCTGGTACGCCTTGCACTGTGGGGGGCGTGAGCCCCCGGGCTCTCATGTGCGGGGGGCCCGTGATGGAATGCTCCAGTGGGGCTGGATGGAGTGGGGTTGCTGCTGTTGGGGGGTCGGTGGTGGCTGGTTTTGCTGGGGTGGGCAGTAGTGCGGTGGTGGTGGTTGCTGCGTGCGGTTGTGGCGCGGGTGCCGTGGTGGAGGGGTGCGGGAGTGCGCATGCGTGTGGGTGTGGTTGTGTCGGCTGTGTCGGTTCGTTGTGGCTTTTCACCTGGGACAGTGATTGCTTTTTGCTGGTGTCTGCCTTCGGGGGGTTTTGGCCGTCTACTTTCCTTCTGTTGCCCTCGCTGCCGGGCTATTGCGTTCATCTCCGTGTAACACATGAAGGCATCACTGATAGCCGACCATCCAACCACTTCTTTAATGCTTGAGTATTGCTTCACATCGTCTGGGCATCGATGGCAGCCATGTCAGCCTTGTATCGAGTGCAAGCCAATGACTGCTTGTAAGATTCGTCGATATCTGACAGCGACTACCTTGCAAATTTGAAGTTGTGGCCTGAGAGATGCTTACTGCTACATCTGCGGTGGCCCCGGCTCAGCCGAAGTCTGGCTTGCTGCATTCGGTCAGGGCGTCGCAGTATGCTGGCCTGACCGCTCCAGCCGCGCGAATCATGGCAGAGGCATCGTCCATGTACGCATGGATCGATGATACCGTACCTCATCAATTGTTCGCTTCCACCTGCTGTAAACTGTACACGCGCACAGTGTGTCCATGTGTACCACTCTGAAACCGGGCCACGTATGTGATGCTGACAGCAACGAATACACAACCAAGACTGCTCATGGCAATATCATATGCTCGAATGCATTCTCCTGCCATGTAGTTTCTGTCGCCCCTGAATCAAATGTAAATGATCACGCCCTTGCAGCAGTCCATCAAAACATCCTCCTCCACTCTGCCCCGATCATGCAGTCGAGAAGATGCATCTTGGAGACTTGCCCGCTTCCGCATGCCCAGTGTTGCTGAGCATCTGAGGGTCGTTCTTCGGTCTAGAGAGCCCATGCAGCTGGATGCGGTGCATGCTGAACTACAAGAGCTCAAATCCGTCCCCTCAAAGATTGACTATCCAAACATCCATCAGCAACCACTGGAAGTTGGGTTGTTTGAGGTGGTTGCAATCTACTCTTTGATACCACCATCAAGTGAAGCCAAGCAAGAAGCAACTGGGTCCGTACTCCAGGCTATGGTACAGGCAGTCATGTCTGTGCCGCGCATGCTTGTCAGCCTGTTTTGGCGGCTTGTGATTTACTCGCAGATGGCTCATTACGGCTGGGGCTCCCTGATGAAGATGAGGGCCTGGGTGAAAGGCCTGAACATCGCTTCAGAAGTGTGTGAGCTCACAGACCTGCACGACAGCTCCAATTTCAAGCTGCAGACGATGAGCGTTGCACGCCACAGGCAGCGACAAGGGCTGGGCTCGTCTGTGATGGATTTAGTCAAGCAAGATGTGATTGATGCGCAGGGCTCCGGGATGGAGGGGCTATGCCAGAGTGACGCGACTCGCTTGTTCTATGAGAAGCAAGGCTTCGCTAGCAGGGATGTCTACACACATCCCCCTTCTGATCTACTGCACGACGGCATACGGAAGCACTTCCTGGTAGCCTGGGATGCGAAGAATAGCAAACAGGATTGAGGGGTTTTGTGGTCGCACCGTCCAGCTGTTGCACTGTGTGTTAGCATGAGTATCGTCCTCCTGTGGAGGAGTGAGCACCAAAGGCTGGTACAGTATGTCGGTAGCGTTGCGTCTCCGGGATCCTCTACCTCTTAGGGCTGGAAATCTATGAACATCGCTGTGCATGCCCCTATACGCAGTACGTGTTCGCAAATCTTGCTTGTCTCAGTCTGGCAAGTGCAAGTGGAACCACCAGTTACAATCCGCTTGGAGCCAACGAAAGGCACGCCCCTGCCGGTGCATGCGGGTGTGGGATGCTGCAAAAGGTTCTAAGAAAGAAGAGTGAACTTCTTTCAAAAGAGAAGAAAAAAAGAAGAAGAAAAAGAAGAAGAATAAGAAAAAGACTTTCTTTGAATCTGTTCGGACGCGGGTGCAGGCAAATGCCCTCAGAGTTGTCCTGACCTGCCCGAAGAGAAAAACCTACATCTGGCGTCCAAATCATGCACATTGTATGACAGAAATGGTGTCTGGTGTGCTCACATCCTGCAGATGATAGGTTCATTATGAATACAATCGCTATCTATAAGAGGGCATGTAACAGTGCTGGTGTAGGGCATAAATGTCGCAAAGGTCTGTTCGAACTAGCAGCATGCCAGCCAGGTGCGTGATAGGCATGCAACCTGCCACCTGGGTCCACATACTAGATTGGGAGCTTTGGATGAATACACACATCCCTGCTGCATTTTGTGTTACACATCATGGCTAGCTATGGGAACCAATGACCGCGTTGCTCATGGACAGGGCTATAGCTGTGACCCTGTGGTATGCACACTTTTCTCAGGCTGCTGAGGGGTCCATTCCAGTTGCTGCTAACACTCCGCTGATTGCGTGAGGTGTAGCGGCCCAGAAGCACACTCCAAGATGCTCCAACCGCGGCACAATGCCGGATGAAGCCCTGTCACTGCTCTGGACTCAGGTCTCTGCTGGAATGACACTCATGCCAGGGGTTTACATTATCAGTTGGAACCCGATGTCCGCCATATCCTGCTACATGCACGTTATAGACTCGCCAGCTGCATGAATCCTGTGTATTTGTAACTTGCGTCCATGTGGCTTCCTTTGAGTTGGTACATAGGTGATATTCCGGCTGGAGTAGGTGCCATTGCTCATGGCCCCTGCACACAAGACGATGCCATCACCGGCTGAGACGCAACTCCAGTGTGACGGACCAACTCCGCGTGTGCGCTGTGTTTTGCCTATACCTACTTGGCCAGGCATATGGCAGCACGTGCATCGGTGTGAAGGCGCTGGCCTGAGCCTTGCAGCCATGAGCCGGCCAGCTCATGGGCTGTGTACCTTTTAGCCCAAACTGCCCACATCCACTCGCATCATGCTGCTGCCTGCTTGTTTGGTCACGAAACATGCCAGTTGGCAAATACAGTTGGCGCCCTGGTTCCATACACTGGAGCATGTCCTCCTGACTCGCATACAAATTGAAGGCGCATGCGTGGCGCCACCAGGATGCCCCCAAGTGCAACGTGGGGCGAAGCTCCAGTTGAGGTTGGTGTCGCCTGGACCCACGCCAAACATCCTATTGCCCAGATTCCAGGTTGCTGATGCGTCTGTCACCACAAGCGCACCTGCAAGCGATCCTCTGCGGGAGCCTCTGCCTGCCAATGCAGCATCTGTGAGTCACTGCCTGACTGCTGCGGCTGTCCTGTTGTCCACGCCTCATGCTCTCCAAAATCCGGCCAATGCTGCGTCTGAAGTTGTCCAGACACAGGCTGACCGGGCCTATGCGCTCGACCATTGGACTGTTGCGGGTGGCTGCCTCCGTAATGGTCGCTGAAACCAGTATCCGGACCGTAGGCACCGTATGGGCCCATGCAGGCACCGACGGGCGCTGCCTCCACTGCTGCTGGCATCTGCTGCACGCTCAGGGGCCCAGCGCGCCCAGAGATGCTGGGCACGGTGCGCTGCAGATGCAGCTCGAACGCCAGCGGATTGTCATACTTGCGGCCCTCAGCACTCGACCACTCTAGCTGCTGCTTCTGCATCGTGCTCCAGAGCTCTGCCGAAAACGCCATGTTTGTGACCACGTCTCGCGCATGCCCCGGCCATGCCTGCGGACCCTGCGTGTGTCCCGGCCACTGCGGCCCTGAGCTGTTCATGCCATAGAAGCCAGTCGCTGGGCTGAGCGGGCTGAGCGGAGCAGCGAGCTCGAGCTGGGAGACGCTCCGCGCAGCCTGACGGAGCCCAGCAGCTGCCGGCACCACCCGGACAGTTGACAGCTGAGTCGCGTCCGGCCCTGAGCCAGCACCGTAGTCACCGCTGTTTGTGGCTACAGGCGCAGAGCCCTGCGACAGCAGATCAAGCTGAGATATGGCTGCCTTGCTGGGGCCCGCCGCCTGAGCCCGCCCGCCCTCTTCGTCATCACGTCTGTTCCTGCGGCCTTTGTGACTGCGCGAGTGCTTATGCGAAGCCCCGCCTCTCCTGTCGCTGTGCCGCGCTCCTGCCGGGGCGCCCGTTGCTCCGCTCTTGCCTGATTTGCCGCGGTCTGGACTGCCTGGTGCAATGTTGTGGTCATGCTCCAGCTCCTCTGACAGTGTCGGCAGCAGGGGCAGGCCGCGCCGCTGCGTGTCAGGCTTCCGAGCGACAGACACGCGGCCACTTGCAACCGCAGCAGTGTATGCCGCGCCGTCGTTCTGCTTCAGCATCGTCGGCGACAGGGCGAGCGGCGAGACAAAGATCGAGGCACACCGGAGCTTGTGTTGCGCGCCCATACCGATGCTGGCCAGCGCGGCGCCATGCACTGTGCTGCGTGCTGTGTTGACACTGGTCTGAATCACCTGCTGGCTGAAGAAGGTGGCACGTCGCACCGGGGGGCCTTGGTCGCCGCCAGCTGAGCTGACGCTGTCGCCTGCACAGACAGCAACCTCATCGGCACTCACGCGAAGGCATCCCTGGCAACCGGGAACGAGCATGAAACTTGCTGCACAACAGGTGCAAACCAGGTGCCTGCAGGTTTTTGACAGCGTTTCAGGGAATGTTGGCTGTGGCCTGGTGCATGGCGGCCTCATGCGGGGTGGTGCTCACAATCGAAAGCGATTGCATCTTGCTTGGGGGCGCCAGGAGGATCGTGACCGGAGCAGGGCGAGGCAGACAGGATGGTGGCTGCAGTGACAACAGTTGCGGAGGTCCATGTACACACGAGTGTGGGCAGCGGAGCACACAAGAGCCAGGGTCGGACGCAGGCAACGCAGCCTTCTCCTGCATCTCCTGTATGCCGGCTGCCAGCGCGTCTGGGGAGACGCTGAGGCAAATGCCACCAAACATGCCGAGGAAGCCGATCACAAACATCGAGACCGCCAGGGGCGGCATCTGGCGGTATTCCTGGAAGAAGAGCACGCCGCACAGCACGCCGACTGCGGTGTACGCGACCTGGAGCAGTGGCACGATGACGGCAGAGGGGTAGGTGGCGAGGCCGTGCTGCATGGCGGCCGTCCACCCGGCGGCCGAGGCGAACGGCGTGACGGCTGCAACCCAAAAGTACCAGTGGCCCATCTGGTTCTGGCGCCCCACCGTGACCACAAACATCATCGAGACGGCCTTGGTAAGGATGAGTGTCTGAGTGCCAGGGAGGCTGGCTCCGAGAGCGAGCATGGCAGGGGCCACGGCCGGTTGCCAGGCCTGCACCTTGGCAAGCGAGCCGTTGCGGAGCAGGCAATACGTGATGCCGCATGCCAGGCACAGCAGGGCTGCAATGACTTGGTACGTGACGTACGGGGGCGCCCTGCACAGCTGTGGCCATGGCCGCGCGAGGGTGGGACAAAGCTGCCAGCACAAGAGTGCCTTTGCCGGAACGTAAGTTGCTTGGACAACGATTGTGCAGCGACCGCCTCTGCGGGCCGCACAGGCTCATGCAAGGCACGAGGTAATATCAGTCGGTGCGTCTGGGTGAACATGCATGTTTAGTTTTGCAGCTGCAGTGAGTTGTGCAGGGGGCGCACTTGTACAGTTCCACCAACTCATTCGCGGTCAGCAGGGCGCTGCTTTTGCTGCTGAAGACGACCAGAAGCAGGTTCGACAGGATGATGATCGCTGCGCCGGCCATGCTCCGGAGTGGAACTACGGCACGTTCCATCAGCCAGGCACAGAGGAGGTGTGCGGCAAATTGAACAGACGACAGAGCCAGGAGCAGCGACTGTGCTGCAAACGCGTAGCTCAAAAACTGCAGGATGTTCCCAGACATGTAGAGGGCTGCCCCTGTTTGCCATGTGCGGATGCGGTAGATTGGGCGAGGCGGGTCCCCGTGTTCCTGGTCCATCTGAGCGAGGGCTTTCTGCCAAGCATAGCCCGCCTTCATGGCACCCTGCACACCTGTCCAGGTGCTGGGAGTGCACAATGAGAAAAGGCATTACATGTTGCGTGACTCCCATGCTAGTTCAGGTTTGTCCGTCAGTGCGCTGCGAGGTGCACCTCCCATGAAACGATGGAACGCACCATCCCTGCTGAAAGCATGATGCTGCCCGCCTGCAAGCAGAAGATCGCTCAAAGCTGCTACTATAAGTTTTCCAGCTCACCTCAAAGGAACAACACTTCTGCGTGAAGTGAAAGGAATACAGAGTGATACATGTGCCGTTGGTCGACCGCTTACCACACTCAGCAGCGCCCCAACAAGCCACATCTTCAATCCGCTATCTATAGACAAGTAGAAGGTCCGAGTCCTCACAAATCGTCCACTGTGTGCATACTGGAGGGACTTGCCGCAGCCTACCGGGAGCCTGCAATTTCCTGGCGCTGAACGAAAGCATCACATCGTGAAAGTGTTGCCGCTATCTGAATTGGAATGCGACAACGCCCGAGACAGGGACAAGCAGCTCCCGTGAACCATGAAACACTGCATGGTCAACGGTCTGCGCGCTCGCGGCACGCGTATGTGTGCTGAATCAGGGATCAGCGAATGTGTATTGGTGGATCGCTGCACGCACAATCGCAGGGACCGCAGTGGTTTCGTTCTCGCACACCGACGGGCACACGTCAGCGATGGCGCCTATGCCACAGCGGATTTCATGCACGAAATTCGAGCACCGTGAGCCAGCGCAGCAGCATGCAAGATCAATTCGGAATCACACACTGGAAATGACTTCAACTGTTTCCTGGCAGTGATCGCCTGTGTGCATCCAGTGGAGGTGGGCATTATACCCGTGTTTTACCCTAGCAACTAAGTCTGTCTCAGGTCTGCTACTCGTTGTCACTGCACGCTTACCCATAGCCAGTATGAAGTGTGCATTGACTAAGGTACGTCGTGATGCTGGCCGCCTCAGGTGCAGTCACCGCACGAGTATGGCGACAGAATCCCGGCGGATCCAAACTAGTGCTGGACGTGTCGACGGTATGACGACCGTCGAGAAGCATATTCTTGACTACGGTGGAGCACTCATTCCTGGCTGTTACGATGCCATGTCAGCCAGGATCATGGCAAAGCAAGGATACAAGGTTCAGACCTTGCCCATAGTCCCGTGCCGCAAGTCGCATGCTCGGCCAGGTAGCAATAACGCTCGCGTGTAATGCCTACCAATGCGCTACATTCGGCCCGATTGTGCGTGTGCTATTCTGGTTTTGTTCCTGTTGTGCTGATTCGCGGATGCACGAATTCACATCGTACAATTGGAAGCCGCACGAGTGAGTCATCAGCAAAGTTCACAGTACAATTCTGGTCCGCAAAGAACGGAATTGGAGTTTGAATAGGATTTCTATGCAAGCGCGTGCATCACAAGTGCCTATCTAGACACCTGCCAATCTGGAACAGTCGTTGATATATATCGTTGCACATGCAGCTTGCCTTCGTTTCCGGCTGTGCAGTGTCTGCAACGTTGCTGGGCGAGCCAGATGTGGGTCTGCTCACACCACCAGAGATGGCACGAAAATGTAATCAGATCGCTTACTCCAACCCAGGAATGGCAATCATCGCCGATGCTGACACTGGCGGTGGTAATAGCCTGAATGTGCAGCGCACTGTCCGGCAGCTCATCTCAAATGGCTGCAAAGGCTGTGTGCTCGAGGACCAGAAGTGGCCCAAGAAGTCAGGGCACATGCGAGAGAAGAGCGTTGAAACGATGGAGGAGTTTGCTGCCAAAGTATCGGCTGCACGCGCAGTCATTGGCGATTCAGATTTTTTCCTCATTGCAAGAACGGTGTGGCCAAACTCCTGTAGTACCGCACAACAAGAAACTAGTCCCGGGCTCCAGTCATCAGCCTGAGTCTTCAGGGCTTTAAGTTGCACCGCAGCAGCTGTATTCATGCATGCAGGACGCTCGAGGAACTTCGGCCAAGCATGGCATGGCGGATGCCATCACCCGGGCAAACCTGTACACTGAGGCAGGCGCAGATGCCGCGCTTGTGCAAGGCCCACGTGGCACATACGAGCTGCAAGCCATCGCCAAGAACACAAAGGGGCTGCGTGCTGTGAGCATCAGTGAAGGCGGCCTGACGCCACTCCATACATACCAGCAGCTCAAAGAGATGGGATTCCAGCTGGTGTGTACAAGGTCTCGCTAATGCCATAAATGGAGGCATTCACACCATGCTACTCTAGAACAGCAATGCAGTGTGCAGCGCGTGCACACCAACGCACACGTAAAGGTGGCAGTTTGACTTGTGCAGGTGTTTTATCCAATGAGCGGCATATTTGCGGCATCGAAGGCACTGCAGACTGTGTATCACGAACTTGGAGAGGAGGGCACAACAAGCGGCATGTTGGATGACCTCATGCCTTTTGATCAGTTTCACAATGTCATCGGCTACGCTGAAAAGCTTGCGCTGGAGGAAAAGTACTCCAGGGCTGAGGGTGACAAGCTGACCGTGAAAGTCCCTGCAAGGACCCGACCACGCGTCGAGGTTGGTCATGATAATGGCTCTGTGTAACCCTTGAGAATGGGGCTTATTCGGAGTAGTGGTGGCTAAGAATCGTCCGAGGAGACAACACCACAGCAGCTGCTGCTGCAATGCATTCATGTAACTATTCTGATCAATGTTGACCATTCTTGCACGTGTTCTCATATCCGCAGGAGTGCAGCAGAATGTCGCTTACACAGCATATTCGTCATGTACAGTATTACGCTGAAATATACTCATGGCGGTATGGCCACGCCACATGTGCTAGCGGGAACGGGTGGCGGCTATACGTGAGTGCTGGTTTGCGATGCATCAATGCATATCTCTCAATTGTCCGGTCCCGAATTATACAACAGGATGCGGCCTGCGACTACGAGCGTCACTCCAGGCCGAATCCTTCTGCATTCATGATGGCAAGTTTCAGCCGGTCCAACATCTTTTCCCGGGTTGCATACTCTGGAAGGAGCAGAGTGTTGAAGCAGGTGTGAGAAGTGGGAAGCTTGTTGGAGTCGGGCCCATCCCTTTGGATGATGCACTTCATGTTGCCCAGGCCACCAATGGGAGCCCGATCCGAGCCTGCACAGAACAGATCAACGAGTCAGCAGACAGGAGAGTGATTGCATGACAGGGCAGCAGGTTCGTCCACGGAGACTTACCGGTGAAGAACTTGAGGAACATCTTTTTGGCTGCAAGGTCGAACTCGTTCTGCGCAATGTCCCACAGCCAGATGATGGCGGGTGTGGTGACTGTGAACCCGGCTTCATACTTTGCAGCATTTTCAAGTGCCTTGAAGTCCAGATGCGGATTTCCGCACACAAGCCGTTCCATCTCCACTGGACTGAACAGCGTGATCGCAGGTCCTTTACAGAGCATCATCAAGCCTTCAAAGAATGCGGCATATTGTTTCTCGATGGATTTGTTGAGTACATAGTCCACATACTTGTCAACGAACTCACGACGATTCTCCTCAGTGACATCAATGTCAGCGCCCCCCGGCACGAGCTCCACAGTGTAGTGCTCCCCTGCGACCTGCCCATCGATCGCAAACACCTGGCAGAATGTGTCCTTGACGCTGTCAGGCCCCGAGTAGTCAAGAATCTGCCTCAACGACCTGAAAATATGGACCAGGATCACGCGACACGTTCGAGCTCACGTGTCCCTGGAAATGCAGGCATGCTGCGGCCATGCTGGCATGCGGGTCGAAAGCAAGCTATAATTCTTTGCTACCCAAGGGTGACAGAATGTTGAGATACAAGCAGAAGAAACATACTTGCCAATTGTTGGCTGAAAGCCTTCCAGGTCTGCCAAGCCAACCTCGTGGCCACAAATCTTCCGGTAGAGCGCAATTGGCAGGGGGAAGTCCAGGAGGACATTGTTGTAGATTGCAAGGCCCAGCACAACACCCAGCAGCCTGAAATCTGTCAAGCTCTGTTCCAGATCTGCCTCAGGTAAACTGCTATGGGCTGTTGCCCAGTGATTGAACCAGTAGGTCCTGGACTCCGTGTGGAATGTCTGCATGGGAGCTCTGCTCATAAGCTTGCCTGATAGAACTTCCTGTCACGACCATGCTACTGAATGAATCACTCTGAATTATTCTTGGGCGCACCAGTAGGCCATAATCTGGACACAACAGCTCAGTGACCAAGAGTTGAAAGAACTCTTTCTTGACGCCCCCAGCGTCGATTCCCTCTTCCCCAATGAAGTGCACTCTCAGTGGCTTGAAGAGGTCTTTCTTCAACTGCCGTGACACCTCGTCCATTGCATCCTCAACGAGATGATTCCGCCGTACACGGACCACACACATGTCCGGATGCCTATCCCGGAACTGCAAGGGGCACAATGCCATCAGGGAACATGCCTGACCTCATGTCAACGCCAGCAGATTCAGTTGCACATCTGACACTCACCTGGCAGTTCACTGGTGCTGGCAGCTGCAAAGATGCGGCCCTAGGCAAGCTCAAGTTATCTGCCGAGATCTCCCGGGCGGCCATCCTGCGCTCAGCCTCTGTTGCGGGCTCCCCGTGCTGACTGGACCCAAGCCCGGACGTTGACGACGCTCCTCCCAGTGACAGTGACAGGGCATGAGCTGCTGTGAGACCAGCTGCAGACCCTGGTCGGGATCCAGGTCCGTGGGGGCCAGAGCCGCCATTGGAGCTGCGTGCTGAGCGGCCTCGGAACCAGCCAACAAAGCGGCCAACTCCCCCGCTGGGACTGCGCTCCTTGCGATCTTTCCTGTCCTCACTCTCCTGCTTCAGCAACTCCATTCGCAAGCGATCCTTCTGTGTGAGCGCCACCAGCTCGCCTTCCAGCTGCGTCCGAGATTTCTTGTAGTGTTGATACACCTGTTCCAGCCGTGCCTCTGCCACAGTCTGCTCCATCTGCATCTTGGCCTCCACCTGCAGGGTGTTCACGGTGCTGACATGCCATCACAGCATAACATGTGGATCAGCATGCACCAAATGATATGGAATGTGGTCAGACAGCATTCAGTTGACGTGACTCCGCAAAGGAGGATACCTGCAGAAGCCTTGTCTTGGCTTTTGCATTGAGCAAGAAAGGAAAGGAACAGAATGAGAAGGGCCCCATCCCAGCAGGAGATCGGTGATCGTTGTTGTGGCTCTGCCGCCACGCAAGGTAGTGATCTTGCATATCCATCTTGTCCGAAATGAGCTGGTTGTAGAACACCTCTGGAGGAAGCAGCAAATGCACCATGCTTGCCTCCTCAACTTTGGCCAGAACCTTGATTGAGTTCATGACTGCCAGAGTGAGCTTTTTTGTTGCTTGCAACTCGATTGTGATGTAGCTTTGCAATGGTTTGACGACGCGGTCCGCAAGAATGTCTTTTGGGTACGATGACCACCACCGAACCAACAGCTGCTGTGAGATCGGGGCTGCAGAAAGAATTGAGTGGCAGAGCTTCGGCAGCACAAGTTGCGCAAAGGTGTGCTCCTCAAGACATGGATGCTGAGCTGAGAACTGCAGGCATGGGCAATGTCAGCGACACCATCATTGACACTTGTGTGGTGCTAGCAGTAGAGCGCAACATTGTTACAGACGCAAGAGTTTGCAGCACACACCAGGAGCAACATGGCTCGCTCGCTGATAGCGAGCTGCTTGACATGTGCTTGTATATCCTCCACAATCTTCACGAAAGACTTCTTCATGTCCTCGCGTAGCTCGATGTGCCACTCCTGAGCAAACACACAGATGACCTCAAGTATGGTCAATGCACCACCAATTCCGGGGGACGCAAGGGCTCACCCTCCATGCTGACGCAGGGACATCATTCGATGTATATTCGGCAGCTGAAAGCAGCAATGGCTTACCTGCATGCGCTTCAGATGCATCTGCAGTGCTGATGTTGAAGCACAGCCTGCTGCCTCCGCGATAGCCTCTACAGTTTCGGGCTTGTAAAGGTTCAGGACACGTGTTGTGACCACGTCAAGCTTCTTGGCGTAGTTGGTCGAATTTGGCAACCCGAATGCAGCGCAGAGCGCAGTTGCATTGCCATACACCATCGCGATACATGCCCGCATGGGTTTGTAGCAACTCGGCTTTCCTCCCTCGAGCGGGCGGTTCTCAATCGCATTTCGAACTTCTGCCTCAGCATGTTCCAGCAGCCCTTCCAGATGCTCTATCAAGGAAATTGGCACCTCAGGGACCTGCACATGTGACAAATCAATGGCAGGCCATGCTCAGGTTGCATTCAGTTGGGCCCAAAGCCAAAAACATCAAACTTAGGACAGTTCAGATCTTACAAATTTTATGACGGAAACGGCTGGTGGGCTCTAGGTCAGGCAGCAGTGGAGTCCTGCGCACCGGTTCATCTTGAGCCCGTATGAGGAATACGCTTGCATGTCCCCCAGCCTTTGCCTCATGCAAGCGAGGTCGTGGACCAGGGCCATCACCCGGGTTCAGAAACGGAAGTTGCACGCGAACAGGCATCGAGTGGAATGTGGAATGAGAAGGCACACTGCCTGTGGGTGAAGGCTGCATCAGGGGCTTGAACTGGCCTAGGTCGCACAAACCGGCCGCCCACACCCGATTGCTTTCAGATATGAAGAGAGTATGTGAAAGTCCAGCAGCAACTTGCACAATGCGGTCCCGCGACGACCCCAGAGACTTGACGCGAACGGGCACCGGTGCATCCTGCAGGCTGCCAAGTCCGAGCTGCCCGTGGTCATTGCAGCCAAACGTGTACACACCTCGAGTGCATGAAACCACAGTGTGGTACGTGCCCGCAGCGACCTGCACAAGCATGCACTCGATGCTCAGGCTGTGATTGATCAGACGCTACGTGGAGTGGCATGTGACATGGCACCAGCAGTCATGGCACCAGCAGCCTATGCGCTGCTGAAGAGCCTTACTGCAGTGATCTCTGACAGCTGCATTACGCGCTTCGGCACGGGTGACATGTACGTGTCCTCCACTGGAGCGCTCTGTGGGGCATTTTCCGGAACATCCCACTCTTTTGCAGCTTGTGCTTCCTTCTCTTTGTTGCTGTCGGCTTGCAAAAGCCATTCAATGGCGACCTCGACACCGCCATTGCCGGTCTCCAGCAGGGCCAATTCTGCTCGGGCTTTGGTGAATCCCATTTCCATCAGATTGTTCAAGTACCTCTGATTCAGCTTTGCGCGAGCAATAGCCCGCACAGAAGCGGACCGCCTGCAATAGGCCAGAAGTGAACGCTAGCACGAAGATATGAGCGAGGTGCACAGCTGAAACCAAAGCAGACGCAGCAGACATGGCAGACTCAACGAGTGAATCTCAGACGTACCTTTTATGCATCTCTTCTGCATCTTCGACATTGAATGGATGCCCAAGCTGTCCATGAGAGTTTGACCCCCAGGAGAACAACATGCCATTGGTGGTCACAGCTAGGGAATGCTCGCCACCCGCAGCAACATTCACAATCGGAATACCCCACAGTCGATCTACACGGACGGGACGTGATCTCAGCTTTTGATCACCCAGACCCAGTTGCCCCTTCTCATTGCAGCCCCACGCATATACAGTGCTTTGATTTGTCACCACGATTGAGTGATTGTTGCCACATGTGAGCTGCGTGACTGTGACGTTCTCTAACCAGCGAAGCATCATGGGGGCACAAACCGGCTTTTCATGCACCTCCCCACACCCCAGCTGACCATATTGGTTGTTGCCCCACACAAACAGTGCATCTCCTGCCGCAACAATTGAATGATTTAGCCCAGCACCAACAGCCACGACTGAGAGCTCGTCAAGCTCAAACGTCGACAAAACAGGCTCTGGGTCTGCACAGTCATCGCTGACTTGGCCCCGGCCGAGTTGCCCTTGGTTGTTCAGGCCCCAGCAGTAAACTTTGCCGTCCGCAGCAATGGCAATGCTGTGATTGGCAGAAAGTGCCACACTTGCCCACCTGACAGCACCTTTAATCGGTGTAGGGCTTAGGACAGGTCCCAGTGGCAATACGCCTAGCTGTCCTGCGCGGTTGTCTCCTGCAATCGATCACACCACCTGGAACTCCGGCCATGGTCCGCAAACGTGCACTTACCATGCATTCCAAAAATTACAAGACAACCTTGGCGCACGCTGCATGTCAGGACAAGGGGGCGCACCACAAACCCAGGCGTTGTCAGATACACGAGTTTGCAGCAACGGCGTCTTGGGAGACACGCAAAGCTGCTCGAAATCCTGCATCACAGATACATATTTTTGTATGTAGGGACACATATACGTCAAGGCATCAGCAGGCGGAAAAGCTAGACTGTTGGAACTGCGGCCTGCAGTATCGTTGATATCGCGCATCGCGAAAACTTCCACAACGCCGCACTGCATCAAAATCGCAACAAGTCTAGAGCTAACATAAGGAGGACCCATGAAATTCTCGTACGTTGGCATATGCATATCCATGCCGCGATCGACAGGACCTTCCATATACATCTCCTGATGCATAGTGCGAAGTGTCAAAGCATTCGAAAAGCGCGCAAATTCGGATGCATAATGTGTATGCTCTTACACATCTCAAGTTGAAACCGCAATTGCTTGGTGCTGCTGCTGATTCGGGTCACACAACGTCAACAGAGCGCGGCTCACACCTCTTCCATCAAAACTTTCTGGGAGGCCCTGTTGCCGATACGTACTGGCCTCACGTGCGACCCGTCCATTGCAACTGCTTTGTCAGGAGCCGTGCCGGCCATGCTGACTGCAACGTGGTACTGCAACCCACGCAAGACTGGCGCTTGGCCCGTGGACGAGAACGATGATCAAAGATGTTGCATTTCTGTTTGCACTATCATATCCAGTGGGAAATAATATGAGGAACCGATGCTCAGACGACGGCCACAGAAAACTGCCACCCGGAGCTGCAGCTGGGTGACAGAGCGGCAAAGTGGAGTGAAATTTGGCTACTAGTGAAGATTCAGCCTGGCCTGCCTGTGTCTAAAGCATCCAAAAACCAATTCTAGTCAACTGGCTTGACACAATCACGAGGGTGCTTTTTTTGTCAAGTCGGGGCAGTTGTACCGACACGCACCCCTTCGCCACCATCATGTATGCAGTTGCATGCAGTGGCTCAGTTGGCTAGCTGCAGCAAATGCAGCTCCAAGTTACGCAGTGCAATCCGTATTCGGTGATTATCTATCACGTACAAACATCATAGATCCACCAAGAAGTTCCAGTCACTTTGCTCCAACGTTATGCTGCGTCATCCTGTCTTTCCACAGCATATTTGTGCACGTCAGTCCGTGCACGCGCACGACGTTCTGTCCTAGAGTTCTGTAGGGCGTCCAACCATCATTTGACAAGCCCATTTCTATGAACGAGCTTGCGGCGAAGCCTGACGCGGATGACGTGGACTTTTTCACCCGTCGATTGTACCACTCAGGTTGGACAGAATCTACAATCACAGCTTTGCGATGTTAATGAAGAGTCAATGATGCGCACATGCTCGTGGTGTATCCGGAAAAGCAATGTCATTGAAAGCCATAGATTCACCTGTTCGCAAACTTGCAATTCGCGACATACACACCCGGATCGGCGCATGAACTCTCGTGTGCTACAGCTCTTGACATGACATGCACAGGAATTTGATCTGATCACACAGCAGGAATCCAAAGTATTTGAAACGTGTGTTCTGAGCTGCGTGCACAAGGTGCATCAGTAGCGCGCTGTATTGGTGAACAGCTGCGGTGGAGAACAGCTTTGCGCACAAAACAAGCTTGACAGGTGAGAACACAAAGCTAAGGCATCAGGAGACATAGCACCAGTAAACGTAGGAAACACAATCACGTTCAATAATCATGTTTCAGATCTTGGAAGTATTTTAATGCTACAAGATCCAGATCCGCTGTTTCCAGATCTGTTTCCACAGCTATCAGCCGCAGCAGTTGCAGATACGTCTGGGACGCAACAGCCTGGGTGTTTTCAGGTTCGGCAAGGACGTCTCCGCAGAATCCCACCATCTCCGGTTTCTGCTCATGATCGTCGTCTCGCCTCGCAATGTCCCTTGCATAGTCTTTCAAACTCTGCTGTGCTCTCGCCAGCGACGGGGGTAAGTTGCACTCGTACAAAGCGTCCAACTGGATGTAATCGAGTACATCATCGACACTTTGTGCCATGGCCATCTGGTGCCGCTGCTGTGGCTTGAGATGCGTCAGCTCCAACAGCCTCTGACCTGCCTGTATCCAAGGCTGCAAGGCTGCTGCATTGAAGCTGTGATCGCCTCCGTCCTGTATGTGCATCACCGTCTGTGGCACGTGGCAGCAGTCCACACGTCGCTGCACTGCAGCAGCAAGTGCTGACATACCTCGAACATCGATGCAACCTTGAGAACATGCTTGCAAACTGCCAGGATTGGCAAGAAGACCTGCAGTTTGTGTGCGCATGACAACCGCACCCTGTCTTCTCCTTCTGGGACGCCATGCTCCCGTGTGTTCACCTGGCGTGATAGTGCAAGATGCGTAGCAAGTGCAGCGATTTCACCTGGCAAACCCAGAGCGGCACAATGGCGATGCACAAAGGCGCCTGCAGAGATTTAGGTTTGTCATTCGAGCTCTCATCCTGTTGACTTCCGCTTGCGCACAATTGCTGCCGATGACACAGCCATGCGACAACGTGCTCATGCTTGGGCATGGATACGGTGCTGCACGCACCAAGATTGAGCTCCGGCAGCACTATGTTGATACCTGCTGCTGCAATTTGTGTATGTGCGGTGAGCCCAGCAGCACTGACCAGGCGGAACGAACGTAGAGCGCGGCGTGCATAAGGGTGATCCTCAAGAATGTCTCCACAAATACCAATGGCATCTCTATATGGCAGGCTTCCGTCCCGCGCCGCCTCCTGAATGTCGCTTGCCCACAGTGGGAGCTTCAGTTCCCATGCCGTCAGCAAATGGCACGCTAGAGTGGTTGTAATGGGAAGCCGCTGCAACACAGGTCATAAATTCAGCAAAAATGGAGTACAGATCAAGCCATGATTGCTGCTGCACAAGTCCACGATGCAGTGCTGTTTGGGACAGTGCACAGCAGTGACAAATGAGTGGCACTCTCGACGTTGCACAGCAGTGACAAATATGGCAGTGCCTGACCAGGTGGGTCAGCTCCGCGTCGTGTGCAGAACATGCGGAGAGGCAGATGCAGATGTCGCACCTTGTTGCAGATGTAAACAACCTTAGCAGAGTTGGCAGCATTGCCTGAAATTTCTCCTACCTTGTGCTCGTTGGAGCCATCTGCAGACGCCTCTGATGCTAAGTCCTCCTCGGAGAAGTAATCTGTCTTGGCAAACCTGCAGTCATTGCAGCTCTCTGAGTTGTCGAAATGTACCTCAATCAGGTGGTGCTCACGCAACTCCAGGAGAGCAGTGCCTCCTTACGCTTTAAGCTTCCCCACATCCAAGAGCCCGCTTTGTAACACAGTCAGCTTCCAGATCTGCTTCAGCACCCCTTCGTATGCTGTGCAAGCAAACCACTTCCTGATCACCTTTTCTTGAGCTTGCAGAAGCCGCTGTAGGCATTTTAGGTAAACAACGGCTTCTTTCTGGACATCTATGACGCTCACTTCAATTGCTTGCTGCTCTGAAGCTGGTGCAGCGCGTCGCAGGTGCCCGATGGTATCCCCAAGGTAATTTTCCACTTCCTCTAAGACGACGTCCTACAGCAGCTGATAGCCAGCGATCGAGGGGACTTACCGCAGTACGCACTGACAGTCGAGGGACATGAGGCCGTAACACATGTATCAAGGCTGGTTGGTACCTGCGACTGAGCAAAACAAACGGAACAGACAAGATGACCTCCCAAGTCGCCTGCGGGCTGAAGTACGCCGGTGTAGCATACGGGGCATATGGGGTCTTCCTCGTCCATGATGAGAGTAGACCAAGAGCCACGCCAGAGCAGCACAGCTACTGCGCCACGATACTAGCCATATACCGTGAGCATTGTTACATGATAGCGGCAACTCATTGTCAATGTTCCTGCCTAAGCCACAAAAATTGGCCTCGGCAGTCAGACCGAGGCACACATCTACCGGACTGAGCGCTTGCGCGCATAGCGACTGCTCTACGCTAGGCGCATGCGCAGCTTTCATTTACGCTTACCAAATCTCGTAAATTGGCGACTCGTCTGCGCGGGGGCGTGCGCGCGTAAGCACATGTGCGCACAGGATTGAGGACGGCTGGCATGCATCTCGGTCGGCTTAGCATGTGCCCATATGGGCGAGCCAGCGGGATCAACGGCTGCACAAGGGGCGGTACATGCGCAACGCCACAAGCAGAGACCATGAGGGTATTCCGCCGTAAGATCATCTGCATGGGTCACGTTGGTTCGCATGAATGCGTGCTGTGCGTGTAGAGGCACCGCAAGCGTGGATCCTCGTGCACTGGCCTATTCCGGACGTTCATGACACAGCGCAGGTGCATCTTGCAAAGCTTGAGCAGTGTAAAGTTATCTTGAAATTCTGCGTTGTTCTTCGGAATAGTCGCGACTAGGCAGTACAGCACGGAGTCCCTGCAGTGCTCAGACACTGCAGACTCCGGTAACAGTCGGGGGCCGCACGCGTCGAAGTGAGGTTGTAAACGATGATTTCTTGAAGAAACTGTTGTTAGCAGTTTCGTATTTATCGATACAAATCGACTGATCAAGGCAATCATGACACGCGTGATGCAAGGTTCGACATGTTCAAAGTGGCTGCTTGTAATAATGTATTGCGTTTGACAACGAGCAGTGTAACTGGGAAGCAAGGCCTGTCTCGGCATGATTTTGGTTTACTTCCGAGCTCCGAGATCGGTGGTTATGTGCAGGCCGAATCGGCCGGAACTGGCGGACGAGATTAACATGTACACCAAGATCGGAGCGACTAGCGTGGGACAGAAGCGTTTCGGCATGTGCTGGTACCGACGCTGGTCGCCCTTTACGGCCGTTCAGCGAAGGTCCGTTGTCAAGCGTAGACAGCGGCGCCTTTGCTGATCCAGCTCGCGAAAATACGTTCGCGTCTCTTCAAGAAGTTCAGGAAGAGTTTGCAGCTCCCGATGCCAGCTCTGACGCCATGGCAGATCGCGATGCTGATGACGATGGCCTGTTGCTTGATCAGACCATGGACGACGAGTCTTTCAAGGTACCAACGTCCATAGGAGATTTAGATCCTCTTAGAGAAGAGCTGGCAGCATCGAACAGATATGCTCGTAGTGCTGCTGCTTGTCTGAAGAGCATGGCTTACCTGGCAAAGGTCCTGCCACACAGCCAGTTGATGAAGTTGCATCAAGACCCATTGATGCGCGACGTCATGGACATAATGGACAAGCACATGTACCAATTTACCGCCAAGTACCTGGTATCATGTTTGTGGAGCATGGCGTGTTTGCAATACGTCCCAGGAGGGTGTGGCACTCCTTCCTGCTGTGTTGTGTCAGCCCAGCCACAGCCCTGAATCCTCAACCAATGGCCACCACTTGCAGGGTAATGAGCAAAGTGGTCAAGGCCGTCGAAGCGCAGATCGACGACTTT
This sequence comes from Ulva mutabilis, assembly GCA_900538255.1. Taxonomy (NCBI): domain Eukaryota; kingdom Viridiplantae; phylum Chlorophyta; class Ulvophyceae; order Ulvales; family Ulvaceae; genus Ulva; species Ulva mutabilis. Next base: position 285,335 of record UNSF01000015.1, on the reverse strand, counting down.
GACGGCGTCCAGCTGGTCAACGTGATGTGGAGCTTTGGCAAGCTGCAGATCAACCCAGGCCCAGCGGTCGTTCAACGAATATGTGACCGGCTGGCCGTGATGCTGGTCGACCTCTCGCCCCAGGTACTTTCAAGCTCCCCATCCAAGCAGGCACACCGCCCAATCTTCGCATGCACCTGTGACAGCCACACATGCATGCAGGGCCTGTCCAACATCGCCTGGGCGTGCGCACGCATGCGCGTCGACACGCCCATCATCAGCGCCGTCGCCGCCGAGAGCGTTGCCCGCCTCGACAGCTTCACGCCGCAGGGCGTGTCCAACCTCTGCTGGGCCCTCGCGAAGCTGGGCGCCAGCACGGACGCCCCCGTCCTAGCCGCCCTCGAGCAGCACGCGATCGCACACTTCCCGGACTACAGCGGCCAGGCCGTGTCCATGACGCTGTGGGGCCTCGCGCGGCAGGGCCACCAGCCCTCCGGCCTCCTGCAGCTCGTCTTCAGCGAGATCCGCAACTGCTGCATCCAGTTCTCCCCGGACTGCATCGCGGCCGTCATGAGCGCCTTTGCAGAGCTAAAGGTCCGCGACACCGACGTCATCACCGCCGTGACTACGCGCTGCATCGACAACCTTGACCAGTACAACGACAAGCCCCACCTCCTCTGCAGCATCCTCTGGGCGGTGGCCGCCCTCGATGCACCTGGCAAAAAGTGCGCCTCTGCCTCCCGCCCCCCGCACTGCTGTGGCTGCGTGGACCTCTGCTGTGGCTGTGAGCACCTGCAGTGCACGCGGCTCGTTGCCATTGGCCAGGCGGGCCTGGGTATTCACTTTTCAAGCCGCTGCAAGAGTGCCGATCGCTCAGGCACGGCCACAAGGCCACGGGCAGCGTCACATCGCAGTGAGTGGGAGGGGCGAGGTGCATGGTCGGGTTGTGTGTGGGCCAGCTGCGTGGGTGGCGATGAGGGCTGCCGTGCAGATCGTTCGCCAAGGTCGTGCTGCCGACGATCAAGCCACACACGAAGCGGCTGAGCGCGGCGCACGTGTCCAACCTGCTGTATGCGATGGGCAAGGTCAAGGTGCACACGAGCGGCGCCTTCCCGCTGCACATCACACAGGCCGTCATCAACACCGCGCCCTTCATGACGGCCAAGCAGCTCAGCTCCGCCGCCACCGGCGCCGCCAGCTGGCAGCTCTCCCGCGACCTCGTCGTGCGCATCATGCGTGCGCTTAAGCCAGAGGTGCAGGACCGCATCAAGCACCACGAGATCCAGGTGGCAGAGGTGTGCCCCACGCTGGCATGCATGAGCACCCGGTGACGGCGCCAGGGCTGGTCTGTCTTTGCGGTAGAGCCGCGGTGTAGCCAGTGCCGCGGCAGGCGGTGTTTCAGCGTGCGGCGCGGTGGTGCAGGTGCTGCATGTCATGGAGGCGTTCCGCTCAAAGCGCATGTTCCGGCCCGCGTTTGCAATGTTTGCGCTGTCGTACATCATGCAGAAGATGCGGGCGGGGGAGCACACGCGGGTGGACGTGGCGCACACGGCGCACGTGATCGGGGAGTGGCGCACGGGCTTCCGGCGGGAGGGCAGCGAGCAGCTGCACCCCGTGCTGCGCGAGCTGGTGGCGGTCATCGAGATGCGCAGCGCAGAGTACCTCAAGGTTGACCAGTTCTCAGCGCGGCAGATCGCGACCGTGATGTGGATGTTTGGCCGCCTGACCACTCCGCCAGAGTCCGTCGAGCTGCGGATGCTCCTGAGCTCGTACATCTGCAACCACGTGCGCTCCCCACGTGCCCACACCATGCGGCGACTGCCTACCTGCTGTGGATCTGTTCCGCGCTGTTGTGGCCTGTGATGTGTTGATATGCAGTGGGGTGCTGAGTGTCCTTGCCGCCTGTGACTACCACGACGAGGCGGCCTGAAGCGGTTTCGTTTCACCGGTGCTTAACGAGAGGGCATGTGCTGTTGCAGCATGACCAGTGCAACTCGCTGGACATGGCGAACTTTGCGTACGCATTTGTTGCGATGGAGTACGACCCGGGGCTGCTGACGCTGGACGCGATAGCGAGGCATGTGAACGAGAGGTACACCGAGTACGGCCCGGTGGAGATGGCGCAGGTGCTGTACAGCTTTGCGTATTTTGGGTTTCATCCAGGGGCGGTGCTGGGGCGGGTTTCGGTCGTGTACCGGCGTAGACCCGAGCTGTTTGATAAGAATGCGAGACGGCTAGTCCAGTATGCGCTGGCGTCTCTAGACAAGCAGGCGATGGTCAGTGCGCCGCTGGCCTCGTACGAGTTTGATGAAGACCGGGACCCCGCCATCCAGATGAATGACAGCGGTCGCCGGAAGGGTGACGCCGCCTCTGACCTGGTGCCGCACGAGATCAGCTCCTAGACCAAGCCGTCATTGCAGACAACACAATTGATGCCGTGATACCAGTTTTTCCTGTAATTTATTAATCTTTCTGCCCTGAGATCACGATCGGGTGATACAGCCACCACCAACAAAGAGCTCGGGTAAGGCGGTACCAATGCATGGGTGTGGTGGCTGCCATGCAACAGACTCGGTGTCAGCCTTTCCCATGTGTATCACAGTGCAGACAATGTGCGCTTGAGAGCGCACCTCCAGCAGGCATGCTCACCATTTACTGCGCATACAACAGTTCACTGGAGCCACATGTGGTGCAGTGTGAAGTTGCGCTCCCGAGTGCATCAAGCCTTGCATCCGTGTGTGGCCAGATTTTCCTCTTCACATGGCGGCACAGTCGACCATACCCAACCCAAATTCAGGCGCCAGCGGCACGTGCAGCCGCTTGGTGGCGCTGGCGTGTCTTGTTGTTGAGCCGAGGGGATGCATGCATCTCCTGCAACCAGCTCTGCATGCGGTGCTGCACCAACACCCCAACAGCCACCTGCTGACCTGCACATAGCAATGCGTATTGAGACTTGCGGGGTGCGCGTTGTGTCGATGTATTGCACAGTTACTCTGGATTGGCCTTCTGTGCTCATGTGGAGCTGTCGAGCTCATGCCGCCGTGCATGTTGTTCTGCTGCCAGGTTGTGGTCAAGGCCCAAGAAGTCAACCTGACTCTGGGTGGCAAGGGGAAATTCTAGATTGTGCCTCGCGGACACAGCCGCAACTTGAAGGTGCTATGCATACGTTCGTGTTAGTACAGAGATATTTCATGAACATCAAGCTGCAGGATTTGCTACCAAACCTGCGGCATCCGGATATATCCCTACGTTTCTGAGGATGCCATGCGTCTTGACCCATACATTGCAACAGGTTGGGCGAAAAGACAAGTATTGCCCGTGACACCGGTATTGGGCTTGACATGATGAGAGATCTCACTGTTCGCTGTTCAGTGTATGCGTCAATAGCAGCTCTTCCACATCTGTGGAGGGAGGGGGGGGGGGGCAGGGGGGTGCTGTGGCCAATGCCCGATGGAGCTGCATGCCCATGGCAAGAACAGCGAAGTGTATTACAATCCAAATGTGAGATGCAGACAGGGTACGCGCGGACATTCACCCTCAATTGGTTCTGCATGGGCGGCCTGGATCAGGCACATACAGCTCCGCACTTGCGCCCAGCTTCAGCTGGCCTACTGTGCACCGCGACGTGTAGCCAAAGCGGGTGGCTAGTAGCCACGCTATGCGTCGTGTACGATCGTGTGTTACGGGCGGATCCACAGCTTCTACATCAGTTGCCGGAAGCGATGGATATTTTACAGTCCTAGTGCATGTGCAGCCTGGTACACGCTGTAAATGCGTCCCAGAGACGCAGCGCTGCTTGCTGGGTACGAAGACATCGGAACTGCCGCATAGCGCGCCCAGAAGACCGCGCAAGCAGGGTGATCATGGCTGCCAAACAGACTCTGACCCTGGGTGGTCGTTTGATGCAATTCTGGAACTCGGAGGTAGGGCCGAAGACTACGCATTTCTGGGGGTGCGCCTCTTCAGCGGCACTACAGGGGCGTATGAAAATCGTTGAAATGTTACCAGGCCTCATATTTCCACGAAAAAGATATCACTCAATTTTGTATGCGCGGCAAAGTGTCAATAGGGCGATCTGGCTCATGTGATGATCATTTTCGCTGGCCCACGCATCCTCACAGCGTAGGTTGAAGCGCTCGTCATGCAGAGAATCAAATCACGTTCTGTGTGCAGGCCAGTGGCCAATTGGGGTTTCGTAGTCGCAGGGCTAGCGGACACACAAAAGCCTCCCGAGCTAATTTCTGGCAACATGACCGGGGTGCTCTGTGTGTACAGCCTCCTGTTCATGAGATTTGCGTGGGAGGTTCAACCCCGCAACTATCTCCTTTTTGCCTGTCATGCATGCAACGAAGTGGTACAAGCCAACAATTTGCGCAGACATCTACAGTGGAAGATGTATCAGTCTGAAAAGGCCAAAGATGACAGCAGTGAGTGATGGCAGACAGCAGTTATTGATAGCCGCTTGATACTTGCAGATGTGATACTGCTTGATACACGCAGATGTAAACTACCTGAGTTACAGCGTTTTGACGCAGTCCGGCACGGAACTGATTACATCAAGACAGGCACCGCCTGTTTTGACAGATGCAGGTCATGCACGCTCCAATCAGGTTCTGATCAAGGGACTTGCCAATCATCCTGACAAGGCGACATTCACGATAACAACATACAGCACTCGCAAGATATTAAACTTGTGATACACAACTTGCTTTGGATCAAACCAACATGTCAAAGGCCTTGATTGGGTCATCAGTGTTTGGAAGCTTTCGGGATATCTTCTCATGGAACCACACCTACACGTCATGTAAAAGTTCAGCTGAAACATGTTCCGAATGTCCTGTGCACTGTGTGGGGTAGACTGCATACCTCTGTCTCACGTGACATGGCTTCTGATTTCTGTTTCAGTGTCTCCATGTACTCGAGGATGTGTGCGAAAGCCTTTCTCTACATACCATTATTTATTGATGCACTACGAAGCGGTGCAGAAGCATTCCTCATAACCCAATGCGTGCTGTTGGCACCAAATTCTGATTGCGCATACCTGTATCACAGCATCTGCTGCATGCTTATTTGGACAGTCGCTGGCGTCCACATCGGCAGCTGTTCGTTCCCCTGCTGTTTGCGTCGATTGCTCAAGCTCGACTAACCCATCAAGCAGCGACCGCAAGTGTTCCTCCTGCTGCTGCAGCTGCGCTTCGGCTCGCTGTAGCCTGTGCTGCTTTTGCAGCTCCCTCTCAATTGCCGCCTGATCAACGGCTGCAAGATCATGTGCATCACACTGCTTTTCTGTCGCTGCCAGTATAGCATCAGTGCACTGCTCACTTACGCGGTGCAAGACCTCACTCACTGCTGGTAAGGACTCTTGTGCTGCGGCTTGCTGCAATGTTGCCTTTGCTACCTGGGCTAGCTTCAGCAGGGGGGGCTGTGGGGGAATGCCATGAGAATCTTCCGGTGACTGTGGCGTGTCGAAGGTCATCCGCTTGCGAACCGCTCGTTCGCCTGTGCTGGAAACGGGGGTCGCCTCAATCTCAGGGAGTGGAGCCACGGCAGGAGAAACACGTGCGTGCTTTCTAATAGGTAGGCCGTCGACGAAGTCAAAGATGTGCCCTGCGCAAAAACAAGAACGTATTGCCACCTGAGGAGCAGACTGACATACGACAGCAACATAGCAAGGGTCCTGGGCTAGGACTGCACCTTCACGCACGTAAGGCTGCACCGACTCTGAAGCCATAATCATCGAAGAATGCAGGTCGCGGACAACAAAGGCGCCCGTTCGAGCGATGAAGCAAGCTACGCGTGCAGGGTCAATGGCATGCTCTCGACGCTATCCGCCAGAAACAACACCGTGCAGGCTGACACTCACGTGACTGCAGCCGTTGACGTTGGAGCTGTCCAGTGCAGCGGAGCTCCTGGGGGGGGGGGCTGATCGCATATGTCGTTGTCCATCGCGCGCGACGTGGTTCGGTTTGATGTCAAGAAGACCCCGATATCTCGAAGATAGCAGAGCATGGTGGCTCTTGTGGAGGTTTCAGCAAGATCAGCATTCCTTCGGCCGTGAGACGCATGACGCCGTCCACGAATCAGCCAGGCTCCTCTACATCTCAAACTTTGCTTGGCATGGGCACATGCTTCATCATACCATTCCACCCACATGAAACTCCAAAGGAGGCACAACAGCCGATGCACTGTGTACATTTGTGGGTCAACGTTTTATGTAAGGCGGATGTGCAACCAATTTATGCACACAATTTGCAATCGCCTTGCACAAAGCGGACATTCTTCCACTTTGTTGACCGATTGCCAGGTCGGAAGGCATCAGATGTCAATAACACTGGACAGTGCACACAGGTGAATCTCAGCCTCGGCAACGTATCTGTATGGAAATGTGCTGGTGAAAACCATGATCAGCGTGCGGGTCCACGCCCGCACAGGTATAAGGGATAGCCCCAGGCAAAAGTGGAACAAGCTTTGCAACAGTGTAGCCATAGATCAGTGGGCAATGCAGCTGTTACCAATTCATCACTGCATCAACACGATAACTCCGAGTGTCAAGGCCAGTCGACACGTGTTCGAGACAGCTGTGCTGGAGAACATCGTGATGATCCCACAGAGCAGGCTCATGACTAGGGTGGTCAGGAACCGTATGAAGTCGAGAAATGTTCATACTGCCGTAACCATAATCACCATATGAGCCGTATAATCCGCCGTATAACAGTACAAATGTGCCGCAAACAGTATAATTGTGCCGCAAGCAGTACAATTATGCCGTACCACTGGAGGATTGCGCCGTAGGACAGTATGATTGTGCCACATGCACGCCGGCGGCCACTATGCACATTTACCTTTGACACGATATCTCACCTACAGCTCTATATATCTGCACTTGTGTACTCAGCCCTACTCTATAAGTACATCAGATTCGCGTATATTCTGGTTGACAGGATCATTGTGCTGAACAAATATCAACGTCAGGATTCCAATGTTGACTGCTTGACTTTTTCTGTGGCTGTTTCAAGGTAGCTCCCACGAATATTACGAGGCTCGGGTAAGGTAATGCCAAGCAGTGCAAAAAGGCGCAGAAGGTGTGGTTTGGTTGCACGAGCTGGTGGTGTGTTGCTGGTGTAGAAGAACATCAAATCTTCGATAATGTCAGCTATGCGCTTTTCTCCAATGACAAAGTTTTTGAAGGCTATTCTGTCCAGGCTCCTGTGGCACTGATGCGCCAGAGTGAAGAGCACTCTGTTGCTCTGCATCTGCACAGCTGTGCAATTCATGCACGATTGCCACACTGTGCCTGGCGGTAGGACCCAGTCACACGTTTTAATTTCGTTTTCTTGCACTTCGGGCCGTCTTTGTGATTAGCAAAGTGTGTGCTAGCGAAGTTGGCAACGTTCAAGTGTGAAGCCTCATGTCTGACCCACACTCTAAGCAGTGGACAACGCATTTATCAAATCTTCTATTGTTCCCATCAACTGCCGATTCGACGTCGATTGCTAAGAGATCCTAGTACTTGGCGTGACCCTTCTTACACTTTCGTCCCCGCAAGATCGCTGCTACTTCAGCGCCTGTTCACGTTCCTGTCAAGTTGCTGTTTCCTCACAACCTTATGAATTTGCACAGAGGTATTCTCGTTATTAGGCTGCGCATCGCTCAAAGCAGGTCCTCGGACACCTCGACAGAGGCGCCCGCGAGCAATTTCAGTCTGTTCGTGGTCGTGCTTACTCGCTACAAGGCATCAGCCGACAGTTTTGTGTACATAATAGAGTTGTTCAGTGCGCATGGCTATTCATAGCAAGGCCCGCGTGCGGTAATTTTGAACTTATGTGTGTGGCTAACGGGTTCAATGCCAGGTCACAGTATATACGCGTATGCACCGTCATGAAGCCGTATGAGCCACCCAAAAATCAGCTAATTCTACGGGCATGACCGTACGAGTATAATTATACCGTATGTTCATACTCATACGTTTTGTGACTGCCCTAATCATGACGAGCTTCTGGAGAGGCACTGTCGAGCCTGGAGCCCAGGTAGTCCATACGCAACTGACCTCGGCACTGCTGAGCTGAACACAAGGAATGGGCCACACTCGTTCCGGTGACATGAAAGGCGCCGATGCATCATGCCCCGTGCACACAAGTCATCCATGCAATGTCCGCAGGGTCCCCAGGCCAGTAACTGCTGCAGCCGGGCCACAGCGGCAGCAGGCATCACTGCTCAGCGACTGGAACAAAGGCATCGCCGCCGCAAGCTGTGTCCATCAAGATCAAGCTCATGCTCAAGCAGTTACTGCCTCCAGAGCTTGACGACGCGGTCCTTGCCGCCAGAGGCCACTGTGCCACCGTCTGGGCTCCAGTCCACCGCAAACACTTCGTCTGCATGCCCCGGCAGCTCCACCTTGAGCTTGCGCGTCCGCAGGTCCCACACCTTGATCGTGCTGTCCTTGCTCGCGCTGACAAACATGCGGCTGTCAGCGGACCAGCTCAGCTGATACACCGGCCCCACGTGCCCCCGCATGGTGGCCAGGAACTGGCCCGTGACTCCGTCCCACAGCTTCACCGACTTGTCAAACGACGCGGAGAGCAGCCACCGCCCATCTGGAGAGAACTGCACGTGATTGATCAGCTGCTGGTGCCCCGTCATGCGGCACTTGGCGCGCTTGTCGACCGCAGGCGTCCATAGAAACAGCGTGTGGTCATCCGATCCTGACACCAGCCGCTCCTCTCCGCCCCCCAACGCTGCCTCGTACTTGTCCTTCGCTGCCTGCACACCTTGCCACCACTTGGTGTGCCGTCACAGGTTACATGGCTGGCATGTGCCGCACGCTTGCAGATCAGTGTTGCGCATTGTATGCGCCGATTTACGGCGTGAAGTGTCAGACAGGCCGTGCACACACCTGCCTCGCCTCTGCCAGGTCTTTCGGCGCAGTGCCGTTGTGGTCGTGTGCGCCAGTCCGCAGAGCGTAGTCTGTGCTGAGCGCAAGGGAGTTCACCCAGTGCGCGTGCCCCGACAAAACCCTAACAGTGCGCCCGTCCCCCGAGTTCCAAATCCGTATCTCCCGGTCGTTGGACCCCGAGATGAGCAGCCCCGACCCGCACCAGCGCAGCGCGTTGACCGTGTTGGTGTGCCCCGCCATTGACAGCAGTTGCGAGCGCTTGACCGCGTCCCATACCCTCACACTCTTGTCCTTCGACGCGGACGCAAACTTGCGGCTCGGCAGCGCAAGGTGCGCGGGCTCCCACGCGAGCGCTGTGATCCACTTGGTGTGGCCCTTGCACATCCCACAGGGTTCCGCGGTGGAGGCGTCCCACACGCACACGCTGCCGTTCTTGTCGCCGCTTGCCAGGTAGGCCGCGTCCGGCGACCACGAGCACGCCATCACCCACGAGTTGTGTATTCTGCCGTCTTTCAGGGGCAGCTGGGTTTGCAGGTCCCAGAAGCGCACGGTGCTGTCCCCAGAGCCCGTGGCCAGGCGCTTGCCGTCCGCGCTGAACTGCACGGACAGCACAGCGTCCTTGTGCCCTGCACACACGCCCGTTTCGAACCATCACTGCATCATGTGCATGACGGCGACACATGCCATGTGCCGTCCCCTGCAGCAGGGCGGGGCGGCAGCACATGGATTGGTCTTACAGGCGGGGGTGCATCGGCGGTCTTTGCTGGGGTGGCCGGGCAGCATGCCAGTGGCAGGTGGCAATTGCGGAAAGTCGTTGGGGAAGGAACCTTCCATGGTGGCCGAACATCTGGCTACGGGGCGTATGCGGAAGATCGCTTGAGGACGGTATGTGATGTCCACGATCTGCTCCACAGACACAGCATTCTGAAGCATCACCCTGCCGACGTCATCCGTGAGTTCAATGTCATTGATGAAAAATGCATACGGCATCGGCTCTTCGTTCGATAGAAGGCCATTGAGGAGTGTTTGAAGCTGAGCCGCTGTGGTGCCTTGCGGCAGCTGCAGCTGTGAACCTGCAGGCGCAAACGTTAGTCTCACTGCCAGTTCGGCAGGTCAGCTATGCGTACGGGTGGCATGCTGTGTGAGGAGATACCTGCTCGTTCTCCTTCATCAGAGATCAGTTGCACTGTCACAACTGAGGCAGGATCGAGCGTTTTCGCTGCCTTCGTTGCTGGCGCTGAGATCGACATGTTGTACGACACAGATAAACTCATACAGGCTATTTCTCAGCTGCTGCTCGGCTCGCTATGAGATCCCGCCGTGCGCCGTCGATGCAGCATTCATCTCCCAGCAGCTGTCAAGCCGGAACGCCGCCTGACATCTATGTTCAAAGTCAAACAGCAGTCCAAAAGACGACACAGAGGTTAACTGTATTGTGATTCGCTTAGCAGGATTACTTACTTACTGCACCCCCATATGGCGATGTGTGGAGTGACCCTAGCGAGAGCATGCCTGAGGAACCCGGTAGACACGCTGCGTCGGCGCGCGACAGCATGCAGCATGTAGCCACTTGCCCACGAACGACGGGTACTGCAGCGCGAGTGCATGGCGATGCTTACCCCCTCTCGAATCAAGACAGTGTTTGTATACGTTTCCCTTCCACCTGCGTTCTGACCCGATTGTTAAATGCGGAGCTGCCGGATTCTTGCATCGCGTTTGCACCGATCAATGCATCCTACACATCGCATGCCTCAGCATCACCTTGACCATCACTAGGAACAAGGTCATGTCTCCATGCAAGTAATAGGCAAGCTGTGGGGCAAGACCAAGTTGTGCACAGCTCCATACAGGCAAGTGAGCGATTCTTTCTTTTGCACATGGGGGGCTCATAGCAAAGCAGATCCTGTCGCGCAAAACCATACCTATTGTGAAAGTCACGGCATGTGTGGGCTGTATACCTGCCCTGCACCATGCAGGTTGCTGGGAGTCAAGGCCAAACCAACAGGCGTGGATGCTGCCATGTCAAAGCTTTGCGGAGACAAAGCAGCTGCAAGGAACAAGTTGAAGGCAGCACTGAAAGAGGCTTCTGGAGATGAGCTGGCTGCGCAGAGCAACTCCATTTGTAGCAACGTGATGTCGATGCCAACGTTCCAGCAAGCAAAAACTGTGGTCGCATATCTTGCATGCTCCAAGTTGCGTGAGGTCGACACTGAGCCTATTGTTCAGGATATGCTGAAGAGAGGTGTAAGAGTCTACGTACCAGTCGTGAAAGACCGTGACAGCAACATGCAGATGCTTCACATTGATAGCTTAGCAGATGTTGCAGAGGTGCCTCCATTTGGGATCCGGGAGCCTATCCCACAATATGCCGACGGCTCTGCACGAGCTGAGCTACTTCAAGACGAACACACACCTGAAATTGTCCTGGTTCCTGGATTAGGTTTCGATAGATCGGGTAAAAGACTTGGTAGAGGCGGTGGGTACTACGATAAGTTTTTAGACAGGCTTGCCATGAAGGCTGAAGCCAACAATATGCAGAGTCCGCTGCGTGTGGGTCTCAGTTTTGACCAGCAGCTCGTAGATGATGTTCCAGTGCATGGCCACGATCATGAGATTGACGTGATCGTGACACCTGAGCAAGTCATGTGGGTAGACAGCACCTAGCATGAAGGAATCATATTATTCAGGGGTAACGGATTCAATCACAGACTGGTTTGGCGGAGTAAGACGACACATGACACATTAACGACTGGGATGACTGGCAAACGATGTCACGAAGTGCAAATTCGATCGACGGCCATTCCTTTGGTCACAGGTACCTGAGGTCTCACGAACCTTCCGGTGCAACCGTCGTGCACTGGGTGCCTGCCAGAGAGGATGTGCACATCGGCGTACACCCGCAACTCCAGGTGCGTATCGCTGCATGGAGCACGGCTGTGGGATGTTTGCCACAGCCATTATTACAGTGTGACCGGGCTATGTCTGAAGCCAGAAGAATACATCTGCAACCGAGATGCCTACTCATCCACTGCCATGCCATTTGCATGAGCACAATCCAGCTGCAGCTACTGCATCGTTTTCGTCCCGGTGATAATAACGAACTTGACTGTCCCCATTGAGAATCCTCGCTGCATCAGTGGCATCACAATGGCCCCCTTGATTGTGTCCCAACCAGTTGAAAGCAAGCCAGACACTCCTTGTGGTGTCAGCGCCGACTTGATCACCTACAGTTGCACCCCAAAGTGACCCTGTTGATTGTGATGGTCAGCACACAGTGCATATCTAACCCTGGGACGCACCTCGCCCCAGAACGGTGCTACATTCTCTGACCAATCATCTGACTTGACTGCTTGCATGTCAAACTCGGCTGCGCACATGGAAACGTCAGTGGCTCACAACGTTTCATGCTCAAGCCAAGTCAGGCCGGGCATGACAATCTTAGGTGCCAGAGCATTGGTACTCGAAGGGTTTGTGCACACCAAATAGCTTCTCATAGTCCGCAAGGCTGCACCATGGCGGCAGGTAGTATGCTTCATTGATGCGTGCAAGAAGAGCCTCTTCGTCTGGCTTGAGCGACGCTTCTCCTGGGAGCAGGTTCCGATGGCACCATGTCACCAAAGCAATTTTGCCACCAGGCTTTGTGACACGCACTAGCTCTTGCACGAATTTCCTGCAGTCCACACAGACTCAACGACCAATTTGAAGAGGCATGATCCTGGTGATAGATGCAACCATGGCTTGTTTGTATTTGAGACGTGCACTCAAACAAGGCTTCTGCTGGGGCTGCATTCACACCAACAGACGTACCGCTTGTCAGGCATGTGTTCACCAGACTCTAGCGACCATGTCAAGTCAAATGAGTCGTCCTCAAACGGCTGTGCCAATGCATCACCAACTTGGAACGTGCACTGATCAGCCAGGCCTGCAGGGCCACACAGCTCATTGGCACGCTGTGCCTGAACCGGACTAAGAGTGATACCATCTGCCTTGCAGCCCAGCGTTTTAGCAATGTACCTGCAACGAAAAAAATTCTTCTGTGACAACAGCGCTTTGGCAACGGTGTTGCATAAGCAGCACTACATGTCGCATGGGCTGAACTGAAGCTCACCTGCTGGATCCCCCGATGCCACAGCCCACATCTACCATATAGTCTGCACTCGAAACACCCGCAAACTGTAGCACGTTGTTGATCATATCCAGCTGGGCTTGTAGACGTGTCTTTTGAACTGAGCTATCGGGGTCATAGTATCCATGATGCCTGAATGATGATACTGTCTGGCGAGGTGCCATGAAAAAATAACAATACGATCTCAAGCACAGAGTAAGCACGTACATGTGTTCTCCCCACATACTCTCCCACAGCCCTGAGCTTTGATCATAGAAAGTTCGGATCCCCTCGTTCAGGACTGGATTCTGCATGGCCAGACAGGTAACTTTCATGCCAGCTCACATGGCCTGCACATTTCAGGTCAAAAGTCGAGGGCAAACAACGCAGTCTGACGATTGGCACTTAATTTTATGTTTAACAGTGGAGTTCAAGCCCAAGCTGTATGCAGTTGAAAAGTTGCACCTGCCCACTGGTGGTGAAAGGCTTGAGGAGCTGGTCAACGACAGCATGACAGCGGACTGAGCGCGTTGCCCGGGTTCCTCCAGCTGCCTTGAAAGGCGTTATTGGCACTCGAGGAGTACTTCTTCCGGTAGAGTTCATTGGTGCGCGCCAGCAGCAGCAGTGAATTGAATTGAAGAACTTGGTCCGGTCGGGAGCAAATGTGTACTGGGCTTCTCTGGCAAGACCGCTTTATGCACCACCGTGTCGAATGTCAGAGGGATTTCAACTGACGCGACGGCCCTCATTTTTCCCAATTCTCCGTGCGACCGTCCTGGTCGAGCACACAAAAAAACGGAGCGCTCCTGCTTCATGCATGCAGCCTACACAGGCGATTGCGCGGTGCGGAAGCTGATTGTTATCCGCTTTGCGACAGACAGTGCCAGTGACACGATAGATCGCAATGTGCACGCAGTCATTGTACAGCTGTGCAATAGAGGCTGCTACATACTTTGACAGCCATGTGCTTACATACATTTCAGCATCCTGTGCCACCCCAGCTGGCACGGCCAGCCTCCATGACCACCACACAGCGGTGTACGGCACATCAGACCAACGCACGGTTGCCGTTGACCTCGACACCTATTCCACTCGCTTCCTCTGTGATGTCACAAGGTCGCAGTGTTTGAATACACTACATGGTGCCATTGGGAGGTTCAGAAGGCAGCACCCACCTGCACGTGCTGTGGGCCTATTGCAGCATTTCAGAGGTGCTAAAGTGCATGCGCAGGAAACTGCTTGACTGCCTTCAAACCTTGCACCAGCTCCGTTGTGACATGTGGAACTCTGTCATCCATGACCTGGCACGCTCAGAATGCTTTCATACCTTCGTGCGGTCTTCGTGGATTGACCACTGAGATCCTCTGCTTAGTGGTCTCCGGCATAGCAACAAAAGTTTTATCTCTCTTGAGCTTTACAACCTCGAAGCTGTGAATGCACACAAGCACCCGCAGGTAACCAGTTAAGGCGATCATCAACTCACCCTCCATAAGCCCACAGCAGTGTCAGTATTGCGCCCGTGGGCCTCCGTATCGCCAGGCGAACGATTTCTGCCCACCGGGAGCGACTCCATCATGCAGTAAATGTGTAACTGGCAGCAACAGCAGAACAGGACAGCAAAGGGCTGGTGCTGCACACACTGCAACATCACATCCTTGAAGACAGTAGATCAGGGTGCCACATGTGCAGGTGCGCACACAGCGTCCGGCCCTCATGCGCCACATCACAAAATCAAGCATGTAGTCTGGTACATTGTGTGCGGACTCCTGGCCTCGTGCTAGGTCAAAGAATTGTGTGCGGTCCGAGTTGGTGATGCTTGACATCTCACACTTGAAAATACAGGGCTGGTTTGTAGTAAACCCAGCTCCGACACCTTGACATCATGTAAAGCAATGCATGAACAGGATCACTGACAGGATCAATGTTACAAATTCTAACTTTCATCCATTTGATCCCCATCCTTCCCATCACGCGCTGCTCCAGGATCACCTTGGCCAATAAGCTTCCACATCCCCTTCTGCTCTTGCCTGTCTGAGTCCACGTATGCCTGCAATGCCTTCAAAAACCCAAGGACCCCGGGTTCACTTGCAGCAAATCCAAACTGCCTGCTGTCAATAGTGCCCCGCTGCACGGCTGAGCTCAGTGCACGCACTTGCTGCCAGAATGGAGGGGCGCGAGCAAGAGCAACTAATTCCTCCTGCACTGCCGCAGAGAATCAGGAATGCCGACATCGACAACTCCATGCATATGGGTGAGAAGAAAATCCTGCCTCGCAGAGCACCTGTGTTTGCATGCCCTCAGGCAAGAATTCGATCAACCTGTTGGGAATTCCGGCCTGAGTCATAATTCCTTCAACTATGTTCGGCGTCAGGATGTCTTCAAAAGCAGGGCCACTTTGCTGCTGTGCTGCGGCAGCCAAATACTGTGCCAAAGCCTCTGCAACAACCTGATCTGATGACTTGACTACTGGCTGGCTGGCGGCCTTCGATTGCCATGCCCCCGACGCAGATGTTTTATTCAAGCAGTCACCAAATCTCATAACAATCAGGTCATCGCTACTGTTGTCAGGTTCTTGCAACCAGTAGAACATATTTCGGTCTGGTTCCTGCATATGTGTCGGTGTGGCTTCAGGTGTGCCTTCTTCAAACCGAACGTAGACTTCTTCAATGAACAAGTCATTTGTAGCCGCTTGAGCAGCACACCTCGCTAAAGACGACCCTCAGGACCCTGTTCTTTTGAGGTCCTACCCAGCTGACCTGGGCCTCTCCTTCAAACACCATCTGATCGATCTCTGGGGTGCTGTGCACGGCAGATGTCCCTGAGCTAGCGTCCACATCTCTCGGATACCACTGAACGTTTACAAATCCTGGCTCTTCGCTTTGCACCAGGACAACTTGCCCCTTTCGTTTGTCCGATGTTAATCGGCCTCCGACACGAGACAGAGTTCCTGCTCGGAACGACAAGTAGCAATGCCCTGCATCGGCGTCTTCAAGCAGAGCTGTAGCGCTCGTCTGTTTCAACAGTTCGGATGGATCAACGCCCCTCCACAGCATCGCGTCAGATAGTGCTGTACTAATGCGTATATGTGTGTGTAAGGCACCCTCCTGTCTCACGGCCACTGCAGTAAGGTTGTCCCACAAAGTTTACGAAACGTTCTCGGTTTTGACGGTCAATGTGCTGGTAAAGCATAATTCGATAAGTATGCCGAAGCATCCTGGATCCGAAGCCCATCGGACCTCATGTGACTCGGCGTGTCTACACGCACCAGCCAGCGCGCTGCATCGTCTCTTAGACGCGATAATGCAGTGAAGGAATGGAAAACGTATTTCACGGACGGAGTTACAAGACTATGACTGGCACGCTCTGCCGTCTTGCCTCCTGGTACAAGGTTGGAACATATGTAGTCATGTCCATGTGGTCTGAACAATTCAAACTCGGCATTGTGGACTTTCAATAACATACCCAATCGATTCCGGCAACGAGCGCCGGCACCTTGACTTACATTGGAACTGCGGTGCATACTTCGTCAATGGGTGCAACGTGGTCGCTAGTCGAATCGTGCTTGTTCTGCGGCAACAAACCGGAACAGAGGCGTTTGGTTCATGCAGACAGCCTGCAGTACACGTCTGCGCCTCCCGGTATGTGCATTCATTCACCGCGCATTGCCAAGCTTGAAATAAGCTGCCTAGCGTTCCTGCTATTGTTTCCCGGTCGGTGCGATGCTGCACCAACCGAGGTATGCTTTATTGCCGGTAATGCGCGTCTGTGCTAGACATCATGACTCAAATAATTAGGCTAACAATTAAGATCCACCTGATGAACTCCCGGACGTTTAATAAATTGATTCTGATCTTTGCTAGTCAATGAGTGCTTAGCTATCATCAACTATGGCCCACAGACTTTGCTGCGGGCAACATGCCGCCATTCTCCCCTTGCACTTTTGTTGCAATGTGGCCCTCTGAGGGCTGCGAGTGACACGTCAATGTTGTGCTTGTGCTTCAGATCCCTCTGGTTCCGAGCCACTCATTTACTTTACAAACAGCAGAGATTGCCCAAGTCCATTTGATGCGGAAACCGCATCTCAATGATTTTGCTGCATGTTGTTTCAGCTTGGTTGTTGAGCTGGAACTCAACGAGCGGCAGCTGCTTACGGTGAGAAGACAGATGTGGGCAGGGCAATTCACAAGGGTTCCTGCACCAGGAGCATGAATATGTGTTTTTAATATTGATGGCACCCAGGCAGTCAGATATGTTGCCTACGTTCATGGAGCATCACGTCTGATATTTCATATCAGTGATATGTGTACATGTGTTTGTGGCCTTGCACTTGATGTCGCCGCAAGGGATCTGGACCACCATTACTGGTCCATCAGTGTCTCACATGTCCTAGATGTTGGGAAGCACGTGTTTCAAAGTAAAGTGATCCGTGAAGGCAGGCACTGTCAATGAATCTGCCAGGAGCGGGCTGTGCTGCTTTCATCATGGCACTGTGCTGCGAGCGGTCACTGGTAGGCATCGAGTTTTGCGTACGTTTGGTTGTCACGCCAGACACCGGATCTCATACTATTCAGGTTATTCAGCCTTAGTCTGTGACCATGGAACTTGTGTAGCTATCAATGCCGAAGACTGTGTTGGTTTGAGTTGTCCCATGCTTGACACCTGTAGACCTACCTGAGAGCTTCAGACAACCAAAGTGTTTTGCAAGCGCCGCCTACACGAGCAGTTAGCACCAGAACTTGCTACGCCAACAGCAATCCGAAAAATGGCTTTCCTGTAACGCGATAAACTTGAATGTTACTGCCACCCAGGCCAGGATCACGAGCCCTGCAGGGCCCTGTTTTGCCTGCACACAAAGCATAAGAACGCTGCAAAGGACGATCAATGCTATCTCAAAACCCCAAATCCTGTCTATATTAAGCTTAATCGAATTATTCTACCCACCTGCGGTTGGAGATGTCTTAGCATGCTGTAGCAGCATGGTGGTGGCTACAGTGGAGGAGACACGTGACAGGAGCATGATGGTGGCTACATTTGGTACCCTCTATGTTCCCTCTGAGGCCGAAGCAGCTGGTTCCCGAAACTTGTGCCGAGTCTCGGCAAAGTGCTCGTGAGTGCTGCGAGGAAGCGCACCGAAGATATGGAACTTTTGCCTGTCATCATATTATCTGAGTTCTGGACAGGTGTGCTGAATCTGGCTGCTTGCCTGCTCTGAAGATGCCCCTGCGCGCTACAGCGCTCCTGAGGGCCCGCGCAGCTGCGCAGCAGGTGGTGATGCACATGCATGATGATGCGTGACAGGACGTTCCTAGCTATGATCGGTCGATCCCGGCACCTGGTGACACCTCTTGAGCGCCTGGTGAGGTTCAAGTGACGGACGCTATATACTTCGATTGCGACTCGAAGACATTGGCATCCAGACTACTGTCCGTTGATGTCCACCTCGTGCAGGCCCTGCCTCTCCTATTGAACTCTACGTCCCTTGCAACACTTGTGTATATCGAGGCAGGGAGGTGGCAAATACAAGTAGTGTTATAAACTATTCAGCCGTCTGAGTGGCCATGTCCGACAGTGAGTCGTCAGACGATCTGCCACTGGCTCAACGTGCGCCCAATGGCGCTCGGCGGGTGGCTCCCCCCCCAGGAGCGATGAAGGATGCAGATGGAGAATCCGGTGAAGATGATGTGAGTGAGGTGGATGACAGCGGAAGTGATGCGGTGCCCCCGAAGGCCAAATCGAAGACGAAGCAGCCTGCACGCCCCGGTGCGTGCTTGGGGACCACCGACTGCATCAGATGTTTGGGTCGCACCTAATGCACCTGTTGATACATATTCTTTGGGCTTTTGCTGCTTGTGTCATGAATGCTGTCACCGCTCCGAGCTTGAACCTATGCACCGCAGCCGCGAAGCGAAAACCAGAGCGGGCGTCGGCCAGCGAGGGAAACGGCAGGAAAGCCAAAGTACAAAAATCGCCGAGCAGGAAATCAGCTGGGAAAGATGACAAAGGTGCTGCGAAATGGGCAACACTGGAGCACGGAGGAGTGCTGTTCCCTCCCGAATATGTTCCACATGGAGTGAAACTGAAGTATGACGGCGTTCCAGTGGACCTGACTCCGGAACAGGAGGAGGTGGCCACAATGTATGCCACCATGTTAGATACCGATTATGTTAAAGAAAAGCCGACTTTCATCAACAACTTTTGGCAAGACTTTAAAGCTATCCTGGGCCCAAAGCACAAGATCAAGACTTTGGACAAATGTGACTTTCGCGATATTTACGATCACGTCATGAAAGAACGGGAAGCCAAGAAGGCGATGACAAAAGAGGTGTGTCTGTAATCGCCACTGCTGTGCACTGCCGCCTGCACTGAGCTGGACATGTATGTAATCCCTTCATGTGTTCGCCCACCGCAGGAGAAAGCTAAATTAAAGGCTGAAAAAGAGGCAGCTGAAGCCCGTTATAAGTTTGCTTTGATCGATTCACGGAAAGAGCCAGTTGGCAACTTCAGGGTTGAGCCGCCCGGCCTGTTTCGTGGGCGAGGAGAACATCCCAAGATGGGTAAACTGAAGGCTCGAATCTACCCGCGCGACATCACAATCAACATTGGACATGGTGTCAAGCCGCCAGATCATCCATATGAAGGCCAACAGTACGATCTTGCCTCAATAAGCATTTGCACTCGGGTGACAACCGACATGTACCAAAATTTTGGTGCAAAGATTGATTTTAGGATTGTGTACATGCTCTGCACCTCCCTCATATAGCCACTGATGGCTACGTGTTGGTGCTATTATATTCCTGTAACCAACATGTTTGCGCCCTGCACCCAGGTGGAAGGAGGTACGTCATGACAAGTCAGTGACGTGGCTGGCATTTTGGAAGGACCCCATCGATCCCAAAGGCTACAAGTATGTCTGGCTCGGTGCCAACTCTACATTCAAGACCGAGGCCGACTTGGCAAAGTATGAGAAGGCACGAAAATTGAAAGACCATATTGAGCGCATCCGAAAGGATTACCGGCGACTTTGG
Source organism: Ulva mutabilis (assembly GCA_900538255.1). Classification (NCBI taxonomy): domain Eukaryota; kingdom Viridiplantae; phylum Chlorophyta; class Ulvophyceae; order Ulvales; family Ulvaceae; genus Ulva; species Ulva mutabilis. The sequence continues at coordinate 265,333 of UNSF01000015.1, read as the reverse complement.
AGCAGCGCTGATGTCAAGGAAAGACAAAAGTCCACGGCACTGTATTTCATTGATGTGCTTGCTCTTCGAGCTGGCCATGAAAAGGATGAAGATGAGGCAGACACAGTCGGCTGCTGCACACTGAAGGTTGCCACCACATAATGTCGTGTTGAAGATGGCCATCAATGGATTGTTCCTGTTGATCACGTGCATGTTGAAGGACACTGACTGTTTACGTGCTGCAGGCAGACAACGTCCAGCTCCTCTCAGAAAAAGGCATGGATGAGGATGGCGTCTGCAAAATCAAACTAGACTTCCTGGGTAAGGACTCCATCAGATATGAGAATGTGGTGGAGGTCGAGCCTGCAGTGTATAAAAATATGAAGACATTCAAGGCAAAGAACGCAGACAGCACCAAGAAGAAGGCTGAAGAGCAGCTGTTTGATGCAATGGATGCTGGGGTACGGAGCCACCTGCCTGCATTTACAACGCTGTCTTCGCAACACTGTCGCACATGGTTTCAAAGTGCTCACGAGTGCAGGATCTGAATGCAATGATGAAAGATTACATGGACGGGCTGTCAGTGAAGGTGTTCCGGACATACAACGCATCTGTAACACTGGACCGCCTCTTGTGGGAGCCATCTCAGTCACAAGGATTACCGGCGATGGCCGGAGACTACCACAGGGCAAACAAAGAGGTGGGCATGCGGTCTAATCAACTTGCAGCTTGTGTGATGCATCACTCCATGCGGCAATGCATGAGATTTTGAGAGCCAAGCCTCTTTGGCTGGAATGCACGGTGGTACGCAATCGTTTATTGCAGGTCGCCATTCTGTGCAATCATCAAAGGGCAGTCCCAAAAGGGCATGCCAAATCAATGGAAACCATGCAAGAGAAGCACGACACTGCGACCAAAGCATTAAAGGATGCACAATCCGATTTGAAGCGTGTGCTAGCTGGCAAGGATCCAGAGAACGGAAAGAAACGATCGGCAGATGCGTGCGTGCCCAACACCTTTCTCGCTTCTTTCCATACTGCTGTACATTCCATCACTGTCAACCAGGCTGGAACTTGTCAGGTTGTGCTGCAGGCTAAAAGCAGACATCGAGCGGAAAAAGAAAGCCCTTGACACGCTGAACGAGAAGATGAAGAGTAAGGAAGAGCTCAAGGATGTTGCCCTGGGCACATCCAAGATTAACTATCTTGACCCCAGAATCACAGTTGCGTGGTGCAAGCGCATGGACATGCCTCTGGAGAAAATATTCAACCAAACACTGCGAGGCAAGTTCTCATGGGCAATGGAGGTTGAGCCAGAATTCCGCTTCTAGTAATGTATGTGCCCATGCGCACTCCTGAGAGCACCTGATAATGAGACGAACGGATGCATCCACTTTTGCACTACACTTCACTGTAACATGTCACATGCCACACAGACTGCCATGTGCACTTTCGTTGTCAGCCTGTGCCAAGACGTGCGTGATCAACTGCCGCAACGAAACGACACGGTACGTCAGGGTTGGCCATGCTGAGAATCGTTGTTGATTACTGTGGCTGCTGTGTGTATGGCTAAGGGTATCACCTGCATCAGCAACACAGAATTGGTGTCACTGGCGCGAGCCTTCATACACTTGTGTTTGCCTGACTGTCACCAAATTGGTTTTACGGCGATAGGAGTGACTACGCGTGGCTACGGATCAGGATTGCTCTTACGCTGCAGCACGGGCTGGCGTTTCGACCGTGTCCACCAGGGCCTGCAAGCGGCACAAACGCAACACGACAATGTGGATCTTGCAAACAAGCCAATCGCCATTGCAAGACATTGCTGCATGCTTGTTTCCATGTTTCAGAAGGCACGCGATCCTAGCGTGTGCGGTGTTGTCTTACCCGTTCGCATCCGACTTGCCCAGCAATCGAGTGGACTTACCCCCCAACACGGTGCAGTATTTTGCTACCCTAGATCTGCTTTCATATCTATGTCTAGCAGCTAATGTGCTGACATCGACGCCTTTGTATGATCGCCGAAGGGACAGTAGTCTTTCCAGGAACTCGTCTGGGACAAACTGTAAGTGCCTTGCTGAGCATCAGCTCGTCTTTGGTATTTGCCAGCAACGTATCGAGTCATCTACCATGCTTCAGTACATGCAGAGTGAATTCGCTAGCGGACAGGGGACATTTGTGGATGGGGACGTGATCTATGCGAGCATTTTGGGCTCGGTGCAATGGACTGCGAAGGTACAGCTGCCTGAACGCCACCAGCTAGGCCAGTCTTGCATCCTGAAATTGTATAATATGTCGTGCCTCCATTCGGCAATTCGTTTGCAGGACAACAAGATTCAGGTTGTGCGGGTGGGACTTGATGCACCACACGTCCCAGCCGTCGGCGATGTCGTCTTTTCACGTGTCACCAGAATAAACAAACGGATGTGCACTACTGAAATTGTTCAAATCGGTGATCAGCAACTACCAGTGCCTTTCCAGGGTGTCATCCGGGTCCAGGATGTCCGAGCCACTGAAATTGACAAGGTGAGTGACTGAAGTCTGCTGTTGTGTTGGGCAGTGGAATGCAGACCTGCGCTATGCACAATGCGGCCGTGAGATGCAGTAGAATAGTCTGATTTCATGTGTCTGCGCAGGTGCTGATGGATGAGTGCTTCCGGCCAGGCGATGTAGTACGCGCGCGGGTGCTGTCTTTGGGAACCATGAGAGAGTACTTTCTGACAACTGCCAAGCCTGATTTGGGAGTCGTATCCGCGGTAAGTACTGCCGAGCACTCCATGATTCCTGTCAACTGGGAAAGTATGCGGTGTCCAGAAAGTGGCAATGTGGAGAAGCGGAAGGTGGCGAATTTCGAGCAGCCGGCCAATTGATTCGCTGGCATTTGTAACCTGCAGCGGTGCTGGTACCTGTCTGCCATGTATCCGGTGGAGGAAGCGGACCCATTTGCAACTCCGTTAGTACAGAAGTAGGCTCGCAAGGCCTATGCAAAGCAGGCCGTGTCCGACGGTTGCTGTATGACCTGCCCATGCTGTGTGAATTGGCCTTGCAAATCCGAGTACATGTCCACCGTGCTGATGCGCCCACAAAAATCCGTCAGATGGTGTCAGAAATAGTACTAGGAATATGCCGAGTGGTAGAATAGCATCGCCTGCATCCTTGCGAGGTGATAAAGATGGCATTGAAATCCAGGGGACGGATTCACATACGACATGCCATCACTGGCTCACCGAGGCGGTCGCCAGCCTGGCGTGTTGTCATTAACAGACGACATTGGCTGTCAGCGCTTTTAATCCTTTATTGCGGACTCCGGTCACGCAGCTGCGCGAACAGGCCGACAACGCATGCATACGTCCACGGTTCATGCCAATTCTGAATTACGCTCCTTTGACGATGCCCACATTACCGCCAAGTGTACACGAGTGTGAATTTGTGGTCTCATGTTGGCAGCATGGAGTACAGATGATGCCAAGCAGATCACGGTATCTGCGTTGACGACATCAACTGTGACGTTCTGGGCCAAGGTATGGATTCAATCTTCCTCCAACTAATTTCTATCTAGTTCATAGCGGAGCAGTTCTGCTGGAGCATCGTAACAGGTGTGCGTAATGAAGGTGTGCCATCCGGCTAGCATCACTGGTTGTGTCTTGTAGACAGACATCAGCGGAACTTCAACACAGCTTCCGTACCTTAACTACTGACGTTTGAGAGTATATGTTGTCCTTGTGGGTGGTGTGTGCCTCAGGACCTGGGTGCGTGAATCCTGGCGACAATTCCTTTGAAGCGCGCAACTGCCGTATCCACAATGACGCCCAGTGCAATGAAAATTTTCCGTAGCTCGATGAGCTTATATTTTGAAGTGTATGGGGTAGAGTACTATCTCGAGCACCCGGACGTGATGCTGTGCGGTAGACGACAGCGCATGTCAAAGAATGACTCGGTTCATCGTGCAGGCACATCCGACCCACTTGAAACATCGCGATCGTACAATTTCCGTCGCTATGACTGGATCTGGCTGTGATTTACCAGGTAGGCTTACCATTGCGCCGCTGCGCACCACACCCGCGGACAGCCCTTTGGACAAGCTCGAGCTGTACTTCCCTCCAGTCACAGATACATCAGCCATCCATTTCCCATCGCAGTTTGCGACAAGTGACCCGTATCTGCGAGCATTGCCCTCGGCGTTGCAGCACCTGTACGCCAACGCAGCACACCAGCCTCCACACCCACGTACATACCACCCACTGGCGTTGCGAGTTCCCAAGCTCAGTCCAACTCGGCCGTCAGAGCGGCTGCTGTCACCATGTCAACCACCACAGCCTGGAGCTGTACCGTTCTGCTCTGAAACCTGTGATTTCGTTGGCGGTGCTGCTGCATTGCAAGGTGTTACAGCGGCACCCAGACGAGCAGCCATCCGGGCAGATGGCTGCAAGCAATTCTCAGCGATGCAATTGCTTCAGCCGCCGCTGTCACCTGAAACATACATAACATCTTTCCGTTCACGACACTCGGACCTGGTTGGAGAAGTCACTGCTGTGGGAGACCGGCCATGTAGCAGCACCCCTCTTATCCGTAAGGCCCAGCCTCCAACTCCAAAATGCTACGTTGGTCCGCGCATCGCACCTACAAGATCACCTGTGGGCTACTTGGAACAGCTGGGTTGTTTGTGCAGACACAACAGACACGAAGGAATGCTCGAAGTGCCGGCAGATTAAGGCATTCCCCCAAGAATACCACCGCTCTGGAACGGCAAAAAACAGTAACGAGATAACGTACAGACCAGATTGCATTGATTGTCACCGTGCGCTGGATCGGGACGCCAAACGCAAGAAACGGGCGATTAAAAGGGTTCAAGAGGACTCTGACTCAGAGACACCACGGAAAAGGGCGACCAGGAAAGCCATTTCATTCACATATTGGACAAGCTCAGTCTAGAAGACGGGTCTACGAACACAGCTAATAAAAAATCGGCTCATTCCTAATGATACCTTGGCAATCATGCAAGCATTCATTTGGGACACTCAGCCACGTTGCATGGCAGGAAATGGAGCAAATTCATGCAGCATGGTTCCCTTCCCCTTGATTTCAACCCAGGAAATGTTCGGGATACTCCGTACCGCATCCAGTTCAGTGATGAGCTCAGTCATGTACAGTCATTCAAGGGCTGCTTGAGCACTCCAGTTGTAAAAGGTGTAACTCATATGAGGGCGCCTCGCGTCACCATCGCCCATGTTACCCTCTTGCACAGGTGAACGAGAGTTCTGAGCTTATGACAACCCGTAAAGTTTGCACCTGGTGCTTGAAGCACGGAACAGATTCACTCACTGCGCCGAGGCTTCGATTACTCCACCGATGCTGACACCATAGCCACTCGGTCTGTGGTCCGCGGAGGCCAGCGAGAAGCAGGTGTATGGTGATCATTCAAATCCAATGTAGCTGATCGCGGATACATAATGTGCGTATATGCTTAATCAGCAATGACATGTGGCACTGATGCCTTCTTCGACCTGCGTTTTGGAGTGAGCAACACGACCACACAGTCGTTGTGATTCCGTTTTCTGCGCGCGTGAATGTGTGTGATCGCAGCAAGCAAAGAGCTGATCTGATGCGCAGTTGAGCATGAGAGTTGCGCACAACGTCTCACGCAGCAGCAGTCCGCGCTTGCTTCTGCATCGATCACAGCCAACGTGGCGCACGCGTGCCGCTGCTGCTCATGTCATCCGCGAGCTGCCAAAGCCTCTCCCCCCACCACCAAAGCAAGCAACGGTGGTTCAAGTGCTGCCGTACCTCAGCGATCTTGCGTTCTCTGAGCCCCGCATGGGGCTGAGGCTGTTCGCAGCGCTCGGGGCTCTTATGGTCGCCAAAGCAGCAGGTGCTCGTCCATCTTGTCTGCGCCTCGCAGTACAGATCCAGATCCTTATGGACGACTGTGAATGATGTCGGCTTGATTCGTCGTGAACCATGCGGACGTCCGCGGCCCTCACGCCACACCGCTGCAGGCCTGGCATCGCCATTCTTCTTCAAAAGCGCGGTCGACAAGCTGGTCGAGGGCAGCGCCGCGAGCATGTCGTCAAGCCTGACGCCCTGCATTCTTGGCCTGCTGCTGTACGGCGGCATGAGGATGGTCAGCCAGGTCACAAAGGAGGCGCAGATGCCACTGTTCACTCCTGTCAGCCAGGTGCGTCTCGCCACATCACACCACCCCCACCCATCCCCGGTCGCAGCTCACATGACAGCATACAGCGCGTCATCTGACAGCACGCATGCGTCTTTCCCACCATGAATCTACATAGATCTGAACCACGACGCCGGCGATGCCTGAATTAGCCGACATGGCGAGTGCTGAAAAGGCTCTGCTAGGCGCGGTGCTGAGCGTGCTGCGCGCGCAGGCGGTGTCGCGGCGAGTGGCTCACCACACCTTTGGCCACGTGCTGGGCCTTGACATCCGGTACCATCTCGACCGCCGCACCGGGGAGCTGTCGCGTGTGCTGGAGCGTGGCACGCGCAGCACGCAGACTCTCTTCCGCGGCATTGTCTTCACGCTGCTGCCGACCGGCCTTGAGCTGCTGCTGGTGTGCGCCACGCTGGGGCGCCTCTTCAACGGCGCCGTCGCCGCCGCGGTGGCCGCGACGTTTGCCATCTACGTCGCGTGGACAGCGCACTACATCCGCATGTCGGCGCAGGTACGCAAGGACCTCAACGAGCTGGACACACGCACCAGCGGCAAGGCAGTGGACGCGCTCCTCAACTATGAAACCGTGCGCTTCCCGCCGCCTGGATCCCGGCTTCTGCCCCCGTTTGCGGCCCCATCAGCCTCCACGTTGGCCCTGCGAGAGTACGACTCGTCCGCAGCAGCCGTGGCACTGCACACGCGGGCCTACCCTGAGTCCCTCTGACCTCAGCTCCATGACCCACAAAACGGTGCACCGGCAAAGCCGTCAGACAGCTCCTCGGCAGCGTGCGTGCCGGTCACACAAGAGCTCCACAGCGAGCTTCAGACTCTGATCGGGCAGCAGGCCCCGCCGCACGCTGGACCAAACCCCTTACAGCGCAATCCGAGCAGGACTGGCAATCTGCACCATGGGCGTGCGGCGACTGCCGTGCTTGTTCCCCGACCACTGTGCCCCTAACCGCCGTCCGACGCCGTGCAGGTGGTGCTGTTCAACAACCAGGAGGCTGAGATGTCGCAGTACCACCTGTACCTCTCGCAGTACCAGACGGCTATGGGCCGCATCGAGCGGCTGGCGGCGCTGCTGAATGCCGGGCAGGCCATCATCCTCAACGCCGGCATCATGGCTGCGCTCATTGCGGCCGTCACCCTGAGCCCCGGCGGTGTCAGCGCGGGCGACATCGTGCTCATCCACGGTTTCCTGCTGCAGCTCTGGGGCCCCCTGCAGTTCCTCGGCTGGTTCTTCAGGCACGGGCCCCGCGACTCCAGCCCGCTCACCTGTGCCTTTCGTTTCAAGCGCGATCGTCTCGTCAGCAGCAGAGCCGCGCTAGACAACGTACACCGATTTACACCAATTCACAGCACGGGGCTTGTATAAGGAGAGTGCTGACATGTTTGTCTAACGACCCGGCGGCAGCTAGCCACTGCGGAGGCCACAAAATTCTGATTTTTGGTGTCTGGTTTTAACACGCTCGACTCGCAGGGCAAAATGCATGATGTCAGTGCTGCCGCGTGTACTCCTGGCGTGTGGTAGACATGCAGCAGCTGCTTGTCTAGGCTGCTGCTGTTGCTGACAGGCGGCAGCGTGCAGGGAGCTGCGGCAGAGCCTAGTGGACATGGAGGACTTCCTGGACATCCTACGCTTGAAGCCATCTGTGAAGGACGGAACCCTCGACCTCGTGGTGCCGGGGACGCATGACGGCGCCAATGGCCACGGCCACGGCGGGACGGGCCACGACGCACACAGCAGCGCGGCCGGGGGCGTGCGGGGGCTGTCTGTGGAGTTCAAGGGTGTCGACTTTGCATACACGGAGGACCGGCTGGTGAGCTACCGCTCGTGCGCGTATGATGCATGCATGGCAATATCACAGTGATGGCCATCACTGATGGCGGGCGGTCCCGCTGCGGTCACGCTTGTGCGAGGAGATCATTAACGGTGACGCTTGTGCGGGCGTGCTGGAGGGCCGTGCCTGTAACTCGGAGCAGCTTGCGAGCAGAGTGCGAGATGGCCGTCTGGCAGCCGCACACACTCAACGTGCACGCAAAGTTCGTTTCATGCAATGATCGATCGTCGGCATGTGGCACCGCCCCAGACGGTTTTTGCTGTCCGGTACTTGCGACCCTTGCGCCGGACCCGTACACTGGGTGCAGATTTTGAAGTCGTTGAGTTTCTCGGTGGCTGCGGGGCAGCGGGTGGCGATTGTCGGGCCGAGCGGCTCCGGCAAGTCGTCGACGCTCAAGCTGATCGCGGCCCTGTACGCGGCCAGTGGCGGCTGCATCAACATCGCGGGGCAGGACATCCGTGGCCTGCGGCAGGCGTCGCTGCGGCAGCACCTGGCCGTCGTGCCGCAGGAGACGGTGCTCATGAACGACACCATCCTCGAGAACATCCGGTACGGCCGGCTGGAGGCGTCGGACGAGGAGGTGCGGGCGGCGGCGCAGCTGGCGCACCTGGACGCCGCGATCCAGCGCATGCCGGACGGGTTTGACACAGTGGTGGGCGAGCGGGGGCTGAAGCTGTCGGGGGGGGAGAAGCAGCGGGTGGCGATTGCGCGGGCGTTCCTGCGGAACCCTTTGCTGCTGGTGTGTGACGAGGCGACGAGCGCGCTGGACTCGGGGTCGGAGCAGGCGATCATGCGGAGCCTGGACGAGCTGGCGCAGGGCCGCACGAGCATCTTTGTGGCGCACCGGCTGAGCACGGTGATGAACTGCGACAAGATTTTTGTGATGGCAGAGGGGCAGCTGGTGGAGCAGGGCTCGCACCAGGAGCTGATGGCGTGTGGGGGCGTGTATGCGGACATGTGGGAAATGCAGGTGGGTGAAGAGCAGGTGAGGCAGGATATGGTGAAATGGCGAGACACGTGTGTGGAGGATGGACTGGTGGCCGGGCTGGCAGCTGCGTGACACAGCTGCTGACAAACCCATCACGGTAGTGATTTTCTGACATGCCTCCATGACAATGCTATTACGAGATAAGTTACAGATGTATGCTCCACAAATAGATGCATGCTCCATGACAATGCCATTGGTGATTGGGACGCACGAAAACAATTACGTCGGAATTTTTGCCTTCAATTGCAACTTCATCGAGATTCATCCATCCAATTCAAGCGACCCGGTTGCATTAGGCCTGGGCCTTGGTGCTGTATGGAAGGTCACAGTGCAGACAAGCATTTACAGAATTACTTGCAGGCTTCAACCACAGATGCCTGGTCACAGCTTGCACTACGTCCACATCAACGACAGCAAACAGAAACATGTGCTGAGCATTCGAGTCGTTGAATGGCCGCATGGAACGCCCACGACTCACTTTTGCGGGCTGGTGCATGTCCAGGTGGTGCGGCATGCACGCAGGGAGTGAAGCGTCTTGTTGAGAACTACTCCGCGAGGCAGGCCAGAATAGGTTCGAGGGCGTGCATTCTCCGGCATGAACTCGCGCACTGGACAAAACCTTGCTCTAGATGGCGCCAAGTTGGGGTGGGCTGCCCCTACAAAGTCAGCCGCTGCTGTGACTGGTCTGAAAGCGTGTGCCGGCGTTGGCTTGGCTGCAAGGCGTGGCAACAGCGGCTGGCCAGAATGTGTAAATCCGGGATCTTGCAGGCCACAGACATCAGCGGCGCCGCCTTGCTCACAGCTAGCTCTATGACTACTTCCTGCAGCTGACGGCACCACCGGGCCTTGCTCGGTTGCTTCACCCGGAACTTGGGGTAAGTGCGGGATCCTGTGAGGCCATCCGGATCGAACTCTATGAGATGATGCATACGAAGCAGAGGATGACTGGCGCTCCTGCAAAATGCTGTGGCGGGATGCCATCCGGACTGCATCACGGGCCTTGTAGCATTTCAGAAGATCCAAAGCATTGTTCTCCGCAGCAGTCGCGTTTGTTATCATGCTGTTGTACCGTCCACACAACTGGCTTTTCTGCAGCATAAGCTCTGCCGTCTCAACATACCACACACCATGTTCAAACTCAGTACACTATCCCGGCAAAACATTGGCTGAGACCAGTTTCATCAAGCACGAACACGAATCGACCATACCTTTCGCTCAAATGCTGTGCGCTGCGCCTGATCCAGGCGCTGCTGTGCAGCCTGGCGGTTTTGCGCGACCTCTTTCTGCAAAGCGGCAGCCTCTGCTGGCCTGTTGCAGCGCCCCAAGTTCTCCATCTGCCTCTCAAGCTGCAGCTCTGCCGATGTCAACTTTGGCGTCAGTGGACTCGCCGGCGCATGGTAGGTGCCCCGCTTGGACTCCAAGGACGAAACCAGGACTGCTTTGGCAGTATCAATGTGCACCTGTAACAGAACCACAGTCTGCACTCCCTGCTCAGTACTTTTCAACACTGCGCATGACTGGATGTGATACTGGCATGTCACCCAATTGCGCATGGTGTTCATTTAGCCAACAATCAGGTGTCCGACAAGATGTGGACCAACTCCCAATCCAGGATGCAGGTCCGCCTGATCACATCACGAGCCTGCCCATTTTTAGCCACCATGATTCATACTGGACTTACCCGCTTGGATTGATAGACCCATCGTGTCTGATCTGCTAGCTCTGCCCAGCCCACATCATGCGCAGTGGTCTCAAAGCGCCTCACATCAGCAATATTATCTCGTTCTCCACACTGCTTGAGCAGGGATTCCAGACGGCCATTGAAGTCGTCCATCTGCCTCCGCAAGAAATCTTGCAGCAATGCAGTTCCATGGTGGTCGGAGTTTTCCTGTAGCGTGAGCCTTGTTGAGAGCGCTTTCCCAGAATGAAATCCATGCACACTAAAGCGAGCTACTCGTTGGTGCATGTTCAGGCGCGAAATTGACCTTTATCTGTCTTAAGACGTGTTGGAGACTAAACACAAGCGCTCCCTGTCGCTTCAGTTGCTCAGCTGCTGACTTCAGAGTATGCCCCTGTTCTACTCTAAAATCTCGGAGGAATTGCTGTAGCGTCCGTCCAGTCGCTGCGTGGACGTGCTGGCTCAGCGCGCGATGATCGTCGACTTCTACACAAGTCGCGCAGTTGGTCGACAGTGGGTGCGTGAACCGTTCCATGCTTGAGCAGACACATTCGAGCGTGTAGGAGTCCGAGATGCGCGCAAAAATATTCCCTCAGCAGACAGCGGCGATGGGGCCTGTGTTCTGTGTGGGGCCTCTGCATGCTTCAGGGATCCAAGACGTACCGGTACTCTGGAACTGCGCCATAACGACAATATCACAGCCAAGAAATGAGGTTGAGCCGACAATGAGGTTGAGCCAGTTTCAGCTTAGCCTGTCATTTGCAGCCGCAGCCTGCAAGTATTCTGAGATTGGCCTGCCGGCATGTCGCTCCTGAGGCGAGCGACGGATACACGGTAGGCCGCTGTTGCCCCAGCTGGAGCTGCGCAAGCCTGAAATGTCCTGCCGCGTGACCTTTCGCCCGCATTGAAGCACTGCAGCACCTGATACTGCTCTTGGATGCATGGAACCAATGCATGTGGTGGACATAGATGGTGTGTATATTGAGAAAAGATTCATCAAGCAAGCCTGCACCTGGGCACACCAGCTGTTCTGAACGAATTGCAATGTAGCTGAGGGACTGTCGGCCGCACGCCTATGATCGAGGATCCCACAGCGCAGCGACTCAGCCGCGCAGCAACAAGTGCAATACTCATAGCCAGCCAAATCAACATACACACAGGCATATACGTGTTCATGGTGATGCTTGGTGCTATCATATTTTCTGCTGTACCCAAACTGCTGGTGGAAACCGCACCTCAGAGCCCCTTGGCTAACGCGGCCAGGCCGCAATCTGTGAGAAATGCTTGGGCATTCCGCAAATGCTCTAGCACTGGCATGACCCACATCCACTGCTCATGGTCTGCCGCCAGTGTCACACTCTCAAGCCATCGCATCAAATCCGGAAAGAGCAGTTGCTGGGATAGAGGCAGCTGGTCGTCAGCAGAAGCTGTCACATTGCAGGCATGCTGACCAGATAGGGACATCTCCTGTTGCCAAACGTCGGCCAAACAGGAGAGAATCCTTTGCATGGCCCAGGTGGCCCTCTGAGTGTTGAATTGTGCGCGATAGCATGTCCCTTCTCTATTGGGGCCGCCTACATACTGGGACCGGCGCATTTACTCACTGCAGACCTGCCTACAGCAGCAGGAGCCACATACATGGCCACGATCGAAGCAGCTGCGACAAAACGATGAATGCATGAAGCCTCTGATGGCAGGTGTGGCTCACCACATGCACTGAGCTCAGCCGTTGAACTTCTGATAACAAAAACGAGCAGACTTGTGAAGCTCTGAAAGCTGAAGGCTGAATCAGCCAACACCATACGATCAGCCAGCGATAAAAACTCTGCTACCGACTCACATCCCTCCCTGCACGCATGTGCGTCATGAGTTTCTCCACATTAAGGTGGTCTGAATGGCTGCCAAGCACGCCTGGGAACCACGTAAATGTTCGCTCTGAACACCAGGCCAGAGCGGCGAGCGAGATGGGCAAAGTCCAAGTTAACTATATAGTCGGTGGATCGGGTGAGAACCGCATATGCAACGTGACTCTTCCCTCTTGCCTGTCACTGTTGGCAGTCGCGTACCGGCAATCACAGATCAGCTGCACAGCTCTGGTGAATGTCTGGCACAGCAGATTTGCGGACCACATGACATTGAATCCGTTCAGCCAGTTGTGGTTAATCGACATCGTGTCTTCCAGGTTTTCCACGCTGTGGGTCCAGCCGCTGGGCACAAAGAGTGCCTCTCCAGAGTTTTGGATCACCTCAATTGCCTCTTGCCGAGCTTCATGAAGTCTTGGAAATCGCTGCTGCCAGTCGCTGACTTCTTCACACTCCAAGGACGGGCTCAAGTTCAGCTTTGCAGGATCCATAGCCAAGTGCGTGTATTCTGGGGGAAGCAATAGCCACCTGTACAGTATGTCAGCCACAGTAACCCAAATCATCCGGTGAAAAGAACTTGACGATTGTAGATCACACAATCTAGGGATGGGGCAGAGGTTGCAAGTAACAGCGCATGAAAAGAGACTGCAGCTCTCTAGGCACTCGTGGCTCACCGTTTTTTCCCACTAATATTGATGGACCAGCTGAACGAGCGCACAACGTCTGCGTGAAGCAAGGTGCGTGAGCCTTGCAAACCGAGGTATACAAATCGGTAGTCTGCAGTTTGCAGGTTTGATTGGTGTGTGGCAGGCTGCGGATCCGCCGCAGCATTTGGCCCACGCACTGGTCCACTGTTGTCAAGCAAGAATGTATTGAGCCAATCGTCTGCGAAGTATGCCGGGCAAGAGTACGCCTGGACCAGCACAGGTGCCCAGTCAAGAATTCTCGTGGGAAGCCATCACACAGACATGGTAGTGGCAGGTGCGCACATGGTACTGTGGGAACTCCGCTGCAAGGTGCCAATCCTTCACGTATGGCGCAGAGGGGTGCTCTTTGCAGTCCATGTCTTTGTAGCATGCTCCTGTTGAGCGCTGTTGACAGAACTGCGTAACCGTGACTTGACAGCTGTGGCAGTCGCCTGTGCCACTGCAGGCACAGTTAAGCGTTCATTGTGCTTGTTCTGCTATGAAACTGCGTTCACGGATCACTGCAGGGGTGGAAGCACACACGCTGACAGAACTAGCCTGCACGGTGGATGGGCCAAACAACGACACCAGGCGATCCCAGGCGACTCCGCTACCCTCGCAGCCACTGTTCCTCCAATCCTTCCAAGCTCGCCATGCGCTTCCAAGTCCCTGTGGCTCGGCTGAGTGGTTACAACCTTCTGTGATGTTCCCACCATCCCTTGCACGTTTGCCGCTGTACACAAAGCACAGGACGCACCCTTATCACCACTGGTGTGTTGAGCTTCATGTATCGCTGAACGAATTCAGCATACGTAAATCCAGCATGATCGAAGGTTTCGACACCACCTCTCTTTTCATGTACCGAGGTCATGTTCTCTGTGTTCACAAACTGTGAGTCTCCCAGGTACCCCTCGCATGGCTCGTCCAGTGCTTCAGAGTAGGCTGCATCATTGACATGTGGACGTGCTCGAAGAAGCAGACTCGACGCCATGATCGGAAGGCCTCATCAAATACCTAGCGCCTATATATGGGTGTTCGGCATCCTGGTGAATCAAGTCATTCCTACGACCTACAGAGCAAAATATCAGGAACGTGATAACAATCGATTGGTCCAACCAAATCAGTCTCGACCCTTCAGGGCGCGGTATACACATGTTGGGACGGCCGGCCATGAATTGGCCGCGAGTGAAGCCTGTAGCCACGCTGGCAGAATGCATGCATTGTGAAAGCTATTCAAACCTGCACTTGCCGAAGATGTGTAGGAATAACCAGGGACGCATCAGGCGCCCATTCTCCTACATTCAATTCAAGCACCCGTAGAATGCAAACAAATTAATAAAGGCACAAGGTACATGCCCGCAAATCCATGCGTTCGACTGGATTACTGGTGGCCGCAGCTGCAGGGGACACACGTTTGATGCTGTGCACCTTTGGCACTTGCTTGACAATGACCAGCCCTGTCACCACAGCGTGCAGGCCTCCACTAATGACCTGCCAACCTGTGTGGAAGCACAACTCGTCCTCAGACGCATTGAAGCAATGCGGACCTGAATGACCTGCCTTCAACATACAACCAGCTCACTCTCACACGTGCCTGTCGTCACGTGACTGCCATGCATGCCAGGTTTGTCTTGGCTTCAGCTTGTGCAGATGCAGGCTTATGGGCACCCATGCAGCCACTTGCATGCCATAATAAATCTATGACACACACAGACACCCCAGGCAATGCGATGTACATCGCCGATCACGGATGTGATGCTGACGTCATGCAGCTGCTGTTGCCCATGGTGTAGCCACTCATCCACCTGGGCCGATTTACATAGAAGCACTGACTGTGAAAGTTTTGATTGTTCAGCATCTGCCGACCAGAACCAGCCGAGTCCATGTGCTGTCTGCCTCAGCAGCATGGCCATCATCACAGTCATGGTCAATTGTCAAAATGTGAATGGCCTGCAATGCTGATTATTGCATGCAGACGACCACCCTTTTCGAATACCATGACCCTGTTGGTAGTGGTGCAGTGCAGGCATCACATGCACAAGGGGCTATATTACATGGCTGGGTGCAAGTCAATATGCCACCACGATTTTGGGTCTACTGCCGCACATGAAAGTACATTTCAAATATTTGGACACAACAGGCGTAACTTACCTGTCCAAGCAACAAGGGTACTATGCAGCTGTATGCACACCAAATACCAGGAACGATCATAATTCTGAGTCCCACAAAGGATACACAACAGCACGTGATCCAGATGAGTGCGTGCCGCAGCTAAATGCACGATGCCATGACCTTGGACACCAGCACTGGAACATTATTGCGAAAGTTTGTGTGCCGAGGGTGCCATGCACAGTCACTGGTGTGAAGCCGGCTATGTTGCCACATCTTGCACTACTGCTTGAGCTTCATTATGCTGATGCCGCTTGGAAGAGCGCTCCAGCTGCGGGTACGACAGTCCCACCGCCTACTTCAAGTCTCGAGGGTCCGACACAACATATGCTGGGAGCTCATATAAGTAACCCCTGCTGTCGTAAAACTGTGTCATGTCAGATTTGGCGACCTTCACCTCTGCTGCATCCAGGAATACCTTGGCACTTTCAATATCAGGGGCTTCACAAGATGCTTTCAACACACTCCAAATCTCTTCCGACCCTCCATATGCAGGCTGGGTATCCCAGAACTCCGCTCGGTCCGCCTGAATCAGACAGAAGCCTATTGATTGCCGTTTCAATGTAAGGGAACACGAGGACGCAACGTATGTACATTCACGGCCAGGGGCCGTTCCCATGGCGCCCAAGCCCGCGATGTCTACAGGTCGCGTCAGTGAACACCGTTGTAAGGCTTTGAAACGACTCCGGGCGGTGTGAACAGCTTATTTAGACACTCAAGCCAGTGACAAACAATCTACCTCGAGTTGGTCCCTTGTCATGCCCTCAGACTCCCATTTTGGCCTGTGAAGCGTCTGTCCCGTGGTTTTTACGTCGTCGAGATCAACATGCGGTGGTGACGATAAGCAGCACCCCATTGCTGATAGCGTTTGATACAATCAATCTTAGAACATGCTCCTGTTCGTGGCGTTGACGTCCAGATGGCGATTTGCCAGTACTACCCCAACGGCTATCGCAGAACGCGGGATTGTCACAGACCAGGCTGATACCATTGCCACCGGCCCCGATGCAAAAGGAAGACGCTTTGGTCAAGTAGACGCTATCGTCCGTGTGCAAGTTGTGCTATTGTTATGGTACCATTTCGTCAAAAGTATCATGCATGGCAGTTGCTGATGCCTTTCGATATTCACGCTCCCATTCTTCGCTACCATCATCTCGGTCACTACCGCGCAGGCGTGTTTTTCATAAACACAAACAATCCCCTCTGCTTGCTGCTTGTTCAAGCGATCAAAGTCGCTAGCCAAGATGTCATCGGCATTTTTCAGTCAGTGCTTGTGAGAGCGGTCTTCAGCCAATCCCGCTTCGCTAAATCAGTAGCACCCCGCATGATGCAAAGCTTTTGCTCGAGATCGCCCAGATATCGCTGTAGCACATGCTGCTGTATCTGCAGCCCTGTTACATAATCACAAGGTTTGTTCGTTGTGCACAACGTTGCACGCGTATACGAAGACGGTGCAGCGGTGCACCACAGTGCAGATGCGCTGTACAGCACGTCATGGTTCAGGGCATAACACGTTCGCACATCGCCATCCCCAGCACAGTTGGCTCCTGGTGCTGATCACAGGACGAGCCAGTATCGAGCCACATGCCATGGGTGCTGCAGTGATAGGCCCGCAGACAAAACGCCCATCTCCCCACGTACCCGACCAGGGACATCGCTTGAGGTTGGTTGGGTGTCGAGCACGACATAGTGTGTTGCCGATGTGCACACCAAACATGCAGGGTGTCACGTTGTTCACAGACAAGGGTGTCTGTCATTCTCCCAGTCAGCAGTGATCCTGGCATAACCTTCTGTACGGAACCAGGCAGACATGAACGGCTGCCGACATAGCAACGCAGAAATACACGCCCACGCTGGCAACGCCCACGCTGGCCACGATCGCTCTTCATGTTTTGTTGCACCTGTGGCCCATGTGTTCAACATAATCAAAGTCACTGAGCTCCGGCATGAACCACCTCATCATCTGCACTACTGCCACACCTGCCACACAGCTATAGAGCCAGCTTGAGTGAAGCAGATCATGTTCAGACTGATGAGCGGCTGTATCAACCTGAATGCTGCCGAATTCATTTTACATCAATATACATCACGCTGTCCAACAGCATGCATGTTTGCTTGAGCTGCTTGTTGTGATGGACGTGTAACCTACATGGGTTCAGGTAGCACATGTGTCAGAACAGAACTTTGGCACTGCCACAGGCTTCCCACTACCTCGTGTGCAGCAAGAGGTCATGGACATGACGGTTGCACGCTCTTGGTGGACTGCCAAATCTGAGACATTCCTGCAGCTCACCGTAAGGTGCAATGAACGACGCGCTAGTGCCGTGCGAGCGCAGCTGTGCAGGCAGCTGCATGCTTGTACGCCTTGGCAAGTGCCTGTTTGTAGTGGATTCGCCATCGCAGCACAAGAAGGAAGCAACGCTGCCAAAGACTGGTGCTCGCGTCTGTCTCGGCCATGAGCTGCTTATCTTTTTTCGTGCTTGTGGAAAAGCTTGCAAGCACCTGCATGGCGTTTACAACCATGTTCAGCAGCAGTCTTCATAGAAATTGAAGGTGTGCAGCCATGGTATGTCACTGGTCTACAAGTAACTCAGCCGCAGGAAACTCAGTACAGCTTGGCGACGCAATGAAACGTTGCTCAAGCCAGGGACTGCGCAGCATGGGTGTGTTGCACTCAACACATGGCATGATCGCTCCTCCTGTGAATGAAAAGCACTCCCTTGCTGTGATTGTATCCATGCGCATGTTTTGTGCAGTGCAACCCACAGCAAGGCATGTGCCTCAAGGTATTGCGCAGTTCGGCGACCGTTTTGCATCATTGAGATGCGCCGCAGCGCCAGGTGCTGAACGTCGGCAGTGAGACGTCTCACGGCATCGATACCACTCAGCTGTGTACTTCATGCATATCGGCCAACAGGGCTCCACAATGCATACCCCACGAAGCAGTCCCAGGCGCAACGTGTGCAGATTTAATGCCATCATACATCTGCAAAGACATGGAACGCTGGCCCGGCACATGACAGGGGAGCTGACCGCCCACACACGCGTGCCTCATGACAGCCTCATCCACGACAGGCCGGCAACTCACCTCCATGCACGCAGCCCCAACACACTGGTACACCTTTGTCTCATTGCTGACGCTGATGCGCTCTCCCTGCCACGCGTTCCCACACGATGCGCGCTCCGCACGCGAGCAGAAGTGCAGCCTCAGCCGCAGCAGCAGGCCCCACGACGGTACGCCGCCTGCACAGCACAGTCGCCCATCACGACCTCAGCCTGCGCTGGCCGTTCCTGCAGCTGCTGCTTCTACTGCGGCTGCAAGCGCTGTGATCTAGAAACTGAATCGAGCCGCACACCGAACAACTGCAACAATAAATGCTCACCCCACCAAAGGCGGAGCGCCCGGTACGATATAACTCCTGCCTGCACGCATGCTGTGGCCGTAGATGAAGGGGAGGGCGCACAGGGGTGCAGGAAGGCGCGGCCCATGCCGGTCGCCTCGGCCGTAGCGCACGGCCACACGTGTGGCGGCAGCTCGACCTCATCATGGGGGTTCTCTGGCAAGAGGAAGCCGTAGTGCTGCAGCAGCTGCATGTTGGTGTAGCTGCCGTAGCAGAGGAACACTTGTTGGCCGCAGGTGTACGGCCTGCCTGCCGTCACCACATACTCCCCGGCGGCCTCGTCAAAGCAGCCGTGGCCGGCCGGCCGCGGGTCCGTGTCTGCATCCGGCAGCGGCTGTGGGATTGGCTGGGTGCTTGTGATGCAGCAGAGCTAGCAGGGGGAGAATGGGGGGGCAAGGGGGCAAAAAGTGGATGCTGGGGTGTGGCGCTGCAGGCAGGCACAGTAACAGCGCAGGAGCAACATGTGTGGGGGGGCGGGGGGGGGGGGGGGGGTGGTGTGGGGGTGGCGGGGGGGTGGCGTGCACAGCCGCAGCGCGACTGTGGTGAAGCTGTCACTGTCCGTGCCTCTTTGGAGGCCGGGTTGAGCTACAGAATGGTGCTATCTACACGATGAGCCCTACACCATCTGCTGCTCGCTGAGACAGAGAGCTTCTCCATGCATGGCCGAATCTAGGCATAGAAACGTGCTCCCAGCATGTGGCTCCGGGCAGTGGCGCAAGAGTGATGCGGAATGCGAATTGTCTTAATACTGGAGCGGTACGGACGGTGCGGCTCAAAGCCGCGGCCTGGGCTGCAGAGATGCGTACCCCCACCTACATGCTGTGCGTGCACCGGTGTGCGTGGAGGCTGAGGGGCCGTGGGTGGGCAGAAGTTGTGCATGTCAGCAAAGGGCGTCAGGCACCCGACAACGTCGTCTGGCATGTGCATAGTCCGCGTCGCCACCACCCCCGCAGCCCACCTCCAGGCGGCCCGCGTTTTGAAGCGCCCACACACACCGGCCGCATCCAGCAAGCTCCGAGCGTGGGCAAAGTCTGATGCGAGCTTCGACTGCGCATGTTCACATGCGTGCACGGCATGTGCCACCTGCACAGCCACAAGCTCCGCTGCTCAGTGCGGGCCTGCAGGTGCACAGGTGCAAACACAGAGGACGTGTATCCTGCAGAGGAGCGTTAGTGACGTGCACGAACTGGTGTCATGACTTGAAGCACGCAGCTGTTGGCGATGACGCACTTGAAATTCTTGCTCGAGGCCGGGTGGGAAAGCGCCTAGTATAGTGTACTCAGTGGGCAGGCTTCGCAGATACGGTGACCACCTGCTGTCACGCTGCTTTGATGCTTCAAGCAGGATGTGAACGCAGAGAACGATCGCATCGGAGGGCCGCTCGATGCTTTGCAGTGCCGACTGGATCGCCGGATCCCGGGCAGCTGACCTCACACTGAGCAGAACACTCTCAGGCGCTCGCACCAAAACTGCCCCTGTACGCAGCTCTGGCCATTGTCAGCTACTACCAGCTGTTGCCGACAGTGGTATGTGTCATTAACAGCGTTCATACTTCGTGGAGACAGGATGGACAGGGACAACAACTGGCAGGACAATGTGCTCAGAAACTATGGATTTCGAACCTGCCTCGATAGAATCAGTTGCAATAACTCCACGTTCACCACCTTCAAATTGGTGCACTGCCACGGCCTGCGTCTGGATGTCATGATCGCGGCACCAAGCGATGAATTCATCAGAGACTGAGCTGGATTCGACATCACCCATGCCCAAACACAAGTAAATGCGTCCAAGCCGTCAAAGCGACGTTTATGGGGCTTTGGGACTTGCAACCGCTCATCTCAGACAAACGCTAGCCGGGACTGACCTGAAAAGGTGTACAGCTTGACCATGGCGTACACGAGATCCGGTGGATTGCGTAGCTGAAGCCAGCCATCGCACACACAACACTCGTCAGGCACGGCGAGTTCAGCTACAAAGGGCCGATATTCGTGTACTGACGATTTATCGGATGATGCAGTTTTGGTTGTTCTGAGCAACTGTTTTTGCCTTGAACGGCATTTGCGAGGCCTCGCCGACTAATTCACATGCATGCATGCAGTGCGCCAACGGCCGTCCCTGCAGCTCTAGCTCTCTGGCTTTGCGAGCACGGACTGTGCCCAGGTGACTGGTGCGGTGCACAGCGATGCTGCTAATCTGGTCACCTTCGCCGGTTGCTTTTGAATGAGCAGGGTATTTCGGCAGGTCAGGAGAGTCATGCCGTGAACCGCACAAGGTGTGATGGATCCGGCAATCCTAAGCCTCTCTTTCGGAGGTCATGTGCAATGCCCGCAGACGACCGCTTGCACTGTTCATATCCTCAGCGCATAAGCTAGGCATGCACGTAGACCTGGCCGTGGCAGTTTCTGTTTGCAGGGCGGTGGTTTCACTGTGGCAGGTGTGTCGTGGCGTGTTGGTGCAGCGGGGGGGGCAGACAGAACCTGTGGCATCCCACATGACCCCCGCCACAGAGCGAGTCCACGGTCAACGCCGTATGCTCAAATTTACCCCAGCAATCAAAGTCGGCAGTACGCATGTCTGCCATGCACACGGTTGCAGTGGCCAGCGGCCGTGGGTTCGCTTTCAGTAAACGTCCACACGCAGGCCCTGGAAGACAGTTCAGAAGCATCACTGGATGCATATCTCCGCAGGCTCGGTGCATAGGCTTTCACATATCTCCCTGCTCAGCAACACCACAAGCACAGCACACGGCAGTGAAGTCTCCGATTAGCAGAGCTTTCGGTCCGGTTGTGACCTCTGTGTGACAGATCTATGTACAGCTGCAGGAGGAGGTCGTGATGGAATGCACGAATCAGCGGCAGGAAGTTCTGGCAGTTTCAACGCCGTGTTTTGTCGGGCGCTGACAGTGGTGACACGCCAGCGAGGGGTCGTGCGTCTGCTAAGCTTGGTTTCTGCCATAATCCTACGCCCAAAGCATTGCAGCAGTACACATGCCTCTTGTACATGGAAGAGTTGCACCTGCACGGTGCAAGGACCACTACTGCACCCATTGCAATCACACCCAGATACCAAGAGGACCTTCGCTACTGCCCTCTTGCACCTGCACACGGTTTCACGTGTGTCAATGATGCCAAGTGCGCAGATGCCACTGTACACGTGCCATACATGATGCAAAGGGTGGAGACAGCATGGGAGCGCCCACCTGTGGGACCGACCAGCTTCCGCCTGGGTGGTGGTGACACCGTTCACACAGCCCACGCACCAGCGGCTGCGGAAACCAGTTGTGGTACGGTACTAGCCGCAACACTTGCTCTCATCGATGGTAACAGTTGAGCAAAGATGCACCGCTGGCACTCTCAGAGCCTTGCAAATATGGACAGGGCTGCAGCTCCCGCAATGGAAACGCCCCAGTATCCTGTAGCCCTGAGCAGTTGCGCGCTTCGGCTCATCTTCGTCAACTGCATTGGCACATCCCTTGCGTCTGTCAGCCGCCCTGGACAGCCTTGCTGAGGGCCTCAAGCCTCGGTCCACAAGCACTGTCCTTCACGACACATGTGCATCTCAAGCAGGCACACGTGCAGCAGCATTGGCACGAGACAGAGGCACGAGACAGAGAAAGGCCTGCCTCGTGGATCTGCATGTGGGTCATGTGATCCACATGTGCGTCCGCCTGACCTGCCTCCTGGATGCACATGGCGCATCTGCAACACGAACCTGGATTTGCTGGCACCACTCCGCGCCATGCCAGCGCCAAACAGCAAGCGCTACAACCTGGCTACACGACTAGTGCATCACGTGCCAGCATGAGGCATTTTGCCCCAGGCCACCGTTGCAGCCGGGGCAAGCCCGACACTGCATGACCTGTGCTTTGCATGCTGGTGCGGCAGGTGCAGCGCGGGCCAAGGCGGCACGTACCTCCTCCGCCCACGTGGACACGGTCGAAAGAGAGCCGAGGACGCCGACGATGATAATGCTGGCCGCCTCGGGCGGCAGGCGGGAGCATGCGGCCGGACTGATGCAGAGAAAGCCCGCCGCGCATGCCAGCATGTTGGCCAGCAGCGTGCCGAGCGGCCACACTCGCGGCCCTGCAGCACAGCACACAGCGTCCACCCCGCCCGCGCTTCCGATCGTAGACCACATGTTGGTGCAGGATGCACAGGCACAGCGGATTGCTGTAAGCAGGACCGGCTTGCCGCGCTGCAGCCGTCCGCGCTGCGGCCGTGCGGCTTCAGGTGTCAGCGCATGCGGGTGGTGGGACGCGTGGAATGCAGGGGCAGGCTGCAGCAGCACACGGCACGGTGTGGATTGAAGTTTTACGCACCGGCGGCATTGATGCTGGACAGGCGCCACCTTGCCAGCGCCCCTGCGGGTGCAACGGCTATGGTGGCTGCCAGGGGCATCCAGGAGCCCCCGGCCGCGGCGTGGCCCAGCCACAGCAGCGCAGCAGCCGCAGACGCTGCTGCGGCTGCACGCGTGGCGGGCGAGGCCGCAGCTGTCCGCAGCACGGCACCGCATGCATGCAAGCCGGCGCGCGTCAGCTGGTGGAGGGGCCGGGAGGCTGCGCGGCCGCCCTGGAGCAGCAGCAGCGCCACGGCGGTGCCAGTTGCGAGCTGCATGAGGCAGGCGGGCCCGGGTGCCTGGAAGGCTGTAAGCATCCTGCATGTGCGCAGGCACATGAGCGTGCAGCCGTCGCCGCCCACAGGCTGAGGATTCACCTCTGCTCCAGCCTGAGCGGCTGTCATCCGGTGCAAATCATGTGAAGGACCGTGTGGTCTCAGATCAGGCTGGAGTCACCCAGTGGAACACCTGAAACCAAGTGGACCACGGACTAGCACACGCACCAGCTGGAGAATGTGGTCAAGGAGCCGCAGAATCCGGTTCGCAGGCCGCTGGACAGGCCTGGATTCTGTGCATGCCAGTCGGGGATAGCTCCATGGGAGTTCTGGCTGGTTGGCGAGGCGACATGCAGGGCCCCCATAGCGAAGCAGCCAGCCGCGTTGCACAGCAGGTCCGGGAAAGCAGCAGCCCCTTGAAGGCATCCAACGCTGGCTGCAGCACAGCCGCAGTGTGACGAAACCATACACAGGCCGTCAGCAGGGGGAGCAGGCTCGGTATGCATGCAGGGCGGCTGCCCCTGGGTGATGCGAGGTCTTGCGCTGCCAGCCAGTGGATGGTGGTCGAAGCAGGGGGAAGCACACCTTGGAGCTGCTTCAACAAAACCCGAGACAGCACACCCATGCACGCCCCTGTTGCAATGCATGCCGCGGTGTCGATGAGCCGTGGCTGGTTTACATTGGCCCCAGTGGAACTGGCGGAAGGCCTTGTGTCTGTAGTACCAGAGAATCTAGCGCCATGCTGCGGTGCCCTCTGGTAAACACCACCGAACGGACGTTGCACCTTCAAAAACGGAGAAAATCGTCGCGCGACAAGCATTTCGTACAATCTCACATTGCTGGCAGCGCTGCACGCAGCTCCGGATTCGCCTCTTAGGACGTATGTTCTGGAAGAATGGCCCCAGAGCATCACACCCTCGCTTCATGTCAGCTGTGCGTCCTCCTGGTCATTCCTGCGCAACCTGTACCAACCAGTGAGCAGACGTGCCCGTTGTTTACCGATGGTCACAGGTGCGACAGAGGTTCAAACAGACGTGAGACAACCCGCTCATGCAACAACCTTGCGCAGAATGATTCCAAAAAGCGTGTGAGCGCGACACATACCAGCACCTGCTGCGTGCTCATTTTTAGTTCAGGTCTTTACGAGCGCGTTTCCAGCGTGGACGTCCTTGCGTGTCCAAGTGCACACAACTACTCTGTCGCGACCGGCGCTCCGTGATAGATCACGCACACCGCGATCTAAATATGCCACAAGTTATATGTCTGCAGCCTGTAGCTATTGTAGATCACGTTGCTCATGTTACGGATGACGAGTTGACGGCCATCGTGGGCGATGAAGAGCAGCACGGTTCACGCAGAGTTGATGCTGGCATGGTTCAACGAATGTTGCAGCAGATCGGTACGCCATCTGATGCTACCACTTGGCGCCACGCCTGGACACACAGCTACGTGTGGTGAACTTCGACTTGTCAGAATGGGTGGTGCCTTCCAACAGATGCACCAGGTCGCCACCGAACAGGTTACCTGTGGACATCTCGTGCCATCTGCAAGTTACCCTGAGTGTTGCTCAATGCGCCGAGTACTGGTACCGCAGGCATGCACACTAGCAGTGCAGTCACCCAACTCGTCGATGCCCTGCCCACAGGTGAACTCACTCAAGTACAAGTCAGGCCAGGAGGGTCGTCTGCAAACTGCTGCAGAGCCATGGCCGCAGGATTTGGCATCGATGCGAAAATCATCGGTGTCAGGTATGCCATCCGCTCGGTTGTGGCGTCGTATGTGCACAGTTGTGGGCCACACCCGGCGGCGTGCTGCATGCAGAGGGAACGACGATGCTGGAGCGACCTTCCATGAAAACATGAACTCGGCAAAGGTTGATACGTCTCAACTGTACAGTCGCGAATGTCCAACAGGTACTGTGATGTGCGCCCTGACGCCTGCGTGAGGGGCCGTTCGCAACAGCCTCGTGTCTTGCTCACCTGCCCTTGCACGCAGGATGCTCGATCATCCTGTCGTGCAACGGAGAACGGACGATGCGGACCTGCATGGAGGGCTGCGAGCGCCTGCAGGCCTCTGACGTGTCTCCCACGTGTCTACAAGCACCGTTTGTCATGCTCAGCGGGTACTGCCTGTATGGCCCAGGATTCACCGCGGAAGTCATAGAAGCCGCCCAACAGGTGCGCAACCAATGCTTTTCGGGCATTTGCATCGCAGCATTGCAGCGGCTGACGCAGATGCTTCCATGCAGCTGCAGCTCGCTGATCGCGCCATTTACATCAGCAAGCGATCCTGTGCTCTGCCAGCAGCAGAGGCCATACAGCATCTTGCAACGCGGAACCGGTCAGCTGTGGCCTCCATTCATGCACGTACGAGACACGGCACGCACACTCGGAGCAGCCGTGGTGCTCATGCATCGTGTGGGGTACAGGCGGCCGCCAAGGTCATCTTTGACCTGGCGTCCTTTGAGATCGTGAGACGGTTCAGCACCGACATCTGGGGCATCATCGAGAGCGGCATGGTGTACGCCGTGTTCGGTAACGCCGACGAGTGGCAGGCTCTCGGCGGCGTGTCCCAGGGTGCTGACGACGCCCCTGTTGCCGGCCATGCGGAGGCCCCGGGGAGCGTAAGCCCGGACCTGGCCGTGCTGCGTGACACGCAGCGGAGGGTGGTGCAGCACTGCCATCTCGCCGTGTCCACCCGCGGCCGGCACGGCTGCGTGGCGATGGACTGCAGCGGGGAGCAGTGCAGCTGCCCGGCGCTGGTGATGGAGCACGTGACAGACCCCACCGGCGCCGGAGACCTCTTCGCCTCGGGCTTTGTGCACGGGCTGCTGGCTGTCGAGAGCATACCGGAGTGCTGCCGCATCGGCTGCGCCTGTGGCGCGGCCGCGACACAGGTGTCCCTTCCTCCTCTGCTGCTGCCACAGCATCTTGCAGGAGGCTGTTGCTGCAAGACATGGGCGAGTGTACACTCACTAGTGTGCTGGTGCGTGGTGCAGGTGGATGGAGCGGAGATGACTGCAGAGCTGTGGCAGTGGGTGCACAGCCGCCTGGATGACTTGCCTTCAAAAACTGAGCCCCGGGTCACCGAGCCGGCATCATGACCGGGGTTTCGGTGCCGGCCCTGCCACCGGTGCATCTCCATCCCAGGCATACTACGGCTGCATGGGTACTGCAGGCATGGGGCGCTGTGGTCATGATGATCATTGCGTGCCGCATCTGGAACCTTTGATGCGTGACGGTGACCTGCATGGAGGTCGTGTGGATGGCTGCATGAGCCGATACTGGATTGTTCGCGGCACAATGCCTCAACACGAGCTATCCCATCCACTGGCTGAATGCGTGCGTGTGGGTGTTACACGGAGATGAACGCAATAGCCCGGCAGCAGGGCAAGAGAAGGAAAGTAGACGGCCAAAAACCCCCCCAAAGGTAGACACCAGCAAAAAGCAATCACTGTCCCAGGTGAAAAGCCACAACGAACCGACACAGCCGACACAACCACACCCACGCACCCACACGCATGCGCACTCCCGCACCCCTCCACCATGGCACCCGCGCCACAACCGCACACAGCGACCACCACCATCGCACTACTGCCCACCCCAACAAAACCAGCCACCACCGACCCCCCAACAGCAGCACCCCCACTCCATCCGGCCCCACTGGAGCATTCCACCGCGGGCCCCCCGCACAAGAGAACCTGGGGGCTCACGCCCCCGACGATGCATGCGTGTGACGGGGAGGACCTGAATTTAATTTTACAATCGTGCGCCTGACCGCAGCTATGCCAATCTCAGCACCCATCACTCCAGCGCTCAGCATCAGTCAATGGGTTCCTCAGTGAGCTTAGTGTGGTTGTTCTCGTCCTTGGTCACCCGTGTCATGAACTCGCAGTAGTCGTGCGTGCCCAGCTGTGTGGCAAAGTTCTCGTCGTGCGTGATCACAATGAGCTGGAACACGCGGTCGGTCTCGTGCGTCAAGCTCGACCGCACGTCCAGGATGCTTCGCAACGCCTGAGCCAATGCGGCACTGTTGGCCATGTCCAGGTTCGTGGTCGGCTCGTCCAGAGCGATCACACCACAGTTTGCACAAAACGACTCCGCCAGCGCCATCCTGATCAGAATGCATGCAAGCACCTGCAGCCACACCACTCTCACTGTCACACGCACAGCGCGTCAGGCTCCGATTGAACCATCAAGTCGATCAAAGCCCATTGCACCAAGCGCACTGCCTCCTCGCAACCGGACAGGTTGTGCCACCAATGCAGGCAGTCAGCACATCTCAGGCCGCTGAGTGGGGGAAGCACCTTCTGGCCGGCGCTGCAGCGCCCGCGCATGTCCAGCTCAGCGCCGCTGGCATGCATGATGACGCGGTAGTTGTACGCCGACTTGCCGCTGTCCGCCGTGTCTGCTCGGATCTCGATGTACTCGATATCTTGCCCCCGGTACGTCTTCTGCCACAGCTCTTTCAGCACCTGCATGCATGACTCCCCTTACACGACACACCCATGGCCATGGGTGAGCACCCACCGCGAGGCACTGCCAGGTCGTGTTTGTGTATGCAGTCGCGGAGGTTGCTGTGCCGGTGACACACACGATCTCATGATCACACAGAATAACAGAGCATGAGCCCTTGACTGCTGTGACCATCACCAGTCGCGCGGGGTGCCGAGCGATCGCAGAGCGGTGGAGGGGCGTGCCTGGTTGATGCTCTCCATCTTCTTGGAGTGGTACGAGAGCAGCGCCTTCTCGAGGCCCTTGCAGTACTGCGCAAAGTCCTTGTTGCCCATTTCGAGCGTGCGCAGCTCCACCTCCTTGCGCCGGAACTCCAGCACGATGTCTGCGTACTGCGGCTGCGCCAGCTCGGCCTCGCTCTCCCGGAGCCGCTGCACGCATGCGCGGTGCCATCACGGTCTGCGCAAAGTCTGTGGCTGGGTAGACTTGAGGGGGGCTTCCGGCACCCGTTGTAGACACAGATGATTAACGCTCAAGCTGCGCACACCATGCTGCACAATCTCGGCACTGGGCACGATGAGCATGGGTTGCTAGAAGCACGCTTGGCAATGTCCGTGCATCGGAGCGGCGTCCAGCCGCACAACAGGCCAACACAACCACTGATGCTGCACGCACGCGCGTGCCAGCGGCGGGACTAGCAGGGGGCCAAAGTGGAGGAGGCGCCAAGGGAGGCAGTGTAGGATGGTGAACAAGAAAAAGGCGCACTGACTTCAGGCCACTGAGCTCTCCGGCAGCCGTGCTGGCGCGCAGGTCGAGCTCATGCACTTTGGCGGTGGCGGCGTCACGCTGCGCCTTCATCGCGGCCCAGTCGGCGCCGGCGGAGGCGGCCCGCAGCGCTGCCAGCTCGGCACGCACGCCCTGCAGCTCTTCCACAGCCGACGCGTACTTCAGCGCCTCCTCTGTCTCCCTGGATGCCACACATGCGGTGGCCACCGGTGCCTACTCGCTGCCCTTGACCACCCCAGATGAGCCAATTCTATAGTGGAACTGGTATCGAGATGTGTGGCAGTCTTCGTGGCAGATGGGCACAGTCGTGTGCATTCCAATTCAATGTAGCCCCCTGGGCCAGGGAACTGCCTTTTAGTCACCTGTACTTTAAGTAATGCAATGTGCTGTGAATGTGGTTCGATGCAACGAGTGCTCGGAGGCCTGCACAGCCTCAGGCAGCATCCGCAAGTACCGGACGCTGCTGAAGCGACGTGGTGCCTTAGAGCGGTCGCAGCGGCAATTTTAGCAGTGACGGCAAAAAATGGACAGGGCACGTTTCATGCAAAAAATATGATATCTCTCCATGCACCACAACCGTGGCCGCAGTGATGCCTGCACTTGCACCAGTAATCCTGTTTTGTGTACAGTTGCATTTACATCCGGAACGATTGTATGCAACAGCGCGTTGATGTGTTCCTTGGTTGGCCTGAAGGCCGCAATGCCTCCCAACCGGTGAGTCTGGACCGAGGCTCCGTTGTCATTTATGTGGCCATGGCCACGACAGAATAATGTACCATAATGATCACATCTACGTGCTCTCAAATACTTTCTACACCTTGCTTTTCCTTGTTCTTGAAAAGTGCCTTCGAGGCGACGTGTGGCGGTATGTAATGGAGCGTCCGGCTTGGAGCACTTGGAGCACTATGGCAGTGTTTGGGGGCCGTGCAGGAGCGTGCCACGCATCACTCGCTGCGGGCCGCAATTGAAAACCCGCAAACAAATCACAGTACATCACATCGTGGCGGTAGGAGCGAGATGCCGAATCACGTATAGACCCAGCCGCAAAACCATCCCCCTTTGCGAGAGAAACGGTTTCAATCCATCGTGCTCGCCCTCGTGCTATTCGTGCGCGTTGCTTTCGGCTACACACCCGGCCGTGGCCTGTAAAAGTGGACGAAATTATTGTCGCTGCGAGCTCTTGCCCCCCACGAACGCCTCCTCTGCCACCGCGGCAGCTGCGCCGCCTGCGTCGCCTGCCAGCACACCATCACCACTGGCCTCGTCGGCAGGCGCGCTGGCTGATGCAGGTCCCTTCTCTGCCCCCTTGGAGGGGGGCTCCTCTACATCCAGGTCCACATCCACGACCTGCCCGGTCCTGCTAGCGGCGCCCACCCTGACAGTCATCTGCCCCACCGCGCTCTGCTGTGCACCCCCAGCCACCCCATCCTCCCGACTCCGCTCCGCTCCAGGCCCCTCCCCGGTGCCTGCCCCGCCCCCCTCTGCTGCGCCGCCCTCCGTATCCCATGCTATCACAGACGCAGCTCCTGCCTCCATGGCATCGTCTGCCGCCACCGCGCCCGCTCGCGCCTGCTTCTGGCTGACCCCTCCCAGCGCGCCGGCTCCTCCATTGCCGCCCCCACTCCCGCTCACGGGACCCGCAGCCGGTTGGCCAGGCTCCGCCGCAGCAGCCAGGTCTGCTTCCAGCTTGTCCAGGTCCACGGCGGGGGCACGCGTGAGCTGCGGCAGCGCCACCGCAGCGCCCCTGCCGGCTTCTCCGCCCGCGCCACTCTCCCCACCGCCCGCGCTCGCCTTGTCCTTCCCGTCTGGCCCCAGCGACAGCAGGTAGTTGATCTTCGTCGCCTCGTTCTCCCACGTCACAGCATCTAGCGACAGCTGGCTGATGTCGAACCGTTGCCGGATGTCCTCATCGCCATCCACGGACGCCCGGTACAGCCAGAAGCGCCCGCGATCCGCCTCCAGGTCCACGTAGCGCACCCCCGGCACCAGCTTCTGGATGTCGCCCTCGATCCGGTCGACCTCCGACCCGACCGCCCGAACCAGCTGGGCGCCATACTCCCGCAGCGCGATTGAAAACGCGCGGGTGTCTGCGTAATTTGCCGGATTCTGCGTGTGGAAGAACTTATGTGCGAGCTGCTGCGGGTCCACCGTCTTGAGGTGCCGCTCGGCGATCTTCTCGCCGTTGAAGTCAAGCTCGGCTGAGAAGCGGTACACGCCGGGGCCGATCTCCTCGGAGCGTGCATCGTACACGTGGTTCACGACGGGGTCCTGGTGCAGGAAGGCGAGGATGGAGGCGAGCTCTTCGGCGGCCATGGAGCGACCGATGAGGACGGCGCGGTTGCGCTGGATGAGAAAGAGCGCGACAAAGGAGAGCAGCACGCCGACGAGGATCGAGCCGATCCCGTCCCACGCCTGCCAGTCGGTGGCGCGGACAAGCCAGTTGCTGATGGCGGCGATGGTGACGCCGATAACGGCGGCGCCGTCCTCGGCCATGACGGCGACGGCGGCGGGGTCGGAGCCGGAGTCGAGGTACTCGGCAAATGTGACGCCGCGGCGCTCGGCGCCGGCGGCGAGGGCTCGCACGGCGACGACGCAGGAGAAGCCCTCAACGACAAACGAGAGCGCGAGGACGACGAAGCTGAGGCCAAAGTTGTCGACGTCGTGGTCTGCACGCGCCTGGGGCGAGTGAGTGGATGGACGGGCGGGGGCAGGACGTGGCCAGAGAAACGAGTGGACGCAGGGGTGCTGTATGGCCGGGGTGTGTTGGGCTTGCAGAAGGTGTATACAGGTGCATGGATGAGAGTGAGGGGAGAATGCTGGGGAGGTACCTTGGTCTGCGAGGGCGTACGCTCCGTTGATGACCGAGGCGCCAGCACCGATGCAGAAGACGCCCACGGCGGAAATGAGGGAAAAAATAAACTTCTCTTTCATGTAGCCATACCTGCAGCACAGTGTACATGTTGAGTGTATCAGTTGACCTGTTTACAACGCATGCCAGCTGCATTGGCCGGTTACGGGCAACGCGCGGAGTGGGGATACGCACGGGTACTCTTTCGTCGGGGCCTTTGTGCTCCGGGCGATGCCGAACCGGAGAAGCAGCTGATTGCCGATGTCCGCGAGAGTATGCACAGCTTCCGCGAACAGCGCGCTTGACCCGGAGTTGGAAGAGACGAACACCTTGGCCGCGAAAATGAAGATGTTCGAACCAATGGCGATATTCACCGCACGCGACTCCGAGTCCACTTCACTGAAAGTCTTTCCAGGTATGTCTGATATGTACTTCCGACTCCCTCCGCGTGATTTGAAGGTACTGCGATCGCGTGCGCCCCCGGAGATGGAGCACACACCACCGGTCCAGCGAACGTCACGACGTGGACTCAGCCCACACCGTCGAGATGGTCTCACGCCAACAGGAGCGCACGCTGTTGAACTCAGGCCCATTTTGACAACTCTTAGTCTCATGCGCCGTGGACGGTCTCTGCCATCAGCAACAATTCGAAGCGCTCCGCAAGTAGGGCATTTACATGTCGGCAGAGCGTAGGTATGCGATGAGATCACAGAAGCATCTCTTCTTACACTGACCTTGTGAGGAATATACAATTAGAGGTGGTGAGCCACAAGCAACGCTACGTCCACACGTGACGGATCGTCGTCAAGTTCAGCATGCGTTTCAGATTCGCGTGTTGACCTCATCCCACTTCGGATGGCCAGAAACGCCTGTAGATACTCGCCGACACCGTCCAGCGTTGTTTGTGTGTGCATCTACCCCGGCATGCAAGCCCATTGTGTGCAGTCGTGGCGAAGGGATCAGTAATTTCGCGTGCGATTCAAATCGGAAACGTGGCGATATTCATGCAGCGACGTACGGTTGGTGCTGATACTTAATCTGGTAGTGTATGTGACTGAAGCATGGTCTGATCACATGGACAGCATGCGATACGCACCGCTTGAGCTGCTCTGTCAACTGCACCGCATCCACTGCCTTTTGCGCCGCAGCTTCGAGCTGGCGCACTGCTTCCGCATGATCTTGCATATCTCGTTGTGCATCGTGTAGACGTTTCCGCGCATCCTCTATTGCTGATTCTGCTCCAGATGCTCGGAACTGAGAAATCTCTGCCAAAGCCCCGCTCCATTGATTGACGCTAGCCGCCAGCCCATCCACCTACAGCAGAAACCAAATCAAGTTGTGTGGCTTCATTTCCAAAGTTAGCACGTACTCAAGTTCGGCGGGCGAACATGCTGCCTCTTCGTTCGCTCCTCACTGTCATGTTCACGTCGCATCTTTTCTAGGTCTGCTTGTAAGGCTCCCCTCTGATGTTTCAATGGATCATTCCCTTGCTGTAGCGTGGACAGTTTGTCAGCAATACCCGATTGTTCTCCCTCGAGTTCTACGATCTGAGACTCCAGCTGCTCCCGTTCCTTGACTTCAGCAGTCAGCTTCATGTATGCTTGTTCCAACTGCAGTATCCTGGATCAACACAACACGAAATCGAACCCAGCATCGCCGTACGTATTTGAGCCAATACAGAACTTGCGCACCTTCTTCCATGCTTGACCTTGTCGTCAGATAGTGCCGTGCGCTTGTTCATCAGCTCATCTCGAGACGTGGTCAAAGTGCTTACCTCCTGCTCCGCCTCTTGGATGGCAGTGTCCACTTGCGGCAGTCTGCTGGCATCCTCGTCACCCTCCAGCTGTAGCTGCAGCTCCTGCAGCTCCCGCTCGACACGTTGACACTGCTGCAGCAACTGCTGCATGGGAGCTGCGAGTGAACTCTGCAAGTCCTGAGCGAATGATAGCAGCTTGCTGGCGGATTCCAAGTCTCCTTTGGCCTTGTTGGCCTACAAACATGACCCATAATGCGCCCGTGGTAAGGCCAGTTGGGAAACAGCTTTTGATACTCAGTGTGGAGAAGCAGCACAGGTTGAGCATGCGTCAAGGGATACCTCGGCTTCTAGGGACTTGCACGTCGTCTGCATATCCTGAACTTTTGCAACAGCGCCTGGGCGATCCTGCTGCCAGTCGCTGTGTTTCTGCACTGCATGGGACATGCCAGCAATCTGGTCCAGATGTTTTGACAGCTCCACAGCATCTTCCTCATCTACCTTGGCGTTGTCAACAGCCGATTCCCTGCAGAAATGCGGGAGCATGCTACAGCATGCCTGCTCTGGCGTGGTGGGTAGCAGACAGTAGTAAACATGCATCGCACTTATTTCGTTCAAACCGAGCAATGAACTCCTTGCATTCGGCTGGCAGCGCAAACTTCCGCTGGCAAACTGCACAGAGGTTCTGCTCTTTTGCCTTCGTCACCCAAGTAGAACTGTAGCGTGTTTGGGCAGCTGCCTCCTTTGACCGGTTCTCAGCTTCAGCTCGCCTTTTCTGCAAGCACGCCTGCGGGCAGCAACAGCTCCGCTTAGATCCATCCTATGCCACTGCTGCTGCTCGTTGTATGACCCAGACAGCATGGGAAATCAGTCTGCATCGTCGTCTTGGGTTTCTGCATTACAGCACAGAAACACAGGGGGCGTGCCTCTGCCTGCTTGAAGCGGTCGTGCAGGGAAGCGGAGGACGAGAATGCCGTCTGGAATGCGTCTACATCTTCTGGCTCCTCTGCAAAGTGCTCTGTCAGCGCAGCAAGGCAGGAGTCCAGCGTCTGTGCCACTCGGTCGGCTGCTCGCTTGCTCTCTGAATCCGCCTAAACAGCAAGCAGGCTGCTTCGTTGTGGCAGACGAATGTGCCATGCGACTATCCCTATGGATCACCTGACGGCGGCGCAACTGGCAAGTGGTGCCGTGCAGGGAGGCAGAGCTGCAGGGCTGCCTAATGCCGCCTGCTTTGACACGAGCTTCCCACATGTCCAAGTTATGGCTCGATTTGACAGTGCATACACACCACATCGCAAGCATGCACCACCTCTCACAGCAACTCAGGCAGCGCTGTCGTCCTGCATACACCTTGCGTGCATGCAGTGCTTGCGTGACCGCCGCCACTCCACCGTGCTCATGCGGGCGGTCGTAAACAGTCACCATCACACGACAGTTGACACGGCGTCAGACCCCTGTGCGACGCGCCGCAGCCAGTCGCAGCACAGCACGCACCTTGCCCATGGTCTCCTGCAGGCCGCCCAGGCTGGCTTGTGCGGACAGCAGCTGCTGCCGTTTGCTGTCTGCTGCGCGCTGCGCCTCCCCGTGCTGCTCCCGTGCTGCCCCCAGCAGCTGCGAGCATGCGGCAGCGGCGGCTGCGGGCTCGTCAATGTCAGCTAGGGGCTCATCCAGCTCCTCCAGCGCAGCCTTCAGCGCCGGGCCGTGCTGCTTCTGCAGCAGCTCCACCTGCACACGAACCTCCTCTGCTCATACACTTGACAACACAAAATGACGCACAGCATGTTCATTGCATGTATGCATGCATGGAGATTGCACGCCCCAAAACACATGCTTCAACAGCGGCACCCACAGACACGGCCCCACCAGGGTCGCCAACGGCGACTCCATAATGCCGCGCGAGACATGTGTAGTAGCAGCAACCAGAGCTCCCGTCATGCGAGCATTCACAACCCCGCGTCACCCCAGCAGGGCCCCGTGCACAATCAGGCACAGCGCACTTGTGACTGGAGGTCTGCGGCGCTCTCCTGCGCGACACGGAAGCGCGTGGCGGCCTGCGTGGCGGCGGCCAGCCGGTCACGCTCGCGCCGCAGCTCCGACACGCGCTGCGCCGCCGTGCGCAGGGCCGTGGCCGTGGCGTCAATGTCGGCGGCAGCCTGCTGCAGCTCCGCGTCCACGCTGCGGCCGTCCAGCTGCGCCTTTTCGCGCTCGAGGTCCCCCCGCATGTTCTCCAGCTTCATCGCCAGCGGCAAGCCCTGCAGGCACGCTCGCGCCGCCTGCAGCTTCCCTGCACACATGAGAGCGCCTGGAAATTGCAGCCAGCACACATCACACAGCGGCATTGGGATTGACGCTCACGTACGGGTGATCTATGCCGGTCAGCAGTATGAACACCAAGTGACATGGACAGTCGGTCGCGCTTGCATGGAGGCGGTCGGGGGCGCTTGGGGCCCGCACTCTGCACGGCTGCCTGCGAGTCAGACTTGGCTTGCATATCGGCCTGGAAGCTTGCGAGCTTGGCCTCCACCGTGCTGAGCTGCTGCTGCACGCTGTGCTGCGCGCGCCGCTGCTCCCCCCGCAGCTCCTCTAGCTCCGCACCCGCCGCCGCCTGCTGCTGCTGCAGCTGCGCCGTGAGTTGCGATTGCAGCACCTCGGGCAGCTCCTCCCCTGTGGGCACTGCCACCGCGAGGCCGTGCTGCTGCGCCAGGGTGCCCGCCAGCTGCGCAGCATGCTTCACCTTGCCTGCACGCACTCAAGCACATCAATGACCGTCTCGAGAACACGCGTAGCCACTATGGCTGCGTGATGCTGCATGCACATTCAAGTCCCTTCCGGAAACACACACACACACACACACACACACACACACACACACACACACACACACACACACACACACACACACACACGCTCTCCGCATCTAATGCGCTACTGGCATTACCGAACCATCGCAACATCTTGTAACAAACTCTGCATAACACAATCAGCAAACAGCCTTGATAGCCTCCGGAGGCACAGGAAATCAGGCAGACTGCTCAGCCATGTAGGGTGCGCAGGAGGGGGGCGTGCCTCGGTGGGCGTCGAGCTGCGCCTCCTTGCGGGCAGCCTCGCTGGAGGCCGCCTGGGCCTGCTCCTGCAGCGCTGCCAGCTCCGCCTCCTTCTCCCGCCGCTCCTGCGTCAACTGCGATGCCTTCTCACGCTTCCGGGCCGCCTTTTCCTCGTACTGCACCAAATCCCGCAGCCTCACGGACGGTCCCAGGTGCTCAGCACAGCCCTCACAGCAGCAGACTGCTCTGTTGGCCTGTGCAATTACGTGTTTTCGACAGGACATATTACGCACGAACTGAATGTGATCATCCAAAAAATGCAAAAATGGACTGCTGGAGGCATCGGTTGCATAGCTTGTCTAGGCTATGCTTGCTGAGGCATGCCTAGAAAGCACGCCCACCATCACAGCTGCTGTCTCCTCTGCATTGACAGCACCAAGCAGCAAAGCATCTGTTGCACCATCAATAGAAGTAACCAGGCCAGATTCGGGGCAGCTGATGCAGCCAGTGCTGCATCTAGACTAAAGGCATGCTGCTTGGCATGTGCGAGAGACACGGGGCGAGCACCTTGACACAGATGCTCTGCAGCTCTGCAGCGGACTGTGCACTGTCCCCGAAGCCGTCCCCCAGCGCCTGCCGCAGCTTCTCCACCTCTGCCTCGTGCATTCCGCACTTGAGCTCCAGCCGCTCAATCTGTGCGATCGCGGCTTCGTTCTCCCTCAGCTTCTCTTCTAGCTCTGCCGCTTTCACCTTCTGCCTGCAGCAACAACGCTGCATTCGTCTCCCCCCACTGCGTTCGTCTCCAAGTATTGCAATCGTGTCCCAAACAAGCGTTGCCAGATCAAACACGTTGACTGCTTGAATCGAGTAGGAGTTGGGTTTTGATGCCTTCCAAATCAGCCTGCTTGACATCAGTGGCTGGCCAGCTGCGGATCAAGGAATGCTTGAATGATCATGGACAGCAATTATGGGGTTTCGTAGCAAGTGCAGCATTGAATGTTGTGGGTCTGACAAGGGCCAGCTCGAGGGAAGGAGTGGCCACCACGAGGCTGGAAGCTCACGTCTGCATCTCCTCTTGCACTGCAGCCTGCCGCTGCTGCAAGGTCTTCTGCTGCTCAGTATCCCGCTTGATGCTGGCCCGCAGCCTGCGTGCCGTGTCTCTGTGCGTCTTGAGGTGTCCCAGATGAATCTTGCACTCTTTGATCATCTGTGCACAGCTTGATGCAGTGTAATAGGTGTGCTAGTCAGCATGAGACAGTGCAATTCCACAGCCATGTATGTTAGACACTTTCTGACAGCAGAGCAGTCAAGTCGGCCAGAATTTGAGCGATTGTAGTACCTCCATTTTTGACATGGTTCCCGTGCCGATGCAGGGAGATTTTTGGGTCTCACCGCACACACAGAAGCAAGCACACCTGATTCTTAGCCTTGATATCCTCCTTGATCTTCTGGAGTCCAGCTGTATACTTGGTGGCTGCAAAGATCGCGTCAAATTTCTCTTTGAGAGGCTTACTCTCCGACAGTGGCCACAGGGAGTCCTCCTGGTGCACAAACACGACGTGCTCCAGAATTGGACGCGACACGTTCATGACGTACGGCACCGTTTTGTCCATTTCTGCACACTTGTTGGTGAGCACTTTCATCTCGCCTGTCTCGTCGTCTTGCACCATGACGCTGCCATCGAGGGTTTTGAAGGTCTTCTTTGACTTATTCTGGGTCAAGGAGAAGCTGCGAAACACCACAATGGCTGCATCCCGCGCTGTTCGGAGCCTGAGCTTGATCAGAGCTTTGACCTCTGTTTCTCCCGCTATCTGCAGCATATGGTGAGATCATTTGTACACACCCGTCCTGTGGGGAGACAACGCGGACAATGCAAGATAGCGACACCCTTGAATGATGTGCTTTGAACACATGGTGCAGAAGATTCTCACCAACGGGTCATGCACGAAGCTCTGACCATTCTTCGAGTTCGGAGGCATGGCGCCGGTTGTGGCCTGCTTGAGGCACTCGATGATGGTTGTTTTGCCAGCTCCATTCTGACCCACGATCAGGGAGAGCGGGGCGCCAAATTCAACAGCAGTCTCATTGTGTGGGTCAACTGATCTGATCCCCTTGATCAGAAGCTTCTCTATGCTGCACATTGGCTCGGCCCGAAGTCTCGGAGTCCAACCACGGGCCTACCTACAGCTGCATGTCACCCGGCCCAAAACAAGCAGACGAATCTCACATTAATGAAATCTCAGCCCTTGACGTCGGGAACACGGCAACTCGCCACTTTAACAGCTTTACGAATCCAATTTGCTCGCTGCGACTTGCTTGCGGCAATGCCTAAGCGATCGCACCACGTGATATGCGCGAGACAGATCTTCGGGAGCCGAAACGAACCTCCCAATGACATTCAGGACCTTTCTGACTCACGTTTTTGGGCTCGCTGTGTACGTTCGCGGCCACAGCACAGCATGCAATTCTCACCCAACATGCATGCGTACAAGCAGCAAGTTACACATTGCACACTGGCGCTTCGGGTTTTGCATGACAACGACCTCTGTCGATTCAAAGTACCAACTAACCCGAAGCCTGTCCACGATCGCTTTTTGTACTTTACAGACTGCCCATGCCCCCTCCCGCCCCTCCGGTTGCAGCTGGCACGCCACGAGACGCGCTACGCCATGAGACTCACTACGCCATCTGCAGGTCCACCTTCACGCCCGACTTGTCCGGGACCAGGTTCACACCAACCGGCCACGGCGCATTGCCGTCCCCACCCTTCATCGCAGATATCTTCCCGGACGTGTCCCATTCACTCGAATCTGCCGCGTTCTTCACCTGGTCCTCTGCCGAAAACACATCCCGCTGCGAGGCCCCGCCTTCTGACGCCGCCGCCT
The DNA here is from genome assembly GCA_900538255.1 of Ulva mutabilis. Lineage (NCBI taxonomy): Eukaryota > Viridiplantae > Chlorophyta > Ulvophyceae > Ulvales > Ulvaceae > Ulva > Ulva mutabilis. Next base: position 226,181 of record UNSF01000015.1, on the reverse strand, counting down.
TCTCCCCCTCGGCCTCTTCCTCCTCCTCCTCTCCGCCGTCCGTCCCGTCACCGACGAGGGTGTCCGTCAGCGCCTCGTCCGCGTGGCTGCGCTCCCGCTTGTCCTGCATGTCTGCAAACGCATGCATCGACGGCAGCGGCGACATGGAGCGCTGCGCGGCCGAACCCGCGCGCTCCCCGGCCGCCATGACCGCCGCCGCCAACGCCTCGTAGTCTGCGACGGTGTTGTACACCGCCGCGCTGACCCGCACCCACAGCGCGCCCTCCCACGCGATCACCGGCGCCTCCACAGCATGCTCGTGCCGCAGCCGGCTGCGCAGCTCCTGCGCGGCCTTGGCCGTCGCTGCCACGCCGGGCATCTCCGGCAACCGCACGGCGGCCATGCTGGGGAAGGAGGTGCAGTCGACATGCAGCGCAGCGCCCTTGCCCGACAGCGCGCTGTCAGGGTTCTCGCCGCCGATCAGCACCGGCTGGTCCTTGCCGTCCACCCTGCAGCACAAGCCGCAGCCTCAGGCGCAGTCACATGCCACCATGATGCCGCTACCACGCCGCGCGATCCACATGCGCTGCTGCATCACAAGGTGCTGGTCCTGTGGCTGTACGCCTTGCAACCGATGAGCATCGCATTTCTCAAGCATCTGCGCGCAATACACACCCCCCTTGCAAGCCAACAGAGCAACATGCATTTTGATGCGCAAGGCGGTCATGCGACTGCTCTGCAGCCACATGCATGCGGGGGCAGCGCACTGGAACTTCTTGAGCAGCGTGGCGACGCCCTCCTCCAGGACGCTCTGCCGCAGCTTGGCCTGCGCCTTGCCGCCGAGGCGCTTGTGCACCTCCACTGCGGCCGGTACCGCGAGCCAGGCCGCGAGGTCTGCGGTGCCGGACCAGATGTGCTCGCCGACAAAGCCGAGGCCGGCACCTTGCGACGCCACGAGCGGCCGCACGCGCGCCTGTTGCGCCTCCGCCACCCACAGCAGCGCCGTCCCCTTGGGCGTGCAGAGCCACTTGTGCAGGTTGGTGACGTACGCATCCACGCCCAGGTTGCCCAGGTCCATCGCCACGTTGCCGATGGCGTGTGCGCCGTCCACAATGGACACCGCATCCATCTGCGCAAACCCACACGCTGAGCTTAGACGCACGAGGACGTGTCCGACTTGCTGCTACTGCAATTGTGGCGCCTCCTCACACTTTGTGCAAGCATGATTGAGATTCCCACGCGCACCATATCATGTGAGCGCATCGGCGTCCAGCTGTGCACATGTGATTCGACTGTGATACGAGTGGTATGTCTTGGCCGGTATGCAGTGTGCCAAGATTCGCGGCACGCGGGCGCTGCAGCAGAGGGGCGAGGGCCGCACCTCGCGGCAGATGGCAGCCATCTCCTTAACAGGCAGCACGATGGGCGGGAAGCTGACCACGTGGTCCAGCACGACCGCGCGCACGCTGCCGCCTGCGGCTTCCAGCGCCGCGCGTAGCCGCTCCGGCACGAGCGCCGGCTGCATGACGCACTCTGCATCAAACTGCAGCTCCACCACCGACGCGCCCGCCGCCTCAGCCACCCGGCCGACGGCCGTCTTGACTGCGGGGTACGCGCACTGCAGCACCAGCACGGAGTCGTTGCTGCTGAGCTCCAGCGAGCGCAGCACAGTGGTCATGCCGGTGGTCGCATTCTGCACCGGCACGCAGTCAGAGGGCCGCGCGTGCAGCAGGCCGGCGGCCGCGGACACCGCACGCATGAGCGCCGGGACGGCGTCCTCCTCCATGAACCGGGACGGGGACGCCTCAGCGGCAGCGCGCCACTCGTCGGCGGCCTGGCTCACGACGCGCAGCGTGGCGCCGTAGCTGCCGTGATTCAGGTGGTGGAAGTTCGCCTCGAGATCAAATAGCTTGCGGACCTGCTTCGCCTCTGCAGCACGCGACCTGGCGTCAGTCACGCATGTCCAGGGCATCCCATGCTCCATGCAGACGAGCGTTGCTGAGCCCGGCTGCCTTCAAAGCTTGTGTGAACGTGCTGCCGATACCATCGGGGAAAGCAGGGGCAGATGCAATTCAGTGGGAACCAGGGTTCACACATGCTCATAATTTTGGGCGCACATAACTTTCTCGACGTTTTCGCTTTAGCCGTTACCATCCGTAATGGATGCCCACCAGTGTACCCGAGATATTCGGATCACAGCATGTCGGCAAATTCGGCAGGCACAGCGAGCAACCGAGCGCCGTCCTCAGCTCCGGACGCTGCTCCACACGCCCACATACATCCAACAGCCCATTGCATACATGGTTTGATGGCTGCATAGTTCTGTAGGCTGGCACGATGAAAGCAACAGATGCATTCCCCCCTATTCTCGCACAGTCACCTGATTTTCCAGATCGTTGCCCTGCCTCCCCGTTACTTGCGCATTATGACCGTTGCCTGTGGGACCTGGTGGGAGCGCACCCAGGGACGGGGATACACTCTGACACAGGTTGCTGATCTTCTCCTCAATGGCTGCCTCCCGCTTGACACGGCGAGTGGATGGAGTGTCAGACATGGCAGCTTCGAGCGCCTCTGGCGTCAGCACTCCTGCCGCAACGAGCCCCCGCAGCATCCACAGGGGATTTGCGCCTCGGTACTCCTCACCTGCACACCCAGCACGTGTCACGACCTGAAGGCCGCACGGGTGCACTAGCTGGAGTCTAGAATCGGCTTTCTAGACGTACCGTTGCTGGGTGCGAACAACCTGGCGTGCGGGATCACGCCCGGACTACCACCGCCGTCATCGGCCGCGGCCGAGCGCGACATGTGGATCTGTGGCGTTGAGATGTCCGGCACGGCCGGGGACGCGCCCTTCGGCGTCCGCGGTGAAATGGTCGCCTCGCCGGTGCCTGCGCTCTCGTCCGACTGCCCATGCTCCGACTGCGCCAGCACACGGCCCTTGGTCATGCCTGCACACACATGAGCAACCTGGAAGCACCCCTGTAGGCTAGTTTGTGCCATGCTGTTGCCATGCGGCCATCACAACGGAGGCGGAGGCGTACGGTCGACCACTCCGGCCACGGTGGCTGCAGTCGCGCGCCACGCGTTGACAAGAGCCGTCTTGATGTCCCGCCCGCTCACGACTATGCCGTGCGTGTACTTCTCGCGCGCCACCGCGTGCCTCTCCCCGCCGGGCAGCATACCACGCACATGCATCTCAGATAGCGCCATGCCGTACAGCAGCACCTCCGGCGACAGCACCTTCTGCGCGAGCACGTCCAGGCCCCTCGCCCCACGCCTGCTCACCGTCACGACCCCAGCCTCGTCCTCCGGCGCCGCCGCCACAAGGTCGCCCAGCGCCTGCACTAGCTGCCCCAGCTGCTCCGGCACCTCGTGCGCCACACCCGCCACAGCAGACGTCGCAGCATGCGCGCCATCCTCCACGGCCTCTGCTGCGTGCTGCAGCGCGGTCGGCGTGCGCTGCTGCAGCCCTGCGCCTGCACCTTGTGCCTTCTGCACAATGCCCACTGCCGCGCTCTGCACCGCTGCACCCACATCCTGTGCCCTGTGCACAGCTCCTGCCGACACGCTCCGCAATGCCGCGCCCGCGTCGTGCGCCTTGTGCACAACTTCCGTCGACGCGCTTTGCAAGCCCCGCTGCAGCTGCTCCAGTGCCGCCTCCAGCCACCCGGCGTCACCGCCTTCCTTGGCTGCCACCACATGCTCTGCCTCGCTCGGCGCAAGGGCGGACACAGGCAGCGTGGCGTCGGCCGCGACCGCCGCTGGCTGCCGCCTGGCAGACGCCCGGCTCGGTTGCCGCAGCTTCGAGTGCCGCACCTGCAGCGCAGCTGACACCAGCAGCGTGGCCAGCAGCATGCTCGCGGCGGCTGCATGCGTGTGTTCCGGGTGAGTCAGACAGTACTCACGGCTCGCCTGCAGGAACTCGCGCAGAGCGGTCTGCATGCGCCGCCGCTCCGCATGGAAGCGCGCGTGCGCAGCACGCAGCGCGGGAAGCATGCGCTGGCGGATGACAGTGAACTCGCCGTCTGTGCCATCGCGGACGGCCGCCTCGGCGCAGACGAGGGAGAGCGCGGCGGGCGCGAGGATCAGCCGCCGTCGCCGCAGCCCCTGCTGGATGGCCTTCAAGCTAATTGCTGTGTACGCCACGCGCCGTGTCGTCCTGGCAGTTGCAACTTGTGCAATCCTGCAGTTGTGGTGCCGTCAGGCGTGAAAGCCACACTTTGATTGATAGCACACAATCTGCACCTGCGATGAGAGTACAGCCTGAACAAAGCACCATAATCAATTGCAGTGCATGACGGTAGTGAATGCATGTTGGCATGGCCAGCGTCTCGGCCGGATGCATTGCGCTGACTCTGGACAACATGCATGCGTGTGGAGAGCATGGATGAGCACATGGCAGGGGGGAGCTGTACCCGTTGGTCGCATGCTTTGTGGCATTCATCACTCGCGCTCGCGCGGCCCTGTATGGATCCCGTGTGCCGATGGCGGGGCGGTGGGTGACAGCACACTGGGCCACCGAGCAGCCAGCAATGGCCAGGCATGCATTGAGCACCCGCGTGATGTGGCGGCTGGAGGCGGCTGATCCAGCAGCGCCGAAAGCCTCCCTGACACCCTGTGTGGCTGATTTGCCGGTGGTGTTACTCAGGGCCGTTGCCGCAATGGCAACGAGGGTCAGCGGGAGGAAGCGTTTGGCCAGGTTGGCAGCAGGCTTGCGGGAGGAACCTATCAGTGCCCCAGCCCTGCGTGCCTGAGTGCGGCCAGACTGAAGGGATGTTTGTACCATGTTCTCCAGCTTGGACCACTTGTTCTGAAAAGTAGCTTGTGCCGCTGTCAGCTTCCGTGCAACAGCGCCAGAAGCTACTGTCAACACTGCAGCAGCACAGAAGCCCGCTAGCACGGCTCCCAAAGATTGAATTGGGAGTCCATGCTGCGTTTTGATCGGTGCAGATACGTCAAGAGCGGGGTGCTGGGTCACAACGTGGATCCAGTGTAGAAGCTTGGACCTGCCGTCTGGGCAGTCGCCAGCCTCGCCATCTGGGTGAAGCGTGTACTTTTCAATCGCCCTCCGCAAGGGCGATTTGCGGATTCGACGTGCACCTGCACACTGACAAGGGGTCTAGCATTGCCAATTAGAGTTTTTGCGAACTGGTCGGCACGCCCGCAACCAGGATATGCGCTTATGGTCACACGAACCATTCAAACCACATATGTGCTAGGACAGAAGCGATTTGCATCACGAAGAGAAATTGAGATGCTATGGTGCGTGTGCAATGTGCATGCACGGTTGGCCAGGGCAAGGTACTCGTGGAAGGAGCATCAGTGACGCAACCGACAGGACGCATTCCACCATGACATCGAATCTCGAATCATGCACGCGCGCTGATATCATATAAAAGTACCAAGTATAACTTTTGTATCATAGAAGTCAGGCCGGAACTCAGCGCACTGCCAAAGCATGTGGTGTGGAGCTCGTGCCGGTCCTCGTGCAACTTCCGTGTGCCATCCATAGAAAGCGCACCATTTCGTCTCTTACAGCTCTTCACCATTTCTAAGATCGTAGTTTCAAAGAATGGGCAACATCAACGTTGTGGTGGGCCAGCCATAAGTTGCAACAGCCGTAGCCAAGCGATGCAGCACTTCGCAACGTCGCGGCAGGGAGGAAGGGGCTATCAAAGCGGCTCCGCATCGTGCATCTATAAAATATCAACTCTCATCCTGCCACACCAGTCCGCTCCGGTGAAGCATGCGTGCGCAATTACCCCGAATTGCCACCGAAAGCGACCAGCGAAATGCATGCACATACTTGTACACGTGTGCATACTTACGTGCAGCTTTCACGAATTTCTCTGGCTCACACTCTACACTCCATCATTTTGGCTTGGACAAGTGTGAGTGCACTCAGGTGCACTTGAACCGCAGCTAAACCGTGACTATTTCATGCTGCTGCAAGCCAACGGCAAGTCCGGACAGCGCGCGAGCCTGTACAGCCCACTAAACACGATGGGGTCGACCAGTTCTGACGCAGGGGTTGAACTGTGGGCATGGGAGTGGTTCCGGCCATGTACATGGTGCCACGATCGAACAGGCGCAGTCCGAATGGCCCAGTAAGTCATCCATAGTTCACACCACAATTCCTCCTTGGTTGGTTTGCCAAAGGCAGTCGCACGGCAGCGCAGTCACTGGCTTCCCCACAATCGCGGCATTGGGTTGAACAGATTGGTGTGTGCAGCTGAGCTCAGCCAATGAAATGACAGTTGACATGGTAGATTGCTCAGCCACATACACGCTTGTGCCACAGTCGAATGCAATCAATAGCTGATAGACACCACTCAATGAGAGCCGATCCAGCCTATTTGTTCTGTAGCAGCTCTCACCAACATTTTGTTGTGTTGTGTTACACAGTGATAGATCTAGGACTCAGCAGCGCCGAGGCAACAGACCAGGTAACAAGCAAACAGACAGCAAACAGACAGACCGGCCACCGCAAGCACCAAGGTCATGCGCCGCACGAGCAAATGCCAGAACGAACTATCGCAAGCGCGAAAGCAGACACGCATACACCACGCAGTACCATGCAGGCCACGCGCACACCAAACACACAGCCAGCACTCGCCGGGCCCACAAGCGGTCGTCGGCGCGGCACTAGCAGTCTGCCCGGGCGCGACAGCGCGCGCTACGGCGATGTCCGAGGCCGCGAGGCACCGGTCCCAGGAGCAAAAGCCTCAGCCAGCCCGGCAGCCCGAGCGGTGTCCGGGGAGGGGCGCAGAGGAGGAACGGCGGACGTGCGCTGGGAGGAGGGAAGAGGGAGGGAGGGAAGAGGGAGGGATCGGGTGCGGGGGGGGGGGGAGTGGGGGGGGCTGCAGGGTGAAATGGGTGGAGGGGGGGGCTCTCGGGGCGAGATGGGCGAGGGGGGGGGGGGGGCGACGCAAGCCTATGCGCGATGGCCTGTCAGCGCCGGCAGGCCGTCTGTGGGGACAGGAAGGCCCGGCAGCAGCGCCCGTCCGACCAGTCTAGCACGGAGGGGCGCGGCCGCGCGGGCTTGGCGCGCCAGCGCGCGGCACAATGTCGTGGACAGGTCGCGCATGGCATTGAGAAGGAAAGTACGCTTTGACACCGCCCCGTGTCCCGCGGCAACCTCCGCGACCGTCTGGAGGAAGCGGTACGCGTCCCGTCCAACCCTGCCGTACGTCTCATGTACGAGCGGGATGAACTGGGCGGCACCTGTGATGGCGCCATATTTGTCGCGCTTTTGCCGTGCGCCCTTCTCGGCGGTCGCGCCAGCCTCACGTGACGCACCGCGCACATGCGACCTGGCAAGCGGGTGCATCACCTTCACGTCCAGCAGCGCCATGCGCGTGGTGAGGAATGCCAAGAGGTCGCCGCGCTGCGGAGGCCGCTGCGATCGGGGCAGCGGGGGTGCGGCAGGGGGCGCTGCCTCTCGGTCAGGGGCGAGGGGCGCGTCGCGCGTCGGGGCGTGGGCCGTGGCGGGGGGGGCGGTAGCGGCAGTAAGGGTAAGGGAGGCCGGAGCCGGGGCTTGGATGCCATGAGGGGTGTGGGGCACGTCCGAAGCCTGGGAGGCCTGCGAGAGATGGGGTGGGGGCTGGACCGGCGCGGCATCGGCTGGGGGGTCCGGTGGCGGCGGCGGCGGCGGCGGTGACTGCGGCGGTGGCGGCGGCGGCGGCGGGTCTTGCTGACACGGCGCGGCCGGTGCACTCGCAGACGGCGCAGCCGGCGGGCGCGTAAAGTCCGCCGGCGGCGCGGCTGGTGGCGACTGCCGGCTGCCGCGGAGGGGGAGCACGCGTATGCCCCCGGGGAGCTTGCCAACGTGCGGCTCAAGCGATGAAGCGAGCGACGCGCGCATGAGCACCCGCCTCCAAGCCACGGTGATGAGGTCGTGCTTTAGGACTGAACTTGCCCATAGCTGTCCGCATATGACACTGTGCGTACCGGACGCAGCCACGCGGCCGCAGGGGCAGGCCTCATCCGACTCCAGGACGGGTAGCAGCGGCTCACCCAGCCGCAGCAGCACAGCCACCTGGAATTCATGGTCGGTCAGGCCCGTCACCGGGCCGGGGCAGGCAGTGAGGAACGCCGAGGCCAGCGAGCCAGAGCAGCTGAGGAGGCGAGCGAGATCAGCGCACGCCGTCTCCGCCGATTGGGGATTCGGACCGTGCTTCAGGGTCTCGAGATAGTCGTGCGTGGCGGTCCAGCGCGCGTCGGCCTCCGCCCGGCTGAGCGCGCTCTGGAGCTGCGTCATGCGCAACTTCGAGCCAGCGTCGGACGCCCAGGCGTCGGCTGGGGTCGGGCTGTCTGAGATTCCCTGCACGGCCGGCCATGCCTTCCGCAAGCGTGCGAGGCGGGCCTGGTGCTGGATCGCGGCGTCGCCGCGGAACGGCTTGCCGCCGTCGATGCCGTCCGCGAGCACCGCGTGCGCAACTGCTGCCGACGCGAGGCGCGCGGCGTCAGCAACGTCGGCTGTGTAGTGTCGCAGACCCATGCCGCCATGTCTATGAGGGAGCAAGGCCTGCTCACGCTGTAGGTCGGTGAGCTGTTGCGTTTCGATGATGCGGCACATGGCGTGTATGCTGGCGTTCTCGACGCCCATGAGCGGCTGTTCGAGGTGGGCCCAGTCGGTAGTGCGCAGCAGGTGTGCTTCGCGATGTTGCAGGCACTGGAAGAGGACAGCCCACCGTGTCTGGGCCGCCAGCGGGAGGCCTGCCAGCTTTTGCATGAGCTCGACGGTGCGTTTGCATCTACGGCGCACATACGCCTCCACATAGGCAGGGGTGCCCAGTGGCGCGCCACATGCGACCATGCCGTCAGTGGCGACCGTGGCGCCTAGGCAGGCGGCTGCGTGCGAGGCCTTGGCGGGATCGGTGCAGTGGACGAGCGTCTTCTGCTTGTTGCACTGGTGACGGGATTGCACAACTCGACCCATGGCGACCACTTGCTCGACCGTGCCCTGCACCGTGAGGTCATCGTGGCACGCGATGGCTAACGTGTCAGGGGCCGCTTCTTGCGCCGCTAATAGCGTGGGCCGGAACGCGATGGCGAAGTAGAGGGGGCCGATGGGGTCGCCTTGCTTCACGCCAGATGCACTCCACAAAACCGCGTTCGACCCGTCTTGCTGACGTGCCAGCAGCGGCGATGGCGATCCATACGCCATGCGTGCGAATGCGGCCAGGGCGGGGAGTTGCGCGTCAATCTCCGCGATGATGGTCTCGCGGTCAATCAGGTTGAACGCGTTCTCGAGATCGAGCTGCACTGTGACCGTCTCCGCATCTGAGAAGTCCGGGGCCAGCGCGTGGCTCGGAATCTCAGGGCCGCCGCGAACACCGACCCCAATCTGGTGCGGGGCAAGCAGGCCCGGCGCTTCTGGGACGCACGCCAGCGCGCAGATACCGGCGAGGCGCATGAATATTTCGCCGATAGCGATCGGGCGAACGCCGCCGTTCGGTTTGGCGATGGCGATCAGGCGGCTGGCGAGCAGCAGGTCGGAGTGGGGGATGGTGCCCGACAGCAGGAGGTTGACGAAGCGGCGCATGGCCTCGCCCGTGCGCTCGTTATACAGCCCGGCGCTGCGCACGTGCTCGTATGTCCACCCGCTGGGGCCGGCCGCTGAGCCCTGTGTCAGGTTCCGCAGGATGGCCTCAAACCGCGCCGCTGAGACTTCCGCTGAGCGGCTGCCGGCTGGGGTAGGCTGCGCTGCGCGCTTTGGAGGGGGCGCGGGGGGGTGCAGCGCTCGCAAGCGTGGCAGTGAGTTCTGGTCGATGGGAACGATGGGGCTGCTGTCCAAGCAGCGCGCAGCGCGGCCAACATTGCCGTTGCATGCATGTCGGTGCATGCGCCCTGCCATTGCGATGTCCGCCACAACTTCTGTGCGAGTGCGGCCGGGGTCGCTATGTTCAGCGGTGTCAAGCAACATCTGCTCCCTGGTCCGCTTCCGGATCTCGCGCACGCGGGCATTGACTCGCCTGGCGCGTCCCCTGCTTGCGCCAGTGTTGCCGAGGGCCTGGCTGGGCAGCAGGAGTAGGAGCCTGAGCTCTGTCTCTACACTGGGCCGGTGACCGCGCTCGGCCGCATCGGCGGTACGTTCTAGCGCTGCGGCCACAACGTCGGCCCAGCTGGATCTGCATTCGTTCGGCACACCCTGAGGGATCCGCACGTCCGGGTGGGGGGCCTCCAGTGATGGCGGCGCGTCTGAGGCTGGCTTTGGATCCACCTGGGTGTCGCTGACGAGGTCTGCTTCCGTCAGATCGCGCATGTGGGAGTCAACCCGTGGGCCAGCGCTAATGGCAGTGCGGGAGACGTCCGGGAGGACGGCGCGCTGGCTGGGGGGAGGCGGGGCGCTTGGGAGGGTCGGGGGGAGTGGCATGGCGGCGAGCCGGCGCGCGGCAAATGGGGGCAGGCGCGTCGGTCGGGGACGTCCCATGGTTGGTCCCTGCGTGTGCAGCCACGACTGGCGTAGGTGCTGCGGTAGCTGTCCCGTTGTCACACGCATGGGCCACACGGCGAGGTGAATGCACGACTGCACGTGAGGTGGCAACGCCTGCGGACGGCCGGGCGCTGCGCGGCTCTGTGCGTTGATCGTGCACCGCGCTATCATGCAGTGTGGCTCCGGGGGACAGTGGTGACGGGACGTCACCTGGGGGTTGTTGGCCACCAGCCAGCCCGCCGTCAAGTCTGTGGTGCTCATCTACCGATGTCAGACAGCACGATTTGGTCAAATCGGTGCGGGCGGGTGGCTGGCTTTGCGGCCGAGGCGCAGTCGAGCCGGCGCCCGCCGCAGCCGCAGAGGTGGGCGTTCGGCACACCAAACCGGAGCCTCCCTGCGGCGGTTGCGAACTGGCTGTGTGTCGTCCCGCCAGGTCATCATTGACGTGTGAGGGCTGGGCCTGCGTCAGTGGCGCCCTCATGTGCGGCGGTGTCCGCTGTCGTGAGCGCGAGCGGCCACGGCCAGTGTTGGTGGGCGTGCACGTGCGGCCGTTGTACCGGGTGCGGGCGGGAGTGGGGGCGTGGGAGTCCGCTGGTACGCCGCGACAATTTGCTGCATGCCTGTGGCCCTCCGGATCGTTGTATCTCGAGAAGGGCAGCTTGCATGCCTCGCAGTGGTAGCAGCTGTATGCCCGTTGTTGGTCCTCAGTGAACTTGTACTTCGGGTGGCAGCCCCGGCAGTGGGCAAGCAGATCGCCGGCGGCGCGGAAGCGGCGAGGGCACGCGGGGCAAGGCACATGCAGGTCCTCGTTCATTGTAGTGCTATGCTGTGGGAGCGAGGCTGGGGCCTTCGGGCGTGAGTAGTTTGTTGTGTTGTGTCATGGGGGGGCAGGACTTCAGCCCACATGCTGCACAGTGATCATGGATGCCTGGTACGTCACATTAAACCATCATACCACATGCCCTTCTAAAAGGTGACTGCTGCGACCGGGTCTAGCTCCAATTGGTTTCTTGATGGCATACATATGCACTTGTGATGTGTCCTCTTCCTCATCTCCCCTGATGCGTAGAGGTGCTGTGGCCGATTCCTGGGATGCCCATCTTCTTTTGCTTTCCTGTTTTTTTGGGTCACCATCCTCAACCTGTGCACAGAACACCCAACTACGCTGCAGTTGCATCGTTCCCCTGCCACTGATGCTGTCTCGTGGGCCTGAATCACCCCAAGCAAAAGATGCCAAAGTTTGTTGCCGCTCCATCTATGCAACATGCCATGTGCTCTGGTCCAACCATTCTCTCTCCGTTTGTTCTCTCTCTGTGGTATGGCATGCCTGTGCAGAGTGGCAAGTCGCGGAGTGCCGCTCCCATAACCACACGCTGCAGGTGGCAGCCCTGTAAATGTACTGTTACATCGAGGGGCTCCGATCCAGTGCACCAAGCGAATGTACAACTAGAGTCTATACTCACATGCTACCAATCAGATGCGAGCCGGCCAGGCGATCACCTGGCACGAACTGCGCACCCGTGAGCCGTGCTACCCTGGACATGGTCTTTCTGATCACAACCCCGTTTCCTTTCACTGTCGCCGCACTGAACTCCCACAAGGAGTTCTCAATCCAGCGAGCCTTTGCTCTCTTGTCGAACGGCCCAACCAACGACACTGCCAGCGTGTTGAGGTACTGCATGGCATGCGACCCTAGTCTGCCATATGTCTCGTGCACAACCGGCACCACCTTGTACGATCCCTGCACACTCGCTTTGTACTTGTTGAGTTTGAACTGTTCGCGTACGGCGGCCGCGTGCCCCTGTGCCCCCGATGCTTTCCCCACCACAGCCACCCCAGATGGGTGGAAGAAGCTGACATCTAGTACATACACGTCCACGTCCGGACCATTTGCTAGGATGTCCTACCTACTGTCGTCCCTGTAGCGTCTGTCCAGGCAGCGCATCACAGGCTCAATTGATGTGGACACCCCTGCCGCTCTTACTCGACGGCGCCAAGCCGTAACGGCAATGTTGTGGCGCAACGTCCAGCAGTAGGCATTGTGTCGACATGTCATGGCATGATCTACGTCGCCGGGCTTCACCTGAGCATTGCAATCACATATCACTTCCCCATCTAATGGCGGCAGGGGGGAAAGTCCGCCCCTGAACCGCATCCCATGCACAAAATCCCCATCATTCAGAGGCAGCATGCGGTTGGTTGGGAGGGAATTCAGGAACAGTGAGGCAACACGACAGGCGCAGCTGCGCATGTGTGCAAGGTCCTTTGCACCACCAGGGGTGCTGCCCAGCTGTTGCAGCAGCGCGTCGTGCCGTGTCTGCGCTACTGCCCTGGTCACTTTTCTGCTCATACCGGGAAGGTCAGTGGCGATGAAGACGTTGTCGAGCTCCTCTGGCCCCCAGTCTGCCTCCGGCGGCATTGCTGCACGCAGCGCTGTCCATTTTTCTTGTAGGCCTGTGGCAACGTCGCCTTCGGCGAATGGGCGGAAGTCGGGGGGGCCATCGCGCATGGCGTCATGCGCCAGCGCGGCGCTGGACAGATAGGCTGCATCTGCCTCGTGCTCCGTGACGTCCATGAGGCCGAATCCGCCGTGGCGTAGCGGTAGGCGGAGTTGCTCCTCGGCGACGGTGGGCATCTGCGGGTGGTTCATGATCTCCCGCGCCGCCGCCATTACCCTGTCTTGCAGCCGCTACACCGCGTCTTTGACCGAGTCCCACGCGACGACACGGACTAGGTGGGTGAGGGCAAGCTGCACAGAGCCGCGGAGCAGCAGGAACTTGTCCTGGGCAGGCAGGGGGAGAGAGAGGAGGCGATCAATCTTCGCACATGCGGTTGTCGCGCGGCGGTTGCAGTAGTCCTTGACGTAGGGGGTGTGGCCGATGGGCGTGCCTGCGCAGGTGACGCCATGTGGGCGCAGCGGCACGCCTGTGGTGTCGGCCACGGCCTGGGCCGCGTTGCGATCGCCGATGCACGTGGCTGCACTCTTCTCGCGGCCGATGCGGAGGCCGATTGGGTGGGTGTGTTCCTCCAGGGTGGTGAAGGCCTTGATGATGGGTTTGCCGGTGCCGCGGATGCTGCAGTCATCGGCATAGGCAAGGAGGGCTGCGTCGGCGGGATCTGCGGTGGCTTGGGCGGCTTTGAGAGCCGGCTGCAGAGTCAGTGAGAAGAGGAGGCTGGCAAGGGGGTCGCCCTGTTTCACACCTCTGGTCGATGTGATCGGGGCTGTGCCTGGTGGGGCGCCTATGACGTGGTGCTGGGTTGGTGCTGTGTTGGCCCATATGGCGTATGGGAGGAGCTGTGGGGCGCGCTGGTGGACTGCGTCGAGCATGGACTGGGTGTGGATGGAGTTGTATGCGTTCTTGAAGTCCACTGACAGGATGACAGTGTCGACATTCCCAACGGCGGCAGACGAGAGCGCATGGCCCATGGTCTGAGCGCCGCCGGAGATACCGACACCAACCTGCAGTGGGGCAAGGCTGGGGCCCACTTCGCTGCATGCTCTGAGTGCACAGAGGCTGGCGATGCGGACCCAGACTTCTTGGACAGCGATGGGGCGGATGCCGCCGTCTGGCTTGCGGATGGGGACGAGTCTGGTGCTGAGGAGGGCTGTGACCTGCGGGAACTGGCTGCTGATGACCTGGTTGATGAGGTGGAGGATGGCGTCTCTGGCCTCGGTGCTGGCGGATGCGGCGGATCTGACGTGTTCGTACGTCCAGCCGCTCAGGCCGGGTGCAGAGGAGTTGGGAAGGTTGCCGAGAACACGTTGTAGGTCGTCCACAGTGATGTGTGGTGCGGCTTTGTCGATGGGAGGTGGCTGGGCTGGTTCTCCTGGGGGGTGGAGGTCTTGGAGATTGGCGAGGTCTTCTGGTGTGGGCTGCTGGACAATGGAGCCGGGGCGAGGCATCTGGCTGCTCGGGAGAGGCTGTGCATGGTCAGCTTTGTGTGGATGCGGGCTGCTGTGCGCTGGTCGGATGTCTGCTTGGCTGGGTGGCTGGGTTGGTGCGGGGTTTCTTGCGGCGTTCTTCGTATTGGATGGGATCCCTGCCTTCGCTGTGGGCGAGGATCCGTGCTGCTATGCGGCGTTCGAGTCCGTTGTGGCTGTCGTCGGTCAGGATCTGGGCTGGGTACCACAGCATGGCTGTGGTTGCAGCTCTGGCTGCGGCGTGGTCTGGGGCATCGGTCATGGCTGTGACGAGCTTGGCAAGGCCTTCCCCGAAGGCGTGTGTGGAGCCTTTTGGGATGGTATGTCTTGGTCTGGATCGGTCATTGTTGTCAATGTTGGGGGTGTGTGGTGGGTGGGGTCGCTGGTCCGCTGGGGGGGGTGGGGGTTGCTGGGGTGGAGGCGCGTGGGATGTGCTTGCGTGGGGCTGTTGGGCTTGCTGGTGGGCCGGTGTTGGGATGGGCTTGGCTCTGGCATTCACTGCCTGCCGGTGTCTGCTTGATTCTTCGGTGGAGGTCTTGTGGGTGCACGCTGCCCTGTCTGCGCCTGCTATTTTGTGTGAGCGGATGGGGTAGCTGAGGACTTTCTGGCACTGCAGGCATTGTACAGAGTCGATTGCTGCTAGTTGGTCGGGCTGCCATTGGGCTGTCGGGTGATCTTGGTTGATATGCTGGCCCTGTAAATGTAAATTTACATTTAATTACTTGCCATAGCCGATTAGGCCATTGACAGCTCCGGCGAACTGGGACGGAGGAGCAGGGGCAAACCCATCCCTCTCAGACTGTCTGGCCAAGTGTTCCTGGTGTCACTCACGCCCTCGCTGAAGGGCTGTCCTTCCAGTGTCACGCTCCGGTGTTGCTGTCCAGCGTACGGAGAGGAGGAGCAGCGGCCACTCTGGCTGCGGGTAGCGCCATTCAGTTGCTGCCTGGCTCAGAGAGAGGCAGTGGCCAAACAGCCACAGTGCAAACACGGCAGTGGGACTGCTTGCTGTCAGCTGTAAGGTCTGTGGCTAGTGGAAAGTCCTGATGGGCACTCGACGGGAGGCAGATGGTACAGATGGCAGCATGCATACAGCCGGACAGGGGCACATTGCTCCAGTCAGGGTGTGTGTGAATGAGCTTCCAGGCAGTGAGCACCAGTTGTGGAGATGCACCAAATCGGCAAGGAGCTGTGGACCTCCATGGATGTCACATTTGCTCATCACCCGCGACGTGTCGCCTGACTTCCCGATAGTTTTTTTGTGACTAGGTGCTGTTGCATGTCATGCCATATGCAGCCCTGCTCACCTTCTAGCTGCAAATCGCAATTGGGTCACATTCTGACGTCATCACAACTGCCATGGGCTCTTACCTGCATGATGGGCTCTGCATTTGTATCGGTGTGGGCATGTGCTGTGTGCTACGCTTGAGCGGGAGCCCTACTGTTTGTGTCGTCAGCGCTGATCTATGCATGGGCACTGACCAGGCACGCAGCATGCTCGAAGCAAGGAGCGTAGGAAACACATACATCGCTTACTCCAGGCACACACAGATGGATACGAGTGGTCTCGTTGAGCAGCGCAAGCGTCGGGGCACAGTGGCAATTCGGCTTTGCACGTGCAACGCAGCAGTTCCAGTTGGGCTGCCCGTCTAGGCTGCACACGGTCCCGCCGGCCTGTCTACGCACCCGAGGAAATGAAAAGTCTGGCCAATGCGGCCGTTGCAGAGCTTGCAGGCACGCGAGCTGTCCAATGCCTCATCCCAATACGAACGGAGCCTGGCCATTCGAATTGTGTCCCTGGATTACTGCTACTGCCGGCCTGTAGCAGGAATAGATCCCACACACATTCCTAGAAGTGGAGCTCCGATTCCCAAAGTCTGTGTTCTCCGGGTGTTCGGGTCCACTCCGTCAGGTCAAGCAACATGCATTCACGTCCACCAGGTGCGATAGCGTGTCTCTTCTCTCCAGCATCTATCTTTGCGCCCGATCAAGCGTATATGAAAGAGGCTGTGGCTGTAGGTATTCCCGTACTTTTACGTGCGATGTGGATCATGCATTCCATGTGATGAGGCGTCCGTGCAACAGTTCGTCGATGGCTTCCATGCCGCTCTGGACCGGTACCTTGACGCACGCTCCACCTCAGACGGTCCGCAGTCCCTCACGCGATCGATCCTATATGACAGGGGGTTTTGTCATGTTGCCCTCTTACAAGCAAGTCGCAGTGGAGGCCTCCGTGCCTGCAGGGAAGTCGGGGTCGTCGACCTCCGCGCCTGCGTCACAGCGTTACAACGCGCAGTACGACGAATCCGGCCACGATGCGGGCGCCCGCAGCGGCGGCACAGCCGCTTCGACCCCACATGTCTTCTCTGTCGCCGTGGTCAAGTCGGCTTGCTTCTATGGTTACAACCCCGCAGAGGAGCCATTCCTCCGCGTCACCATGTGCGTGCCACCGCTTCCCAGCCTGCAGTACAGCGCCCATCGCAGCACGCGTTCACAGGCGCGAGCCGACTGCATGTGTCGGCTCATCCCTGTGCCGCTGCCTGGCCTCGAGTGGCCCCTCCCCGCCACGCCCTACACATCTGAATCCTTACACACCAGACACTCCAAAAGCCTGCCCGCCGTGTTGCGCAGACACCCATCACACCCGACGCCTCTCAGCAGCGCCGCTGCCACCACCCGCACAGACATGCATGCAGGCTGCGCCCGGCCGAGGTGGCCAAGGCGGCCGAGGCGGTCGGTTCGGGCGCCGTGTTGGGTGTCAAGCTACAACCCTACGAGGCACACATCCCCTACCTGCTGCAGTTCAAGCTTGACTGGAACCTGTACGGCATGGCACACCTCGTGCTGCGCGCTGTAAACTTCCGGCGCGACCCACCGCCGGCAAGCCAGCCGCTGCGCTCCCCCCCGCCGACATGGCGGCACGCCATGACGCCGATCCTGCCCGCGTCCACAGCAGCCGACTCTGCCGGTGGCAGCGGCGGCACCGGCTCCCAGGTGCGCACGCATGAGCATGTGCGAGCCTCCTCCGGCATGCATGGTTGTGCTGTTGTCTGCATTATCACAAGCTCACCGGCGTGCAGGCGTCTGCGAGGGGCCTGGCGATCGACGCGCAGCCGTGGACGATGCAGACGACGCCGTACACGTGGCTAGCGGTGTCGCGCGGCGCACACAATGCGCTGCTGCCACAGTCCACCTGCGAGCTGGAGGCAGACTGCGTCGCGCCGGACATCCTCAACCGTCGGCACGCGGTGCGCAGCCGCCTTGCGGACGCGGCGCCGGACGACCGCCTCGTGGAGAGTCTGGCGCTGATCTGGCAGGAGGAGCGCGACCGCCGGGGGGGGTCCGCGCTTCCGCCGCCGCCCGCCTCGCCGCAGCGGCAGCCGCTGGACGTGTGTGCGCTGGTGACTGCAGCACGAGTCGAGTTTGACGCGCTTGTGCGCGCTGTGCGACCCCTCGTCTCTGCTCAAGCACCTTGGTTGCTGGCCGCACCGCCACTTCGTCCCGGAGAATTGGTTGCTACATGTTCTGATCATTGAAAGCGCGCGCTGTTACAGCCACCACGTTGTGTGTGTGTGTGTGTGTGTGTGTGTGTGTGTGTGTGTGTGTGTGTGTGTGTGTGTGTGTGTGTGTGTGTGTGTGTGTGTGTGTGTGTGCGTGTGTGCGTGCGTGCGTGCGTGCGTGCGTGCGTGCGTGCGTGCGTGCGTGCGTACGTGCGCGTGCGCGTGCGCGTGCGTGTGCGCGTGCGTGTGCGTGTGCGTGTGCGTATGACGCACTGGTGCAGGAGGCGGCGAAGAGGCCGCAAGCTGCGGCCACCCCACTGTCCGGCAGCGCCTCCGAACCTCATGGCCAGGACTTCCTGGCCACGCTGAGCCCCGCTGCGCTGGTCGCCACCAACCCCTTCCTGCCGCTCTACGGCACCGCCTCGCCCGATGGCCTGGCCCCCTCCCTCTTCCACAACTCTCCGACGCTCACTGCGGCAGCTGCTCCGGAAGGCAGCACTCCCATGCTGGCCGTGGTAGCCCCTGTTGGGCACGGCAGCACGACCCACACGCTCGGGCCAAACTCACCCGAGCAGCCCGCACCCACCGTTCAGCCGCAGCATCCGCAGCAGGCACAGCAGGCCCCAAATGTCTCACCTCCCGTCGATGACCCACCGTTACCGATTGCCCCCACTGCGCCGCCTGCTGAGGACCCACTAGCTTCTGTGTTTGCGACTGTGCCGCAACCGCAGAGCGGTGCCAGGACCGAAGGCGCCGCAGTGGCTCAGGTGGCGCCACCTGAGCACCCACAGGGCGGCGAGCTAGAGGAGCAGGCGGCGAGCAGCTGTGACGCAGGGCCAGCGTGGCAGCCGTCCCAGATGCAGAGCCTTGCGGCTGCAGCGCTCGCGTGCGCACGCTCCGGCTCACTCGGGCCGTCGCAGCACGCGGGGGCGAGCATGCCCAGCATAGCCAGCGGCGACCTGGACGCGCTGCCGCTGTCGCAGGAGTTGCTGGACCGGCCGCGCGCATGCGAGGGAAGCATGGCGCTGGGCGCGTGGGAGGAGGAGGCCGTGCTGGCCGCTGTGCAGAGCAGCCGGCAGGCCTCGCAGCGCAGCGCGCAGCAGCAGGCGGAGGACGCGGCGCAGCGCGCGGCCGAGGCGATCAGCGCGCAGCACGCAGCAGAGGCGCAGGCGGTGCTGGACATGTTTGATGCTGGGGGCGCTGCCGCAGCAGCTGGAGGTGCCTTGCCGGAAGAGGAGGGGGGGGCTGCGGTGCCCGGTGATGACGCCGCAGCGAGTGCGACTGCTGGTGCGGCGCTTGCCGTGCACCTGCACGACTTGTCACTGGGCATGCCGGGCGCACTGGCGTCTGGATGTCGCACCAAAAATGAAGTAGCTGAATTGATCAATGTGGACATTGGGCCGTGGTAGGGATTGCGGTGCGTGCTGCATGCTGTGCTGACACGGGCGGTGTGGTGCACAGGTGCCTCGCAAGGCAGCCTGGGTCGGTTCAGAGGCGCGGGCAGCTCGAGCGGTGACACGAGGGACACGATCGAGGACGGGGTGGACCACAGCAGCAGCCTGGTGACAACACTCCAGGCCAGTCCCGGAGTGGCCTCGGCGCACGCGACTGCGTCGCCGCCACGGCAGCCCAGTCGCGCAGCACCCAGCATGGGGCCGCTGCCGCTGTCCCCGATCTCCACACCCCCCTCCCAGCGCCCCGGAAGCCCCGGCACGCTGGCTATTTCAGGGCCATCACAGCGCAACGCAGCACGGCATGCCGCATCGCAGGCATCGCCGTCGCAGGGGCCGCACGGCACGCGGCGGCAGCTGCCGCTGACGCTCTCGCCCACGCAGCCGCGGCTCTCATCACCGGCGGCCCTGCACAATCCGCTGGCGCCGCCTGCCGGCGCGCCGCACGGCGCGTCGGATGTGCCTGACGCCAGCCCCGTAGTGCAGCCCCTGGCTAAGCGGCGGCTGCGGCTGGCTCCCGCCGTTGACACAACAGACGACCCGCCGGCTGCATCGAGCAGCCCCGCTATCTCAGATCCTCACGCTTGGCCCTCGCCAGCCGGTTGCGGCTCGGTGCACGCAGCAGCGGACGCGCATGCAACCGGTGCTGCCGACGTCCACACGTGTAGCTCACCAGTGCATAGCGGAGCCCCCGCGGCAGCTCCACACAGCACAGCAGCGGCCGCAGGCGTCCCCAGCGCAGGCGCGGCCTCGGTGGCCGCCGCTGCTCCGACCCAGCCTGATCGCGCCACAGAGGCCGGTCATGGACCTGTGCCGGACTCACCGCTATCCATCCGCGGCATCGGCAGCGCTGCCGCAGACGTGCAGCCCTTCGCCAGGCAGCACGCCGCGCCACCTCAAGCGGCAGGCAGGGGTGCTGCAGTGCCAGCCGCCGTGCCACAGCATGCTGAGCCGACACAGCATCCACAGCACGCAGCAGGTGCAGTTGCGGCTGGGGTTCCTGCAGCGGGCGTGGCAGCTGATTTTGGTGATGGTGATGCGCCACCTGCCCTGGACTCGCGGGCGGGCACCGGGCGGCAGCCTTTCAGTTTGCGTGAGGTGCCGCCGCTCAGCGGGCAGCAGCATGCTGAGGACGCTGCGCAGCCAGTGCACAGCATGTTCCGCCTGTGGGGGGTGGAACAGCCCACACGGGCGCCCACTGCTGCTGTTCAGACCCCCAGTCCTGCCCCACAATTGGGGACACGGCCACCGCCGGCGGATGTGTCGCGCATGCACCATGGCGCGCGTGGCGGGCGGCAGGAGAAGCGGCTACACGGGCGGCGGGTGCGGCTACAGGTGCCCGAGAAGAAGGTGATGCAGCGCGAGACGGGGGTTGCGGCTGGCCGCACAGCACAGCAGCGGCGGCGGCGCTCCTGGCGGCCTCTACCACTACCGGACTTCATCCTTGTGTCGCCAGGTTTGTCTCTGCTGTGCGGCGACACATGGGCAAAACACCTCATGTACCACAAGTTGGTGGGATGTTTCAGGTGTCCATCTGATCACTTGATCATGCCTTGAATCCGCACAGCCCTGCCTCACATGTGCCTGTCAGGCCTCCCGGTGTGTGCACGTGTGGTTGCCCCCGCTGGCTGAGTTTAACAGGTCGTGATACAGGTCATTGTGTCATCACCTGCTGATAGACATGTCGGCGCCACCTGCCGCAGCACTCAACGCACGTGGGGTCGTCGCAGCACTAGTGACTTGAAACATGTGGCCTGTGGCACGTGTGGCTTGTGAGCCGTCGGCCAGCTTGAGCTGCAAGAGCGTTTGTGGCGTCGCAGGGACAGAGGCACCAGAGGAGCCAACTGTACTGGTACGGCAGCGCGAGCGGCTCAAGGGCGGCCGGTGGTTCCGCCTGAAGCAGCAGCCACCGGGCGCTGCAAGCCTGGACGCCTCGTGCCTCGACCTGGGGGTGCGGAGTCATGCGCGGTACCATACTTGAGCAGCAGGAGAACGGTGTTTGTGTATGTGCCGCATCATGGTGGCCAGCTCTGGATTGCGTCGCACGACTCTGGCATGCAGACAGTCAGTGTAGCAGATCTGGCAGGAACCTGCCACAGGAGTGTGGCGATGGCTGCCCTGGCCACAAGTTACCCCCTATGCCGAGTCTGTGCATCAGTGCTGCCAGGGCATGCTGGCATGTTGCTGACTGTGTAGACACCGCAG
This sequence comes from Ulva mutabilis, assembly GCA_900538255.1. Classification (NCBI taxonomy): domain Eukaryota; kingdom Viridiplantae; phylum Chlorophyta; class Ulvophyceae; order Ulvales; family Ulvaceae; genus Ulva; species Ulva mutabilis. The sequence goes on along the minus strand of UNSF01000015.1, from coordinate 204,689 downwards.
CCCGCTGCCGATTGGGCCGTCTTCTATGTGCTTTCCTGTCCTGGCTGCAAGCCAACAGGCTCGCTAACGTGCTGTGACCGGCAACAGGGCAGTGCAGGTGGAGCAGCAGGAGCATTTGAGGGCCTTTTACGACGCAGGCGATGCGTCCAGGCGCACGAAAACGTTTGCAAATGCCGTCTTCACAATCCCGTCAAACTCCAGGGAGGAGATGGATCCCTTCGAGGGCCCGCTGGCAGACATCCTCCCCTCCAAAGCCCACATGCAGCGCCTCGAGCGTGGCACTGTGGCCAAGGTGTGCTGCTCCTAGCCCCTGGATCCCGCCGCCTCCTGTTGGGCACGGCCGCTTACCTCTGCCTGCTGTGTAGACCACATGGCACGTCTTCGCAAAGCCGCCGCCAGCTACCGACCTGCTGCTGGGCTCGGCAGCACGAACAGCACATGAGCCCGCAGCGGCCGGAGGCGTCGCTACCATGAAGATGAATCCCAACACAGGCGCGCTAATGCCGGCACCAGGCAACGCCCGCCCCACAGGGGGTGCCTCCCCCGGCAGCCTGCTTGGCACGCCCTCCCTGCTGCCTGGCAGCGCCCCCGCAACCGCCCCCTCTACCGGGGCTCAGCCTCCGCGTGACGACTCAAGCCCGCTGCAGCCGTTTCGGCCCCCCTCCCCAAAGTATGACGAGCGCACAGGTGGCTTCTTCACGCCCGCACCTCTCGTCACCCGCCCGCCGCCCCGCACCGCCGCAGCCACCACGCCTGCTGCCACAGCGCGTGCGGCCGCCCCGTCTTTGCCGCAGGCAGAGCTTCGAACGTCCGATGATGGCGTGCGCACCGAGCTCCGCATAACCATCCCCGCCGCCTCTGGCCCCGACTCTGGCGGCCAACACGGTGCTGGCACTCCCGCGCCGGGAGACGACGAACCCAGCGATGACGACATACCTTCGCCAAAGTATGACGAGACTACCTGCTTCTTCACGCGCCCCCGCTCCACCGACCAGCGGCGACGGCGGCCGCCCTGTACCGCCACAGGAGGTCCCGTCCCCTCCAGCCCGCAGCCGCGCGCGCAGGCTGCCCCTGCGCATCCTGCCACGCCACAGCGCCCCGGCGCTCCTGCTGCGCCGGTCGGCTCCCCGGCCGTTCAGGGGTTGCAGGCCTCCGCGGCAGCCTCCGCGGCCAACAGCCCGGCTCTGGCGCTGTTGACCCCTGGCAACGCATTCACGCACCTCCGCCCGCACGGCTCGGTCAGCCAGCTCAGCATGGCCCGGCCTGACGCGGCAGCCGCCCGGGTGCCGCTCTCGCAGGCGGGCTTCCGCACGTCGGTGCCCGGGCAGGGCCACCAGCTCACCATCCTGTCAATCGAGGTTCTCGCCGCGACCCGTGGCAAGCTCACTCCCGACCCTCGGCATGACGAACTGCTCGCTGTCGCGTTTGCGGTGTGGTACGATCATGAGGACGTGAAGAACCACGAGTATGACACGCGCGTCTTTATCAACGAGGGGCAAATGGCCGCGGCGCACGAGGTGCCCCTGGCCGCAGGGGGCCACGGCGGCGGCCAGGTAGACGTGTGTGCGGACGAGCGGGCGCTGCTGGAGGCGGTGATTGTGGCGGTGGTGGCGCTGGATGCGGACGTGGTGGTGGGGTTTGACGTGATGCGGTGGTCGCTGGGGTTCCTGGACGCGCGCTCCCGCATCCTGAACATGCAGCCGCCCCTCATCCGCCAGATCGGCCGCTGCCCTGCCTTTCCCGGTGAGACCCCACCCGCTGCTGCACTTCCCCTGCCACGGCCAGAGGCACCTGCACGCTGCATGAAGCCCCAACCAGAAACCAGGAGCTACAGTCGCCGACAAGCCCCCCCCCGTCCAGGCTGCAGATGCTTCTTGCGGCAGTTTGACGCTCTATCCTTGCTCGTTCGGAAGCGTGCCCCACATTGATCAGCCGCCAGCCGCATCATGCTCGCACTCACCTGTCCTCCTTCCACGGCCAGCCCACTGCCTGCTGACTCGGCCCAACTGTGAGCCCAACTGCGGTTGCACACCCGCAGGTGTGCGGGAGCAGTACAATGATGAGTACGGCGAGAAGACGGCGCACAATCTGCACACGAGCGGCCGCGTCGTGATCAACATCTGGCGCGCCATGCAGACCGAGCTCAAGCTCAGCATCTACAACCTCGAGGCCTGCGCTGCGGCCGTGCTGCGCACCCGCGTGCCGGAGATCCCCCACCACGTCCTTGCCGGCACGCCCCCAGCCTGCCTCACCGCTGCCTACCTCTCTGCCTGCTGCGCCCATCCTTAGCCCACACCACCTCGGCACCAGTGACACCATTTCAAACGAGTCCCGCCTGACTTGAGCTTGCAGTCACGCCATGGCAGCCGCGATCAGTCCAACTTTCGGCCTGGACTCCCCTGCACAATGGCATGTGCTTTGCGGCTAATCTGATGCGCCTCTGTCTCTCTCGTCCAATGGACACAGCACGTAGTAGCAGGTCAGGGTGAGTCCCATCTGCATGGTTTGAGGTGATGTGCTGTGGGCGTGCAGGGTGGTTTCGGGGCGTGGCCCGGTGGCGCGCTGTGCGGCACGTGCGGCGGCGAGCGCGCCTCAATGCGGCCATGCTGGACCAACTGGACCTCGTGAACCGCACCGCGGAGCTTGCCAAGACGTTTGGCATCGACTTTTATAGCGTCATCTCCCGCGGTAGCCAGTACCGTGTCGAGTCGATGCTCGCGCGCCTCGCCCACACGCAGAACTACCTCCTCGTGCGCTGCTCCGCCCTGCCTGCACCGAGCCGTGCGCTCTGTGACTCCACCGTGGCGGCACATCCACACGCATGCTGTGCTGTGCCGCAGGACGCTCTGGTATGGTTCGGGGAGCCTGCCACCATTCTTCATGGACGGTGTGTATACGTGTGCATGCTTGGCCGCCGTAACCCAGGCACCCGGTTTCAGCTCGCGCAGCATGAGTCTGTGGGCTCGTGGCTGAGTTCAGTGTCACAGCGGGTGCGCCCAAGCGGGCACTTGACGGTGACAAGGGCGCATGGCACCCGCGGCGCTGCGGTCAGCGGCGCGGTCAGCGGCGGGTGTGCGTGCAGATTTCGCCAACGAAGGAGCAGGTCGGCGCGCAACCGGCGATGGAGGCGATGCCGCTCGTGATGGAGCCTGAGAGCCGCTTCTACCACGACCCTGTGCTCGTGCTCGACTTTCAGAGCCTGTACCCCTCCATCGTCATCGCCTACAACCTCTGCTACTCCACCTGCCTCGGCAAGCCCTCCCACTGCGCCCCCTCCACCACACACCCCATCCGCTTCGGCGTCTACCGGTGCGCCGCGCACGCTCCGCCCCCTGCTCCTGCACGCCACACCGCCAGCGCCCCTGACGGCATTGCTGGCGCACAAAGGCAGCTGCTTCAGCGTGCACGGCCTGGCGGACGCATGACACGGCTCGTACGGTGCCCCGCGGGTGCGGTGTTGCATTGATGCAGCAGCTGGGGGTCGGGGCATATGGGGCGAAACCGGGGTGATGCGGGGCAGCGGTATGTCAGAGAGGGGGAAGCTGCGTACAGGTACCGGCCGCCGGAGGGCGCGCTGCCGACGAGCATCGGGGATGTGATTGTGTCCGGCAACGGCCTCGGCTTTGTGTCGCCGCGCGTGCGGCCCGGCGTGCTGCCGCGGCTGCTGCGGGAGATCCTGGAGACGCGCGTCATGGTCAAGGCGGCGATGAAGGAGTGCCGCAATGACTCGGTGCTGCGGCGCCGCTTCAACGCGCGCCAGTTTGCACTCAAACTCATCGCCAACGTCACCTACGGCTACACCGCCGCCGGTATGGCCCGGCCAGCCGTGGCCTCCGCTGCGCTGCATCGGTTGGAGCGGTTCTGTCCTGGTGATGTGAACGCGAACCTCGTGGCAGCCACACCCTGCCTCTTTGCCGAGTCCGACGCAGCATGCATCTTAATTTTGCCCGGCCACAGCAGCATGCGGAGCACTGTGTTGTCACCTGTCGTGTAGCACGTTCTTCCAGTCGCGAGAGTGCTCCGCGTAGCTCTCAGTCCACAGCGTTGCTGCTGCGCGTCACAGCAGTGATCGCAGCGTTAGCTGCGGTGGTGTCTGCGGTGATGGCTGCGGCACCCACAGCTCGCAGAGCAACGGCGGGTGCAGGCTTCTCCGGGCGCATGCCAATGGCGGAGCTGGCGGACGCCATTGTGGGCACAGCGCGCGCGACGCTGGAGGCGACGATCGACTTCATCAACAGCCACGCTGCGTGGCGCGCGCGCGTCGTGTACGGCGACACGGACAGTGTCTTCGTGCACCTGCCAGGGCGCACGCGCGAGGAGGCCTTCCGCGTCGGCAGCGAGATCGCAAAGGCCATCACCGCGCGCAATCCCTCACCGATCAAACTCAAGTTTGAAAAGGTGCCCCTCCCTGCCACAGCGCACCCACTGTCTTCACGTTGTGAGAAGCTGCCATCACTGGGTGCCGCTGCATCGGTACCGACTCATCGAACATGCACCAACGCAAGGTAACGGGATCTGTGGCACAGCACACAGCACACACCATGGTGCAGGTGTACATGGGCAGCATCCTGCAGACGAAGAAGCGGTACGTGGGGCACATGTACGAGGACGTGCGGGACACTCGGCCGGAGCTGGACACGAAGGGCATCGAGCTTGTGCGCCGCGACTCGTGCCCGGCGGTCGCCAAGCTGCTCGAGCGCTGCCTGGTGACGCTCTTCCAGCAGCGCAGCCTGTCGGCCGTGCGCGCCTTCTGCCAGCGCCAGTTTGCGCGCATCCTCGCGAACCGCGTGTCCGTCCGGGACTTCATGTTTGCCCAGGAGGTGCGCCTCGGGTCGTACCGCACTGCGACCGTGCCCCCAGCGGCGCTCGTGGCTGCCAAGTGCATGGCGAAGGACCCCCGGCTGGAGCCAGCACATGGCGAGCGGGTGCGCTCCAGCCCCCTCCCCTGCGTCTGCTGTTTCACTGCGTGTGAACGATCGTGCCCGCAGCGCCACCTCAAGTGCAGCTCCCATTCACGTCATGCATGTGCTGACCTAACGCGGCACCTGCGGCCACGCTGACTCCGCTGACCGCGCCCGCGGCAGGACTCCGCATCGTTACCCTGTGCGTCAGTGAGCCCTGCCGGCTGCAGCCTCACTCCGGGTCGTCAGCAGCTAGGGTGCCTGAACCCTATTGCTACACTGCTGCTGCAAGATCCTTGAGCATGCAGCCATGGGGTTGTTCACAACAGTCTGTCGTCCCGCTGCGGAGCTCTGCCTGCGTGTCCATGATGCCCGAGTGATCACGAAGCCAGCTTCACAGCCTGCACAGCTGCCTCCAGTCAGTCACAGCCGTCGGGAGTGTGCATCCGCATTGCAGCGCTTCCGTCGTGCAGGTGAGGTTTCTGGTGGTGCATGGGGAGCCGGGGGCGCGCCTCGTGGACTGTGTCGTGCACCCGCAGGCGTTCCTTGCAGCAGGCGGCCGCCTGCAGCTGCACGGCCAGTACTACATCACCAAGCAGATCCTGCCCGCGCTGGACCGCCTCTTCTCGCTGTTGGGCGTGGACGTGCATGAGTGGTACGGCGCCATGGCCAAGCCGCAGCGTCTGCTGCCCCACAAGCGGCCCCTCTCTGCGTTGCCCTGCCGTGCGGCCCCGCCCCCTTCCCCCGCGCTTGATTGCACTGCAGTGCCTTGGTGGCAGTTTGTGAACGGCGGGTGGACACAGCCCCTTGTGGTTTGCCCCCGGGCTGTGCTTTAACTGTGTCCCCTGTAGCCCATGCAATGCATGTGATTCCGCCGGCGCGGGGCACAGCTGACTTGAGGGCTCTCCTTGGATTAAACAGCTGATGCATGGGGGCGGGGTGGCAGCAGATATGCGCTGCTTGGTCACGGCATGCGCCATCATGATGTGCTGGGACACGGTGCAGAGCGCACAGCAGCAGCACAGCATGCAGGGCCAATGGATGAGGCGGCGCAGGCGGCGGTGGGTGTGGCGGTGACGACGATCGACCAGTTCTACGCCTCCCGGCACTGCATCGTGTGCGACTCGTACACGCCGGCGCGGCAGCCGCTTTGCACGTGGTGCCAGCGGGCGCCGCAGATGACGGCCGCCGTGCTGCAGGTGCCCCTACCTCCCGCCTGCCTGTGCTGCGTGTGCAGCCAACCCAGCCGAGTGTGCGTTGCGCCGGTGAATTGTGTCACCGCACGGGAGGAAGTGGCGCGCTCTGCCTGCATTGTTGCGTGCCAGCTGGCGGGGTTTGCACAGCTGCATGTGCGGAGCGCCAGCATGAATCGTCGAATTGTGAGGAAATTTCGTGCAGTTTCACTGGGCTGCAGTATGAGCCGCAGATCGTTTAATACTCGTTAGGCGGTTGGCTGGGCCGGACATGGTTGGGCGCCATGCAAAATTGGATGTGCCGGTGATCGTCTGACATCTTGTACGGATTGTTTGCAAGGACAGCAGAATACGTACTCATGTCTGCTGGGAGGTGGAAGAGTATGGTGGATGGTGGTGGTGTGTGTGCAGGCTCGGCTGGCCCGGCTGGAGAGGCAGCAAGAGGAGCTGGCCCGAATATGCACGCACTGCGGGGGCGGCGGCAGCATGCCAGGCGTGGAGGTGGATGTGGAGGACACGGCCATCGTGTGCCAGTCCCTGGAGTGTGGCGTATACTTCGAGCGAATGAAAACCAAGCACGAGATGAAGACTATGAAGGTGTTGTCAGAGGTGGCGTTTGAGTTGCTGAACACGGCAGCATGAGAAAACGAACTCTGCTTGTACTCTCTTTAACTGTGAGAGTGATCGTTCGACAGCAAGGTGGCCTGTTGGTCACAAGAACATGTCACTTCAGTGGTGTGTGTCAAGTGTTCCTTGTCAGGTCTGAGGGGGATGGAAAACTTTCATGCAAGATGGTTTTCGTGACATGTAGCAGTGCCTTTTCATAATATGTACTCTTACATCGAGGGGCTTCGAGCCAGCGCACGAAGCGAATGTACTACATTCCGGACGCACATGCACCTTTTCATAATATGTATGTAATTTTCTGTGCGCGAGGCATAATAACATTCTGTGCGTGATGTGTAACAGTGACATTTCATAACAGCTGTTGCAGGAGGCCGTGTCGCAGTTACACAGGTGCAATGCATGACCAGCGAATCCGCTCCGGCTATAGTTTTGGTGGAGTATTGAGCAACTGTTGGGTAATAATGCATACCACCCAACCTAACCAATTCCGTTTGGTGACATACACTTATGTATGATTTCAACTGTGTCAGACCGGATTGGAACAGCGTATTGCCAACAGAGGATTCAGGCGCAGGCCATACATGCATTCCATATTACATCACCACGGACATTCATGCCAACAGTGCCAAGCGACACAACAAGTCCGATCTCAAACAAGGCTGATTCCCAGCAATACACGGTTCACCAAAGTACCCATGGCTTCACGCCGGCCATGAAAGAACAACACGCGGCCCATTTCTGGCCAACACATGTCAGGACAAAATACTGGCCTGCAGTCGCGCAGCGGCACACATCAACACGACTCTACTCTGACCGGTCAGCATAGGGCTTGAAGCCCTTCTCCCGGACATCAATGCCCACCATGGCATCCCCGAGACCACCAGACACTTCTGCCAGCACCTTGGGGTCCTTGTAGTGCGTGGTCGCCTGCACGATGGCACGCGCCCGTGATGAGGGATCCGTGGATTTGAAGATGCCAGAGCCCACGAAGACACCGTCGACGCCCAGCTGCATCATCAGTGCGGCGTCTGCGGGAGTGGACACGCCACCAGCTGCAAAGTTGACCACCGGCAAGCGGCCCAGAGACTTGGTCTGGCGGACGAGCTCCACTGGCGCCCGGATCTCCTTGGCGTAAACGTAGATCTCATCATCATCCATCGTCTGCAGCTGCCTGCACCGACAGAGCGCAAATGAGAGGTGGCAAACGGGGACGCCGGCAATGCTGACACACACCCTTCATTGCTGCAGCATTTGTGCTACACCAGCACTGCCAGTGCTGTGCATGCTATGTCTGCTGCGCATGAGGCATGCTATGTCTGCTGCGCATGAGGCACTCACGGCTGCAGACACCACATCCTTTCCCCGTTGCGACCCATCAAATGCGCACTCAAGAAGGTGCTCAGGGCCGCGGGTCGATCGGAACAAATCGGACACACGCATGTGGATATCTGCTGCTTTGCTACAGGTATGGCAGGCAGATGCAACACACCAACTCAGTTGTGGAGATGTTCGCAGTGTCTCTGCACGGCAGCGTTTCGATCTTGCCCCCGCCGCCAAGAGCCTGGTGGGAGGACATTGTTCGAAGCGTAGTGGGAGGGTGGCACACCTGATGGCGCCCTGGACGGCTCTGCAGTGGCGCACTGCCTCAACGACGTTGCCTGTGCCTGCCTCGCCCTTGGTGCGGATCATGGAAGCACCCTCCGCCATACGGCGCAGAGCCTCTCCCAGGTCCCGGCATCCGCACACGAATGGCACCTTGTAGTTGTGCTTGTTAATGTGGTGGATCTCGTCAGCTGGGGTTAGCACCTGCAAGCGGTGGGCAGCTGTTGGGCAGTTGTGGGGCTGTTGTGCAGCACAGGCCTGGGGAGGAAGTGTGTCACATGAGGCATGAGGAGTGTGGAGCAATGGGGTCGAATGCAGGTCGAAATCTGAGGGGTGCGGTGCTGTGAGAGGAGGGCGGTACCTCGGACTCGTCCACGTAGTCGATGCCGAGGGCCTCGAGTATCTGGGCCTCCACGAAATGACCGATGCGCGCCTTAGCCATGACCGGAATCGTAACCGCCTCTTTGATTGCCTTAACCATCGCTGGGTCAGACATACGCGCAACGCCACCGTCCCTGCAAGATAAGTCCTGTGCTTGGTGTGTGCACAGGCGTCTGTGGGTGGCGTTGGCACACGATGCGCGACAACGGCGCCACGTCCGTCAGCCACCGGGCCAGCGAGCACGACCTACCCACTGAACCGACGCGTATCCACCCACGGATAGACAATAGTAATATGCTGAACCATGTGCGGCATCTGGACGGAAGTGCTGCGACGACTTGCGCTTCGCACCAAATCAGCCAGCGGCACAATTGCAGGTCACTCGGGTCAATCACGGCCCACTACAGTTGTTCACACGCAGTGCCGATTTATGGCTTGACGCAAACTCTCAAATAAGTGGCGGGGGGGGGGGAGGCTGTGAAGATTTCGCACCTGCGGATGTCCGCGGGCACTCGCTCGAGCGCCATGACGGCGACAGCACCGGCCTCCTCGGCAATGCGTGCCTCCTCAACGTTGGTGACATCCATGATAACACCACCCTTGAGCATTTGCGCGAGGCCTGCCTTGACGGCGAATGTTGCTTGCTGGCGCTCAGCCATATTTGGATGTCAGTCAGAGTGAGTGCACAACTTGGGAACAAAGATACAGCCGAATATAATCAAATGTTATTGTAGATGCTGCGGTCGCACATATACCATCCTCAGGCCCTCTTCCAGCACCAATTGAGCATTGGAATGCTGTTGTAAAATTTCGCGCATGCCAGCATGCATGTCTGAACTACCTTCCCCATGCATGCGTTGCGGCCGACATCGCGACACGTGGAGGAGTTGTGCACTGCATCGGCTCTGCAGCTCTGTGTGCAACACCGTGTCCACCTCACTACCGCTCCAACCTCAACGAACCTACTGCACAGGCTTGCGACACAAGTTCGCCGGTCTGGAGTTGGCTAATTCGCATGCAAAGCCCACTCCTCCATTGGCGGCAACTCCACAGCTGGGGTGCTAGCGCTGGCCAAGCGTTAGCTGACTAGTCAGATGTACAGATCCGCCAGCGATGCTGCGTGCTGGCCTGGTTTGACTCAGTACTGACCGGATCCTGTGGTGGCACACCACGGCATGGCTGCAGCAGGGATCTGCCATTGGTGCGCGATGGGACTCTCGTCAGACAACGCCCAGTTGGCAGCTGCGCAGCACGCAGGCGCTGCTTGGTGTCCACAGATGCTGCTCCAGCGTGCCTGCATCGTGCAGTGGATGTCAACGAGCCATGCCATCGTCACAATCCACTACTTCTTGCAGAGCTTGCCCCGCCCTTGCACAGAGCTGCGGCATGCGGCAGCAGTGGTGCACACACATGCATGGCCAGCGTGTGGATGCCTGGGCTCAGGCGACCGTGCGCTGAACCAGGGACCTCGACGATCCGTTGTTGATTCGGCGCGGGGGTGTAGCTTTGACCCGGACCGCCTCGCGTGAGCCAGTCATGAAACGCATGCCGGCGCGGGGAGTAAGATGGGCTGGTGGCGACAGTACGCACTGGCATAGGTGGTGCTGTGGCATGCATGGTGCTCCACATGATTGTCTGTATCAATACAGCATGTGATCATGTGTTTAGTGAATCACGGTGACAGCAGGTCTAGTCGCCCATGCGTGGATGAAATGCGCTTGTTTGTCATTGGTGCTGAGCTTGGCTGGGGGGGGATGTTCGGTTTGCCCATGCAGGCGTGCATGCGGCTCAGGCTCCCATGACAGGCAGCGTGCACGTTTCGCAGTGGATTATTTTCTCAACGCACACAGGCACTGCTGCAGCATCTCTCAAAGCTGGGGAGCCGCCGCCGGACCTCATGCTTGTTTGCATCAACGCTTCTCATTCGGTCACCAGTGGTCACCGGTGCTCACCACATGCAGGTGGTTTCACGTGCGATCACATCAGCGAATTGGGGCGTTTCGCTGCAACGCGCATCAGTGAGGGCGCTCTTGTGCCGACCGGCCCCTGAACGTTGGAGAGGGTTATAGCCTGGAACAGCGATTTCAAACGCAAGTGTTTCGAAATGCCTGGATGTCCCACAGTTTGGGCCAACACCAAAGCGTCGGCAGCGTGCTGACAACGTTGTCAGACTCTGATACACGAGAGCATCGCTTCAGCGACTCACGAAGCTAAACATCATTTTGTGCTGCCTGCGTGCGTGCTGCAGCGAATTGGCGTCCCATCGACACGGCGTCCGACACCAGTACACTCAACGAAGCGTAGGGCGTGGTGTGCCGTGATCAAAGGACACAGGCGTGTGAAATATGCGTAGAAGCCTACATGATGATTCTGATGATGACCTAGTTGAACAAGAGCGCGCATTCCTACACAGTGGTACACAAGCACCGGCTGCGACAGCCAAACGAATCGGCAAGCAGCAGCAGAGTGCGACCTCAGGCTCATTATCACGCAAGCGCACAAACAGACTCCCAATTTCGTTGTGTATTTGAAGAAGGCATGCTATCGTGCACATAGTATCCGGCGAGGGCCATGACGTTTGAATGTGACACACCGGTGCAGGGCCACAGCCGGCAAAACCAAAGCCAACGCTCGCGGACGATGTGCCAGCACTGCCGATATTAGGTGAGGTAGTGGAGAAAGTGCGCCGTCCGCGTGAGGGTGGATCGCCTGCCGTGCAGTCACAGGACGATGCAGCACCTCGGGAAGCATTCCCCAAAGCCACGCACAGAAAGGCCTCCAAGTTCTCCTTGGCCCGGAAAGCTCAGGCACAGCCGCAGAGTGTATCCCGGTCATCCGCTTCGCAGACTAGTGCCGCTCATGCAGGCGCCGCTAGCAGCCGCAGGCAGGCCCAACACGCGTCAAACGTAGGTCCACAAACCGAGTCGTCTAGTCGCCCTACACCAAGTGCCGCTCGGTCACAAGACACAGAGGGAGAGGAAGCCACAGTTAAGACCATGATGCGTGAGAACGACGCATTCATTGCCAAGCTGTCAACCACCGAGGTCCGAGCACATCGTCACTGCACGTGTACCACGCCCCATGCTCCACAGCAGCACATTCCAAGCAGTCATGCAATCCGCTCCAACTCTGCAGATCCGCCACCTGAAAGAGGAGATCCAGACCTCGTTGAAGCCTGAGCTTCTAACCCAGCTCGCAGCACGCAGACGCCAGCCTCCGCCGGACGAGCCCATCGCTGCGCCTCCTGCGCAGCCTGAAGAGGTTCTGACCACCCCCAGTGCTGCACCAGCAGCTGCCCCGCACCCCCTGCACCAGCGTGCTGCCAACGCCTCCGCTGCGCCAGCACGGCAGCGGCCCCAGCGCGCCGCCGCACCCCCGTCCGCGAGTGCCGCGCGGCTGTCGGCGCTGGTGCGAACCAGATTTGCGACGAACGGGCTGCCGGTCGGGTGGCTCTCTGATGCGGAGGTTGCAAGTGGCACTGCTGCGGCAGACGTGGCCATGCGGGATCCGCTGCGGCGGGACGAGGGCTCTGTGGCTACGGGGTACACGGTCGAGGAGGCAGTGTTGCTGCTTGGCAGCACCCACCCCCACTTGCAGCGAGCCGGTGCGCACCTCCTGCGTCCTCCAATGTGCCAATCGCCTGGTTGCAGATCAATTGATGGCATGAAATCCTGCCAACTTCCCATGCATGTGCCTCTGGTGTTTGGAGCCACAGCGCGCTGAACACGCGTCGGGGGGCTAATGGGGGGGGGGGGGGGGGGGGGCTGTCGAACGATCACCATGCATGTAGAATCGTCCCACGCGGGGTTGTTTTGGCCATGCATGCCGGCCGACGGTGGCTGTGTGCGCTCACATGTGCCATCAGGCGGACAGCTGACGTGAGTGGCTGTGCAGCGCTCAAGACGCTGGCCGCTGTGGCGTGGCGCTCGCGGCCGCGTCTGCCCGAGGTGTGGCAGCCGCTGGATATCCAGGCCGCAGCGCCACAGCACGACGGCTTTACGCCGCCCGTGCCGGCTGGGGCGCCGGCGGCAGCGGCGGTGCCGTGGCGGCAGGTGTGGGCGCACCTGCTGCACGAGTCGCTGGTGGCGGCGCCGGTGCTTCAGCTGCTGCAGTGGCCGGCAACGGTGGACGCGTCGGTGCGCGCTGAGGCGCTGGGCTGCCTCGAGGCGCTGCTCAGCGTGCCGTGGGAGCTGCGGGTGCTGTCTGAGTTTTCCTGGGGCCGGCCCTTCCAAGGTGCGCCTCCGCTGCCGCACGGCCCGCCGGGAGCACTCAGCGATGACGCGCCTGCTCTCTGCTGCGTGCTCTGCTCCTTGGGTGGCAGACACCCTGCCTGCAAGCGCTGTCGTAGCAGTACTGTCTAACCCACCTCCCCATCGCTCGATGTCTGTGAGTTGTCCATCCTTCGAGCGCTCGGCAGCGCCTCCCATGTCAGCACAACGTTGGCCACGCTTCCAAGCCCACATCACAATGCACAATCCACCGCCAGCCATTGGCTACACCCGAGCATTGGCTAGCTGCTACCTGGTGCGACTGGAGCGGCGCTGGTTGATTCAGGGCAGCTTTGCCAAGCGCAAAGGCTTGCTGGTGACAGCATTTCATGCGACCGAAGCGTAACCTCCGCCCTCACAAACGAACTGAACGTGGGACCGGTGTGGCTTGGCGGCCTGGCAGCACTCGAGTGCGCTTGCATGCAGGGTGGCCGATGACGCCGTCTGCTGCGCTGCGGCGGCGCGTGCCTGCGGCGCCGTGGCAGATGGCCGCGGAACCCGTGCTGCCGGACGGCGATGCGGCGGCCCCGGACGCACTGACCGTGCTCGAGAGCGACACGCTGCTGGGCGCCCTCTTCATGGGCCTGCTGCCCTCGCTGGCCACTGACCTGCGAGCGCAGCACACAGCACAGCGTCGCGCCGCGCTGGACGTCGTGTTTGCCGTTGTGTCCAACGGCCCCGAAGCCTGCCTGTCGATCCTCGCATGCATGCCACTCCTGCAGGCGCTGCGCAGCATGATGGTCAGCAGTGCGCTCCCGCCACCCCTCGAACGCCCTCATGCATGCATGGCGCGCTGTGCATGCATTATGCGTGAGCGCCAAGGCAGTGGTGCATGCATGGCCAATCTGGCAACCCTGCACGTGCTTGCACCCCACAATTGCACAATCGAGCTCACGCAGCGTCCATGCACTGGCGCGTGTCGCACAGCACGCCTCACTTGTCCTCTCTCAGGGGATCTGAGGCAGGTCTGTTCTGGAGACGCGGTGCCGACAGACCGTTGGACATGGCATCGCATGTTTCGTTTGCACGCATGCACGGCAGGCACGCTCACAGCAGCGCCCGGCTGCTGCAGGTGTTGGTCAACCCGGTGGCAGCGCAGCACAGGCCGCGCAGCACGTGCGCGTGCTGGAGGTGGTGCAGCTCGTAGCGGCGTCCAGCCCTGAAGCCGCTCGCGGCATCGCAGACGCTGGCCTGCTACAGCTGCCGTGTGCTGTGCTTCTGTCAGAGCAGTGGCCCCAGCCCAGCACGCATCCCCTCGCCGGGGGCGCAGGCGCAGCGGGGATGGCGGCGGTCGTGGTCGGCTGCGTACGGCTGTGGCGCGCCTGCGTGACCATGCGTGTATTCTTCACAACGCTGGATGACACATTTCCATGCGTGCTTGCTCTGCTGGCATGGGCGCAGCGTGCGTGTCGTGAAGCCGCAGACGGCAGCGAGGGTGACCTGCCGGCAGAAGAGGGAGCCATGGGGAAGGCGGCAGCGCCGCCGCTGTACGTTCCGGGTGCCGCAGCACAGCGCGCGATGCATGAGACGCTGCAGGGACGCGACGCCGCGGTGCAAGTTGCTGTCGCGGATGCAGCCGGCATGGACGTCCGCAGCAGTGAAGTGCGTGACAGGCATGCGTGGGCGATAGCACAGGTCGCAATCCAGGAGATTGCGCTGCTGGTGACGGCACTGCTGCAGTACGACATCCCACCACAAGCGCAGCAGGCAGCATGGATGGAGCGGCCGGGCATCCAGGCGCCGGAGGGGTCGGGTGTGTGTGGCCCGATGTGTTCGCCAGGGTGCATGCAGCAGCTGGTGCCTCACCTTGTGGAGTACCTGGGTGGTGCAGACGCGGCCATGACGGCTGCACGTGACACACCAGCGCAGTGGCCGGCAGCGGCAGAGTGGCAGGATGCGCTCAGAGCAGACGCTGCCGCGCCGCAGCGCGCGCCACAGCAGCTGTCAGCGCGGCAGCAGGAGGATGCGGGGCACCAGCCGCCGCAGCCGCCGGGGTTCATGCATGCGGCGCTGCTCCAGCCGCAGGCCACTCTGCAGCACGGCGCGGTGAACGCATGCCTGCTGGCCGTTGACGCCTTGGCCACACCGCGCAGCCCGCAGGGTTTGCCGGTCGTGGCTGACCGGACTCAGCTGCTGTCAGACGCGATGTCTCACGACACTTTCTCAAGGCTTCCGGAAGTGCCTGAGGCCGCTGGTGGTCACGCGCCAGCATTGCAGCAGTGTCTGCAGGCGGCAGATGCATGCGAGGCGGCGGCGGTGCGTGCGGCGGTGTGCGCGCGGGCCGCCAGCGCAGCGCGCCGTGCTGGCAGTGACGCCAGCACGGGCACCGCTGCTCAGGGTCTGGCTCATGTTTGTGTCCGCGCAGCACGCATGGTGGCCGGCATTGGTGCTAGCGCTGTGGCTACGACCAGTGTTGGGCTGGCATTTGGCCCTTGGGCGGCCGTTCGCACGCACGCCACGCACCTCGTCGCGGCGGGCATGCTGCGCTGCCTGCGCATGCTGGCCACACTGTGCGGGGACCAGCTGCAGCAGGGTTTCGTCAGCAGCGCTGACATGCTGGACGTCCTGCGGGCTCTGGTGCTGGTGCCAACCCTGACTGCGTCGGCTGACACAGCACGGCAGGCCATGCAGCTGCTGTTTGCGCCTGCGCTTGTTGCGCTGTGCTCTGCCGCAGCCGCACGCGCGCTCGGCGAAATCAATCACCGCGTCACGCCCGAGGATGCGGAGAAGCACATGGTGCCTGGTCCGGCGCTGCTGGCGGCGTACGGCACCGCGTGGACTGGGGGCGGCGCAACAGTGCCTCTGCCCGCTGCGCGCCGCCCCGCCGCAGCCGAACCGGTGTCGGAGGTGCTGCCATGCGTGTGGATGGATGCGGCAAGCGGCGCCGGGCAGCGGCTGCCGGCGCCACCGGACTGGATCGTGCTCGCGGTGGCAGCCCGAGTCGACACAGCACAAGGCGGGGAGCAGGACATGCCCAGCGCGGGAGAGCTCTCGGCGGCGGTGTTGGCGGCCGCTGCAATGTGGGTGGTTGGGCTGGTGCATGCTGGGGCGTGTAGGCCGCCAGAGGCGCAGCCGGCTCCGGCGCTATCCCAAGCGTGGCATCGCCAGTCTGTGCGCCCCCCCCCCCCCCCCCCCCCCTCTGCCGCCGATGTCACTCCCTGCGTGGACTCATCACATCTTCATCACTGACATGCACATGACAGAAGCTGTCTGCCCTCTCCATGGCTGTGTGGAAGCGACTCATGCAATTTGTGTGTACTCAGCGGCTTTGCATGCCACATGCAAGTTCTGGCCACTACAGAGCCAACACCTCTGCTTACACAATGGAAACCTACCGAAGCCGTGTGCGGCAGCCTCGATCTGTCCGTGCGTGAGCCGCTGGTCCCTGCCCTGATCATGCTGTGTGGCATGCAGATCGTGATGGGCGTGCTGCGCATGGTGTATCTGACCGCTGACGCTGCGCTGGGGCAGCGCGACGCGCACAACGCGATCATGGAGCACCTCCTCGCATCCGATGCCCTGCGGCTCGCAGTGCGCTCATGCATGCACACGCTTGCCTGGGATCCTGTACTGGCGCCGCCCGTGGACGCAAATGCAGCGCTGCAGGGTCCCGGGTTCGCCATGCATGTACTGCGGCGGCTGGGGCAGCTGTCGCTGGTGGAACCGGGTGCGCTGCCGGAGGCTGGGCCAGTGTGCGTCGGGCACTCCGGCGGTGCATTGGCTGATGTGGCCGAGGAGCTGGCGCAGCAGTACGCATCCTGCAGCCTCGGTGATGACACATTCGGGCACGCTGTGCTGCTGATGTGCCGCCCAGACTGGGGCTGCGGTGAGCGTGTGTGGCGCGCGCTGCGCGCTGGCGGCGCGCTAGCAACGCTGCCACGCTTCGGCGGCGCGGTTGGGGGTGGTACGGTGTTTGTGGCTGCAGCGGCGCAGCACGTGGCAGATTGCACTGGTGTGGGTGCGCTGCGTGCTGCGCGGCTGCGGGCGGCCGCGCCCAAAGGCGCGGTGTCGTGCGGCGCGCTGTGGGAGGGCTGCTGGGACAGCAAGCTGCTGCATCGGTGCAGCGCAGCAGGCTCGGCATGCGCAGCAGGCGTGCTCTGGGGGGCGTGGCTGCTGGGCGCGATCTGTGAGAGCTGCCGGTCGCCAGGGGCCGGGGGGGACGTGAGCGCAGCAGGGCGGGACGGCGCGGGCCGGCGCGGGGCCTTCACCGGGCTGCGCTGGCAGCTGCAGCTGGTGGGGGAGTGGCTGGTGGCGGAGGGGGCGACAGAGGCAGCGGCGGAGCTCCTGGCTGTGGCGGTTGTGTGGGTGGCGGCAGCTCTGGAGTCGGACGCAGGGGTGGTGGTGCAGGCGCTGGAACATGCTGCCGGGGAGCAGCTGCAGTGTGTGGTGGGGGTGGCTAATGGCACGCTCAGCACGGCTGTCGTGCGGCAGGGTCTTGACCGCTAGCAGCACTCGCCCAGAGGTGAGCATGTACGCCGTTGGCATGCATTGCTGGGTGCCAATTGCCGGGCGCAGCGCCTGGGCCGAGCCAAATCGAGACACTCTACCGCTGTGTATATGGAGTCATATCGTGCCAGAAAGTTGCAGTTGAGGCTTGTATGTCGTCAGCTGTGATAAGTAACGCCAGTAACGCAGCTTCCCAGGGATCCCGTTGCATGGTGCCGCGGCCCGATGGCATCAGCGTGACGTGCTGATCCTCAGCTGTTACTGCAGCATATGCACAAGAGTGTACGATTGATTTTGTTATTCGGGAACAGAGGCGCAGACTGTTGCCATGCACCCCACGACCGACATGAGCATGCTGCGGAACCTACCCAGTACCAGGCAGCTAGCTGCATGACAGGCGGGGGGGTTATGGTCCGCCTGCATTGCAGAACGACCTCCTGCCCAAGCCAGTGGAACACGATGGCGAGCACAGCACAAGCTCTATAGTTCTCCTGCATCCATGGATACATGGCCATCGTTAGACATGCATCCTTCCAAGGGACGTGATGGAAACCAAAGCGCACGCAGCGCACTGACCGAGCCACAGTCTGGTATGCACTGCAGCAGTCACCCAGCACCAGGGGTGCTTGTATTCCTCTTCGTTGGTCAGGTCTGGACCAGTTAGGGTCTAGAACCGGACTGGTCCAGTGTGACGGTGCTCCGATAATACCTGGGTTGTGTCAAGCTGTACTTGTGCAAACCCTTTGAAGTCCAGCCAGGCCACCACATAGCTTATACAGTGTTCCGGCCTGTGTGCGACTCCTGCCTTTGGCCCATATGCAATTCGCTTATCCCCACACACGCCAACACCCCTGCCTAGAAGGGTCTATGCTGTCATCAGCCCTGCTCTCGTGAGCATGTTCGCTTAAGCAGTGTTGGTGACCAAATAACACAGCAAC
Organism: Ulva mutabilis; assembly: GCA_900538255.1. NCBI lineage: Eukaryota > Viridiplantae > Chlorophyta > Ulvophyceae > Ulvales > Ulvaceae > Ulva > Ulva mutabilis. The sequence goes on along the minus strand of UNSF01000015.1, from coordinate 186,333 downwards.
CTCAGCACAGGCATGAGCACGGAAGGTCAGAGAAGCATTTCTGCCTCCTCGAGGACCTTGCACAGTCTTCCAGAAGACTGTGCTGCTGCGTAAAGCTTCAAGTTGTGTCATCACATCCAGACCTGTGCAAGGCCATCCGTCCAACAACACAGAGGGCCGGGCATCACGCGGTCGGCCTCAGCAACAGCAACGAGCGCAGCATGCAGCCACAACTCCGGGATCCCCGGTGCCGATTCGTTGGCTGTCACGGCCATGCGCGCGAGCAACAGCGATGCCTGTCGACCCGCAGAGTGCGCACGCGCAGCACGTGAGTGCTTGCGAAGGGATGCACACGTACTACGACTATCATATGACATGCGGCCGGTGTACCGATCAGTCTTATGTGGGCCGAATGACTGTTGGGCAAAGTTGGCGACGCGGTCTGCATGCACTCACCCACGCGGCGATCTGTCGCACCTGTGGCCATGGATGCCGTTCGCGCGAATTCGTACTACATGACTACCCCAATATTCGCGCGATCACTCATGTCTGGTGGTGATCACGCGTGATGTGCATGCGTGAGCTCGAGGCCCCTGCATGCCAGCTGTGCATGTGCGCTGCTACGTGTCAGTGTTACACGGAGATGAAAGCAAGAGCCCGGCAGCGAGGGCAACAGCTAGCAGGAAAGTAGACGGCCAACACCCCCCGAAGACAGACAGCAACAAGCAGCAACTGTCTCGGGCAAAAAATCGAAACGAACCGACACAACCAACACAACCACACCCACGCATCCACAGACACGCGCACTCCCGCACCCCACCATCGCGGCACCCACGCCACCGCCTCACACAGCAACCACCAGCCTCACCACGTACTACCGCCCACCCCAGCAAACCCGGCCACCACCGACCCCCCAACAGCAGCACCCCCACCACAGCTGGCCACTCGAGCACTCCACCACGCCCCCCGCAGCGCAGGGCGTACCAGCCCTGTCCCTCCAGCTTCCCGGCAGGGGCCTGAGGTTGTGGCGCGAAGGGCATTGGCGGCGCCGCATCGCTCTCCCCGGCTGCCCGCGGGAAGGCAGGGCGGGCCAGCACGACAAGGCGTGGGGCCGGCCTGCGCCGCTGCAACCGCGGCCCCCGGTCCATCACGGCAGCCAGCGGCCGCCTACAGTACGTCCGACGGGACAGCGTGGCCAGGCACCACCGCCCGGCCTGCCAGCCGCATGCACAGCGGAGCCGCAGCGAGGACCTGGCGCGTCACACCAGGGCACAGCGTGGTGGAGAGTTCGCACATGGCATTCTGCAAGAACGCCTGGACATGGCCCCCGAAGCCGCAGCAAAGTCAGCGATCTTAGTCAGAAAGGCGAACGCCCCCGTGCCCACACGGCCAAACGTCTCATGCGGCAGGGACACAAAGCGGCACGCGCCCGTACCGGAGCGGCCGTACTTGCGCGCTTCCTATCGTCCATCAGCTGAGCGGCAGCGCCTGGCGTGTTTGCCACGGCGACGGCCCGGGAGGGGGCCACCGGACAGGTCACGCAATCATCGGCCACGACGGTGTCGCAGTTCAACATCACAAGCAGATCGCCCCGTTCTGGGTCGCGCTGCGAGCGGGGATGGCAGCGGCCGGGCGCAAGCTGCGGCTGCGCGGCACCGGTGACCCTCGGGCAGGCGCTGCGGCGGGCCCGTGGCTGCCGGGCCCACCTGCGGCTGGTGCTCACACCGCACCGTGCACTGGCTGGCCGGGGCGGCCGCCTGCACGTCCACGGCGGCGGCGGCAGCCGTGACCCCGGACGAGGCAATGACGGCTTAGATGGTAGCAGCGGCGAGCGCGGCCGCGGCGGCTGCACCCTCTGGGGTCCCAGTGACCGTGGCGGCGTCGCCGAGCGGGGCAGGGGTGTCCGCCGGTCAGGAGGGGCGCAAGGGGGCAGGCGGGGAACGCGCCAGCGTCTGGGTGCCATATGGGGTTGAAGGCACGGCCGAGGCGCTGGGGGGCGGGGTGGGTGGAGTGAGCGCACCAGCGGCAACACAGCTGGCAGACTCACAAGAGGGGCCGGGCGGCTGTGCAGGAGGCCGCGTGCCCGGCACATCCGGGTACTGCGGGAGGCTCTTGATGTTGGGCTCAAGAGACGTGGAGATGCCCGCCCGCATGATGAAGCGGCACCATGCCTGCGTGATCGCGTCATGGCAGGCCACCACCGTGCGCCACACCACATTGCACACGAGGGCATGCGAACCATCAGCAGGCGATGCCCGGCCGCACACGCAGTCGCTGTCCGCCTTGTAGCCGGTGAACAGCGCCTCACCCAGGCGCAAGCGCACAGTCTACGTGTAAGTGTGTACGATGACATTGCAATACATGTATACATGCATGGGATGCGGTTCAGGGGCGGACTTTCCCCCCTGCCGCCATTAGATGGGGAAGTTGATATGTGATTGCAATGCTCGGGTGAAGCCCGGCGACGTAGATCATGCCATAACATGTCGACACAATGCCGACTGCTGGACGTTGTGCCACAACATTGCCATTACGGCTTGGCGCCGTCGAGTAAGAGCGGCAGGGGTGTCCACATCAATTGAGCCTGTGATGCGCAGCCTGGACAGACGCTACAGGGACGACAGTAGGGGGGACATCCTAGCAAATGGTCCGGACGTAGATGTGTATGTGCTAGATGTCAGCTTCATCCACTCATCTGGGGTGGCTGTGGTGGGGAAAGCATCGGGGGCAAAGGGGCACGCGGCCGCCGTACGCGAACAGTTCAAACTCAACAAATACAAAGAGAGTGTGCAGGGATCGTACAAGGTGGTGCCGCTTGTGCACGAGACATATGGCAGACTAGGGTCGCATGCCATGCAGTAACTCAACACGTGGCAGTGTCGTTGGTTGGGCCGTTCAACAAGAGAGCAAAGGCTCGCTGGATTGAGAACTCCTTGCGGGAGTTCAGTGCGGCGACAGTGAAAGGAAACGGGTTTGTGATCAGAAAGACCATGTCCAGGGTTGCACGGCTCACGGGTGCGCAGTTCGTTCCAGATGATCGCCTGGCCGGCTCGCATCTGCTGGGTAGCATGTGAGTCTAGACTCTAGTTGTACGTTCGCTTGGTGCACTGGATCGGAGCCCCTCGATGTAACAGTATATATATATATATATAAGCGCCGGCCGGGGCCCGCGTGCGGGACACAAGTGGGACCTCATGGCCAGCTGCATAGGGGATCGACACCACCTTCTGCCTGTGCATGGTGACGGGACCAATCTGGCCAAGCAGCAGGATTCGCTGCCAGACTAATGTGCTCCTGCTGCAGCTAACATGCTCCTGCCCGGGAGCCTGCTGAATCAGGGCTCTACAGCCACCTTTCCACAACCGGAAATCCCGGTCGACGTCTGAGAGCCAATCTCAGCTGGGGACCAGCCCCGGCGAGATCTCTAGACAAATCTCCAACGGGGAGTCCCGGGCATGATGTCAGTGAAAACCGGGCGCCCAGAAAAATATTTCCCCCACGCCACAGGCGCGACAGATGGTACAGCTAACCTTGTCATCAGCATCCCGGTTTCTCGCTCGAAACCACCCGGGGCTGTTCTGCACGCTCCGCGCACCAGGGCGGGATTCCCGGCCTGCCGCTTCGCGGCAGACCTGGATTTTCCCAAATTTACAAAAAAACTTCGGTATCCCGGCGCTGCTGCTGATACCTGATCATCCCCAGGTATATATGTACCTCGAGGACCTGTGTTTGAAGATCTACCACCTTGTGGAGCATACATCTGTAACAGTCTCATGAGGTATATATACCGGCAGCAGAGCATGTACTGGCACTAGTCCTGTGGGGCCCACCAGTGCTGCAGCAGCTCCCAAGGTCTGTTTGTTGACTGCCTATGAGTGCGTGGAAAGTGCGTGGAATGTGCGTCTGCTGATCATGTTTAAATTTGCATCTGCGTCTGCATTGTTTGATAACCAAATGGTCATCAAATGGCCCTCGACTGACATGCCCATGTTGCGCATCTGCGTGAATGGACTTTGGGTCCTAGTGCATGATCAACGGCAGTAGGTCTGTGTTAGACATAGGTCCCAGGGGGCTTGGGGGCGTGGGGTCTGGCATGGGTTCTGGCGTGCAGCGTGATCTTTCTGATGCTACCCCCTTTTCCGACACCGGCCCCGTGGGCCCCAGCCCCTTTTTTGATACTGGTCACCCACATGTGTGCCACATGTGTGTATGCCCTGTTACATCGAGGGGCTCCGATCCAGTGCACCAAGCGAACGTACAACTAGATTCTAGACTCACATGCTACCCAGCAGATGCAAGCCGGCCAGGCGATCACCTGGCACAAACTGCGCACCCGTGAGCCGTGCATGTGTGTATGCCCACGTGTGTGTTACACAGTGATAGATCTAGGACTCAGCAGCACCGAGGCAACAGACCAGGCAACAAGCAAACAGACGATACTGGTCACCCACATGTGTGTTACACAGTGATAGATCTAGGACTCAGCAGCGCCGAGGCAACAGACCAGGCAACAAGCAAACAGACAGACCACATGTGTGTATGCCCACGTGTGTGTGTTACACAGTGATAGATCTAGGACTCAGCAGCGCCGAGGCAACAGACCAGGCAACAAGCAAACAGACGATACTGGTCACCCACATGTGTGTTACACAGTGATAGATCTAGGACTCAGCAGCGCCGAGGCAACAGACCAGGCAACAAGCAAACAGACAGACCACATGTGTGTATGCCCACGTGTGTGTGTTACACAGTGATAGATCTAGGACTCAGCAGCGCCGAGGCAACACGTGTGTGTGTGGTTACAGAGTCATATTCGCACACTGGTTTGCACTCGGCAAGCTTACAAGCCCACCTTCCCTGCACACCTTTTTGGCACACCCATGCCTTTTTGTACCGAGGCCTCATGGCAAGCACCTTAGCAGTCCTGCAGTTTCATAGTGTACAGTTATAATACTGTATACTGTACAGGCACTGCAACTTGGCCGTCCTACAGTTGCACAGTCACTGGGTGAGTGTGCAAGACGACGATGATCATAACTATGTCAGAAAAGGTCTGCATAGCAGCCAGAGTCCCACGTTGTACAGTCTTGTACAGTCTTCCAATCATTGAGCATTGGAGGTGGACATGCATGGCTTTGCTAATGGCACGAGTTGGCATGCATTCGAGGTGAATTGAATTGGAGATATGTTACAGATGTATGCTCCACAAGGTGAATTGAATTTGATAATGGCCGGCCACACTGACAACCCATGGCGCCATGCAGCCAATGTATTGTATTAAGTCAATATTGTATTAAGTCAATATTGATTGCTGGCCCAGGCATGCAATCACGTGCGCATGACGGGGAGTGGGAGATCGCAACACTGTGTGCGCGGCCGGGTACGTACATTGCTTTTCCACACCACGGTGCACCGTTCCCAACTTATGGTTACGTCAGGATAAGAGTTCACAGTGCATCAGGCCCCGTTGCGACATAAGTCAACCGGCCCATGACTAATTGTGTGCTTGCGCGTCGACCTGCGAGATGATGGTTTCAGAAGCGTGGCGCGCACACGCAGTCCTAGAACCCTACAGGTGCAAGTGCACAGATGCACATATGTGTTTCGACGTAGCACTATATTGCTACGTGCACTAGCCCGTCTCATCACGTCCGGATCGATATCTACTTCGGTATCGGTCGATCAGATCCATGGCCAGCAGGATCATGTCAAGGCCTTTACTTGGATTTCGCTCGAGCGCTGATCACAAATGGATGACAGGACGCTGCACATGAACATTCATATAGGCAAGCTTAGGGGACGGAAGGCATACCGCGCTCCACTGCTGCATGCAGCACGTGCACGGCCTCGGGCCGACGTCGACCTCTAAATCTCCCGATCTGCATGCGCAGTGCGTCAGCCCGCTCCTGTGTCCCTAGGCCTGCTAGCGTTGTGTATCGTTAGACGCAGACATACATGCAATTTTCAAATCTGGTCTCGTCCACCGTCTGCCTGGCAATGCGAAGATCAGTCACGGTGCAACGTTAACGATGACAATGCCGCGCTAGGTTTCAATTGCTGGGCCATATGGACCAACGTGTGGAGCCACAGTAGGGCAGCAGGCCGGGGACGTACAGCGCCATGCCTACAGAGCAAAAACGCTCAGCACACCGCATGGCCGGACATGCATTGTGATGGAACAATGCGCCGGGGCAAGGGGCAAACGGCGTCTGAGGATTACACATTGTCATGATCGGTCAGAAGCCCATGCAACTCGATTAGATAAAGCCGATGCATGGACCCTCCTCATATGGGAGGCTGCAGCCGGCTGCATGACAAGCGCACAATCCATTCAACGAGGCCGTTCAACGAGGCCGTGCACGTGCTGTGTGCGCGCGGAGATCTAGACTGCGTGCCAGAGCACGAAGGTTACAGATCCGCAGCAACCTTGCAGAATACATATACATGCAAACACACAGCTGTGTCTGGCACATACAACAAGCATGCACCTGCCATGTGTCTGCGCTTGCTGTATGCGCTGGACACTGTCCTGCCTCCTGTCCTCTCTGCCTTCGGCACTCGGCCATGGTGAATGTTTTTTTGGTGCATTGCCATGAATCGTGCCTCTGTGTTCTACCACCTTGTGGAGCATACATCTGTAACGTATCTCAGTCCTCTCTGCCAGATGGAGATGTCTCCGCCTGAGCACTGCAGCAGACAGTGCGGCCAGGTGACATGGCAGCCCCACTTGACAGCTGCTCGAGTCCCCGTCACAGCCACTAATCATACACCTGTGTCTCCTGTGCCTGCATGCTCATGAACAGGAGATGAAATAAAATCCAATCGGGCATCACTCTAAACCCAGACGGGCATCATCCACAGCAGCCTTGAGGGCCTAGGGAGAGCAGGAACAAGCAAGCCAGACAGCAGGAGCAAGCCAGCAGTCATGCAGAGTGAGATACGTTACAGATGTATGCTCCACAAGGTGGAAGAACACAGAGGCTGGATTCATGGCAATGCACCAAAAATCAATCCCCATGGCCAAGCGCCGTACACAGACAGAAACACAGCAGCTTCTGTATTGCGCTAAAGTTCCCTCGACACATTCTCACACGCTATTCACTAGTGCTGCTCACAGCACGGCTCACAACACACTCAGAACTGCTCCACCGGCACGTCCAGGCCCGGCATGAAGTGCTTGCCGGTCACACGCGCAATGGCCGACAGCGACTGAGCATACATGTTGGCATTCCCCCTCTGCAACGCACAAGACAACTTCTTGTACGTGTTCATGACAAACACCGACTTGGAGATCCGCCCCGACATGGCAGCGGTGGGGGTGGGGCTGCAATGGCGCAACCATGACCATGCTGTGTAAGTGGCACTGGGTGTGCTTTGGCACTGGGTGATGCGTACAAGAGCACACAGCTGCACAGCAACATCATATGAACTTGTTCATGAAAGTGCATGCCCTGACGGTGAGCCTGCATGTCCCTCACCCAAACCAAGCAAGATCAAGCTCCACACCAAACCCAGCCGGGCATTGGCCACAGCACCCCACAGCACGTGCCCCACCAGGCGGCCAATTTCTGATGTGCGGGGCAGCACGCACCTTGCTCTGGTATGGTGCTTGGCCTGTACTGCAGTGTGCTGGCTGCTGTGTCGAGGGTGATATGCTGAGCATTCGCACCTCAAAGGTGGTTGCCTCAGGCTGTGCCCGGCATGCCATGCAACAGGCGGACCATGGCATATGTGGACTAGGGACCAAGAGGTTGCACGCAGATCGTATCAGTATGATCTGCGTGTATTTGGCGTTTTGCGGTGCGGCTGTGGCCACAGCTGTGCAGCAGGCATGCTAGCATCCGCGTGTTAGACAGCGATAGATCTAGGACCCAGCAGCGCCGAGGCAATCGACCAGGCAACATACAAAAAGACAGACAGGCCACCGCAAGCACCAAGGCTACTCTCCGCACGAGCAAATGCCAGAACGAATAGCGTCCGTGTGCGGGAAAGGGCGCATACCATGAACAAGGTAGATGGCTCAGATTGGTATCAAGGCACCCGGGCTGTTGCCCAGGACGACCATTCAAATAACACCTCGTGTGTTTGAGTCTGCAAGTGCAGCCGCGGCGCATGTGGCGCTCTCACACGTGAGGTGCTGTGTTTGAAGCACAGGCGGTGTTTCAAGTACCAGTGCGGCCCAGGGCCTTGATGTCACCATGCATGTGGCCACAGGCACGTGCACTACCCGTTGGTTTGCGTGCGACCCGCGGCGGATCCACGCTGCTGGTCGCGCAAAGCTGTGGATCGTGGCGGACGGACTCGCACGTGGCCGGCGCGGTCGTGGCGCCGGCTGTACAGCAGTATGCATGTGGTTCTGCTTGTGTCTATATATACTCTGCTGTATAAGTACCTACGCATGCTATATCGCGCGGGCAGTACGTGACATGAACAGAGTGGTACACAATCGCGCGCAGCTGCTGCAGGGCCTCATTCTTCAAGTTGTAGTGAGCATGCATCATCACCGACCGAGTGCCGCGGACCATGCCTAGGGAGGGGGGCTGGAGCCGGTGGCACAGGCCAGCGGCAAGCCCTGCATTGCGCCATGCAGGCTGTGCACGGTGCTACATGTGCACAGACTGCAGTGCACACACTTTTTCAATGCCTCAGCCATTTCTGTGTGCAGTCTGCTTGAGAAGTTGCCCGAGTTTAGTGGTTGTCATACAATCAACTGTAACCAGTTCCGGAGCGGGGAACCGATGTAATATTGTAAGCGTACAAACCTGGTGGTGCATATGGTGTCACCTCGTGAGGGGCTAGGCGCACACATGGCCATGGGGGGGGGGGGTCGCGATCGACTCTCATTGGGGTACCCCGTGCTACTCGCCACCCCGTGCTACTCGCCACCACAACCCCGTGGAGTTGCCCAAAGTTAACGCTCCCATGCCTTGGCAGTCTGACCATGCACGACCCACGTCTGCGCACAGGCCTGTACATGGCCATTGCTGTCGCCCAGGGTCACGGCCGTTGGTCGTTTGTGACGTCAGGCCATGGCCGTTCCTGGCTGCCGTGGCTCTGACTTTGTGCCGATATCGAGTCATTACTAGGCGCCGTTGTGCCCAGCACCTGGTGCTCGTGTGTGCATTTCGTCCTGTTGCGCTAGCTTGCTATAGTCGAGGACACTGCATGCAGTGCCATGGGTGTTTGTGCTGTTAGTGCTTCCCTTTGCCTTTCTGTGCGTGCACTGCATGACAGCATGGCAGGCGGCGGCCGTGCTGCTTGTAAATTGTTGTGCTACTTGATTCCGTCCCTTGGCACTGCTGCGGCCTTGATCTGTCTCAGTGCAAGACACATGCCTGCTATGCCTGCTGAGGTTGAATGTCTGTAATGAAATAGCGGAGGCCGTGCCTGCTCTTGTCACGCAGTCGCACCTTTGGGTGTGTCTGAGGGACATCATGATGCACTTTTTGATGGGTACCCCACGTTTACAAGTCGTCTGGCTTGACAATGGATTCACTGGGTGGGGAAAGTGCTTCCGCCTTGTCAGTTGCACATTTGGGTGTGGCCTGACGTTTGATGTTTTTCTTTGTCTTTGTCAGTACAGTAAACTGTCCCATCAGCAAGGCAGTGTATCTCACCGCACGCTGAGATACACGTTACACAGGTAGCGGGTGAGCATGGAGTGCCCTTGGAGTGACACAACACTCGTGTGCCCTGCACAGCCTCACAGCCTCACAAGGGCACACGTGATTGATTGCACCCGCCAAGTCCTGGCTGGCCATGGCCATGATGTTTTCAGACATCATGCATGCCATGCATGGCCATGGGGAATGCAAATGGGTCCGAACCTCTTTGATAAAGATTACTGCCATGTAGAACAACCATGCAGGCCTACAACTTGGTTTGATGTGACCAACCGCAGGACAGAGGTTGTCAGAAAGGAAGTTGGGGCATGACAGGCCATGGTGGCCATGGCACCCCTGAAGCTACAGCACTAGTGCCATGGCATGGGGGGCATGACAGAAAGGGTGTGTCAAGTTCAACCCACCCACAGCATTCCACAGCACGCCCCCATGCCAACATCTGTAACGTATCATAGACACCTGTAACATCTGCCAGGGACAGGGAGCTGCACAGTCAGTCATGCATGGCCCCCATGCAAAAAAGGTCTCGACAGTCAGCTGGCATGGTCATGCCAGCTTCATTAGCATTGTTTGTCATAAGCACACAGCACTGGTGCAATAGAACAATTGCTCAGCATGATTCTGCAGCACAAGGTTCAGTGGCCTGTGCACAGTTTCGTCACTACAAGGTTGTTAGCACATGAGTCACAGGCACAAGAGAGAGAGAATGACATCAGTGACACGTGCAGGGTAGGGCCTCAGGCTGTGAAGTCATCCACGCAGGGGCAGTCAGGGCAGTCACGAGCAGGCTGGCAGGCCATCAATCATGGCACACATCTGCCAGGACATGTCCGGACACCTGGGATGCTGGCAGTTACAATGGCAGTTACACAGAGATTAATGCTAGAGCCCAGGGGCACCAACAACAAACTGGGACGCTGGTGGCTGCCAGGACATGTCCGGACAAACTGGGCCGCTCGCAGTCGTACAAGTGGTTGCAACTAGCAGCTGCATGCATGGCATGCCAGTGGTCATTGTTGTGTGTCACCCGGGCCAAGTCACTCTGCATGCATCTACAGACATGCATCTCTCTTTAGCTGAATATGAGACAGCATCCTGTCGTATACAGTGCACTAATGGGCACAGCAACCAGCATGCAACAAAATGACATCCCAGGGTGAGCCTTACATGCAGTGCATTCAGTGCATGCTGGTGCATGGTACTCCTGCTGCTGCTGCCGCAGCTGACCACCTGACCAGAGGTGGTCAGTGTGGTCAACGTCCGCACCACCTCCTTTCATCTGCTTTCACGTGAGCACGTGGCATGCCATGCTTCCCTGCCAGCCCATCGCACCAACTGAGCTCACAATGAGGGATGTACCGTACCTAGCTGCTGATGCCATGTAGACATGTACATGTAAATGCAAATTGAATTTCTTGCAATTGCCGTAGCCAATTAGGCCATTGACATCTCCGGCACACCGGGAACCAGGAGTCGAAGGGGTAAACCAACCGGAACCCCCCTCAGACGCGCGCATGCAAGTCACAGGGCATATTGCTGTGCTATGCGAGCTGGTCATGATCACATGCGCACATGTGTTACACAGTGATAGATCTAGGACCCAGCAGCGCCGAGGCACGTGTAGGTGGGTAGGTAGGCACGATCGTGCGAACCTGTGACCTCCTGCGACGCGGTCAAACACCACGGCGCGAGAGGGGTCAGCTTTTCCAGTCGCTCCGACCACTGGACCATGTATACTAGTGCAGAGTGCAGCCTCTGTGACTTTGAACCTAGAGTATGACAGCCAGGCGGCCTAGGTACACCATTACAGGTTCCGTGCCCTGTTCTTGAGTCAGCAATTAATTGCCATTTGACACCCACACTCAGCTGAGCTATTGGGAGCTGTCGCGGACCACAAGCACAATGATCCAGCCGCACCAGCTTTTGTTGCTAGTGCGGCTGCGCGAATGTCTGACGTCTCTTCGTCTGCGCCGGCGGCGGTGAGGGTACTGTGCCTGCCTCCACAGGCCCTTTTCGCGTCAACGGGAATGCCGTTGTCGTTTTCAGTTCTAGGCTGGGATTCAAATCAATTTTGTGCATTATACGGCGCCATACAAAACGGGATTCCCCGCAAACAGCTGTCGAGATCGTGACGCACAGGCCGGGAATCCCGTCCAGCGGCTTCGCAGCAACCCGGGATTTGGGTGTCTACAGTATATTTGACCGGGAATCTTGCCGGGGTGTAGAGGCCTGGTGGTGTGCCTGCACTCGTGGTCTCGGTTGCGGGCTTGGTGTGCTGGCCCGGATGCCTGCGCACGCGTTCCTGGTGATCCCGCCCCTACTTTGTTTCGCGTTTTGTGCGTGTTGTTCTTTCTCTCGCCCCTGCTCACAGGGGCGCTGTGACCAATGCCAGTCTGGGTGTGGTGTGATGTCCGAATTTTATTTTAACTTTTTGATTTTTCCCGGTAGAATGCCCTATCCAATTGAGCATGCCCTACGCATTGAGCAATTGAGCACCGAAGTTGCCTTCAAGTAAAACTGAGAAATGTAACAGACATGTGCTCCACAACTTGAAGGGGGTAAAAAACAGAGGAAAGCAAGCATGGGAATGCATCAGACACATAACCATGGCCGAATGCCATACACAAGCTGAAACAGATCCGCTTCAGTCTTACGCTACAGTTTCCTCGAAACGTCTGCGCACTCTATACACCTGTGCTGCTCACAGCCTTGCCTTCAGGCTGCCTGGGAGCCCACGGCCCCCATGGGCCATCGGCACGGCAGGCACATGGGGCCATGCAATGCCATGCCATGCGCACGCTGCTGCATCACTGCGTTCCTGGGTGGCCAATCTATGCCAGTATATACAATCACATCAAAAATTCCAGAAACAGTTCAAACGAAACACACATCACTGCAACTGCATTAGATCTAGAAGCTACCCAGCGCATGTGATCTGGCCATGTGATGCCGGGCACAGACTGCACACGCTGTGTAACACACACTTGTGAGCTGGTATGTGCACAGGTTTGGTTTATGCATGTGTTTATGTATGTGTTACACTGTGTGGTTTATGCGTGTGTAGCAGATTGCCGGTGCACTGTTTGCCGGCTTGTGCGGGTCGTCCGGGTCGTGCACATGTTGCTGCAGTCTGTGGCTCCGGTTTTGTCGCCTGTGCGGACTCTGTACGCTTCATGTGCCATGTGTGTTACATTGTGATAGATCAAGGCCTCAACAGGGCCGAGGGAACGTTTCATGCACCAATGTTTCATGCACCATGTGTAGTGGCGGCTTCGGTCCTGCACGATGGGTTTGGTCCCGTAGAACGGGCGGCTGAGTGGCCCATGTTCCAAGGAGATGACTTGCCTACTTGGACAACAGTATTGTGTGCCTGCACTGCACTGTGTACAACTGAACGACTTGCATGATACCGATTTTCCGGTCAGGGGCTTACCACATATGCATGAAGTTTGCACATTCGGCTGATGCCCTCCCCCCCTCGCCCCCCCCGTCCCTCCTCCTCCTCCCTCCCTCTTCCCTCCTCCCCGCGCACCTCCGCCATTTCTCCTCTGCCCCCCTTCCCAGACACCGCTCGTACTGCCGGGCTGGCTGTGGCTGCAGCCCCTGGGACCGGTGCCTCACGGCCTTGGAGATGACCGTAGCGCGCGGCTGCGTGCTCGTATAGACTGCTAGTGTCGAGTCGGCGCCTGTCAGAGGGCCCGAAGCGTGCTGACTGTGTTTGGTGTGCGCGTGGACTGTGTGGTACTGCGTAGTGCTGCGCTCGGTACATGCGTTGTGTGTGTGTGTGTGTGTGTGTGTGTGTGTGTGTGTGTGTGTGTGTGTGTGTGTGTGTGTGTGTGTGTGTGTGTGTGTGTGTGTGTGTGTGTGTGTGTGTGTGTGCATGCACACATGTGTGCTTGCTTTCGTGCCGGCGCTAGTTCGAACGCATTCGATCTGGCATTTGCTCGTGCGGAGGGTAGCCTTGGTGCTTGCGTTGGCCTGTCTGTCTGTTTGCGTGTTGCCTGGTCCTGCAGGACCATGGCCTGTTGCCTCGGCGCTGCTGGGTCCTAGATCTATCACTTGTGTAACACACACACGTGGATGCCGCCTGCGACACATGCCAGGCCTAGCTTGTGCCTCTCTTTATAAATCACACCTAGGTAGTGCACCTTGGGATAGGAAAAATCACACGCATCCAAATCATGAGCATCACCACCTCAAGGCAAGTTTGGGACTTTTGAACTACGAAACTCGAATCATTAGCACTCACAGTGCATTAGCAAGGAGTGCACAATTTATCCTGTGTGGTCCTGAACCAAATCGTTGGTGACCGACTACCAGTCGAACCAGTTAGCAACACCGTGGCACCAGCCTTCAGTGGTCATGCGAGTGCCATGTACATGGACCACTGCGCAGATGTGGATCATGAGCCAGACCCCCGCCCCCCCCCCCCCCCCTCCATGCATGATCACTATCATCACTGACCACGCGGCACAGTGTGGCAGAGCAGTGCCCCTCTGCATTGTCTGAAATCCATCACGCATAGAATTGCTGTGATAACAATGGCAAACACCTGTTCAGACCTTGCAAAGGACTGCCTGCTGAGCCAGCTCCATGCATGAGTCACAGTGTGCCAGTCAATCACGTGTACACGACCTACCTCAGTCTTAGCGTGCCGATGGTACCGGTGCCACCCTTGCAGTGCCAGCCTTTGCAAATGGGCCAAGCTTGCAGCATTCTTACATCTACAGCTTCAATTCAGAAGCTTTTATGAACTAGGAATGTTCCTTGTACAGCGAATGATGTACATATGCAACAGGCGAAGCAAAGCAAAGCAAAATCCAGACACGCTGCACATATGCTCGAGCTCTGCAGTACCCAGCTGAGTACTACCAGCAGTTCTGTATACCCGTGGTCCAAGGCAGACCTGTGCACCAGCATGCAGCAGTGGTGGCTGGCTGCAGTCTGACACGCCGAAGTAACTGTAAAAGTCAACGCAGAACGAAGCAGTAGAACGAAGCACCAGAACGAAGCAGTGCATTGTGTACAGGGATGCAGCGTGCACGTGCAGGGGATGCACACAGGCCTAGGTAGGCTCAAATTTACTGAGGCCTGTGGTGTCCAAACACTGCAGCACGGACTAGATGAAATCCCTTCCACGTGAAGGGAGAATACCGAATACTGCGAAAGGCAAAATTGCACGCTTCCCTTCATGCGGATAACATGTCCTCATGTGTAACAGCAGAGTGTAACTGCGGTTTGCACAGTAGCATTGCACCAAGTACGTAGGCCTCACCGCGAACTATTCATGCCCAAACTCTTGCAATTAGGCTCCCGATGCATCATCGCGATGATCATGATGCGCTTTGCTATGCTGCGCACAGCCACAGCGCTGCGTATCGGTACCTTACAAGCGGCGCAGGGATATCGATCAATGCATACGTCATATAGCAGGGTGGATCGCTATCGATAGGCCTGGAGCTCTGGTCTTGCTCTGGGTCAAGCAGCGCGCAGATGTACGTGCATGCTCTAAACCTGTATCGCTCATGTATTTGTGCCTCGAGTACGACAATACGCGTTGCCAGATCCGCGACGTCGACGTTGGTCCTGGCTACACATGATTGTGCGTCTGGGAATATGATGAGGCGGAGTATTCATCATTGACAGAACGATTCAAACAATTTTGTCCCAGTTCCACAGGAGTTCGTACCTTTGCGATTTACCTGTAGCTGTATACGTATTGACCGAGCGAGGTCTTGGCGCGCCATGGGGGCTGTCCTTCCGAAGGTTGCTGCGACGCAGTGAGCTGCTCGACCTGCAGATTTGCGTCAATACTTACAATCGGGAGGCGCATGCATTCTTTCCAAGCGGCAGCTGTTTGTTAAACTGTTCGCGTGCACCTGCATGCGCAGCTGAGGTCTGTACGTACGGCCCCTCAGCTGAGGCCGTACAGCCGGGCGGCCCGGCTTTGGTGGCACTGTGTGTTGAGGTGCTGTGGTCATGATAGCAACGGTGCTTTCAGATCAGAGGTCAAAGGAGTACCACCTCCGGTTCAGTACTTCTGGTGCTTCGACCTGTACTTGGGCTGAAACAGACAAACTCGCCACTTGTACTGTGACTCAATCATCGTGTCAAAGGATTGTACGCCAGTCTTTAGGATCCCTCAAAGGAACAGGGCAATCAATGGTATCAATGGTGGGGTGACATGTTCAGACAGTCATGCTGATCACATGTGCCACAGGCAGTCTCAACAGTGTACACTGCCTGTTTGCTCACATACGTGCACTTCAGCGTCAGCGTCAGTCCAGGTGTTCGCAACGTCTCACCCATTCAATGCCCAAAAAGATTGTAATGGGATATGTGCTCTGGAGCTCTTGACTGGCCACACACTTTGGTCTCCCAGACAGCTACCATGCAGCACCACATTCAGGCGATCATGATCCCGCACCACGTGGTCCCTGCAGCCACAGTGGGAGGATCATATGATAGGTGAGTTGCTAACGAGGATACACCTTCTCAGGGCATGAGTGAGGCTCAGGATCAGGCTGTGGCTGTGCAGATCTTTGGGTTGGAGTTGACATGTGGGATCCGGAGGTTGGGGCAGCAAACCTTGTGAGTGAGCAGCAATATGGTGAGGTTTACACACTTCAATGCCCTATCTACGTGTAATTACAAATGGAACTATAACTCAACTGTCAATGAGATGCTAGTAAATGTTTCAGCCAATTGGAGCAAAGTCCATTTTACGCGTAAATGCTGTAAATGGGCAAACGCGTAAATGCTGTTAATGGGCAAAAGCGGCTTCACAGGTGTGCCAAAAGAAAAAGAAAAAACACCAGACACATCACGCCACACCCGGACGGACCCCAACGCCACAACAGACAGCCTCGCTATGCCATTCGTCACACAGAGAGCAACGCAGCAGCCCAGCATCGGGAGCATGAGGGCATCCGGACACAGGATGGTCATGGCAATCGCACATCGCATATGACAGCGCGTGCAAACACTGCGACACAGTGGCACGGCCATCTGGGACCACAACCTTCACCGGCATTTGACCCATTGCCATGCGATGCCTTTGCATCAGAACAGATCATCTAGGCACAGCTCTCTCTCTGCATCGTCTAGGTCCTCCTCATCCACCATGCCCTCATCTATGTCAGAGATCTGGTCAACAGGATTGAACTCAGCAACTGCATCTGCAACCTCGTTTTGTCATGGCACCTAGTTCTGGCATCATTCAAGGAACAGATTTGAACAAATGCATTCCTGATCTGTTGCCAGTGTATACACCTGACACATGTGCATCCTTGGTTGCGGTCAAACAGACATTTGCACAGCGCCGGCCTCGCTGTGAGCCCTGATAGCCACAATCCGAGCCCTTGCCACCCCCGCCGCTGGCACAATTGATGGTTGCGTTTACAGTGTAAATGCAAGCGGATACAACCCCAAATCGCATGTGCTTGCAATCACAGGGCATGTAGATAGCTATAAATGCGCGTGTGAATAGCCAAACGTATAAACATCGGCCCTAGGCCCTGAGCACCTGGCCACCTGATGCTGTGGGCGTGATCAAAGAAACGTTTGGGTCGCTTTTATTTCTGCTGCTTCGGTGCTGCATTGACGTGCATGGAACACGTGTGGCATTTGGGCGGCCATCTGAATGGGCCACTGGGCACCGAGCACGACGACACAGTGCACAGCGCGACCACTCGCGCATGCCGCCTAGTGGGCCCCACCCCTGCTCCAGGCTTCTGCTGATGCGATTTCGCCCTTGCCAGGCCCATCATGGCAATGCAGTTTGCCATGTGCTGCTAGCTGGAGGGGTGGACCGCTCCCTGTGCATGTGGGCCAAGTGCCCCAGCCGTCTTCCGGCTGCCAGCGCCCATGCAGTGGAGGCGTTCACGCTGCGAGTTTGGTTTGCACAAGCCCATGCTTACGGTGGCCGATTTGTCTGTTTGCTTGTTGCCTGGTCTGTTGCCTCGGCGCTGCTGAGTCCTAGATAGATCTATCACTGTGTAACACAAGCCCATGCACACCCTTTACATCACACGCCGCTCCGAGTGTGCAGCCCACTTGGTCTGACTGAGCCAGCGCTGGACAGCAGCCACACACAACGTGGCACCTGCGTTGAGCACTCCTGCCTCAGCCCTTGCATTTGGCGCAGTCTCAGCCACACAACCGGTGCTGCATGCTGTGATGCCCACATCTTTCAGCTCACTGCCGCCAGCAGGCCAGCAGGACAGCATGTTATGACGGGCGCCAGCAGACATGTGGAGGCCATTGGTGGCCAGAGGGAGAAACAGACGTGCTAGCTTCATCCAGGAAGGGTTAATTAGATGCGAATGTAAATGTAAATTATACTCCTTGCCGTAGCTGAACAGGCCATTGACATCTCCGACGAGCCCCGCGACCCAGGGCGAAGGGGTAGCCTCTCTCGCATGCGAGTTGCACGGCGTATGACATTCCCACCCCACCGCTGCCCTCAGCCGTGTGGCACATGCGCCAGGCATAACCCATTGCCGGAGCACAGCTTGCAGATGCCATTCAGGCCACGGTGGACTGGGTACAGCAGCCAGCAGCCCACAGATCACAACAGCCTGCGCGGCCTTGTTTGCTGTGGGCACGCATGTGCTTTGCGAGCTGGCGACACGTGTGCCTGGAGCAGGGCTGTGACGCGGATCCAGCATCGGCACCTCCCAGTATTCCCCGGCGCGCAGATGCGTCTGTTCGACACGTCGAGGCCCCGCACGTGCGCAAATTCACGTGGACAATAGCGGCATCCAATAGGCACCTGTCATTTCTAAAATTTAAGCGCAGACACTGTGCGGGCGCGACCTTTAAGGCTTGTCTGCACAGCTGCGCACGCAAATTACTCGTGCTGACCACCAAATCACAACACTGATCATGACAAGACATGCCCGTCTTGCACGATCGTGCGAGGCCTGGTCAACGCCATATGCATGGCACAGCTAGCTGTACCACGCCATGGTGCCACGGCTCTCGTACGACCGACAAGCATGCGACGCCTTGTGCAACAGCGGTGATGCCATCAAGAAGATGAATCACTGGGCTTCAGTGTGGCTTTCGAATTGCACATACTTATTCCGAAAACCATACCTTGACAGGACAACAACAAGACGAACGGCATGCACTTGAGTCAAAAACCTGCCGCGCATGCCGAGCGCCACATGCGCATCTGGTGCTTGATGCGGGGGGGATCTGGTGCCGAGCCGCGTGCCGCCGCGTCAGCCTCATGATCAGACCATCCGCATGGCCACACGTGCACAGGCAATTGGCATCGCGTCTCACCCCCGCGCGCTCCGGTCGACACAATACGCCAGCGCCCCCTTTCGTTGAGATGAGCCTCACTCACTGCGAGATTCTGCTTAGCATGGGCATCATAGCGTAGCCACTGCGCGCTGTGGCGATCATCATCCCGTTGCGTCGACGTGCACCGCCCTGGTCGACCAAACGCGGGAGGCCATGCCCTATGCATGCCGTGGCGCAGAGTATTCCGCCGAAGACAGCCACGACAGCATTGCGGTGAGTATTGGCGTACGGATGCACGATATCCGCACCATGCTCTCCGCGCTGAAAATCACAGCGACATAGCTACCGACTTCCTTGCGCAGTCCGTTAGTGCAGCTGTGTTGCAACCTCCATTGTCGACACCACCAACCATCATCTGATCCGCATCCCTGTAAGCTTCAGCCAGCACTGCCGCAGCAGCTTGAGCGCACCCCGGTGCCCTGGTGCATGCGAAACATTACATAGCGAGGTGAGAGCCCATCTCGACCTCCCTCTAGCGCAATATCTTGCGTGGAGCAGGCTGCAGCCTGATTATCGCAGATTTGCTCGGCGCCTGTTGTGATCTGTGGGCACAACGTCAGTGCAGATCAGGATCATCTCCGAAGAGTGTGAAGCGTTTTGCTATGCGTGTCTCAACGTCGACCAGTCTTTCCGTACTTGATCGCTGATCATAGTCACCATGGTTTCGAGAAGCTCGGCCGTTTCGGGATGCTGGCCGTCTCTGCATAGTCGATCTAGGATGCGAATCCAGCGCGCTCTGTGTACGAAATGAGCGAGTCTAGGTGCTCCGATGCGCATGGCACCAGGTCACCCGCCTTCCACCAATGTGGTGTTGTCTAGAAGGGCTATTTGCCAGGCGAGACATATCCCAGGCAGCGTGGCAATCCTGCGTGACGGTCATGCAGATACATCCCAGAGTTGATTCATTTTTGTCTATGCTCTCTGTGTTAGGCGGTGCGAGCTCGGCGGTGGGGCCATCATCCCGGGCTGTCCTGTCGTCTTTTGAACATCGCGAGCTGTGAGCTAGGTTGGACAGGCGCACTTCATATCCGAGCGACAGGACACTAGCAATATTCCAGGCTAACACGTGTGTACGACCGCAGGGTGTGCGGCAAGCGTCGTCTGCATCGCTCTCTGACGAGCTCGAGGGACACCCGCTCCTGCGGGCATGAACATGGGGTTCATGCCAATCAGCTCACCGATGTTACCTGAACACGAATTTCAGACATGGGATCGGCAAATAGAGAGGCCGGGACAGGATCCGCATTTGGGATCGCTGAAGCCAACAGGGCAGCCACCCACTGCATCGGACGTGATCAATTTCGATGGCACCTTGCAAGAGCTGGTTGAGGCAGCTGCCATGGCACAACCGGGTACTACATTCGATCTGAATGGCGCCTCTGTGCAAGTGCGCCGTCCGTCCCTATGCCTATGTGTCACAACACATGTACAGTGCAGTATGCCACATCACACAGCTATGCCAACTGCAGCGCCACCACTCGGTGCTCGCTGCGCAAACATGCCCACCCACACCCATTCCAGTCTCCACCGTCGCTCGGTCATGGAGCTGTGTTTGTTTATGTGCTTACTGGAGCTCATCAGACCCTTCAGCCTGTGCAGGCTTCCACGGGACGCCAGGGCCGCAGGTCGACTTTGTCGGCACAGTCTCTGGACGACCTCGGAACGGAAGGCCCCGACCCCTCCGATGGCACCGGCACGCCCGCCACATCCCACGAGTCCAATGAAACGAGCATGGTGATGTACAAGGCCTCCCTGGGCCTGGACCTCATGGCCATGCCCCGGGAGGACAGCATTGACCTTGAGCCCTGTCATTCCTTTGACTCAGAGGCTGGCTTCCCGCCAGTAGACGCGCGCTGTGGCGCCTCCAGCCCCCTGTCCCTGCCAGACGATACCCACGGATTCTGCTGTGCGCCTCCGCCTCTGCTGCACCCTCCCGGACGCAACTGCACAGCACACCCGCCACACAGCGGCGCCATGCACAGTAGCTACGTAGCGCAGCGCAGCCGCCACGGCCGTGTGCAGCTGCGCAGAGGAGTCACGCGACTGCGGCATGCAGGGGTTCCCGGAGTGTCGAGCCTCCGCAAGATCGCGTCGCAGGCCTCCCTGCGGCCGCGCAGCCCGGACGAGCATGGCGGCAGCCTCGGCAGCGCGGCATGCATGCGCCACAGCTGTTCCTTTGACTCAAAGCGGCTCGACGACCACCTCAATCCGTATGCTGACGTCGCGCCGATCACACCGGTCCGGCTTGGGGACGCCACCGTCACCATCCGCAACGGCACGCTTGCGCTGCCTGCCGGCGCGCTGCTGCTGCTGGAGCAGTGCAAGGTGGTGCTGGAGGATGTGCACATCCGCGGGCGCCCGCCAGCGCTGGACGCGGGCGGCAGCAACAAGAGCCTGCCGGTCCTGTTTGTCAGTGACGCCGAGGCCACACTCGTGCGGTGTTCGGTTGGCCCAAGTGACGGCCACGGCGTCGGTGTCGGCGAGGCCGCGCGCGTCACGCTGCGCGACTGTGAGTTGTCTAATCACCGCACGTTCGGCCTCGTGGTGCGCGGGGATGGCGCGGCCGCTGCCGTGGAAGACTGCCGGCTTGAGTGCAACGGCCAGGACGGTGTCGCGGTCGGCGCCGGCGCGACGGCGGAGCTGTCTCGCTGCGCTCTGTCTCATAACACCATGCTGGGGCTGTGCGTGTCGGCAGGCGGCTCCGCGGTGGTCGAGGCGTGCACGGTCGAGGGCAACGGGACCCACGGTCTGTCAGCGCAGGGCGGCGCGGCGCTGACGGCGCGGGCGTGCCGCATCAGCGGTTGTGAGGTGGGTGTGCTGGCGCTGGACGCGCAGACGGCGGTCGCGCTGGAGGGCTGCGAGGTGTCCTGCAATGAGCACGGCATCCATGCGCGCGACGGTGTGCAGGTGTGCTGCCTGCTGGGCCCAGCATCGCGTCTTGTTGTTGCACGTCCGGTGCTGCCTGCTGCTGCAACGTGTCCTGTTGTTGTTGCCGCAGCGTGCCTGAACACCTGAGAGGCAAGGCCGTGTGAAACAGCGGGGGAGTGTGCAGGTGACAGCCAAGCAGACCAACATGCGGCACCAGTCGATCGGCGTAGTGGCGACGGGCGGCGCGACGAAGGTCTGTCTCGAGGATTGCACGGTCACGCAGTCACGCCGTGCGGGCCTGCACATCTTTGGCTCAGCCGTCGCGAAGCTGCTGCGTGGGAAGGTGTCGGGCAGCGCGGAGCATGGCGCGCTGGTGCAGCATGCGCGCTCTGTGCTGGAGCTGGTTGACACGGCGCTGGTGGACAACGGCGCGAGCGGCGTTCAGGCCGCGGTGGGTGCAGCAGTGCAGATGCACGGCTGCCGCCTCGCCGGCAACCGCGTCGCGGGCGCACAGGTTACAGTACGCCCCGCAATACCGCCCCCTGCCCACTCGTTCACGACTGCAGCATCGCTCGCCGTCGCCCGGTACGCACGCGCAGCATCTGTGTTTCATGTTGGCGGAGTGCCGAGAGTGTGGTGTGCTTGCAGGACACATCCTCGGTCCTCGCCCTGCGTGACTGCGACCTCAATGCCAACGGCACGATCGGTCTGTTTGCCAACAAGGGCTCCTCCATCACTGCCGCCGACTGCCGCTTCAACAGCAACGGGTCGTCCGGCTGCGAGGTGCGCGACCGCGGCACGCGCGCTGACATCGCGGCGTGCGCGCTCCGCGACAACGGCCGTGTTGGCGTATACGTGCACAGCGCGGCCTGTCTGGACCTCTCGGCGTCAGTGGTTGCCGCGAACCGCTCGCTCGCTCTGCTGTCTGGCGGCCGCATCGGAACGGACATTGGCGGAGGCGTGGTCACATGCTCTGCGGACACCTCTGTGTCGGGCGGCACCAAGGTCCGCCACGGCGGCCGGCTGTACACCAAAGCAGCGGACGACGAGCCAGTCGCCGGGTAGTGCGGACGGCGCTCAGTATGAGCTCGCGCCTGCACAGTCGACCAGGATCCTTTCCACCACTGGGATCAGTACAACCCCTAACACTAGTGTGGCCGGTTTCTGTTGCTTTTCGAATTTTGTTTACTCAGATGCCGTATGTATGGGGGAGTTACAATGTTTGGGCTGTATGGTACGTATGTTGTTAACCCGGTCTTGAGTATATCAGTCCCGACTGTACGGCCGACATGCCGGCTACTGCATGTCAAAGCAGTGGTTACCATCCATGCGTGTGCTCGTATGGATTGTTGCTCGTGAAGGCTACATGTAACAGTGTATGGCGGTGTGGCCTTGTTGCTGCATGGTATAGGCTGGATACACAGCCATGTTGTTGCGGCCAGCAGCAGAGCCCCATGGAGATGCTTACACACGCGTGAACCATATCTTCAAGGTGTATCCCTTCATGTGATTTAGGTGCATGTCATCCGGGTGTACCAGCTCATGTATGCAGCACATTGGCTCTGGGACATGTCTCGGTGGCTGTGTCCCGTCGTTTGAGGCCAACAGCTGCAGGTGTGAGGCATCACTACAATCACGGCCGGGTGTGGTGGAGATGCCCAACTGTGGCGGGTTGCACATGCATCAGTGGGAGAATTGAATGGTAGAAAAAGTGTTACAAGGAGGCCAAGACCGCAACTGATGACTATGCAGTGGTGGCGGCCGTCAGGCTGTGTAGCCGTGCTGTGTTCGAAAGACATGTTTTGCGGCTTGCCTGCTTGCGTCCCTGGAAGACCATATGATGCGTACGTCTGTAACATGACACCCTGCTGTCACGTGACCCTGCGGTCACGGGACCACCTCAGGCACCAAAGAAAAAACTCTAGCTCTGCACTGCAACTGCATCCCACAGCAGCCGCCCGGGACACATCAGACGGGTACACCGCCCGCGTGTCACTCCAGAGCTGCACTTAACTAAACACGAAAAGCTCAACTGCAATACGAGCCGGAGGGCGATCGCATGTCAGCCCCCGGGCTGTGGCCTGCACTGGCGAATAAGGGTATGCCAGCCCACACACAGCTTGACCGCACCCAGCAGCGCGCCGGATTAGCCGTGCTACTCCTTGCGGTGCACCAGCCAGAGTGCAAAGCCTACACAGAAAGCCCCCCCGACAATGTTGCCGAGCGTGACTGGCACAAGGTTCTTGATCCACATGTCCGCCCACGACACCTTGGCGCCGGCCATGATGCCGGCGGATATGATGAAGAGGTTTGCGACAGAGTGTTCGAGGCCGATGGCAATGAAGGCGGGGATTGGGAAGAGGACGGCAGTCGCCTTGGCAGGAAGCGTGTTCTCGCAGAGAGCCATCCAGATGGCCATGCACACCAGCCAGTTGCACAGGATGCCCCGCGCAAACGCCTGCACAGCATTGTGCGGGATGGGGGCAGTGCTAGGCAGTGTCAGGGGTTGGTGGCAGTGGTCTGGTGCTTGGGGTGGGAGCACACCTCGCCCCACGCGAGGCTGGTCTTTGCAGCTGCGGCTTTGACAGCGACGGGATTTGTTGTGAAAAGGCCGGCGAAGACCGCGAGGGCGGCCAGGGCGATGGAGCCTACGATGTTGCCGCCGAAGGAGAAGACCCAGGACTTGATGAGCTGGCCCATCGTGGCCTTGCCTTCGAGCACGGCCGTCGTGACGAGGGCTGCGTTGCCGGTAAAGAGCTCAGAGCCGGTGATGAGGACCATGATGAGCCCGAACGGCAGGCCGAACAGGCCAGAAATGATAGCCCTGAGGCCTGGGTCGCTCTGGGCAATGCCTGTGCAGCTGCCTCCGACACACATCATGAGCAATGCGCCAAAGCCGATATACACGCCGGCGAGGATGCCTAGGAGGAATATCTGCACGAGCAGGCCTGAGTGGGGGTTTGAATTGCGTACCAGATTGGGGCAGCTCGCGACGGTGTGCGCAGCTGACATAGATGGTACCGTGTTGCTGCACTGTTGCTAGGGACGACCATGCAAACGCCCGACGAGTCCGCATTCCGTTCGCGCGTTGCTAATCACACATCAAGACGAATGTACACATACACGTTGCAGCTCCGATGCTGTGTCGCGTCGGAAGTGCGCGCCTTCAGCAGCGACGTCGACTTCGCCCTCAGCGTGACATTGAGGAGTGTGCCGGACAGCGGTGCGTACGAGCCCTGACAGTGATGACGATAACACGTATTATCACGATTACGTGAGCTTTCTTATGATGCAGCGGTATGTATGGGCGAGGGACGGGTGTGCACCTGCTTCGGAGGTAGGTTGGCCTTCTTCAAGCCGGCAGCCGTGGCATTCTCTAGTGACTCCGGGGGAGATGCTAAGGAGGAAGCGGTGACATGACGTTCGTTTGAACGTTCGAGTCTTGAAACGCTCTTTGCGGGAGCAGCGATGCGGGCAGACGTCCATCGCGCGCCCACCTGTGCCGCGCTGCACACGCGCATGCCACGGCATCGCAGAAGCGTAGCGGACGCGTTCATTATGGCGACTTTGATTCAGTTCAACAAGTATTCGCTTGCGCACTGCAGCGGAATTGGACCAAACGCTTTCGCAGGCTGGCGTTGCAATTGGCGAAGTACACGGCACAGCTGCGGCCTGTCACAATACGTGCACCCTCAGATCGTTCTTGAAAACCACACCGTGGCGTTTGTACTGCGAGCATTCCTGCTGGGATCTGGTTCAAGGACCGCATCGCAACGGGCTGCTGCAGCATGCTGGAGCAACTGCCGACGGGCACTCATGCGCCCCGCAGCCCGTGCCGGACCGACACCGATGTTCTCTTCCCCGCAGCCGTTGCTGATAGGCACCGCTACCCCGACTTCTATGTCGCACAGCCTACCCATGTCTTGGCCGATTTTACCCTCGAGGGCGAGCTCGTCTGCTCCTCCACGTTGTCTGCCACAGCGCTAGCTCCGACCGGTCAGTCACTACGCGTGGCGGGAGGGCTTCACTGTCTGTGTCGCCGGGGCCATATATGCCCGCAACGCCAGGCACAGCGACGGGCCTGACCAGACTCTCGGATGTCCGCCACGCACAGCGGGATCCAACGTCAGAAACTGGCACATTACCAACGGAAACTTTTTTGGTGAACTCGTGTCGATCGATCTTGCCTTGCGCGCGCCTGCATGGAGGCATTCCGTGGCTGTGACAGCCCGACAGCGTGTGGGGATGTCAGTGTGTACGTGCGCAAACCGTCGGTGCTGGCTGTACATAGAAAATGCATAATGACAAAGGTGGGATTTATTATACGTCATGCATGCCATTAGTGTTGAATCCCTCCAACAAACGTTCAAGTCAAAATGAGTATGCTGTTCTACACATGCCTTACACTGCGGCCACCCTGCCTGAAACATTGGATAGTATGCGCTCATGCAGTCTTGAAATCGACTCCCCGTTGTGCCGAGGGCCTTCTGCGCGCACGTGCATGCGTCATGACACACAGACCGATCGACGCGCGAGGGCTGTGACAGAAAGTTGACATTACCAGGAATACATATGGCCATGGGGACGGGTCCGATTGGGCCTCGATATCGATCATCACTACAGCTGATCAATGACAACAGTAGGCGTCACAGGCGTCCCGAGCCTATACATACATAGCTGAAGTTTTGAAATCGTACATGAGCATCAGCGACCTCAGAATCGATCGTCACTGCAGGTAATCACCGGTGTTCATGACGCACTGGTACAACGAGCATGCATGTACAGTTGGGAAATTGAAACCCGGCCAGCTATATCAAGCACTGCAGTGTGCGCACGTACTGCGCGCCTTCTCTCGAATATGAGTTTGACTTCAGCTGTGCGCTTGCAATTGCAAGCGAAGGAGCAGCGCGCATGCATGCCCTCAGCCGATGAGCGACTGGCTCGAGGCTCCAAGTTTCGCGGATCCGTGTGGGTCACGCGGTGGCTCCCAAACTAGCTTCTACTCCCTGGGCACGTGTGGCCACTCTATACCTGTGGGTGTTGTAGTGCACAGCGCACACGCGGTCTGGCAATCGATTGGCAGTCGAAGCAATGATAACATTAATATTACAAGATTACGCACCATGTGCATGTGTAATACAAGGGGCCCGCTAGCTAGTAGCTAGCGCCCGGTATCACCGTGATGCGCATGCCCTGGGCAGCACTTGTCGGTGCACGTGGTACGTGCGCAGCATGCATGCTCCGCAGCGGTCACACATATCAACACAGTGAGCCGGCGAGCACACGGTGTCTGGCAACTCTGCATCAGGCATCACTCGGCATCATGTGAAGGGCGAGCATGTTATGGTTGACGTGACCATCGTACACACGGGTGTGAAGCATGTGTATCCCAAGGCGGCTTACACGCCTGGCCATACGGCCAAGCTTGCTGAGCAGGGCAAGGAGCGTGATTGGCTGGCGTTTGTGGAGGCTCCGCAGTATGAGTTCTTTCCTTTTGCGGTAGAGTCGTATGGGCGGCTGGGCCAGAAAGCGATTGAGTATGTGAAAAGGCTTGGGGACACCGCTGCCATGTCGGGGCGGATCTCCAAGTCGGTGTTTGTCATGAACACGTACAAGAAGTTGTCTTGTGCGTTGCAGAGGGGGAATGCCAACATGTATGCTCAGTCGCTGTCGGCCATTGCGCGTGTGACCGGCAAGCACTTCATGCCGGGCCTGGACGTGCTGGTGGAGCAGTTCTGAGTGTGTTGTGAGCCGTGCTGTGAGCAGCACTAGTGAATAGCGTGTGAGAATGTGTCGAGGGAACTTTAGCGCAATACAGAAGCTGCTGTGTTTCTGTCTGTGTACGGCGCTTGGCCATGGTGATTGATTTTTGGTGCACTGCCATGAATCGTGCCTCTGTGTTCTACCACCTTGTGGAGCATACATCTGTAACGTATCACTCCGCATCAGGCCTCTACCGCTGCCCTAAAATTGCAGGGATGTCCGATTCCAGCACCGGATTTGGGTAGCCAAATCGCGGAAGGAGCTTCCCTTCCTCGGCTGTAGCGAAATTTAAAGAGGCCTAGCGTCTACGCCAAGACAGCCCACCAAGGGTGGGCGAGTGGGGTGGGCTTGTTGGTTCAGATCGTGGATACCATCATCTGAAGGATTTTTTGCGATCCAATGGTCTACAGTAATAGTATGGGTAAGTGCGATTGCTATACAATCGTCCCGCATCAAATTGAATAAGTATGCACGAAGCTGTGAGTGTTTCAGTGTGCAGTGATCACCACACAGTGATGGCTGCAGAGCCGGATTAGAGCGCCATTTGACGCACAATCGCCGACAATTGTATATATAATCAGAAGATATTGCTCACTGTGGCGAGCCTGCCGGTGTATGTTCAAGTAAAGCCTGCGCCGGACGACTGCCGAGCTGCTGATGCGGTGCACTGGTGTACCAGCGGATGGTCTGCTGGCGACCGATCACCCAATCAAACGCTCGTACAACTTCATTTTATTATAACCGTAGCTTGCATGGCATAGTTTGTGCGTGATGCATTGCGATGAACGCTCTACGCAGCCGGTTCTCGGTGGCGAGTCGGTACAAACACATCATGCGAGATGGGCTACATTGCATGGTTGATTAACCCGGCATAGATATACTAAGCGTGTAAATTTTGCATATCTGTAACTGTTTGAGGCCAGCGGTGCTTTGTGAGCAGCGGTAGTCGCTAGTGAGAGCCAAGGCCTGCCCCGGCTGTGCATCTGGGACTACCAGGGCTCGTGCCATCCGCAGTGGTCAGCGTCGGTCAAAAACGAGTACAAGGTATGCAAACTTGCAATGCGGGATACTATATGCTGCGTATGTGTTGTATTGATGCAGGCTTGCCAGGATGTCACCTTGTATGTGACACAATTGGCACAATACACGGCCTCAGTCCGGATTCATACCGCAGTATGCCTTAATGTACACTCTAAGGTTCATTAGCATCCATTGTATTGCTGTTTGCCGGGTATGTTTCCATTGAACGATGTAACACGAAGGTGGTGCTCGGCAGGTCATGCGATGGCCTGGACGCACGCGCTGACGTCCTGAACGCTTTGCACACCATTCGCACATGTGTAAGTGAAGGTTACGGGTGCTCAAATGGTGCATTTGCGGCAAGAGCTAGCGAACTAGCGCGCGCCTGACCTGGCCCACCCTTGTTCGCCCACCCGTAGTCTCCCCGCCTCAAACGTGGGCGTATTGATACCGGGGGTGGGCGACCTGGCACATGGTGCGCAAACAACATCATCGCACATTCGCAGGGCACTGCATGGGCCTAGAAAGCACTGTAGAGCACGAATAAGCAATACTTCAAGTTACAATGACACTCCGTCACCATGTGTGCCATGCACTGACCACTAACTACCTTGGTTAAGCACAGCTGCCATGCCATCACAAAACCATAGACACACAACAGGACTGCTACGACTGAGAAGAACAAAAGCAAAACTCCTGAACGCTCTGGCCACACCCCCGTATGCAGATGTCGGACAATACCACCAGCAGCACCTGCAAAATTGATCAAGGTCGGGCGCACACTCGGGTCCTGGACCAGCACATGCCCTTCGGGTTGGCAACAAGGAAAAGACGTTTCACAGCTCATCGAAGCCGAATTGGATCGGAGCCCCTCGATGTAACGGTACCACTGACGGCGTGAGTGTTACACGGAGATGAACGCAATAGCCCGGCAGCGAGGGCAACAGAAGGAAAGTAGACGGCCAAAACCCCCCGAAGGTAGACACCGGCAAAAAGCAATCACTGTCCGAGGTGAAAAGCCACAACGGACGGCGTGAGTGCAGGTAGGAAACAAACGTTGATATGGTGCACTCCCACACGCACGCAGTTCCCATCAACAAGCCGACGCACACAACTGATTTGGGTTGAATACAAGCATTGTGCCTACCTAGGAGGTCGCTTACGCGTACGTGGCCGATTAATATTGTTCACAAACAACACCGCGGCCGCAAACATGCAATACCTGGCAACAGCTTTGGCGCGACAGCATCAATCTGCGATAATTCAAAGTCGCTGTACACATGTGTCAGGTTGGTACTGAGTGATAAGCTTCAATACGTAACGGCTGGTCATGCCTTGGCGAGGGCACACTCGTGTACTGTTAACACGTGTGCAGGCCATCTAGTCGCGCTATCACAGCAGCTTCCACAAACAGCCAACATTTGCTGGTTTGGCATACACTGTACCTAAGTGCGAAGTTTTTGTGGCGCTGGTCAGGGACCTGCTGGGCGCTTCACAGGTGGCTCAAGGCTCTAGGATATGGGTTGGATAATGATGAGAATAGTACCAGCCTCCACCTGATGCTGCTCAACCTTGCATGGCCGCGGGCTGCCATGCATGCACGATCATTGCCCTTTTTGATTGTTCAGGCCAAACCGCGGCCGGTGCGGGTGTGTTACACGGAGATGAAAGCAACCGGTGCGGGTGCAGGGGAATATGCTAGCGCGCCACTTGACACCTGCATCTGATCAGACACTGCGGCACCTGGCCACCCGCACTCACGCACCTACGCGCTCGACTTCGAGCACGCACACACACGGCAGCCGGTCTGTCTGTTTGCTTGTTGCCTGGTCTGTTGCCTCGGCGCTGCTGAGTCCTAGATGTATCACTGTGTAACACACACGGCAGCAATATCCGTCACACAATCCCGACAGGCACGGTGGACGTGCAGTACTAGGTCAATGATATCGATTGCTCCTGCAGCTGGAGCACATATGACATATGCGGATGCGTGAGCACTGCTACCACATGTTGCCGTGTGCTCATTGCGCAACCAGTTTCCAGCATGCAACTCGCGTTTTCCAAGTTTGTCACTGTGGCACTGAATTCGCTGATGCGGCCGCATGTGCCCTGTAGGTGCGATCGGCCGCTACAGATTCATCAGACATATGCATCATGTATGCTCGGCCACCATGTCACAGTCCTGCGCGCGGTCATGGGCAGCCCGCGGTCCCTGCGGTGCCTGGGTTTCCGTATACTCGCGCAAATGTCTGCGGGTACAACACGCTGTGTAGCATGCGCGTGTAGTGCGTTGTGCGGGTATATACTACGTAGGAGTTTGCCGTGAGGCGGGACGTAAATATATGTGCAGAAGCCGCGTGTGCAAGGCCTAGGCAAAGGCAAGGTGAGTTATGACGCGTGTCGATTTTTGAGAGATCGAACAGCATTTAAAGATGTTGCAACATGTTGCTGCTTCGATAATGCATAATGCATGCACTGCTGCTACACATTAGCTTCCCAGTGCTGCTTGAGCGAAAAGTGACAGCTGTGTCCGGCCGGATCAGATACGCTATGTGTGCGACGGGCGCGGCGCGACATAGCGCGCATACGAAAAAGCTAAAGGAACTGTGACAAAAGTTCCTGTCACGTGCGTGTCGGTCACATGCTTGTGGTGCTGCGAACCGCGGTGGTTCTTCGCAGATCTTCCGCAGAGTGTGAGTCAGCTTCGACGATGTTCATTTGACATCAGCTGTGCTGCGCGAACCCTCGGCAACGCAGGCAGCTGCCAGTCGCGCCGCAGGCTGCCTGAGCATACGATATCTGTCTCCCTTCTTCCGTCAGTATTGCTTGTTTTGTCCCGACGCCACTGGGGCAGACGACAGGTGCGTGTCTTCGCCTGACGTGTGCACCGACATTTGCAAGACCATGGTAACGCGGGACACAGATTTTGCACATCAACCAGCCATGAGCACTTGGTGCTCGCCTGAACACCTGAAACCCGAACCGGCGCACACTTCGACATCATAGGTACATGAAATCCTGACGTTCCAGTTTCACCAATTTGCATTTGACGTGCCGGCTGTGGCTTCTGCTAACGCCTTCGACCAGCATCGGCCCACACTGCAGATTCTCACAACGGATTACATCGAAACGACTTTGATTGTGCTGCTCAATATACTCAGTTCCTTGTTTTCTGCGATCAGCGACGCTTGACAGAACAGGTGCGAAACATTCTTGAGAATGACAAACACGGAATTGTCTCACCAGATCTTGGAACAAGCACGTTATTTCGCAATATTATATCTCGTTGTAATCTAGACCTGCTATGCTCGTCGGAACCGTCACAGGCGCATCTCTCGGCACCTGCACGCAAGTGCAAATGAAGGCGTGGCAGCGCACGACCACCCAGCCGGATACTCAATCGTGCTTCTGCAGAGCTGTCGGCTGCAATGGTGAAAGCTTCTTCGCAACGGAGAACGCAATCGGGGGCAACTCCGTCTCGGGACGAAGGGGAAGGTATCAGCAAGCACCAGCCGCAATCTCAAGGTGTACGGCGGAACTGCCCATGGACTGAAGCGGAGCACTTGCTGTTTCTTCTTGGGCTAGAAGAGCACGGCCGGGGGGCTTGGCGAGCGATCGCATCAGACTTTGTCGGGACGCGCACAGCCACGCAGGTGCAGCCACGCCTCTCAACACCGCAGCTTATGACACATGCGCAGGCAGATGCTGCGTAAGGGCGCTGCCGAGCGCTGCATGCCGATGTGCATAGGACTGCGCGGACATGTTTCGTGGACACCCGGTGCGGCAACGTGTCCATTTTCACGAGCGTCGCGCTGCACGCCCACATAGTAGCAAGCATTTGCATACAGTCACCTTGTATAGATGTCTGTTTAGGCTCCACTGTCATACCTAGCCGTGCCACACGTGTGGTTCCCTGGCTGCGTCGCTGAGGGAGCGACGAGGTAGGACCCGGTTGCTGTGCACGGTTCGCGTGTGTTCCGTCGCGCCTAGCGCTCTCTCTGCACTATTTTGGTGAGGTACTCATGCATCGCATCTGCCCGACAACCAAACACGTTCTGCGATGGTGGATCCCCGGTAGAGCTCCACCCGGAGCACGGTATTGCCCAAGCAGCGCTGCGGATGCGCACGAACTGGACTGATACTGTTTTGGCCTCATTAGCCACGCTTTTGAGTTCCCATTTGGTGTGCCAGCTGCAAGACCGTATGGGTGCGGCTGGCCTGACACTTGCTGATATCAGTCTGGCTACATGTGACACCTCGGACCCGCGCCGTGTTGAACGCACATGCATGCGTCCAATTCAGCCGCGCCGAGTCCTCGCAGTCCTTGCCGCGTGATCACAAGCAAACTTGCGGCCGAGGACAGCACACATGCATCACCATCCGCTCTGCGCCTGTGCAGGTCGCGTCGCATGCACAGAAGTATTTCCTGCGAGAGGGCCTGCCGCCGTCGAAACGAGAGAAGAAGCGCCCCTCCATCCATGATCTGCGCTGCAGCCGCAACGCCTCCCAGGAGGATCGCCACCAGCTGCGCACGAGTCTGCAGCAGCTCAACCGCGAGTCCATGGAGTCCAATGACTCACGCGTCGCAGACGCACAGCAAGCAGGCATGACCCCCTCTGTCCCCAGCAGCTCGCCTGCCTGCGAATGCCTGACAGACGTGGCTGCTGCAAGATGCAAGTGTGGCGGCCTGGCGGACATGCATGTGTGGCAGGTGGATGTGGGCCTGGCTGGAATGGTGTCCTGCCAGCACCCACAGCGCAGAGCGTGTAGAACCACTTGGGCAAGCACACAGCATCGCCCCCTTCTTCAAGCCTGCTCATCTGACTCGGCCTATCGGTGCAGGTGCCAAGGCCAGCACAGGTACGCTTGCTGGCAGGGCTGTGCGGCCCAAGGCCGAAACGGGCAGCAGTGGCGACACGAGCGTCGCGGCCGGCGGCCGACCTGCCCCTAGTACGCCCCCCCGCCGCCGCCTGTATTTCCCCAGCAGGCCCCCTGTCCCGGATGCGCCTCCCGGCGGCGACCGCGCCCTGCCCTGCCGGTCGCATGATGCTGCATGCTCCGCGCCGCCACGCCGCACTGCCTCCAATAGCCCGCGCCGTGTCGCTGTGCCGGCGACGCCTCACGTGTCCCGCGGTTCCTCGCAAGGTCAACACTCCTGCTGTGCCCGCATGCTGCTCCCCTCAACCCGCCTGCCCTTTCCACCCCAGCACGTGCTGCCAGGCGCCCGCGCTGAGGCCGCCGTGCATGCAGGCGCTGCGCACTGGAGCGACGCAGCGTACTCTTTTGGCGCTGACGGCTCCAGCGGCCGCCCGGGATCGTTCGCGCCCACCTCGCTCGCCGACCGCCCTCGCGCCCGCAGCCTGCCCGACTGGCAGTTAGCCGGCCGTTCGGCGCCGCTAACCGCCACGCAAGATGCGTTCTCTGGCCAGGCCTTCCTGCCGGAGACGTCCGACCCGGCCGTTGGCATCCTGGACCCGCTGTACGATGAGGTGCTCAACTGCGAACTCTCAACCGAGCCGGGCGCATACCCGCGCAACCCCGGCGGCCGCGCCTCCGACATGAGCCTCGAGCACAGCTTCGACCAGACGCACCTTGGCCGAGGGAACAGCCTGTCCGACACGCGTCAGCTGTTCCCGCTGTCCGAGGGCCAGGCCGCGCCGCCGGAGGACAGTCTCATGCTGGGCTCCACGCCGGGCCGGGCGGTCGGCGACCGCAGCGCGCTGTGGCGGCAGCCGTTCTACACAGCATACGGCAGCGCCACTGGCATGTACGACTCGCTGTTCCGGCCAGAGCAGCCCGTGGCCGCTGCGCCGCCGCAGCCGGCGATGCAGCGCGCATCGCTGCCCAGCATGGCGCCGCAACTGCAGCCGGGTGGGTACGGACAGTACGAGTCCCCGCAGGAACGCCGCATGTACGGCTCGCTGGATCTCGCACACTGCTCGCAGCCCCCCCCCCTCACGCACTCACTGCCGCAGGGCCCCCTGCAACGCGCGCCCAGCAGCCACGCCCTCCCTGACGTCTCTGGCGGCACCCCGCACCTGCAAAATCTCGGGCCGCTGCTCTCCAGCCAATCTGCACCGGTTCGCCCCCCTCACCAGTCTCGCCCTGGTACCCCTCTGATGCTTAGCACCAAGACCCCGTCTGTCCACACGCAGCTGATATGCGCTTTCAACAGCTCTGCCGCCTCTGCTGCTGTTGCCAATGGTGTGGCTGCGTCTGCCTTTTCACCGCTGACATCGGAGACCGTGTGTTTGCTGCGAGTGTAACGGCTTTGGCGTGCTGTGCAGCCTGGCAATGCGCTGCCCATGGGCCACTACTCCAGCGCCCTCTACCGACCGACACAGCTCTCCCTGAACTCTGGCGCAGTGCCGGCCACTGAGCCGGCCTTCCCCAGCACGGGCCCCAGCTGCATGCCCAGCGGGGACTCTGTTGACGACCTGCGCATCCTGGCACAGCGCGCGGACGAGATGGGCATTGGCACGTCGGACCTCGAGCCGCAGAACATGGACGAGATCCTCGGCTCGATGAGCCTCGGCATGGACATGGACTTGTAGCCGCTGCGTGCTCCGGGCAGCATGCGCGGCGATGCGGCCCCGTTTGCCGGCGTCGGCCTCAGGAGGACCACGCACGTGTGCCCACTGCTGGTGAAGGCTTGTCCAAGAGCCTGGCTGCGGTGGCTTGTGGCCGCGGCCTTGTGTGTATCCCGTACGGCGCCGCCCCCGAACGCGGTGCCGTACGGCGCGTGCTTTGTGTGCTTTGTGTGTGTGCTGCTCTTGACCTGCTCTGACGTGGCCTCGATGGCTGCGCTGGTACCCCCGGCCCGCCCGCCCGGTGGGCGAGGGTCCACCCCGGCGCGTCAGCCGGGGCCAGCGCTTGCAGCGAGGTGTGGGGCTGCACTCAGACGCAAGGGAGCACTGCCTTGCATGTCCGGCAGGATCACATTTGTGCCGCACAGGACAGGCTGGCACATGTGCCTGCGGGCATGCAGGCAGGTGGCGTGCTGACTGGGCGCGCCAGGTGTCCATGCCAGAGCAGCTGAGCGAGTCGGCCAGCTGTCACCAAGTTGCGGATGCATCGTTTGTGCTCACGGCCACACGCTGAGTGGGCATGGGTGTGGGTGCGTCCCATCTTGGGATGGTCTGTATGATGTGACTTTGAATGGCTGCCGGCACTCATTGATTGCAATGAAGCGTGGGCCGTGCTCTGCTCTGGCAATGATTCATGGCAGAGAGATAGATCGCAAGCCTATTGGTGCTGGCGTCTGGAGAGTGTCGCGAAGCGGGTGTGTGTGCTTCACATCATGTGTTCAGTATGTGAGACGTTATGCTTGTACTGCTTCATCAGAGCAGAGCAGGTGTTGGTCCGCCCCGATGCCTGTTGTTGATCAGAAGATATCAACAGGCATCAAGGCGATACCTATATATCGAGCAACGTGTGTATATGAGCTGCCTGTGAGCGATGTGTCAATGATATGGTGTCCTCTGAATCGCAGCATCCTGTAAGCTGCACAACGAATCTCATCCATTGATCCATTGGTACATTAATGGGTCGTGCACAGCGGCATAACACACGTGCACAGAACAGCCAGGTCGACCACTCTTCCTGTGACGACCCATCACACGACTAACTGTAGCGCGAGTCTGGAGCTGTTTTGTTCCGGTTTGCGTACGGCATTCGGCCATGGTGAATGTGTTTGATGCATTGCCATGACTTCTGTCCTGTGTGTTCTACCACCTTTTGGAGCATACCTCTGTCTGTAACGTATCTCATCACAAAGACTAACACATGCCAATTCACTCATCAACACACATCCGCCCCAGATGCGTACACGTAGCCACGGCTAGCCAGGGCAAGTGCTCTGCACCGGGCAT
Source organism: Ulva mutabilis (assembly GCA_900538255.1). Taxonomy (NCBI): domain Eukaryota; kingdom Viridiplantae; phylum Chlorophyta; class Ulvophyceae; order Ulvales; family Ulvaceae; genus Ulva; species Ulva mutabilis. The sequence continues at coordinate 149,897 of UNSF01000015.1, read as the reverse complement.
TTCAACATGTGGTCGCCTGCAAGGTTACACACTGCACCGCACATAATGATCCGTCCCGCGTGCCAGCACAGCTTGACACCCGGGTGGCTGATGATGGCGGACGTCCGTGGCTCGGCACCCCGTTCTTGGCCGTATATGACCGACCGTGTACGACCAGCTACGACCGCCAGCATGCCGCGCGCGATTAAAGAAATCGGACGCCCGATGTGGGCACCCAGCAGCTCAAATGCCGCTGTCACACGTGGTCACTGCTGCGGCTCTGAGTCGTACACAGCAGCGCGGCCACTGCGGCCCTGCACGGCCAGCTCTGGTGCTTTGATTGGCGCACCCGTCGCGGGCGTCTCAACTCCGGTGAACGTCCGCTTCTGCAGGAAGTAGTCAGCCGCACTGTGCCGTGTGGCTGTGAGCACCCCACCCGCGGGCTGCACGGTGACTGTGCTGCGCGGCACTTCGCCCTCTGCCTCGCCGCCGCCTGCTGCCGCATCTGCGGGCTCCTGGGCACCTCTGCACATTGCACCATGTTGCCATGGCGCAGGAGACGGAGCTGCAGCGGGTCACGGAGCTGCAGCGTCACACACTGGACGCTGCTGGGACAGGGCGGGTGGCTGCATGGGCTGTAAGAGCGGCTGTCACATGCAGCAGCCACTGCGTGCAGTCTTGCAGCCAGATCGGCGGTGTCATGCTAGCATCTAATCCACATGACGATCAGTGTGCCAGGCATGGTGCAGCCACGAGTGGAAAGGGGGGAGCGTCCGTGAAATGCACGGGGTGGGCCAGCTCGGGAAGGGGTTTGGCTGCTTGCGTGTTCAGATCAGACTTCGGCGGCCAGCGGCCATGCATGTGCGGCGGGTGCCAGGCAGGCGGGTACCCGCTGTGCTGTAGCGGACGCACTCTGCGGCTTCGGCAACGCGGCCCTTCCATGCCTCCACGGCCTCGGCGGGCGCAATGACTGGTGCCAGGTACGGCTTGGAGTTCCACACAAAGCCTGCTGGATCGGAGATCTGTACCCACACATTGACCTGCATGGCAAGTTACATGTATGTTGTGTTAGCCTGCAGAAGGGGCCATGTTACGACCACTGCCTACATAACGAGCTATGGCAGGTGGCGCGTTTGGACACGGCTCACACCTCTGGGAAGTTTGCAAGCTTCTCTGGGGCAGGTTTTCCGAGGAAGATGGTGTACGTCTTCTTGCCGGCAGCCTTGGCGAGCGTCTTGACCTGCTGCAGCCAACGCTTCCAGCCATGGATAGCGATTGTGCTGACGAGGATGCCAACAATGCCGGCGTCCTCGGCCTTGTGTACCAGGAACCTGCGCCTCATCAGCAGCTTCTGGGTTGCATGGGGGAGCTCGCTGCAGATCGAGTCTGTTGCAGGATCCAAGAAATGCCAGTCTGTGGGGCCGCATGCTACCAGGGCATAATCCAAGGTGGTGCTTCCAGCAGCTGTCCCCACCCATAGCAGGTGCTGTCCTCTGTCCTCTGCAAACCCCGTATGTCAGGCTTGATGCAGGGCGGAGTGCGGTCCATATGACTCAAGGAATTCCAAGGACCGCGCTGTGCTGGATTTAGAGTGTGCCATGTCTTACAGGACCACACCGTTTGCGACGTTGCCGCTCTGCTCTGTGCCAGCAACACCTGGTCCAGCCGACAGTCCTTGCAGCACTTCAAACGGAGACTTACAAACTTGGACATGATCGCCCTGCAGTATAATCGGGTCCCGCGTCAGTTTACAACTGGCAGGCAACAGTCAATGTCCCTGTGTGTCCTGATGGCCGACGTACATCAGTGAAGCTCGCTTGTGCTGCACGATTCAGGCTATACAATAGACCTTGAATAGCACCACTGTCTGCGTCTATGTGGCAATCAGCGATCGCACCTCTAATGCTGCGGACAATCCTGACTGTAGATGAGCATACGGACCGTCCAGAATCACAACGATTTTCTTGCCAGTGGATGACGAAAGCGCGTTCACGTGGCCCACAAGCGATTCCAGCTTGTATTTCTTCTTACTGAGCACATGGAGCACTGGCCTGTTGGTTACAGGCTCCCTTGAAGCATCGCCGAACTGAACTATAGCGTCGGCATCCAAATGATCTGCGGCAACGACGTCAACTGTCGAGCCATGCCGTGCGACATCGGCTAGCAGGAAAATCTGCACGTGATAGCTCATCGAACGACGCAGTATGCGCCGCAGTATGCACGAGCGTGTGAGCAATCTCAGCTGGCAAGCAACATGAAGAACGCTGGCGCACATTTGCGGCTGACGAACTTCGATCAAGACCGTCTTTGACTGAACGCACTACCGCGTGTGCAGATGATATGAGGTCGCGAGGGAATTGTAAGGCAACGTTCCGACAGTCGGTGTCGACAATGAACTGGACAACATCATCGACGTCCCACTCCTGGTCTCCGACCACCGACATACTCCTAGGTAGACATTGCCAATAGAAAATGAGAAATTCATGCGATCAAGTTTAGCATCCTGACAATCCAATCACAGAGATCTCTTGCACGGGCTCAATGTGGCACGGATACCATGTTGAAGCTGGGCATCTTGCAGCCCCCTGCACGTTGAAGATCCACCCAGGGACGTGAGCCTTGAGCACACGAGCGATGCTAGCAGTCATAATTAGTCGCAGCGCTTTGAAGAGCCATGAACGCGCCGAATCAAGCAGTGTCTGAAGTGTGCTGCGCTTGACACTGACCGTATGCATGTGATGCAGAAGAGCATGCAGCTATAGTGCAAGCGGTGGCCCACTCGTGCACATGCAATGCCATCGCTTGCATCCGAGCAAACAACGGTTCGAAAAGTCCGCTTGAAGAATTCACTGTCGGTGATGTGCCGTTGACCAGCGCTTGTTGTTCCGCTTTTGAAATTGCCTACCATGATGATGCGCGCGAAGACAACTAGGGCAAGATACGGCCTCAGCAGCCGACCATGCGTTTTACGAGCTACGCAGACAGACAATGCTCCATCGACGAAGATCGAGTTTGGGGATCTCATTTCCATCATCAAGGCGGTGGACACCTCCGACGTCGTGGAGATGGAGGTCAAAGGCAAACGATTCGCAATGAGCGTCAAGAAGCAGGAAGCACTTCAGGTCGCTGAACCTGTGTACATCACGGCGAGCGCAGCTCCCGCGCCAGGTTCGTTGTCGCGCAACAGCGCTGCACACCCTGATTCGGCGGTGACTCGCGCGGTCTTGCCCCTGGACATACCCGCGTCGCAGTGATCTCAAGCTAGTATTGTCCGCATGTACGAGTATACGAGCTATGCTGACATCGCTGGCCCCGTAATCCAATCGCACTTCTGTGCTCTGGTCCTCATGCAATCTCCAGCACCTCTGGTGCAGGGCCAGGTCTGTGGCTGCTGCATGAGCGGCCCCCAATCTATCAATATATCGCAGCCCATGCTCATCATTGCATAATCTGAAGCATGACATGTAGCAGCTGCGCCCGCTCCGGTTGCGGCAGCCCCTCCTCCGGCCGCAGCCCCTGCACCAGCTGCAGAGGCACCTGCAACTCCACCTCCCGAGAGCAGTGTGTCTGGGGTAGAGAGCGTGGCACCAATGTCGGGAACTGTATACCGACGGCCCGCGCCAGGGGAGCCCCTGTTTGTGAAGGAAGGTGACAAGGTGGCAAAAGGTCAGTCGATATGCATCATTGAGGTGGGTTTACCTTCCAGATGGCACTGCCCGGGTCAGCCTCTTCCCACGTTCTAGCGCAATCTGGGATCTGTTAATTGCAGGCCATGAAGCTGATGAATGAGATTGAGGCAGACATTGGAGGTACAGTCGTCAAGTGGGTGGCAGAGGACGCTGGGAGCATTTCGCCTGGTGATGTGATCTGCGTGATCGACCCCAACTAAGCGTGGCTGTCCGTCCCGCCGGTCGACAGCAACATGTTGGCCACTGAACCGACCACATGCGGTGACCCAGCTACGGGCCGTGCTTTCCAATACGAGAGGCCACTCCAGACTTTCTGATGCAGTGTGCAATCGTTGTGGAAATCTGAGTAATTACACAGCGGCTGTGATTGGAAAGTACTGGTGTTGCAGCATGATTCATGCGCAGTATGTCCCGGGTCCAGGGACCCCGTTTTTACCATATGGTGGCTGTCGCCGAGAGCGCCCGAACGTGGCTCTCGGTTGCGTCCGCTTGTGAGACATCATCTGCTTTTGAAACGCCGAGGTCGGCCGACATGTCACAGGTCCTGGTGTGTTGTGCCCATACTGCGCTTTCTCATGTTCCATAGAAATGAACACCTGAACGATGCCGAACATCAGCTCGCAGCACACACCCTCTCATGCACCAACAAACCAGAGGGTGAGACACACTTTGGAGACATCGCGGGATGCTGTGCCCATTCCAAATGCTGGCAGTGTCTTTGACTTGGACAGAATTTGCCGGCCCAGCCCTGCACACCAGGTGCCAATTTCATGGGCCACACTATTCGACACACACTGTGGATGCCCACCCGGCCGTCTTGCATGGCTTGCACGGGGAGTGTTCCAAACCTGGATGATTGCTGCTGTATTGTCCGGCGCCAGGTGATCCATGAATGGGATGTGTCGCGGTGGATCGAAATCTTGAAGCTGTTCCAAATCCTACCGAGCGATTGTTTGGTTTGGTGGACAGCAACTGCTTGCCAATGCCAGAACTCAGCGAATACACTGGTCCAGGCGTCAATTTTCCAAGATCGCTATGAGGATCACGCATCCCAGTGCCAATCATTGCTCGTGCAGATGTTGCACGTCTTGAATCTTTTTGTGGACCTGTTTTCCACGCATGGTTGAAGAGAACTCACACATACATCAGTTGCACACATGGCAAGATTTGTTTCCACACGGCTGAACGTCGAGTATGAGAAGAATCTCACCAATTGACTGTTCGTACTTGTAATTTCCCGGTCCCGGCGCCTTAGAAGCATCTGAGATTGTGTTGCGGGGGGCAGTTCCGATGACGGGACGAGCCGATGAAGGTCTCAATGAATCCACTTGCATGCCGCAGCCACCCTGGATGAAGCTGCGACGTCAGTGGCAGATCAAAAGCATAGCCGACCTTCCTGAGAGCCTTTGGGCTGATGTACTTCAGCCATCTTCCCAGCTGACCTGGCCATGTGTGCAACGGTGTATCTTCACAAATCAAGCCATTACCGCTGCAGAGCAGAAGATTAGAAGGATAACTCACGTATATCTTGTACACTGCTCCTTGTGAATTGTTTCCGGGGCTTGCCCGGGCATGGTCCGCTGAAAGGTACATCTGCGCAACATCATGTTTGGCTCGCTGACGGAGAGCAATCACGGGCTAAATCGACAAAGGCATGTCTTATGAAATCGAAACTTTACACCGTTTGGCAGTCTCCACATACCTTTCCGTAGGCATCCCTGTGACCAGTCCCGAACGCGCCCGATGGCTCCGTGCGCATGTGTGAAAAGACCTGACTGCCGAACCCAGATCGCATGCACCGGAGATCCCACGTGATTGCTTGTTGCATCTCGTGTTTCTTGTTAGTTGTAATCATAGTGCCCCCAGCCGCGTGCTGGATACTAGGCAATGAACTCTTCACGAGCGGTCTACCTAAACCGGCGAGGCATTATTCTGACCTGCTCGTGTCCTTGAACGTGTGTGGCGTGGCAGATCGGCGTGCACTTTCGTGGTTGCTCTGTTGAACGACCGCATGCGGCCCGAGTACTGCAGTACTGATCAGGCACACGTAGTGGCCACAAGGGCGGACAGCCTGAACCTAAGTGCACTGCAATGAGCCATGGATTCGCACGCCACATTCTATGGCACGAGACGACGAACAAGCCTAACAGAAAACTCTCATACTGGTATCTTCGTCCGTGCCGTTGCTGTGGTGGACTGCGTCTTCAAAATAAGCGCAAGCCAACAGCAGACGAGGCTCATGTAGGAGCACTCATTCAGATGCCGCCCTCTTCGTAATTTGAATGTACATAGTCTGCGCCAGAGCCCAGCAGCGCTTTGTTGTCAGTATCACCACCTGTAGGAGACAAAAGAGATTGACGAGTGTCGGCAGTGTCTCACGCACCGCTGTAGAACGATCTTGATAGGTTATCGCGCACGTGAGGTTTTCAATTTACCATGGTGTGGTGCTTACATGTGTACAGCCACTTTCCGAGTGAGGCGTCTGGCGTGCTTCTCATACATGTCGCCGCCTTGTTCGATAGCAAGTTCCCTAGTTGGTTGCGATTTCTTCCACTTGAACCTACAGATCAGCCTCTGTTGGCAATCATACATCATCATGATCCGGCGGCTGCCATTGCATGAGCTGCAGCGGGTTCCCTCCCTTGCCAGCGCTGAGGTACTGCATTTCACAAGCAGCCGTGATCACTGAGCTGAGGCCACACTGCAGTCAGACATGGAGTCAGTCAGTACAGACGAGCTGTCTGGAGAGGATGAGGAGATTGATGAGGATGCAGCGTTCACGAGGGAAGATTGGGAAACGTACGGTGACTGGTTCGAGGGTGAGGCCAATGGTGACAGTGACGAAGATGCTAGTGCTGGACACAGCCAGGAAGAAAGCGAAGATGACGGTGCGTCCGCTTCGCACCTGAGAAACGCTTCACGTGGCATGATCTATGGTGCGGTGCTGAGCCAGCACTCAGTTTGCACCAAGCACCTCCAGAATCAATTCATACCGCTGTGCAGCCGCAAACCTGGAACAATCTAGCGAGGGGTCGGAGGATGACAGCAGGGAGGATGACGCCGATGAGGGCAGCGAAGATGCCCACGAGGAGCTGCTCAAGAGAGTGGCAGCGCATCCCGAGCGTGCATCCCGGCGTCCAGCAGTAGTCAATGAAGCGGTGCTGGAGGACGAGCACAACGTAGCAGCTCCCGCTGAATATGGCGAAGGCCTGCAACTCTCGGATCTCCTCGATGCAACGGAGCTCGACGCTTCAGCTCGCAAACAGCTCAAGAAACTCGTGACCAAGACACAGGTCCGCCATCACACCTGGCACTCCCGCCCGCACCCAGCAGCTGCGACGGCGCCCGCCAGTGGCACACAGCATAGCTGACTCGAGCACGTTTGCAGGTTGTAAATGCAAGGCTCCCAAAAGCAATACAGCAGCGGCAAGAGCGCAAAGCAGCATATGTGGAAAGCAGCAAAGAGGCGTCCAAGTGGATGCCGCTCGTGCAGACCAACCGCCAGGCCCCGACGCTGCGTCTGACTGCTGACAATGATATCCCTGCTGTAACCTCAGCAGCCGGCCTTGCATCAAAGCACACGCCCATTTCTGACTTTGAACAAGAGATCGCGGACATGCTCAAGGCGGCAGGGCACCAAGACACGGCGTCTGCCGCCAAGGTGCGTTTTCCCCAGCCCGGCATGCATATGACCACGGCAGTGCGAGGCGCGTCTGCTCAAGTGCTGCATTGAGCCCCAGAACATCTAGCTGCGGGCCAGCGGCTGGTGGGCGTGTGTGGATGAGGCGGGTGACAGCGGCGGTTGGCAGCTCAGAGTGCCTGAAGCACATGCATGCAGGTGGATGAGGCGATAGGCGTGTCGCGACTCAGCGCAGAGGAGTGGCAGAAGCGGCAGGAGGCGCTGGCGAAGAACAACGCACTGCTTTACTACCAGGAGCACAAGGCAAAGCGGCTGAAGAAGATCAAGAGCAAGGCGTACCACAGGCACCTGAAGAAGAAGGCGGCCAAGACGATGCCTCTGGACGACGAGGCATCGCAGCAGGTGCGCTGCGTCGCTGGCCACGGTGCTGGGTGCTGCGACCATGTGCGATGCCGCAGCGGGGCGTGCTGCTGGGGGTGGCCTGCTGATTGTGGCTGTGGCTCTGCAGGCACGGGCAGAGGAGGAGGAGTTCCGGCGGGCGCAGGAGCGGCTGACGCTGAAGCATCGAAACACATCGCGGTGGGCGCGGCGCGCGCTCAAGCGCGGGCTGAGCCTCGCAGACGACTCGCAGCGCGACGCCCTTCACGAGCAGCTGCGGCTGGGACGTGAGCTGCGCGCCAAGGCCGCGACCGCGCGGGACGGCAGCGACTCGGACGACAGGTGTGCACCAATGAGGTTGGGCACGTCTGCGATGCACGGCTGCCGTGGCAGTGCCCGCGGCCCTGGCTGATTTCAAGACCATCACTGTGCCGCTTGACTGCCGCACTATCACGCATCTGTCCTCGATGTGGGCCCGGCTTGTTGTGTGACTGAGCTGCACAGTGGCCGTGTGCTGTATGGTGGCGTGCTGTGTGTCGAGGAGCCAGTGCGTGTGCAGTTCCGACGCGTCAACGGGGGACGACGGCGGAGAGGGGGAGGCGCTGAGCACAAGAGACAAGGCGGAGCTAGTGCAGGCGGTGCAGCAGGGTGAGCTGGGGAGGCGGGAGGGGGAGCTGCCGGAGAAGGGGCTGTTTGCGATGCCGTTCATGCGGCGCGCGCTCGCAAAGCAGCGCCAGGTGGTGGCGCTCGAGGCCCACGACATCCTTGCTGCGCAGGAGGCGGTGGACGGACTGCCCAGTGGCAGCAGCGGCAGGGGCAGCGCAGCCGAGGGCCGCACGGGCCGTATCGCGCTCACGGGGACAGGGGGCGCTGCAACGCGGAAGCGGCTGGCGGGCGCCGCTGGCATCTCGGTGGCGGATGCTCCGGACTGGGAGGGAGGAGAGGAGGAGGACGCCGCAGCACGCACAGCGCGCATGCAGGAGGCGGCGGCTGCTGAGGAGCGTGCTGCGGCGGGTGGAGGGTGGGCCTCTGCGCGGCGGACACCTGCTGCGACAAAGGCGGTTGCTGCTGGCAACAGCGTCCCCGCAAGCGCTCGGAACTTGAGTTGGCACGAGCACTCGTCTGGCGCACAGCCGTCCGGGGGTGACGCGGCCCATGGGCAGGTGTGGCCGCTGCCGCGTTATTGGTGCATAAGGTTGCAGATGATGTGGAAAGAGTGCTCCGCTTTGCACAAGCGATGGCGTTGCGCGGCCTCGGTTGTGGGGCCACAGGTGCACACGCGGGATACAGGTCGGGTGAGTGCAGGCACCAGCCAGGGCTTCGGGTACAGACGCAGCTCGGGATGCTGCTGCGATGGGACAGGACGCAGTGGAGGCGAGGCGCGACGCGCTGGAAGCTGCGTTTGCTGGCGATGACGTCGTTGCCGAGTTTGAACGGGACAAGGGCGAGGCTGCAAAAGAGAGCACCGAAGCCATCGAGGACCCTGCCGCACTGCCTGGATGGGGCGCCTGGGCCAGGAATGGCTGTGAGCCAGAGTGCGACCTGCTGAGTGGGTTGGACACATGGTTGAGGGTGCTGCGAGGCGTGTGGAGCCCCTGAACTTGTGGCGGTGTCTGTGTTCAGGTGGCTGAAGCGGAAGAAGGCGAAGGCAGAGAAGGAGCGACAAGCCAAGCTGTCAAAGCGGGTAGACGCCAAACTGGCAAACGTCATTATTTGTGAAAAGTGGGATAAGAAGGCGGCCAAGTTCACTGTGCCGGAGCTGCCATTTCCGTACACACAGCAGGATGTGCGGCCTTGCCTGCTTTGCTGGTGCTGCCTGCATTTTGGACAGTGTGAGGTGAGCGTGTGACCATATAGTGTGTGGCGTGCAGGTATATGAGAAGCGCATGCGGGTGCCGCTTGGGCGGGACACCAACACCGAGGCCTCCTTCCGGGATCTGACTCGGCCCAAGATCATCAAGCAGACCGGGCAGATCATCAAGCCGCTGCAGCGCAGCAGCGCCGCCTTGGAGGCAGCGGCGACGAAGAAGCGGACCAGGGCTAGCGTGGTCGTGGTGGCAGGGGGCACGGTGAAAACGAACCGGAAACATTGATGTAAGTGAGTATTCATGGTAACACTGCCGACACTGTGCTCCGCAGCGCTGCTTACAGCGGAGCTCGCCAGGGTGCTCATACCGATCTGAGGGAACAGCCAAACTGCTAAAGTAGCTTGGCTCGAATTCTATAGCCTCATGCCAGGATCTGGCCATTGGACCATGCGTGTCGCGGTCCTCTGCAGGCCTGGCGCACCCGCTGGCTTCCGCTGCCCATCCCATGCAACTGGCGGGGCAGGCAACGAATGTCACAGCACCTCCACAACTCACACGATCCATGCTGCGTGCGTGCAACCACGCAGCCGACACTGAATGTGCACATGGCGTGTGTGCGCTATTGTCCATCTACCGCAGCCAAGCTAGCAAGCTACGCAAAGCACACGCCTGCTGCGCCACGCCTGCTCCGCCACTGGACACGTAGCAAGGAGCATCCCCTGGCGTGGCGCGAGGCAGCGACCCTGCACCCCTGAAACTCTACACGTCTGTTAAGCCTACCTAGCAACAACACACTGTAACGCGCTCGCGGCGTCCTGCATGCCGCAGCCCTGCAGCAGCGCCACCAGCCGCTGCAGCGCTGCCACCCGCATCGGCTTCGACAGGCTCGCCGCATCCTGCACAATTCGCAGCGCCGACATCGGGTCCCCCTGATCCAGGCAGGCCCACAGCATGATAGAGAACGTCTCCGAGTCCGGCGCCGGGCTGTGGGCCTGCCGCAACAGCGCCTGATACTGCTCGCACGCCTCGTTCCACCGGCCCTGCACATGCGGCACTGCCCTCACCTCCCTGCGCCCTGCACCAACTTCCGCCGCCCGGCGGCAGCGCGACTGCGACCAACGTCGGGCAGCGCCCCAAGCGGATTCACAGAGGGATGAGAGCTGGACGTGTCGCGCAGCATAGCATGACAGGCCGCGAGAGAGACTCCACGGCAGAACAGCGGCTCGCCGACGATGTCCGAGAGGCAGTGCACGTTCACGCACTGGCAGCCCCCAATCTCCCAGCAAGTCAAGCGGGCTTCACGCAGCCATCCACGGCACGGATGCATCACCGCACTGTTTGCCACTGCGAACGGGCCGTGACCAGCCTGACCATGTGGCATGGCGTTGCAATCATGTCGAGCGCAAGAACAAGAAAAATGCGAGCATGTGTGGAGGGCAGGGGCGACGCACGAGGGAGATGAGCGCCGAGAGGTACAGGTTAAGGGCGCGTGTCTCGGGCCGCAGGCCGCTGCGGAGCAGGTCCGCCCACAGCGCCACCACCTCGCCCGGCAGGCCCGCACTGCTGGCGAGGGACATCAGCAGCGTCATGGTGGTGCGCGATGGCTGCAGGTCTGCCGCGCGCAGCACGGGCAGCAGGCTCAGCGCGTCGCGCACGCGCCCCGCGGTCCCCATCGCCTCCATCACGCTGTTGTACGAAATCACGTCCGGCGACACGATCCCCCCGATCCTGCATGCGTGGTGCTGTGGGCCCTCCATCGCATGCACATGCGTCCATTGCGCAGTGGAGGGCACCCGCGCAGGAGCTCTTTCAGGTCACCAGAGCAGCAGAATGTGGGCCCACGCGCCACAGCACACAGCCGGCACACCGCAAGGGACATGTGCAGCACATGTCCACTGCGGTGGCCAGCTGCGGCACCCTTTCATGCAGAGCTAGCTGCGGGCAAGGGCTCACACGCTGGTCAAGTGGGGCGTGGGCGAGGCCTCCATGTGCAATGGAGCGAGGCACAGGCAGTGCTGTCGTGCTCCGCCACCTGGCGCCGCTGCCAATGCGTCCACAGCCGCCTCCAGGCAAGGGCACTTCAGTGAAGATGACTCGGGTGTGCACCGTCACCCGGCCGCACATCCATCGCGCGATCCTGCCGCAAGTGTTCATGCTGTACTCCAGCGCAGCACACGGCGGTGCAGCGAGCGCTTTGATCAATGCCACGTGCGGGCGGGGGAAGGGGCGCACTGGGTGATGGCGGTGAGGAGGGCAAGGGCTCGCTGGCACTGCACGGGCTCTGCGATCTTGTACGCGATGAGCAGTGCATTGCAGCACGTGCGCGCAAACAGGTACTCCGTCTCCGTGTGGCCGTTGTACAGCAGAGGGCTATGTGTCTGCCATTCCACAAGAGGCCCGCTGCGCGCGGCCGGTGTTGCGCCGGCCACAGTTGCGCTGTCCAGGGCGGCCTGCACCCCTGCAGCCACGCTCCATGCCACCGCAGCGTCCGTGCTGCGCTCCTTTTCCTGCACCCGCGCTATGCATGCTTTCTGCGGCCATGCTGGGTTCTGCGCGCACTGCGCAGAGCGGTCGCCGGCGCGGGTGTCGCCAGTGCAGTGGTCAGCGGCAAGGAGACCTCCAGAAGTGCGGATTGTTAAAGCCGGGTGCGACGCGGCGCAGCCGGCACGGACCGACGCCGGCAGGGTCTATGCAAAGCATCATGCAGTTTGGCCTGCTTACGGCAGGCAGCGGTCAGGCGCACCAAATCGTGTATGCTGTCTGCGCCCTCTTTCGGCGGCGAGGGGCCGGCAGGCGGCGCGCCTGGTGCAGGAGCGGGCTGCGACGGGCCAGGGGCCTGCGCGTCACTGCCGGCATCCCGCGCATGGTCCGTGTCGGCGGCTGCCGCCAGCTCCCCCGCCGCAAGCTGCTGCACTTGATCGTCCGCAGCATCTGCAAACAGGTTCAAGCGATCAGGCTGTCCCGCGCCAGGCCGCGCATCCTCCACCGACGCATGCGGGACAAACTCCGGCCACAGCCACACAGCAGGCGCAAGCGTACCGGGCGGGGTGGCGCCGAGCGGGCGCACACCGCCGCCGCCGTGGCGGCAGGCCTGCAGGCGGTGCAGCAACGCGAGGTCGGCCTCAGCCATGGCGCCCGTGTCTGGCGCGCCGACGGCGTCCACAAAGCGGATGTCGAGGTCACGCGCAATGGTGCACAGGAACACCTCCTCCGCCAGCTGCCACTGCCGCGCCTTGGCGCATGTCCCGATCAGCGCCAGGCACGTCGCCCCCTCGGCCACCTTGCCTTGCTCGCACATCGACAGGAACAGCTGCACGCCGCTACTGCTTCTTGGAATGGAACAAAGACACGGCCGTGTGTGTGTTCTTGACCCAGGCGGGGGTGGCATGCACAAGCAGTGCTGGTGTGCGCAGGGGCCTGGCACGGAGGGGGCAGGCAGAGCGCACCTTGAGAGACTGTTGCCACTCGCCGTTTTTTGAGAGCGCGGAAATGGCGCCCTTGAACGTGATGGAGTCTGGCACTCGGCCCTTCTCCAGCAGGTCGTTCAGCAGCTGCCACAGCCGGGACGTGTCGGCACCTCTCGCGCAGGCCCCTGCAGCCACGTATACAACTCATGCGCGATCACGGTCCCACGCGCGCCGCAGTGCGCGCCAGGCAGCTACACCGCTGTGCGCAGGTCGCTGTGGCCGCTGTGATGTGCACAGGCACAATGCCATGCATGCATGGCGGGAGTGCGGCCGCATCCTGCTGCTGCGTTGCAGGTAGGGTGACTCCTCAGTGGCGGCTGTGTGACCGCATCGGGTGGCACTGCTGTGAGTATACGCAGCCACGCCACGATGGCACTGATTCACTGTGCACGATGTTTGGTCCCCGTCGCTTCAGGGGGTGTGCCCCTGAGGCCACAAGTGCAGTGGCGCGCCGAAGCGCCACCACCCAGATTTGCCACCAAGGCCACACCTGTACGCAGGCAGCGGCAGGCGGGGCCATGCTGACAAGGGGCGCACCTAGGGCCGCATTGCAGATGACAAGGTCCGGCTGCAGTCCGAGGCAGTCTAGAACATCATAGATCGCAAGCGCCTTTCGCCACTTGCCCTGCTTTGTGAAGAGTGACACGAGCTTTGTCAAGCCCGGCAGGCCCGGCACAAAGCCACCTGTCGTGTGCTGCAGTGCTGCGGCGACTTCCTCCTTAGAGTCGCTGCTCGACTCCAGCAGACGCCGCAAACTGCACCGCAGTCACGTGCTGGGTGCTGTGGGCGGGGGCCGAGGGGCTTGCAGGCTGGCATAGGGGGCAGAGGGCGAGTGAGGGGTGGGGAATGACGCACCTGGACATGTTGGAGGCCTTGGGGTGCTGCTGCGGCCATGGCAGGTTGGCAGCGTGAGCAGCCCCGGCCGGCCCAATGCCGGAGGAGGTGCTGCTGAGTCGGGGGCCGCGTGAGGTGTGCGAGGTAGAGTGGGCAACGGGCCCAGCGGCGGGAGTGTGTGTGGCAGCGCCCTCGGGCGGCGCTGACAGCGGCACGGGGTGGGCGCCGGGGCTGAGGCCCTGCAGGGGAGCGACCGGGTGACCGGGGCCGCATGCTGCGTGTGGCAGGGTCCACACGGGGACACACAGGGGGCGCGTTGGGTGCCGTGGTCTTTGCACAGTACATGCGGGCGTTGTGGCATGACCGGCCCAGAATTACGCACAGGAGACTGTTGCATGCATGCACGGCCGCTGCGCTGCGCAGGTACACATACACCCGTGCATCCTGACAGGTGGCTTTGCGGCCAAGATCGTGCAAAGGCGGGGCGGTCTCCGCACCAGTGCATACTCTTGGCTGGGGTGCCACTGGCTGGTGTGGGAGTACTGCTGCATGCGATGATGCATGGATTGATGGCCGGAGTTGGGCGCGCCGCTGAGGTATGCGATGCGGCGGGGGTCCTGTGTGTGAGGCGGGGGCGGCGGGGAGTCCCATGGTGGGGGCGGCGCATTGTAGTGCCCTGTGGGCAGCGTGATGGAGCGCATGGCCGGCATGCGAGGCCACACGGGACAGTCACTCCCCATCATGAGCTCGTGCGCTGCCTGCATGAGGCCTGAGGCGCTGTCGTCCATGGGCCTCCTGTCTGGCATGGAGTGGTGGCGCGGGCCTGCACTGAGGTGGGGCGGAAGCGCATGGTGGTTTGACCTCGAGACATCCACATAGTGCTGTCCGAGGTGGCCTGGGTGGGCCGAATGGTGTCCGCGCATCATCATGACATCCTGACCACCGTCTGGCATGGGCGGGGTAGGGCCGCCGGGGCTTCCGGAGGCGTCAACGTGCCAGCCGAATTCATCGTGAGCGCCCCCGTGCTCGGGCCAAGGCCACAGCCCCGGTGCTGTGCCACCACCAGCCTGCGACGGCTGCACGCGGAAGTAAGCATCACGACTGTATGGTCCTTCGCTTTCTGCGGGATTGACCTGTGACGTTGCCCCGGCTGCGCCAGCCCATTCATGCGGCTGCGCAGCACTAGCAGGTGACATATAACGGTCAGCGTTCTGCCACTCGCGTGCGCCCGTTCCCGCTACTCAACGTCAAAATTCTGATGCACTAGTGCATAACTGAGCTCTCGCCTTGACCGCCGGCGTCATCTGGTTGTTTGCGCATTAGGCTCTACTCAAGCCGCTGTGTTATCCACGCGCTCAGGCAGCATGCCGCTGTATCACGGCTAAACGATGACGGCTTGAAGGAGAAGCGCGAATACCTGCACATGGTTACTGCATTGAGTTCAACTTTGTCAAGTATATGAGAGCGACCCTGGGCATCCCTTCCACACCCGTCCAGGTGCCGGGGTACTCGTGCCATGGACCAATACAAACCAGTGCAACAACAGGACTGAACTGGTTTCACAGAGTGTCCAGCAGGAATATGTCACGGCTTGCCACGACACACTAATAATACGATTTACACTACAGGTCACTTGAGCGACGCATACGCGAGCGGCTGATCCACACCGATGTGAATAGCGTCGCCTTCCAACAAAAAATGACAGATGGGGCCAATGGGCGGTACAACTTGACCAAGCGATACGCTCTCAAGGCTTTGATGATGTGAACCAGCAGAAAAGATGCATCCGGGATGCAACGTGCGCCTGTGCGGGCATGATTTTTCAAAGCGCAATACACTTTGCAGCGGTAAATGCATTAGATGCTGACTTCAGCTGCACAGGCAAACAAATTTGCAGCGAGGACGTGCAGGTTGTGGCTGCCCGTCGGTCCCGCTCCATGTTGAAAGCTGCGGTGCAAGACCGAGTGTTCAGAGCTCTGGTGCAAGCTTGGTACCGCACTGTCGCACCGCGTTCGCAGACGTAGCATAGATACACCGTCGCCCTTCAGCAAGGAATGCCAACTTCGAGTATGTCTGGCAGCGTAGCGACACTTTCCGCGCTCGCTCCGCGTCCAGCAAGCGCACGACGTGGGTTCAATCCCGCACAGATACTCACAAATTAGACAAGCAGAATCTTCACAGTAGCTTACGGGTTATGAAGTACATAGGTAGCAACCTTTGCGGGCAAGATGCGATCGAAACGAAGCAACGTTAACGAACGGATGAGGTGGTCCGACATGATCAAACACGCTGCTATGAAAGTGCATGCGTCAAAGCAGCACCATGAGCAACGAGTCAGACGTATCTCATGGGCTTCTGGCATGGTATCTTCGGTTGTGAAACACGCTGGAAGAGCTGCGCGCTGCACTCGCCATGCATGGTCCGTGAACCGCCTACCGGTGCCCCGCGGTGTAGCAAACAGGGCTGCACAGACGCACAGCGCGCTGCAGCGTTCACGTGGATTGTACGACTTAGCGGAGAAACATTGCGCTGATTTTTCTGCACGCGACCATGCGTCGAGTACAATCGTGGCGTAGGTGGTATCGCAGACGAGGTGGCGTCAGTGTCAGACAATATCCTGTCACAACAGATAGTGTGATACGTTACAGATGTATGCTCCACAAGGTGGTAGAACACAGAGGCACTATTTATGGCAATGCACCAAAAATCACAACAGATAAGTCGGCGGGCAAGTAGCATGCAGTGCACTGTACATGTCTCAGCCGGGGGGATCACTCTGTGCCGTGCTCTGCCCTGCTTGCCTACCTACCTACCTACCTACCTACCTACCTACCTACCTGGTGTGTCTCACACGAGGGTGAAGCGCGGCATAGCGTGCATGAGGGCGCACGCATGGAACACGCGAAAACGCCTGGAGCGGTCGCCAACGAGGATCCGAGAAGGCCAGGTTGTTCGCGCATGCATCCTTGGCATGCACATGTGCACCTCTAGACACCAGAGGAGCACAGGCTGTGCCCAGCTTTAGTCACACTGTCTTGTGCACAGGCACCTGGCTACTAGCGCTCGGTGCCATATATGGCTAGCCTAACTCCTAGCCATTGTCTGTTGTCCTTCTGTTCAAGTGGATGCTACCTGTAACAGCTCTCACTTGCCCCTCATCTCCCACTGAGTGCTGCAAGAGTTCGAGCGTCACAAGGTTTGCATCCACATCAGGCCTCGCATTGCTGACACAGGCTATTGCGTTCATCTCCGTGTAACACAGGTTGGGCCCAACGCGTTGCAACATTGGGTGGACCGCATGCACAGTATCCAATTGGAAGATTTGACGGCTCCACATTTTCGAGGGCTCGTTCTTGTCGAACTCCACCCTCGCAGCACAGCAGTGAGGGCGCGCGCCAAAGAGTGAAGCGAAGGCTTCGTCAATCAACAGATCATGAATCGATGCACAAAGCTTGATGTGTTACAAAGCCCGGCACCCGCCATCATAGCGGATTTATTGTCACTCCAACCTTCGTAACGAGGGATGTCAGAAACTGTGCTGCACATGTCCGCGCTGGATTGGTCTCACTGCGACGCAGCTTCAATATCTGTCGCCCTCCTGTGGCCTCCTGTGACATGTGGTCGGGCCGTTTCAGTGCGACGGCAACTTACCGCTGCACACCCGCATGCGACACTGCATGCGTCAAGACATGTGCAAGCTTGCAATCAGGCACCCTCGTCGGGGCACGGGGCGGATAACCTTGTGCCCAATTTTTTTCCAAAGTTATGTTGCCTGATGATGGTAGTTTGCTGATTAGATGTGTTACACAGTGATAGATCTAGGACTCAGCAGCGCCGAGGCAACAGACCAGGCAACAAACAAACAGACAGACCGGCCACCGCAAGCACCAAGGCCACGCGCCGCACGAGCAAATGCCAGAACGAACTAACGCCAGCGCGAAAGCAGACACGCACACACCACGCAGTACCACGCAGGCCACGCGCACACCAAACACACAGCCAGCACTCGCCGGGCTCACAAGCGGTCGTCAGCGCGACACTAGCAGTCTGCACGGGCGCGACAGCGCGCGCTACGGCGATGTCCGAGGCCGCGAGGCACCGGTCCCAGGAGCAATAGCCTCAGCCAGCCCGGCAGCCCGAGCGGTGTCCGGGGAGGGGCGCAGAGGAGAAACGGCGGACGTGCGCTGGGAGGAGGGAAGAGGGAGGGAGGGAAGAGGGAGGGATCGGGTGCGGGGGGGGGGGGGGGGGGGGGGGGGTGGGGGGGCTGCAGGGTGAATGGGTGGAGGGGGGGGGCTCTCGGGGCGGGATGGGCGAGGGTGCTGATTAGATGTGCTAGGAATGCGGCACGTGTAGAAGCTTCGTCTGGCCCCTGGGTGGCTTTGCCGCCGCTCGGCGTCTGACTGACTTCCCACTGCCCCTGTAGCCATCCCTTGGCAGGCCTGTAGCCCGCTATGGTGCATGGCTACTGTGTATTTGTGTTAGCGAAACTACCATTCGGACACTTACTTCCTGCAGGAATTTTGTCGTTCCTCCAAACAATCCTGCACTGCCTACAGCTCCAGTAAACCCACAAGGTGAGGGTGGGTGGGTGCGTTTATACTATTTTGTAAAGATATCAAAGCAGTGGGACAAGCACAGATGACCAGGCTGTTCCTGGTCTCTTGCTTATGTACCACCTCAGTTTGCATTGTACCTTTGCTACTGCTGACATTGTCAAACTGAATGAACGACCCTTGGACCAGGGAACCATCAGCAACACTTGGGATGCGACCCTTGGACCAGGGAACCATCAGCAACTTGGGCAAATGGGCCAATGCACATCGAGTTACTCAGTGGGCCGATGGGCCAATGTACATCGAGTTACTCAGGCCAATGTACATCGAGTTGCTCAGGCCAATGTACATCGAGTTACTCAGGCTGCCGCTGGACCACGCATCCATAATGCTCCGCGGCTGAGCATACAAGGGATCTGCGCTGAAAAAGGTTCCGGATATCGATGTGTTTCATCGAGCGTCTTCGTGCGCAGCTGGCCGCTGTTGTGGGCAGGCCTCTACATCCCGTCGGGATTCCCGGTCAAAAAAGCTGAAAAAGCTGAAATCCCGGTCAGTCGCGAAGCGGCTGGCCGGGATTCCCGGTGGGGGTAGCTGGTGCTCGAAGAGATACGTTACAGATGTATGCTCCACAAGGTGGAAGAACACAGAGGCTCGATTCATGGCAATGCACCAAAAATCAATCACCATGGCCAAGCGCCGTACACAGACAGAAACACAGCAGCTTCTGTATTGCGCTATAGTTTCCTCGACACATTCTCACACGCTATACACTAGTGCTGCTCACAGCACGGCTCACAACACACTCAGAACTGCTCCACCGGCACGTCCAGGCCCGGCATGAAGTGCTTGCCGGTCACACGCGCAATGGCCGACAGCGACTGAGCATACATGTTGGAATTCCCCCTCTGCAACGCACAAGACAACTTCTTGTACGTGTTCATGACAAACACCGACTTGGAGATCCGCCCCGACATGGCAGCGGTGTCCCCAAGCCTTTTCACATACTCAATCGCTTTCTGGCCCAGCCGCCCATACGACTCCATCGCAAAAGGAAAGAACTCATACTGCGGAGCCTCCACAAACGCCAGCCAATCACGCTCCTTGCCCTGCTCAGCAAGCTTGGCCGTATGGCCAGGCGTGTAAGCCGCCTTGGGATACACATGCTTCACACCCGTGTGTACGATGGTCACGTCAACCATAACATGCTCGCCCTTCACATGGATGGCCAGCATGTCTGCCCTGTGCAGGCCCTCAGCACCACTCGGATGGTGCTCGAGGTTGCCGGGCAAGCCCGGCCAGCAGTTTAGTAAATAAACGGGAATTCCGGTTGCGCGCGCGCGAAGCGCGTGCAGACGAGGTCAATGCTGCTGACGAGCGAGCGAAGCGAGCGACGCCAGCGAGGGCATTAATATTCGTTTGATGATGCTGGCGATCCCGAGCCAGATGACAGTGCCGAGATGTGGACGTTGCGTGAGCAGGCCGAGGCAGCAGAAATTTGAATAATGGTCAGGTTGCTAGAGGAGGGAATCTGAATGTAAAGCATGATGTTAAGTGTGCCATGGCGGCACGAGTGTGGTGGCATGATTGTGGCATATGCAGTTACATCGAGGGGCTCCGATCCAGTGCACCATGCGAACGTACAACTAGATTCTAGACTCACATGCTACCCAGCAGATGACCCCCCCCCCCCCCCTCGCCCATCCCGCCCCGAGAGCCCCCCCCTCCACCCATTTCACCCTGCAGCCCCCCCACCCCCCCCCCCCCCCCGCACCCGACCCCTTCCTCTTCCCTCCCTCCCTCTTCCCTCCTCCCAGCGCACGTCCGCCGTTTCTCCTCTGCGCCCCTCCCGGACACCGCTCGGGCTGCCGGGCTGGCTGAGGCTATTGCTCCTGGGACCGGTGCCTCTAGGCCTCGGACATCGCCGTAGCGCGCGCTGTCGCGCCCGTGCAGACTGCTTGTGTCGCGCTGACGACCGCTTGTGCGCCCGGCGAGTGCTGGCTGTGTGTTTGGTGTGCGCGTGGCCTGCGTGGTACTGCGTGGTGTGTGCGTGTCTGCTTTCGCGCTGGCGTTAGTTCGTTCTGGCGTTTGCTTGTGCGGCGCGTGGCCTTGGTGCTTGCGGTGGCCGGTCTGTCTGTTTGTTTGTTGCCTGGTCTGTTGCCTCGGCGCAGCTGAGTCCTAGATCTATCACTGTGTAACACCCAGCAGATGCAAGCCGGCCAGGCGATCACCTGGCACAAACTGCGCACCCGTGAGCCGTGCGGCATATGCATGTGCGTATATATGTACAGTGACTGTGAACACGATTTGTCAATGCGCCAACGGCGCAAAACAAATTTTGCACCCCCTTTTCTGCACAGCACCAAACGGGATCTCCCTTTCTGTATCTTGGCTCGGAAAGGGACATCCCATCGACAATTAAAAATTTTGGCCGGGAATCCCGGTCTGTCGAGAGGTGCCTGTAGAGGCCTGCAGCTGGTTGTGGGACCGCGTGACTGGCGGTCGCATGGTGAAGGCGTGCCCAGGCCTCTCACGTCAGTGTTCGATTTCGACGCCATGCATGGTTGTACCATACGCATCAGATCCTCGTACTCAGCGGCTGCTAAAAACGTTCCCAATCATGGCCATGTGTCAAACAGCCACTTTCTAGCGCGGCCGTGCACGGGCAGGTACGGCAGAAAAGTTCGCGAAACGTTCGACGGTTTCGAGGCGATGAGGGTGGCTGTACATGTGTGTTACACCGAGATTACCGCAGCCGAGCACATGGGGAGGGCAATAATTAGCAAGTAAACCATCTACAGCTAGTCCAAACAAGTGACCAGCAGCAAGCAGCAGTATGCCAGATCCCACAAGCTATGGGCAACTGACTTAACACACATGCGCACGCCATCGCATTTGACAGCAGGAGACGTCTACGTCGACCATACGCCCAAGCATGCTACCTAAGCCACACCACGCATACGATCCAACACGGCCCCCCTGCCATGGCATTCTGCTTAAGGTGAATAAGCTTATTCGCCTCACAGAAATTTCAGACAGATAGTTGTCGCGCGTGCACAAACACTTTGTACAAAGGGCATAGTGAACATGTGTTGGTATTCCATGCATTGGTGTGACTGCCATGCAGCTGCAGCACTCAGTACTAGCTCGGGCATGCACCCGTGCCCGAGACTGCTTATTCAGCACGTCACAGTGGGTGTGGTTGTGTCGGCTGTGTCGGTTCGTTGTGGCTTTTCGCCTGAGACAGTGATCGCTTCTTGCTGGTGATCTGCTTTCGGGGGGTTTTGGCCGTCTGCTTTCCTGCTGTTGCCCTCGCTGCCGGGCTATTGCGTTCATCTCCGTGTTACACGTCACAGTGTTGTAACGCTCACTTCGACACCGTGTTCACGTGCATCCTGTTCCCGCCGAATAACATGTTGCGTGCACATGCTGCGTGCTCAAACTGGTGCTTGAAAGCTTCTTAAGGGGAAATAGCTGGAACTCCGCTTCCAGACACAGGAATTACTCAGGATCACTGCCCTTGCCACCTTCCGTTTTAAACGTCGATTGGCCAACTGCTATATATAGCTAGCTAGCCATCCATGCTTCGCGTTGTACATATCTCATAGATACATGTAGTCGAGCACGCCAGCCCCTGCGCACATACGCATGAAGTTGAGTTGGGAGATGCAGGAACACAGCCGTGCGCACAAACCGATATTGTCGGTCAGCGCCGACTCGAGCGATCGCCACGTCCAAATACCACACAAGATTTCAGCTGCAGAGCGATATCATCTCAATGTCGCCGGCGGGTCCCGGGACTTGAGAAATACTCGGCGACGACGCCACGCAGGCGCACAGTTTTGATCTGTGCGCTTCCAACAACAATGTATGCAAGCCTGCGACTGTTCCCTTCAACTAAACTAAAATTTCCCCAAAGGTGGGCCCAATTGGGTTCACGTGAATTGGCTGAGAGTGACTGTTCCAGCTGACTGAACAAACTTTTTCACACCTGGGCGTGTAAAAGTCGTACTCGGAGATGTGTTGAACCATCGAGGACTGCGGTCAGGGGACCATGAGTGTGGTGCAATGGTGTCAGGGCTTCAGTGGGTTGTGCACACGGTGCACGTCAAGTCATCCGACGCACATGAACAACGGCGCATGCATGCACAAACGTATCACCGGAACAGCTCGTGCGACTGGACAGTGCTCAAGCCTGTACATGCACCTTTCCGCAAACCGGAATCGGATGATGTTCAAATCGAAAACGGAGACGTCCTCTCCGTATCAAAATGTAGAACGGGATTGGAGGTTTGGTGCACCAAACCTGAATCGTTCACCAAATTTGGTTTAAACTTGAACGGTTCACCAAACCTGAACGTTCTGTGCATCAAACGTCCGGGTTGCAATTTTGTTTTCCAGCAAGCAGCGCGCACAGAAAACGGGCATCCCGTTTTTATCCCTCCGCAGCTCGCTAGGCAAACCCGGCAAGCACCAGCTGCTCTCACCGAGCTGCTGATCATGATCAGTTCCTGCCATATACGTGTTCATCTATAGTTACAACTTCGCGCATGTTCTCTCGTGCGCACCCGCAGATGTACCGCTATCATACGATAGCATGCCGAAGTGCGCAAGACATTTCCTTGCGGGTGCGCGTGTGCGGGTGCTAAAGCTGGTGCCAGTGTCTCGAGTCAGTCCTTCGTGATATCGCGATGCCTCATGACCAGGGTCACAATCATGCTGCCCTGTCATGCACATGTGCACAGCAGTAACTACAATGTCACATTGGGGGCTGAGCCAGTGCAGTATGTACAGCTGTACATACTGGCTGTATCTGCAGATACAGCCAGGAGCTCTGATCCAGTGCAGTATGTACTATATGTTGCATGGAGCCCCAGCACAGCACATATGGTTGTGTTACACAGTGATAGATCCGGCTTTTCTCCCTCCCTCTTTTCTCCTCGCAGCGCACGTCCGCCGTTTCTCCTCTGCGCCCCTCCCCGGACACCGCTCGGGCTGCCGGGCTGGCGGAGGCTACGGCTCCTGGGACCGGTGCCTCGCGGCCTCGGACATGGCCGTAGCGCGCGCTGTCGCGCCCGTGCAGACTGCTAGTGTCGCGTCGACGACCGCTTGTGGGCCCGGCGAGTGCTGGCTGTGTGTTTGGTTTGCGCGTGGCCTGCGCGGTACTGCGTGGTGTGTGCGTGTCTGCTTCGCGATGGCGTTTGTTTGTTCTGGCATTTGCTCGTGCGGAGAGTGGCCTTGGTGCTTGCAGTGGCCGGTCTGTCTGTTTGCTTGTTGCCTGGTCTGTTGCCTCTGTTGCGCTGCTGAGTCCTAGATCTATCACTGTGTCACACAGCCATATGTGCTGTGCTGGGGCTCCATGCAACATATAGTACATACTGCACTGGATCAGACCTCCTGGCTGTAACAGTACATACTGCACTGGCCCAGCCCCCAATGTGAGCGCAGTGACATTGTAGTTACTGCTGGCACACAGTGTGCTGTGCACATGTGCACGGCAGGGCAGCATGATTGTGACCCTGGTCATGAGGCATCACACAGGAATCACTCAAGGAAGGGGGGCAGAGGAGAAATGACGGAGGTGCGCTGGGAGGAGGGAAGAGGGAGGGAGGATGAGCTCCTAGAGGGGGGGGGGGAGCTGGGTGGGAGCAATAGGCAGAGGGGGGAGGCCACGACGCAAGCCTATGCGCAATGGCCCATCCATGGGGACAGGAAGGCCGTGTGTGTGTGTGTGTGTTACACGGAGATGAACGCAATAGCCCGGCAGCGAGGGCAACAGAAGGAAAGTAGACGGCCAAAACCCCCGAAAGTAGACACCAGCAAAAAGCAATCACTCTCCCAGGCGAAAAAGCCACAACGAACCGACACAGCCGACACAACCACACCCACGCACCCACACGCACGCGCACTCCCGCACCCCTCCACTACGGCACCCGCGCCACAACCGCGCACAGCAACAACCACCACCACACTACTGCCCACCCCAGCAAAACCAGCCACCACCGACCCCCCTACAGCAGCACCCCCACTCCATCCTGCCCCACTGGAGCATTCCATCACGGGCCCCCCGCACATGAGAGCCCGGGGGCGCACGCCCCCCACAGTGCAAGGCGTACCAGCCCTCCCCCTCCGGCCGCCCGACAGGGGCCTCAGGGCGGGGCGCGAAGGGCACTAGCGGCGCCGCATCACTCCCCCCACGGTGGCTCGCGGGAAGGCAGGGCGGGCCAACACGACCAGACGCGGGGCCGGCCTGCGCTGCTGCAGCCGCGGCACCCGGTCCAGCAAGGCGGCCAGCGGCCGCCTATAGCACGTCCGACGGGACATCGTGGCCAGGCACCACCGCCCTGCCCGCCAGCCGCATACGCAGCGGAGCCGGAGCTGTGTGTGTGTGTGTGTGTGTGTGGTGAAAGGGGTTTGCACACTGGTTTGCACACTCTGCAAACTTACAGCCTAGGCACACCTTTCCTGCACACCTTTTTTGCCTTTTTGTACCCAGGCCTCATGTGCCAGCAGCCACAGATGCACAACCAGTCATGCAGTTATATAGTGTACCGTCACTGTACAGTCACTGCAAGTTGGCGGTCATACAGTTGCCAGCAGCCAAAATTGTGAAGCTGCAGGATCAGATCTGCACAGACTGGTGCAAGCACCTTGGCAGTCATGCAGTTTCATAGTGTGCCGTCACTGTACAGTCACTGCAACTTGGCAGTCATACAGTTGCACAATCACTGGGTGAGTGTGTTGTTACACAGTGATAGATCTAGGACTCAGCAGGCAACAGACCAGGCAACAAGCAGACAGACTGGCCACCTTAAGCACCAAGGCCACGCCGCACGAGCAAATGCCAGAACGGACTAGCGCCAGCTCGAAAGCAGACACTCACACACCACGCAGTACCACGCAGCCCACGCGCTGGGTGAGTGTGCAAGACGACGATGATCATAACTATGCCAGAAAGGTCTGCATAGCAGCCAGAGTCCAACCAGTCTTCCAATCATTGAGCATTGGATGTGGATATGCATGGCTTTGCTAATGGCACGAGTTGACATGCATTCCAGGTGAATTGAATTTGATAATGGCCGGCCACACTGACAACCCATGACGGGCGGCCGGAGGGGGAGGGCTGGTACCGGTACGCCTTGCACTGTCGGGGGCGTGAGCCCCCAGGCTCTCTTGTGCGGGGGGCCGTGATGGAATGCTCCAGTGGGGCCGGATGGAGTGGGGGTGCTGCTGTTGGGGGGTCGGTGGTGGCTGGTTTTGTTGGGGTGGGCTGTAGTGCGGTGGTGGTGGTTGCTGTGTGCGGTTGTGGCGCGGGTGCCGTAGTGGAGGGGTGCGGGAGTGCGCATGCGTGTGGGTGCGTGGGTGTGGTTGTGTCGGCTGTGTCGGTTCGTTGTGGCTTTTTCGCCTGGGAGAGTGATTGCTTTTTGCTGGTGTCTACTTTCGGGGGTTTTGGCCGTCTACTTTCCTTCTGTTGCCCTCGCTGCCGGGCTATTGCGTTCATCTCCGTGTAACACAACCCATGACGTCATGCAGCCAATCGCAAAGCATGCACAACTGTATGCACAACTGTAAATTGCTGGCCCAGGCCTAGGCATGCGATCACGTGCACATGACTGGGAGTCCGAGATCGCAACACTATGAGCGCGGCCGGGTATACATATACGTACATCGCTAATCAGGTAGGGTACGTAAATCGCTAATCATAGATATCAGGCACGTCGAAACACGCATGAGCAGCGCTTTTCCACACCACGGTGCACCGTTCCCAACTTATGGTTACGTCAGGATGATAGTTTACAGTGCATCAGGTCGACATATGTCGACGGGCCTATGACTAATGGTGTGCTTGCGCGTCGACCTGCGAGATGATGGTTTCAGAAGCGTGGCGCGCAGTCCTAGAACCCTACAGGTGCAGGTGCACAAATGCACATGTGTGTTTCGACGTAGCACTGTAGTGCTACGTGCACTAGCCCGTCTCATCACGTCCGGATCGATATCGGTATTGGTCGATCGGATCCAGCAGGATTATGTCAAGCCCTGTGCTTGGATTTGGCACGAGCGCTGATCACAAATGGATGACAGGACGCTGCACATGAACATTCATATTGGCAAGCTTAAGGGACAGAGGGCATACCGCGCTCCACTGCTGCATGCAGCACGTGCACGCCCTCCACTTATCGGTGCCGCACAATTCGGCGCTGGGCATGGTGCACGTGACCGGATGCCGTCATCATGCTGCGTCGCCGGAGGAACGGGCAAGTCCAGGGGGACACAGGGCAACCGAGATGGCGCATTATATACTCCGCAACACAGGCTTGATGCTGTCAAACAATATTGTTCGCTTTGTGTGTATGTGTATGTCGGATCTACGACGGCTCCGAGCCATTCTGGCATTAGCGTGGACAAGGGAGCATGCCAATACTCAGCAATGCCTGCGTGGAATCAGCAGGCGCAGGACAATACTCATAGAGCTAATGTGTCGCTGTAACAGCGTGCTCGTGGCCGCAGTCGCTGTTATGCACCAGACGAGCAGCTTTGGGATGTCAACAACCTGTACGGCGTGGCCCCGACGAAGCTGCCCTGCGCGACTGCACGTGACGATAGCCATCATAATTGCATTGCATTATAGCTGCTAGCATCTGTAGGGCTTATTGGCTGTGATGTGGGTCGCAGCCATGCGCTGGTGCCTTTGTCGTTCGCGGCACAGTGCGCCCATGGCCAAGGCAGCATACACTGGCATACGTAGCACGTCCATGAAACAAAATCCAGTACAGTACATGTCCTGGCTGGTAAATGAAAGCGAGCAGGTGCTCTTCCAAATGTGCAAACAATGTGAGTTGCACTGCACAGCTGCCGGCTGCATCGATCTGTCTTTACCGAGCTCCAACACACGTGTGTACGCTCCCGGTGAAATACATCTCATTAAAACGAAGCCAGTGGTGCATTCGCTGTGCCTTCACTAATGCTGCTTTTCATGATGCCCCATTTCCTTGGTGTTGGCAAGCATGCACAAGCCATAACAAGCAACACCCAGCTGCAGATGAACGCTGTCTTCTGCATTCTGCTCCGCACAAGCAAGCAAAACTTTACCAGGTAACACAGATCAATGCAGGCTCAGTGGTCGGCTGCTTGGGTGCCCTGTGCTGAGCTGAGTTGTGCTGTCACCTAGTGCCTGTACCTTTTCGATGTGTCGCATGTCAAACTTGCACCTGGGATGGCGCTGCATGCACGGCCTCGGGCCGACGTCGACCTCTAGATCTCTGCATGCGCAGTGCGCCAGCCATGCCGCTCCTGTGCGCCTAGGCCTGCTAGCGTTGTGTATCGTTAGACGCAGACATACATGTAATTTCCAAATCTGATCTCGTCCACCGTCTGCCTGGCAATGCGAAGATCAGTCACGGTGCAAAGATGACTACGCCGCGCTAGGTTGCAATCGCTAGGCCATATGGACCAACTGATGGCGGATCCGGAGCTCTAGACTGCGCGCCAGAGCACGAAGGTTACAGATCCGCAGCAACCTTGTAGAACACATGTACACGCGAGCACACAGCTGTGTCTGGCACATACAACAAGCATGCATCTGCCATGTGTCTGCGCTTGCTGTCTGATGTCTGCCCTGGACATTGTCCTGCCTCCTGTCCTCTCTGCCAGATGGACATGTCTCCGCCTGAGCACATGTCCGCTGCAGTGCAGCCCAGGTGACATGGCAGCCCTACTTGACAGCTGCTTGACAGCTGCTCCAGTCCCCATCACAGCTGCTAATCATACACCTGTGCCTCCTGTGCCTGTGTGCACATAAACAGGAGATGAAAAAAAAACCAATCAGGCATCACCGGGTACCCAGACCGGCATCGACCACAGCAGCCTAGGGAAGCTTGAGGGCCTAGGGAGAGCAGGAACAAGCAAGCCGGACAGCAGGAGCAACCTAGCAGTCATGCAGAGCGGGGGGGGTGGGGCTGCAATGGCGCAACCATGACCATGCTGTGTAAGTGGCACTAGGTGTGCTTTGCTTGCAGCTGACATTTGAGCTGTGCTCTTTTGTGCCAATAGGTGAGACAGGACCTAGAGCTCTCAGACTCTCATGACCATACCAACCTCTGGACCCCAAAATATATCACCACGATGTACCATGATGTCACCAGGTACAACCATATCTTGAATAAACAAAACTAGCTCAGCCACGGCACCCCTGTGCACAATGGATTGATCATTGCAAGGGTGAGGCATGGGTGATGCTTACAAGAGCACACAGCTGCACAGCACACTGCAGCACACTGCAGATCATACTGACATGACCTGCGTGCAACCTCTTGGTCCCTAGTCCACATATGCCATGGTCCGCCTGTTGCATGGCATGCCGGGCACAGCCTGAGGCAACCACCTTTGAGGTGCGAATGCTCAGCATATCACCCTCGACACAGCAGCCAGCACACTGCAGTACAGGCCAAGCACCATACCAGAGCAAGGTGCGTGCTGCCCCGCACATCAGAAATTGGCCGCCTGGTGGGGCACGTGCTGTGGGGTGCTGTGGCCAATGCCCGGCTGGGTTTGGTGTGGAGCTTGATCTTGCTTGGTTTGGGTGAGGGACATGCAGGCTCACCGTCAGGGCATGCACTTTCATGAACAAGTTCATATGATGTTGCTGTGCAGCTGTGTTACACAGCGATAGATCTAGGACCCAGCAGCACCGAGGATGTTCTAGCATTTGCTCGTGCGGAGAGTAGCCTTGGTGCTTGCGGTGGCGTCATAGCGTCCGTGTGATTGATGATCTCAGTGCGATCGCGAGTTGCCATGCCCACACGGACCATGCCCGTAGGCGGACCTGCAGGCCGGCAGCCTGAGGCCTGAGGCCTGTTGGACGAAGCAACAGAGGGTGATAGGGCATCAAGAGACCACACCCCAGCGGGCATTGGCCATAGCAACCCCTTCTGGTAGGGTCAGGATGCATCCTCCCTGTCCGGACGCCACTCTATCGATGCCATCAGCAACTTGAAGGGACGCACAACGCTGCTGGGCGCGACGCGTGTTCGGATGCAACTCATATTTCAAGTTGTAGTGAGCATGCATCCTCACCGACCGAGTGCCGCGGACCATGCCTAGGGAAAGGGGGGCTGGAGCCGGTGGCACAGGCCAGCGGCAAGCCCTGCATGGCGCCATGCAGGCTGTGCAAGGTGCTACATGTGCACAAACTTCAGCGAATACATTTTTTCAATGCCTCAGCCATTCCTGTGTGCAGTCTGCTCGAGAAGTTGCCCGAGTTGAGTAGTTGTCATAGAATCAACTGTATCCAGTTCCGGAGCGGGGCCGATGTAGTATTATAAGCTTACAAACCTGGTGGTGCATATGGTGTCACCTCGTGAGGGGCTAGGCGCACACATGGCCATGGGGGGGGCTCGCGATCTACTCTCATTGGGGTACCCCGTGCTACTCGCCACCACAACCCCGTGGAGTTGCCCAAAGTTAACGTTCCCATGCCTTGGCAGTCTGACCATGCACGACCCACGTCTGCGCACAGGCCTGTACCTGGCCATTGCTGTCGCCCAGGGTCGCGGCCGTTGGTAGTTTGTGACGTCAGGCCATGGCCATTAACGTTCCTGGCTGCCGTGGCTCTGACTGTGCGCCGATATCAAGTCAATACTAGGCGCCGTTGTGCCCAGCACCTGCTGCTCGTGTGTGCATTTCGACCTGTTGCGCTAGCTTGCGATAGGTGAGGACACAGCATGCAATGCCATGGGTGTTTGTGCTGTTAGTGGTTCCCTTTGCCTTTCTGTGCGTGCACTGCATGATAGCATGGCGGGTGGCCGTGCTGCTTGTAAATTGTCGTGCTACTTGCTTCCGTCCCTTGGCACTGCTGCGGCCTTGATCTGTCTCAGTGGAAGACACGTGCCTGCTATGTCTGCTGAGGTTGAATATCTGTAATGAAATAGCGGAGACTGTGCCTGCTCTTCTTGCACAGTCGCTGTGGCAGAATGTGCACTGTGAGTCTATGATGTTCGCCCGCAGCAACATGCAACGTCACAGCCTGCCATTCAGCCTGTCAAACACAAGTGTTACAGCTTCACATATTGTACACTACTTAAGCTGTATGGATCTCACCTGTGGCAGAATGTGCACTGTGAGTCTACGATGTTCGCCCGCAGCAACATGCAACGTCACAACCTGCACTTCGCACACAGCTCAATCAATGTCCTAGGTATCAATGCCAACTCACAGCAGTGTGCAAACAAAGTCCAAGAGACACGTACCTGCCATTCAGCCAGTCAAACACAACGACTGGTGAACTGGCAGTCAGTCCTATATGTGACAGCGAACTTGCTGATCACCATGCAAATCTATGCATCAACGTCCTACTCCCGCAGTCTCATGCATGCATTGCTGCACTGCACCTGCGGCCACACCAACGACTAGCTTGCACTCAGTTGCCTAAAGCCTAGATCTGCCACAGTCGCACCTTTGAGTGTGTCTGAGGGACATCATGATGCACTTTTTAAAAAGTTTATTGATGGGTACCCCACGTTTACAAGTTGTCTGGCTTGTCCCTTGAAAATGGATTCACTGGGTGGGGGGAGTGCTTCCGCCTTGTCAGTTGCACATTTGGGTGTGGCCTGACGTTTGATGTTTTTGCTTTGTCTTTGTCAGTACAGTAAACTGGCCCACCAGCAAGGCAGCGTGCGGTGAGATACGTTACACAGGTATGCTCCACAAGGTGGTAGAACACACAGGAACACAGCACGCGGGTGAGCATGGAGTGACCTTGGAGTGACACAACACTCTGTGTGTCCTGCACAGCCTCACAGCCTCACAAGGGCACACGTGATTGATTGCACTCGCCAAGTAGGTGTGGTTGTGTTGGTTGTGTCGGTTCGTTTTGACTTTTCGCCTGAGACAGTTGCTGCTTGTTGCTGTCTGCCTTGGGGGGGTGTTGGCCGTCTGCTTTCCTGCTGTTGCCCTCGCTGCCGGGCTCGTGCTTTCATCTCCATGTAACACCCCCCAAGTCTTGGCTGCATGGCCATGATGTTTTCAGACATCATGCATGCCATGCATGGCCATGGGGAATGCAAATGGGTCTGAACCTGTTTGATAGAGAGAACTACCATGTAGAACAACCATGCAGGCCTACAACTTGGTTTGACGTGACAGAGGGTGTCAGATAGGAAGTTGGGGCATGACAGGCCATGGTGGCCATGGCACCCCTGAAGCCACAGCACTAGAGCCATGGCATGGTGGGCATGACAGAAAGGGTGTGTCAAGTTCAACCCACTCACAGCATTCCACAGCATGCCCCCATGCCAACATCTGTAACATCCAACATCTCTATCATCTGTAAAGTCACGCCTGCCCAAGGGAGATGCACAGGCAGTCATGCATGGCCCCCATGCAAAAAAGGGCTCTACGGTCAGCTGGCATGGTCATGCCAGCTTCATTAGCATCAT
Organism: Ulva mutabilis; assembly: GCA_900538255.1. Taxonomy (NCBI): domain Eukaryota; kingdom Viridiplantae; phylum Chlorophyta; class Ulvophyceae; order Ulvales; family Ulvaceae; genus Ulva; species Ulva mutabilis. Next base: position 118,119 of record UNSF01000015.1, on the reverse strand, counting down.
TTATCATAAGCACACAGCACTGGAGCAATAAAGCATTTGCTCAGCATGATTCTGCAGCACAAGCTTCAGTGGCCCGTGCACAGTTTCGTCACTACAAGATTGTTAGCACATGAGTCACAGGCACAAGCTCTCTAGAGAGAGAGAGAGAGATAATGACATCAGTGACACGTGCAGGGTAGGTTTCCTACCTGCACTCACGCCGTCACTGTTCACCGGCCCAGAGGCGGACGGCGACTGCGTGTGCGGCCGGGCATCGCCTGCTGATGGTTCGCATGCCCTGGTGTGTTACACAGTGATAGATCTAGGACTCAGCAGCGCCGAGGCAACAGACCAGGCAACAAACAAACAGACAGACCGGCCACCGCAAGCACCAAGGCCACGCGCCGCACGAGCAAATGCCAGAACGAACTAACGCCAGCGCGAAAGCAGACACGCACACACCACGCAGTACCACGCAGGCCACGCGCACACCAAACACACAGCCAGCACTCGCCGGGCTCACAAGCGGTCGTCAGCGCGACACAAGCAGTCTGCACGGGCGCGACAGCGCGCGCTACGGCGATGTCCGAGGCCGCGAGATGCCCTGGTGTGCAATGCGGTGTGGCGCACGGTGGTCGCCCGCCATGATGCGATCACGCAGGCATGGCGCCGCTTCATCATGCGGGCGGGCATCTCCACGTCTCTTGAGCCCAACATCAAGAGCCTCCCGCAGTACCCGGATGTGCCGGGCGCACGGCCGCCCGCACAGCCGCCCGGCCCCTCCTGTGAGCCTGCCAGCTGTGCTGCCGCTGGTGCGCTCACTCCACCCACCCCGGCCCCCAGCGCCTCGGCCGTGCCTTCCACCCCATGTGGCACCCAGACGCTGGCGCATTCCCCGCCTGCCCCCTTGCGCCCCTCCGGACCGGCGGACAACGCTGCCCCGCTCGGCGACGCCGCCACGGCGGACGGCACCTCAGAGGGACCAGCCGCCGCGGCTGCACTCGTCGCTGCTGCCATCTCAGCCGTTGTTGCCTCGTCCGAGGTCAAGGCTGCCGCGGCCGACACGGCAGGCGCCATGGACGTAGACGTCCCCGGCGAGGCGGCTGTCGGTTACAAGGGCGCGCGAGAGCTCGGCGCGGCAGCTGCCGCCGCCGCCGCAGTGGCCGTGAAGGCGGCCGCCCCGGCCGGCGCGTGCGCGGTGCGGTGTGAGCACCTGCCACAGGTGGGCCCGGTGGCCACTAGTCCGCCGCGACGCCTGCCCGAGGGTCGACGGGGCCGCGCGGCCGCGGCTTGCGCCCGGCCGCTACCCCCCCGCTCGCAGCGCGACCCGGAACGGGGTGATCTGCTTGTGATGTTGCCCTGCGACACCGTTGTGGCCGATGTGTGCGTGACCTGTCCGGTGGCCCCCTCCCGGGTCGTCGCCGCGGCAAACACGCCAGGCGCTGCCGCCCAGCTGATGGACGACCGGAAGCGAGACAAGTACGGCCGCTCCGGCACAGGCGCATGTCGCTTCGTGTCCCTGTCGCATGAGACGTTTGGCCGTGTGGGCACGGGTGCGTTCGCCTTCCTGAATAAGATCGCTGACTTTGCTGCGGCTTCGGGGGCCGTGTCCAGGCGAGCGTTCTTGCAGAATGCCATGTGCGAACTCTCCACCACTCTGTGCCGTGGTGTGACGCGCCAGGTCCTCGCTGCGGCTCCGCTGCGTATGCGGCTGGCGGGCAGGGCGGTGGTGCCTGGCCACGATGTCCCGTCGGACGTGCTATAGGCGGCCGCTGGCCGCCTTGCTGGACCGGGTGCCGCGGCTGCAGCAGCGCAGGCCGGCCCCGCGTCTGGTCGTGTTGGCCCGCCGAACCTTCCCGCGAGCCACCGTGGGGGGAGTGATGCGGCGCCGCTAGTGCCCTTCGCGCCCCGCCCTGAGGCCCCTGTCGGGCGGCCGGAGGGGGAGGGCTGGTACGCCTTGCACTGTGGGGGGCGTGCGCCCCCGGGCTCTCATGTGCGGGGGGCCCGTGATGGAATGCTCCAGTGGGGCAGGATGGAGTGGGGGTGCTGCTGTAGGGGGGTCGGTGGTGGCTGGTTTTGCTGGGGTGGGCAGTAGTGCGGTGGTGGTTGTTGCTGTGCGCGGTTGTGGCGCGGGTGCCGTAGTGGAGGGGTGCGGGAGTGCGCGTGCGTGTGGGTGCGTGGGTGTGGTTGTGTCGGCTGTGTCGGTTCGTTGTGGCTTTTTCGCCTGGGAGAGTGATTGCTTTTTGCTGGTGTCTACTTTCGGGGGTTTTGGCCGTCTACTTTCCTTCCGTTGCCCTCGCTGCCGGGCTATTGCGTTCATCTCCGTGTAACACACACTCACGCCGTCAGTGGTACCTGCATGCTGACCTCGCTACGTCGACTCACCTGGAAATCCAGGTGTGGAACCAGAGGCTCCCCGGGGGAAACCGCTACACCGCAACGCCCCGCAGCCGAGCTGTTCGGGACTAACCTTCTAGAAGGTTCTGCACATTGGGCAGCGCCATGGCATCGCAGTGGTCGATTGGGTCGAGGAGCATGTCGATTGGGGCAGTGTCCCGTTCGAACGCCATCTCGTAGTTCTGGTCAAGGTTGGGCACGACCAGAAAATCACCGGAAATGCCAGTGCATACCCGTGAGAGGTCAGATGGTGGCCATCTGCTCGAGTGCAGGATGTAAATGCGACAGACCAGCGTGCAGGCAGTGTATGTCTGTGTTACACAGTGATAGATCTAGGACTCAGCAGCGCCGAGGCAACAGACCAGGCAACCAGGCAACCGAGTGCATGCATGTGTTACACGGAGATGAACGCAATAGCCCGGCAGCGAGGGCAACAGCAGGAAAGTAGACGGCCAAAACCCCCGAAAGCAGACAACAGCAACAAGCAACAACTGTCTCAGTTGAGAAGCCACAATTGTGAGCTCAGACACATTATCATCACCTTCCTGTGGGTCAATGCGACATCCCCCCATGTCCAGCACAGATCTATCCCTTGTAGAGATCACATCTCTTGGTCTGTGCTCAGCATTGCAAGGACCAGACGGCTGCTGAGCCGCATCGTACTCCCAGTGCGGTACCCTGTTCACACAACCCTCGGCTGTGTAAGCGCAACGCGCTGTCACTACTGCCTCACTGATCTCAGGCGTGTGCCACCTCTCATGTCTGGCTATTAACTCAGAGCCCATAGCACGCGGTGAGAACGGCGGCTCACCCTCAGGCAACTCAGCATCTGGCACAAATCGCCGACTCAACTGCCTGCCTGGTTCACAGTGTGTGTGCCCAAGCGCTGGATGCTCCCCCTCAGCCCAATCCACATTTCTGCCCCTCTCTGACATCATGTGATCACGACTGGCGGTCGCACTGCCTTACACTAGTTGACTTCAACCATTTCTTCATGTTGGGCAAGAAACCAACGTTAGGTACGACTCGAGTATGCTTATCAGACATGATCTCAAGTTCTCCCAGCTCATAGTTTTCTAACACGACTGGATCCATCGTAGCTTGCTCTGACATGTGAAAATATTTCGCGAACTCTCTCAGCAGAGCTGGTGGAGCAGCTGTGTGCCTATACATGCGCACTGCTCCTCCATTCCCTCACTTCACGTAAGCTCTGTCCATGTGAGGACCTGCGCCCAGTCCCATATAGAAACCGAGCACTCCTCTCTCGTCCAGGTGCCTGAAATCTTCTCTTTGGGCATACACATACATCGGACACCCGAAAGGCTTCACCTGGGCCAGCACCAGATGGAACGTGTCCTCACTCACATTCCGAAACCACAACAGATATGGCACAATCTGTCTGACATCCACATCCTTCACACACACAGCCACGAACTCTGCATCGCCCCTAGCTATCCCCGCATCGGCCAGAGCCTGCAGGCTCATCTCCTGAGCCCTGGCTCACCTAGACTTCAGTTGAGTAGCTCTCCCGGTCTCATGTGTTGACCACGACTCATAACTGCACTCCACATGTCTCTCCTCTAGCTTGTGCTTGGCCTCCTTCCGCCTAACACCCTCTAGAGCAGTGCTGGGCGTCAGGTGCGCATGGTTCACACACATATACGCCTCTGGCTACAGGAATGCAGGCACAGCCGCTTGCAGCAGGCTTGCCTTCACACTCTTGTTCAGCACACCAATCTTTCTCTCCACCATTCCTGTGATAACTGAGTGATTCTAGGTCAATAAGAATGATCATGACGTGTTTTGGTGGACATGCACTTGGATTGTGTGCATGGGTCATGCATGCATTGCCCAGGCTATGTATGCATGGCCATTGTGTCTAGAGGCATCTCAACTGTGACAGTACAGTTATTAGTCCTTCTCTGGATCTCATGGTGATGCACTTGTTGTGTGGTGGCAGGTAGTTATGCTGCGACTCTGCAGGCACCATGTTGCTGCACGTGTGCATAAAATAATGATCGCTTTTGATGCAACATGCTGTGTGGACCAGAGCATAGGTGCCATGGGAGTGGAATCTGAATGCCGGTGTAGCGGGGGCAGATCTTGTGTTAGGGACATCCAACATAGAGCAATATGCTACAGTAGTCTACTGGTGAAGGGTATATAAGCGCTGTGCAAGGTCAATGCAGACATCGTGACTTAACAGATGTCTGCGTTGACCAATGCACAGGTGAGCTGCCCAACCCTGACCCATGCATGTGTTTTTGGTCTGTGCCTATGTGAGCTAGCGTGGTATATTCATGCTGCATTCAGTGGATGTGATGCAGGTGCAGCTAGTGTGGAGTAGACCAGCCAACAGGCTGGCACATAGCTGACACACATAATTGTATCACAGGTATAATTCCTTCTACACATGTAATATCGTGACTTAACAGATGTCTGCGTTGACCAATGCACAGGTGCAGCTAGTGTGGAGTAGACCAGCCAACAGGCTGGCACATAGCTGACACACATAATTGTATCACAGGTTATGGGCCTATCATCGTGATCTGAGTCATGGATCAATCAACGTCTTCCGGGTCAGTCTTCGGGTTTCGCAAGCTCAAGCGCCATGGGGACTACCGGATGTGGGCACGCCAGTTCAAGGCTGCCTTGACCACCCAGGGACTGGAGCGCTGGCTCACCGAGGAGCCAGACGTAGCCTCAGCTGCAGACGTCGCCGCTGACGCCAAGGTCCGAGGGCGGATGGTCCTTGCTGTAGATGATTCCGGACTGACACGCATCATCGACAGGGCTTCCAGCACTATGAGTGCTTGGGAGGCTGTCCGGAGCGAGTACGAGGCACAGCACGAGTTGAGGCAGCCTCTGCTCGTGAGACAGCTGAACGCCGTGAGGCAGAAGTCATCGGAGAGTTACGGTGATTATGCTGAGAGAGTCTACGAGCTGATGGAGAAGCTCCTTGACACTGACTTCGAGGCGGCGGACCAGCTGGCTACCAACGCCCTGATTCAGGGTTTGAAGTCATCCGCTGAGAGAGGGTCCCTCGTGTTGATGCTGACCACAGTGGCAGCTGGTGGTTTCCAGGAAGTCGTGAGAGAGCTGAAGTCCGCAGTGCGCCTGATCGAGCGCACCGGGGCTGATGAGCGGCCAGCTGTGGCCGACGAAGGAAGAGTGCTAAATGTCGAAGCACAGAAGCCTCGACAAGAGACCCGCAAGTGCTACAACTGCGGGAAGGTCGGGCATCTTGCCCGTGACTGCCGTCAGCCACGTAAGGAGAGACCTCAGCGTGATGGGAGGCCTGCAGCAGCGATGATGGTCCACGCTACGTGCAATACGGCCGCACCAGCAGAGGCGGCAGCAGATGGGGTGCTGCTGTACGACAGCGCAGCGTCCCACCACATGGTGTCGTGATCCAGCCATGCACAGGACTACGGTGACCATGCATGGTGGCATACACAGGACTACGGTGGCCATGTATGCGGGGATTCACGGTGCTGATCCGGAGTGGCTATGGGGCAGCCATGCACCGATGGCTGACCATATGCACGAGCAATGCATGCAAGATTGCGTGCCGCAGACATTGATTCTGATCGTATCCGTATGAGACGTTGATTGAACGCTTATATAGGCTCTACAGATCGTAGTGTAATCACTCTCTCTTCTACTGTCCTAAGACTCACGTGCATTCATCCTCCAACTGAAGGTACAGGCGCTGTCACGGACAGATACCCAAGACAGCAAGGTATGTGACAGCACCAACCCCTGCGCATGACGACATGCTCAGGATCCCACAGGCCTTAGGCCGCGGTCCACTGAATTACAACATGGTATCGGTGATGATTGTGGGTATTCTTGTGATGTCTATTAGCATGCGGTAGAGTCCAGGGGGAACCTGCGGTTACGGCTGCACACTCCGATGAGTGTGCTACACCGCTCTAGTGTATAGCCGACCGTAGAGAGACTAGAAAAGCTAATGCAGAATGCTACGGCGGAGCTGCATTATGCTTGTGTGCTGGTCTCGCAAAGAGGCCTACGGGTCTGCGTTTCCTGCGACATATGGTGGTCATGTTGCAGGACACCACCACTCCGAAACGATTCAATGGCATCTCGCCAAGGGTCTATCGGTTCTGACGGTGTGGAGGGAGCAGTTAACCTTCCGCATCATCGCACTCGCTCTACAGTGCGCCGCGAGCAGGCCGCGGAGGGTCAGTCCATGCCCCACGGGGAAGGACAAGACGCTGGGACCTACGGGTATCTCAGTGTTAACCCTCTGCAGGCCGCCATGCCGGGCAACGCTGATCCTACGGGGAATGCGGGTGCTCAGGCAGCGGTGCACGGAGCGCAGGAAGTGCCACACGTTGCCCAGACAGCATGGGCAGCGCAGCAGATACCACCTCCGATACCGCAGCCTTCGCAGGCTGCGATGTCATCCGGGGCGGCAGCAACAGTCGGGTCGATCGATGTTGCAACTCTCGCGAGCGCACTGTCGCTCGTAATGCCTAAGTCTATGCCGGGAAAGTCGCTAGTAGAAAAGCACAAGTTCCCGGTATGGAACCACAGACATGATCACTTTCGGGTGTTCAAGAAAGAGGTAGAGAGTTGGGCAAACATGGTGGGGGAAAGTAGCCTGCTAGTAAATGATCCACTGGCACAGAATAGCCAGGCTCATGAGTCAGTCAAGCATTGGCTGTTCGTGACATTACCAAAGGAGGATAGGGATTTCGTGTCAGACTGCAGTTTTGTCCATGAGATGTGGGCATTGCTGCATGCCAAGTACATGCCTTCTGTCAAAGTAGAAATACAGAAGCTATACCAGCAACTCAGTGGTGCCAGGCAGGCGGGAAAGCCACTTGAGAAACATGTCAACGAGGTAGTTGGTATAGTGAACCAGATGAGGGGTCTGGGAGAAGCTGTGCCTGATCAGCTATACCGCTCTAGGCTACTGGCAGTGGACAGAGAGTATGCACTGCTGCAGCCGATGCTGCAGCAACTGCCAGTGCAGCAGATAGTGTCTACGCTGCTGACGCATGCTCAGAATAGCAGCCAGTCTGCCCCATCGCGATTCCCACGGGATTATCGCGGTGGTCAGCAGAGATTTGGGGGACGAGGGTATCGTGGTGGACGCCACGGTGGTCGCCATGGTGCACCCCCAGAGGTTGCCGCAGTGGGAGCAGGGGGAGCAGATAAGCGCAAGTGCTTCAATTGTGAGAAGCCTGGCCATCTGCAGAAAGATTGCCCTTTGCTCTCCGCAGAGGTCAAGCAGTTCCTACCGAAACAGGCAGCTGCAGGGCGAGGCCGTGGCAGAGGCCGCGGGGGCCCTCAGGTGGCTGTGGTAGACCTAGCGGAACTGCGAGCTGACTGTGCTGATGGGCCGTCGCCCAACATACCATACACATTTCTGGTGGATAGCGGGTCTGACCTGAACATTTGCTTTGACTATAGCATGTTCAGCGAGATCAAGCCACCAGATATCACAGAGTGCCAGCCCTTAGACCAGGGCAGGCTTAAGATATATGGCATGGGCACTATCAGGGCGAATGTGGGGAAGTACGTGACAGTACAGGGCGAGCTGGTGCCTGTAGATATTGAGCTGGATCATGTTTACTGGGTGCCAGCCAGCCCGATCAATATCCTATCAACGACTGTGCTGAAGCGGTCGAACGTATACTTGCACACAGGCAAGGCAAACACAGTAGAGATGCCGGGTTTTTATGACCAAGCACAAACATTTGTGGGCAACTGTGAGCAGGGAGTTGATAGTGATGATAACCCCACATTGAGCTGGTACTGCGGGACGGGCAGACCAATATGGGAACTGCGTCCTGTAGATTCAGGGACAGACTGGACCAGTGCCAATAACCTTTTCCACAGAAATAGGAAATGGGTTGGTGAGCAGGCGCGAATCGCTGCGGTAGATGGTGTACCTATTGGTCAGAGGTCTTCTTACCGACTTGACCCAGCATTTCTGGTACATCTCTCGTTTCATCATGCGGGCAACCGGATTCTCAAACTAATGACTGAGAATCCAGACCTGTATGACCTCAAGTTGCCTAAACCCACGGGAGTAGCGCTTGAGTGTCATGGTTGCCACGTGGCGGAGCAGAGAAGTGGTGACAGAGCACGGCATGGGGGCAAAGTGACAGAGAATGCCTCGTATGCTGGAGAAGTATTGCATGCGGATCTGGCTGGACAGATTAAGCCAGTAGGCATAGGAGGAATGAACTACATCCTGGTAGTAGTGGATGAGTACAGCAGGTACTCACATGTGATCCCGCTGAAGTCGAAAAGCGGTGCTGCGGAGATGATATGTCTTCTGATAGAACGCATCCGCACTCAGATTGTCTATGACAAGGAGGTAGGGGTGCGGAGGCTGCACACGGACCAAGGAGGTGAGTTCAGCTCGAGTCAGCTGGCTCAGTACCTTGAGTGGCGAGGGATAGTACACACGTTCACTGACACCGCCCAACATGAGTCAAATGGGTTGGTAGAACGAAAGATCGGTGTGCTGAACACGTCAGTGCGGGCGAGCCTGCTGCAGGCAGCAGTGCCTGCATTCCTGTGGCCGGAGGCATACATGTGCGTGAACCATGCACACAACCTGACGCCGAGCACAGCACTGGAGGGTGTGAGGCGGAAGGAGGCAAAGCAGAAGCTGGAGGATAGGTTTGTTGCCACCAGCTCTGAGCCATGGTCCACGAACGTGCAGCAACGGGCTAAGCAGCTGAGAGTCAGGAAGGCTGCGGCGCATGCGCTGAGTCTGAATGAGCTGTGTGAGACGCTGGTTGCCAGGAGAAAATTGGCATTTGTGGCACAGCACATGAGAAATGTGAATGTCAGAGAGATTGTGCCATACTTGTTGTGGTTTAGGAAGGTCAAAGAAGATGACTTCCGTCTCGTGGTGGCACAGGTGAAGCCTTTCGGGTGTCCAATGTATGTGTATCCAAGGAGGGAGCACTTCAGGCACCTGGAAGCGCGAGGAATCCTCGGTGCCTATATGGGACCGGGTGGAGGTCCTCACATGGACAGGGTTTACGTGAAACGTGGGAATGGGGGAGCAGTGCGGATGTACAGGCACACGGCTGCTCCACCTGCTCTAGTGAAGGATTTCGCGCAGCAATTTCACATGGCTGGGGAGGCTACGGCGGACCCAGTTGTGCTAGAGAACTATGAGCAGGGTGAGTTTGAGATCCTACCCGATCAGTACACCAGTGTAGTGCCGGAAGCTGAGTTCTTGCCCAACATGAAAAAGTGGGTGAAGAGCACTAGTGTGCGGGCAGTGCGTCCACCAGCCAGTCGTGAACACATGATGCCAGAGAGGGGCAGAAATGTGGATTGGGCTGAGGGGGAGCATCCGGGTCTGGGCCATCAACACTGGGAACCAGGAAGAACGCTGCACAGGCGTTTCAAACCGACAGACGAGCTACCTGAGGGTGAGCCCGAGTTTTCTCCTAGAGTGTTGGGTGCAGAGCTGCTGGCGCGACATGAGCGCTGGCACACACCAGAGATCAGTGAGGCGGTGGTTGCAGCGCGCTGCGATCATGCAGCGGCTGACAATGCTGCAGCGGTAGCACACTGGGACTATGATGCAGCAAACCAGCCGTCTGGGCCTCTACACCACGAGTTGAGGCCTGCAGAGACGATCCCTACGAGGGATAGGGCTGTGTTGCACATAGGGGACTGTGATATCCATCCGCTTCCAACTGATGAGGAAGTGAGTGATACTGAGTCTAGTGATGGAGGTGAGGATGACTCTGAGTCTGAGTCTAGATCCCGCTCGCGTTTAGCGGATCCAGTCCAGCGGTCGATGGGCAAGGAGCTGAGTGAGCCACCCCCACCTGTGCGAGCTGACGGTCACGGCGGCGGCCGAAGTCACCGCGGGTCCACGGTGTCAGGGCGTGATGACCGTGACAGATATGATGAGCCGAGGCATATATCTGGGTCTGAGGGCCAGGGGCAAGGCGAGCTACGGCATGTGCCTAGCGGAATAGCGACAGGAGGTGATGGCTCAGGGGGAGAGTCAGCACCAAGTGCCGCGAGGGGCAGCGGAGAACGTCTGGATCCGCCACATGAGGTGAGGGTTCGATGGGTTCCAAAGCCTTTTCACTTGATTCGCAAAGTCTTAAGACCTGCTGTCCATGCTGTGGGAGCAATTGTGAGTGATGCTGCTGTTGAGCGCATTTCCCAGGAGGAAGCACGTGAGCATGTGAGTGATGCTGCGAGCCCCACAGTAATGAATGATGATGTGAATGACGTCGGTGACTGTTCTGATGGAGTGTCAGCTGCAGCTGACAGTGTGCCTCCTGATGCAGAAAAGACGACGGGGCAGAAGGTGAATCCAAACGGTGGCCCTACTGCTAGCCTTAGTGAGTCCAGGCGTGCAGCTACCGTGAGGAAGAGGGTCGAGGCCGTAGTAGATGATCCAACGGTGCAGCAGGCCATGCGTGGCGCTCATCGTGAGAAGTGGATCACGGCAATGCTCGATGAGCTGACCTCCTTAAGAGAACATGATGTGTTTGAGCTGGTTGAGTGCCCAACAGGAGTGAAGCCTGTGACAGGCAAGTGGGTGCTTAAGATCAAGCGAGGAGCACAGGGTGAAATTGAGCGTTTCAAGGCCAGATACGTAGCCAGGGGATTTACGCAAGTGGAGGGCGTAGATTTCTTTGAGACATGGGCACCTGTGGGCAGTTATGCTACCTTCAGGGCTCTGTTATCAGTCTGTGCAGTAGAGGATCTAGAGACGAGGCATATAGACATCAAATGTGCTTTCCTGAATGGTGTTCTGGAGGAGGAAGTGTATGTGGCACAACCTCCGGTACTGGACGATGGGTCTGGTATGGTGTGGCGTCTGAAAAAGGCGTTGTATGGTCTGAAGCAAGCTGCCAGGGAGTGGCACAAAGCGCTTGCAGAACTCTTGTTGAATATGGGTTTTGTGAGATCAGCCAGTGACCCTGCACTGTTCATTTGCAAAGTAGGACGTTGTCTTATTTTTCTGTGGGTCGATGATCTGCTGATTTTCGGCCACAGAGAGCAAATGGATGATGCCATCAGAAAGGTCCTTGAGGCTTTTGAGGGTCGTGACCTGGGGGAGCTGGGATATGTGCTGGGCATGGAGGTCATACGTGATCGAACTGCTCGCACTATCACCATCACACACAGAAAGAGCATCAGGGACATGCTAGAGAGATTTGGCATGAGTGAGTGCAGACGGGCGCCAACTCCGTTGGTACCAAAGCAGAAAATGTTTAGTCTGAAGGAAGATCCTAGCCAGGCGAAGGCTACAGGCACAGAGCATAAGAGGTTTATGCAAGCCGTAGGAAGCATCCAGTATGTGGCAGTTGTGTCGCGTCCAGACATTGCGTTTCCGGCTAATGTCTTGGCCAGGCATATGGCTGGGAGTGCCAAATGTCATTGGAATGGTGTCCTTCACGTACTGAGATACCTGCGAGGGACCATAAACTTTGGCTTGACCTTTAGTGGCTCCAATGGGGGATGTGAGGTGTTGGAAGCATTTACGGATGCTGACTTCGCCAATGGTGCTTGCTTGAAGAGCGTGTCAGGAGTAGTAGTCCGGATGCATGGGAACTGTGTGTTCTGGCGTTCGAAGAGGCAGACTATTGTGGCTGGTGATACAACTGAGGCAGAGCTCATAGCAATGAGTTCAGCAGCCAATGAGGTGATGTGGGCTAAGCAGTTGTGCACTGATCTTGGTTTGTCGGCTGTGAAGCCAACGCTGTGGGGTGACAACAAGAGTGCCAACTTGCTAGCAGTGAACCCCATCTCTAGTGACCGCTCTAAGCACATCAGGGTCAGGGACCTGAGGGTCCGAGAGTTCGTAGAACTCGACGAATTGACTATCAGCTTGGTTAGCACGGTAGACATGCTAGCTGATATGTTTACTAAGGTGTTGGCAGGACCAGCACTGGCAAAATTTAGAGATAGACTGCAGCTTGCGGTAGTACAAGCTTAGTCTAGGGGGAGTGTCGTGATCCAGCCATGCACAGGACTACGGTGACCATGCATGGTGGCATACACAGGACTACGGTGGCCATGTATGCGGGGATTCACGGTGCTGATCCGGAGTGGCTATGGGGCAGCCATGCACCGATGGCTGACCATATGCACGAGCAATGCATGCAAGATTGCGTGCCGCAGACATTGATTCTGATCGTATCCGTATGAGACGTTGATTGAACGCTTATATAGGCTCTACAGATCGTAGTGTAATCACTCTCTCTTCTACTGTCCTAAGACTCACGTGCATTCATCCTCCAACTGAAGGTACAGGCGCTGTCACGGACAGATACCTAAGACAGCAAGGTATGTGACAGCACCAACCCCTGCGCATGACGACATGCTCAGGATCCCACAGGCCTTAGGCCGCGGTCCACTGAATTACAACACATGGTGCATGACATGCGGTATCTGCGTGACATGCGCACTTGTGACGTGAAGCGCGTGGTGATGGGCGGCGGGGAGACCCACGACGTCATCGGCGAAGGTGAAGTCTGGCTGACAGGCGGGCCTGAGGGGCCGATCGTGCTTCGGTCGGTGCTGTGTGTCCCGAGCATGACAGTGAACTTGCTGTCGGGACACCTTGCCACGGCAGCGGGGTATGTGTGCCGGCAGGAGGGAGCAACTTGCTCCATCGCCGAGAGAAGTGGCCGAGTCCTACTGAACGGAAGGAAACAAAGGCGGCTCTACCGGCTGCAGTGTACGATGATGCATGCCGATGAGGTACACGAGGCCTACGGCCTGCGTGCCGCGGGACTTGCTGTCAACACGTATACGTGGCATCGACGCCTGGGGCACCCCGGGGAGCGTGCGCTCATGGCCGTGGCGGCTGAGGCGCAGCTCACAGAAGTGGTGGCTGGGGAGATGGTCCCACACTGCCACGCATGCAAGCTCGCTAAGCAGGCACGGGAACCGTTCGTCCGGTCCAGCAACCGCGCGGAGAAGCCGCTCGATCTCTTGCACACGGACGTGATGGGGCCCTTCCAAGTTAGGAGCTGGGGAGGCAAACGCTATGCCGTCACCCTCATGGACGATCACTCCAGGATGGCGGAAGCGTGCGCACTGAGCTCGAAGGCGGAAGTCGCGGGGTGGGTCCAGAAGACCATCCTACGCTGGGAGTGCCTGAAAGACCGGAAGGTGAAGGTGCTTCGCAGCGACAACGGGACCGAGTACAAAGGTGACCTGGACACGTTCTGCTTGAACCGCGGCACAACCCACCAGCACAGCGCGGACTACACCCCGGAGCAGAACGGGCGTGCTGAGCGTCTCAACCGGACACCCATGGAGAAGGTTCGCGCCATGATCCATGAGTTTTGCCTTGCCCCTGAGTTCTGGGCAGAGGCGTTGGAGACCGCATGGTACGTGCGCAACTGCGTGCAGAGCGTCGGACAGACTGTATGCCCACACACTCTGTTCTACGGCAAGCCACCTGATGTGCGTGGACTCAGGGTGTTTGGGTGCATCGCATACGTCCATGTGCCAAACGCCAAGCGCAAGAAGCTCGACGCCCGCGCTGAGGTGGGGTTCCATGTCGGCTACGAGCCAGACTGCAAGGCTTGGCGCATCTACGTCTGGCGGAAGGGACGATTCATCAGCATCAAGTCCCGCAACGTACGCTTCGACGAGTCAGGGACGGTCAAGCTGCCTATGAGGCAGGTTCTGAGTCGCAATGCTGAGGATCCATGCGTGATGGAGGACGGAAGTAGCGTGGTCTCACCGGACGCAGAGTTCGTTGAGCACTACGAGGACCCCATCCCTGAACCTCAGATGGACGACACCGACCCTCCCGCAGCGGACGACGCTGCGGTCGACGAGGACGCATGGGACGCAGCCACCGGCGACGAAGGAGACGGCTGGCAGGAGAATGAGCCCGGAGTCGGCAGCGATGATGAGCCCAGCGATGACGATGACGGCGCTGCGGGGCAAGGGGCGCGCTACCCACAGCGTGAGCGTCGCCAGCCCGACCGCTACCAGCCGCATGCGTACGCTTACGCTGCTGGAGGGCTGAGCGATGAGCCCAAGTCGCCCGAGGAGGCACTGCGGCGGCCGGACGCTCCACTTTGGCAGCAGGCGATGGACGCAGAGTGGACATCACTTCAGGAGAAGGGGGTCCTTCAGGTCATCAAGGACGTGCCGCGGGGGAAGCGGGTGCTGCCGATGAAGGCAGTCCTGAAGGTGAAGCGTGATGCGCTCGGGGGGGTTGACAAGTACAAGGCCCGTGTCGTCGTGCTGGGATGCCTGCAGCGGAAGGGTCTTGACTTCGATGAGGTATTTGCCCCCACAGCTCAGCAAGCCTCGCTGCGTGTGTTGCTTGCGCATGCTGTGCAGCACGATCTGGAGCTGCACCAGTTTGATGTTGCAACTGCATTCCTCAACGGTGAGCTTGACGAGAGCGAGGAGGTGTATGTGCGCATGCCAGCTGCTTTCGGTGGGCAGACGTACCGCCTACGAAAGGCGCTGTATGGGCTGAAGCAGGCTGCACGTGCGTGGCATGCAAAGCTGCGTCGTGAGCTGCTGGCATTGGGGTTTGCTGCCTCAGATGCTGACCCCTGCCTGTTCTACCTGGGTGAGCCAGGGTCACGGGAGCGCCTCTACATGCTGGTTCATGTGGACGACGGACTCATCGCCGCGACGAAGAAGGCAGTGGGAGCAGCGCTGGCGGCCATCCGCCGCGCCTACGAAATCAAGGACCTCGGCGCAGCGGAGTACTTCCTCGGGCTGGAGATTCACCGCGACCGTGCTCGCGGGCAGCTCTGGCTCGGACAGCCCAAGTATGCGAACTCGATCCTGGAGAAATTCGGCATGACAGACTGCAAGCCGGTCGCCACCCCGCTGGAGGCGGGCCTGCATCTCTCCAAGGGCCAGGGGGAGCAGCTGCTGGGAGAAGAGTACCCCTACGCTGAGGTCGTGGGCTCGCTCCTCTACCTGACTGTGAACACCCGTCCTGATCTTGCTCACGCCGCGGGGGTTCTGAGCAGGTTTATCTCATGTGCCACCATGATGCATTGGAAGGCTGCCAAGCGGGTGCTCAGGTACCTTGCTGGCACGTTGGACAAGGGCATCGTGTACAGCCGTGATGTGAATATGATTGAGGCGTTCACCGACTCAGACTACGCAGGGGACCCCGATTCCCGCAAGAGCACATCCGGTATGGTGTTGCTGATGAATGGCGGGGCCGTTGCATGGCGGTCTAAGCTGCAGACTGTTGTCGCTGCATCGACATGTGAGGCTGAGTACATTGCAGCAGCTGCTGCTGTGAAGGAACTGTTGTGGGTGCGTAAGCTGCTAGGTGAAATGCATGGAGTCATGCCATGTCTTCGGCTGTATGGGGACAATCAGTCGGCTCTGGTGTTGATGCGGCAGCACACACCGAGAGCAGCTGGCAGGACTAAGCACATAGATGTTGCGTTCCATTTTGTCCGCCACCGTGTCATGCAAGGAGACATTGAGGTGGTGTTTGTGAAGACTGATGAGATGAAAGCCGACATGCTGACTAAGGCAGTGCCGGGACCAGCACAGGCAGCTGGGGCTGAGGGCATGGGTCTTCAGATGCTCTGGGAATAGATGCATGCCATATGGGCTGGGGCATAGAATGTCAGGTGTTGTTGTGGATGATCATTCAGGGGGAGTGTGATAACTGAGTGATTCTAGGTCAATAAGAATGATCATGACGTGTTTTGGTGGACATGCACTTGGATTGTGTGCATGGGTCATGCATGCATTGCCCAGGCTATGTATGCATGGCCATTGTGTCAAGAGGCATCTCAACTGTGACAGTACAGTTATTAGTCCTTCTCTGGATCTCATGGTGATGCACTTGTTGTGTGGTGGCAGGTAGTTATGCTGCGACTCTGCAGGCACCATGTTGCTGCACGTGTGCATAACATAATGATCGCTTTTGATGCAACATGCTGTGTGGACCAGAGCATAGGTGCCATGGGAGTGGAATCTGAATGCCGTTGTAGCGGGGGCAGATCTTGTGTTAGGGACATCCAACATAGAGCAATATGCTACAGTAGTCTACTGGTGAAGGGTATATAAGCGCTGTGCAAGGTCAATGCAGACATCGTGGCCGGTCTGTCTGTTTGTTTGTTGCCTGGTCTGTTGCCTCGGCGCTGCTGAGTCCTAGATCTATCACTGTGTAACACATGTAATATCGTGACTTAACAGATGTCTGCGTTGACCAATGCACAGGTGCAGCTAGTGTGGAGTAGACCAGCCAACAGGCTGGCACATAGCTGACACACATAATTGTATCACAATTCCACTGGACTCATGCTGGCACGTGGCAGTGTACGTGTGCTCAATGCCGCGCCATACAAGGTACTGAGCCAGCTGTTGGAGCTGAACTTGCCGCCCTGGTCAGTGTGCAGCCTCCGCACCCCAATCTCTCTGTCGTAGACAATCTGAGTGCGAATTCGCTCAATCAGCAGGCATATCATCTCCGCAGCCCCACTCTTGGACTTCAGCGGGATCACGTGGGAATATCGAGAATACGCATCCACCACAATTAGGATGTAATTCATACCCCGATGCCCACTGGCTTGATCTGCCCTGCTAGGTCAGCATGCAACACTTCGCCGGCGTATGTGGCATTCTCAGTCACTTTGCCTCCGTGCTGTGCCCTATCGCCACTAGTCTGCTCAGCCACATGGCAAGCGTGTCACTCAATCGCCACCCCCGTAGGTTTCAGCAACTTGAGGTCACACAGGTCCAGGTTGTCTCGCATCAACTGGAGAACCCAACTGTCAGCACGGTGAAAAGCGATATGCACAAGGAATGATGGGTCAACCTGGAAGGACGATCCTTGTGCATCTGGTGCACCAGTCACCGCAGCCACTTGCCGCTGGTCACGCACCCATTTCCTATTTCTATGGAATAGGTTATTCGCACTGGTCCAAGCTGCTCCACTGTCAACCGGTCGCATCTGCCATATTGGCCTACCTTTCCCACTGAGCCATGTCAGAGTGGGATTTCCATCCTCATCCTCAGTTCCTATGGAACCCATGCGTCTGGTCATGGAAACCTGGCATCACTATCCGGTTCGCATGCTTGCCTGTATGCAAGTATATCTCAGACTTCTTCAACACCTTCGTCGACAGGATGTTGATAGGACTGGCTGGCACCCAATAGACATTTGTCAGCTCTATGTCTAATGGCAAGATAGTCCCTTTCACATTAATATTGACATACTCTCCCAATGTTGCTCTTATCGTGCCCACACCATACATATCCAGCCTGCCCTGGTCAAGGGGCTGACACTGTGGCACATCTGATTGCTTGATCTCACAGAACATGTCATAATCAAAGCATATGTTGATGTCTGAGCCACTGCCTATCTGGAACATGTACGCATGTTGGGAGATCACCCATCAGCACAGTCAGCTCGCAGCTTCTCTAGGTCAACAACAGCCACCTGAGGGCCACCGCGGCCTCTGCCACGGCCTCGCCCTGCAGCTGCTTGCTTCTGCAGGTATTGTTTGACCTCTGCAGAAAGCAAAGGACAATCCTTCTGCACGTGGCCAGGTTTATCACAGTTGAAGCACTTGCGCTTGTCTGCTCTCACTGCTGCCCTGCTCCCACTGCTGCTACCTGTGGGGGTGAACCTTGGCGACCACTGTGGCGTCCACCTCGGTACCCTCGCCCCCCATGGCGCTGCTGTCCACCACGATCTTCCCGTGGGAACCGCAATGGAGTCGGCTTGCTGTTGGTTTGTGTTGTAATTCAGTGGATCTCAGCCTAAGGCCTGTGGGATCCTGTGCATGCCGTAGCCATGCGCAGGGGGCTGGTGCTGTCACATACCTTCCTGTACAGGTATCTGCCCGTGACGGCGCCTGTGTCTTCAGTTGGAGGTGAGTACTCGTGAGACTTGTCAGTACGAGAAGAGTGATTCCAGTATGATCAGTAGAGCCTGTATAAGCGTTCTCTAAACGACTCATACGGATACGATCAGAATCATTGTCTGCTGGCACGCAATCTGCATGCATTGCTCGTGCATATGGTCAGCCAACGGTGCATCGCTGCCCCATATAGGCTATGGGGCAAATGTGGGAAAGTACGTGACAGTACAGGGGGAGCTGGTGCCTGTGGATATTGAGTTAGATCATGTTTACTGTGTGCCGACCAGTCCTATCAACGTCCTATCAACGACTGTGCTGAAGCGGTCAAACATATACCTGCACACAGGAAAGGCAAACACAGTAGAAATGCCTGGTTTCCTTGATCAAGCCCAGACGTTTGTGGGCAATTGTAAGCAGGGTGTGGATAGTGAGGACAACCCCACTCTGAGCTGGTACTGTGGGACAGGTAGACCAATGTGGGAGCTGCGCCCTGTAGATTCAGGGACAGACGGGACCAGTGCTAACAATCTTTTCCACAGAAATAGGAAATGGGTTGGTGAGCAGGCGAAAGTCGCTGCAGTAGATGGTGTACCCATTGGTCAGAGATCTTCTTTCCAGGTTGATCCATCCTTTCTGGTGCATATCTCGTTTCACCATGCTGGCAACCGGATTCTCAAATTGATGAGAGACAATCCAGACCTGTACGACCTCAAGCTGCCTAAACCTGCGGGAGTAGCACTTGAGTGTCATGGTTGCCATATGGCGGAACAGAGAAGCGGTGACAGGGCACAGCACGGGGGCAAAGTGACAGAGAATGCCACGTATGCTGGAGAAGTGCTGCATGCGGATCTGGCGGGACAGATTAAGCCAGTAGGCATAGGAGGCATGAACTACATCCTGGTAGTAGTGGATGAGTACAGCAGGTACTCGCATGTGATCCCGCTGACGTCAAAAAGCGGTGCTGCGGAAATGATATGCCTTCTGATAGAACACATCCGCACTCAGACTGTCTATGACAAGGAGGTGGGGGTGCGGAGGCTGCACCGGACCAAGGAGGTGAGTTCAGCTCGAGTCAGCTGGCTCAGTACCTTGAGTGGCGAAGGATACTGCACACGTTCACTGACACCGCCCAACATGAGTCAAATGGGTTGGTAGAACGAAAGATCGGTGTGCTGAACACGTCAGTGCGGGCAAGTCTGCTGCAGGCAGCAGTGCCTGCATTCCTGTGGCCGGAGGCATACATGTGCGTGAACCATGCACACAACCTGACGCCGAGCACAGCACTGGAAGGTGTACGGCGGAAGGAGGCAAAGCAGAAGCTGGAGGACAGGCTTGTTGCCACCAGCTCTGAGCCATGGCCCACGAATGAGCAGCAGCGGGCTAAGCAGCTGAGAGTCCGGAAGGTGGCAACGCATGCGCTGAGCCTGAACGAGCTCTGTGAGGAACTGATTGCCAGGAGAGAAACGGCATTTGTGGCACAGCACATGAGGAATGTGAATGTCAGAGAGATTGTGCCATACTTATTGTGGTTTAGGAAGCTCAGAGAAGATGACTTCCGTCTCGTGGTGGCACAGGTGAAGCCTTTCGGGTGTCCAATGTATGTGTATCCGCGGAGGGAGCACTTCAGGCACCTGGAGGTGCGAGGAATCCTCGGTGTTTATATGGGACCGGTTGGAGGTCCTCACATGGACAGGGTTTACGTGAAGCGTGGGAATGGGGGAGCAGTGCGGATGTACAGGCACACGGCAGCTCCACCTGCTCTAGTGAAGAATTTCGCGCAGCGATTTCACATGGCTGGGGAGGCTACAGCGGACCCAGTTGTGCTAGAGAACTATGAGCAGGGTGAATTTGAGATCCTACCTGATCAGTACACCAGTGTAGTACCAGAGGCTGAGTTCTTGCCCAACATGAAGAACTGGGTGAAGAGCACCAGTGTGCGGGCAGTGCGTCCACCAGCCAGTCGTGAACACATGATGCCAGAGAGGGGCAGAAATGTGGATTGGGCTGAAGGGGAGCATCCGGGTCTGGGCCATCAGCACTGGGAACCGGGCAGAACGCTGCATAGGCGTTTTAAACCACGAGACGAGCTACCTGAGGGTGAGCCTGAGTTCTCTCCTAGAGTGCTGGGTGCAGAGCTGCTGGCGCGACATGAGCGCTGGCACACACCGGAGATCAGTGATGCAGTGGTCTCAGCGCGCTGTGATCAGGCAGCGGCTAACAGTGCTGCGGCTGTGCCACACTGGGACTATGATGCAGCAGCTCAACCATCTGGGCCACTCAGTGTTGAGTTTAGGCCTGCAGAGCAGATCCCTACGAGGGATAGAGCTGTGCTGCATATAGGGGACTGTGATATCTATCCACTTCCAACTGATGAGGAAGCGAGTGATAGTGAGTCTGGTGATTGTGGTGAGGATGACTCTGAGTCTGAGTCCAGATCCCGCTCGTGCTCAGCGGAGCCAGTCCAACGGTCGATGGGCAAGGAGCTGAGTGAGCCACCCCCACCTGTGCGAGCTGTCGGTCACGGCGGCGGCCGAAGTCACCGCGGGTCCACGGTATCAGGGCGTGATGAACGCAACAGATATGATGAGCCACGGCTTATATCTGGGTCTGAGGGCCAGGGGCAAGGCGAGCTACGGCATGTGCCTAGGGGAGAAGCGACAGGAGGTGATGGCTCAGGGGGAGAGTCAGCACCAAGTGCCGCGAGGGGCAGCGGAGCACGTCTGGATCCACCACAATCGGTGAGGGTTTGATGGGTTCCAAAGCCTTTTCAATTGATTCGCCGAAACTTAAGACCTGTTGTCAATGCTGTGGGAGCGATTGTGAGTGATGCTGCTGTTGAGCGCATTCCCCCGGAGGAAGCACGTGAGCATCATGCTGCGAGCTCCACAGTATTCAGAGATGAGAATGACGTCAGTGACTTGGCGGAAGGAGTGTCTGCGACGGCTGACAGTGTGACTCCTGATGCAGAAAAGACGACGGGGCAGGAGGTGATTCTTAACAGTGGCAAGACTGCTAGTTGTAGTGAGTCCCGGCGTGCAGCCACTGTGAAGAAGAAGGTCGAGTTTGTGCTGGACGATCCATCGGTGCAGCAAGCCATGAGAGGCTGCCATCGTGAGCAGTGGATTGCAGCAATGATAGATGAATAGAGATCCTTAAGGGAGCACGACGTGTTTGAGCTGGTCAAGTGCCCATCAGGAGTGAAGCCTGTGACAGGCAAATGGGTGCTTAAGATTAAGCGAGGTGCACAGGGTGAAATTGAGCGTTTCAAAGCTAGATATGTAGCTAGACGTTTCACGCAGGTAGAAGGCGTTGATTTCTTCGAGACTTGGGCTCCTGTGGGCAGCTATGCCAATATCAGGGGTCTATTGTCGGTCTGTGTTACACAGTGATAGATCTAGGACTCAGCAGCGCCGAGGCAACAGACCAGGCAACAAGCAAACAGACAGACCGGCCGCCGCAAGCACCAAGGCCACGCGCCGCACGAGCAAATGCCAGAACAAACTAACGCCAGCGCGAAAGCAGACATGCACACACCACGCAGTACCACGCAGGCGACGCGCACACCAAACACACAGCCAGCACTCGCCGGGCCCACAAGCGGTCGTCGACGCGACACTAGCAGTCTGCACGGGCGCGACAGCGCGCGCTACGGCCATGTCCGAGGCCGCGAGGCACCGGTCCCAGGAGCCGTAGCCTCAGCCAGCCCGGCAGCCCGAGCGGTGTCCGGGGAGGGGCGCAGAGGAGAAACGGCGGACGTGCGCTGCGAGGAGAAAAGAGGGAGGGAGAAAAGAGGGAGGGATTGGGTGCGGGGGGGGGGGGCTGCAGGGCGAAATGGGTGGAGGGGGGGGGCTCGCGGGGCGAGATGGGCGGAGGGGGGGGGGGGGGGGGGGGGGCGACGCAAGCCTGTGCGCGATGGCCTGTCAGCGCCGGCAGGCCGTCTGTGGGGACAGGAAGGCCCGGCAGCAGCGCCCGTCCCACCAGTCTAGCACGGAGTGGCGCGGCCGCGCGGGCTTGGCGCGCCAGCGCGCGGCACAATGTTGTGGACAGGTCGCGCATGGCATTGAGCAGGAAAGTGCGCTTTGACACCGCGCCGTGTCCCGCGGCAACCTCCGCGACCGTCTGGAGGAAGCGGTACGCGTCCCGTCCAACCCTGCCGTACGTCTCATGTACGAGCGGGACGAACTGGGCGGCACCTGTGACGGCGCCATATTTGTCGCGCTTTTGCCGCTCGCCCTTCTCGGCGGTCGCGCCGGCCTCACGTGACGCACCGCAAACATGCGACCTGGCAAGCGGGTGCATCACCTTCACGTCCAGCAGCGCCATGCGCGTGGTGAGGAATGCCAAGAGGTCGCCGCGCTGCGGAGGCTGCTGCGATCGGGGCAGCGGGGGTGCGGCAGGGGGCGCTGCCTCTCGGTCAGGGGCGAGGGGCGCGTCGCGCGTCGGGGCGTGGGCCGCGGCGGGGGGGGCGGTAGCGGCAGTAAGGGTAAGGGAGGCCGGAGCCGGGGCTTGGGTGCCATGAGGGGTGTGGGGCACGTTCGAAGCCTGGGGGGCCTGCGAGAGTCGGGGTGGGGGCTGGACCGGCGCGGCATCGGCTGGGGGTCCGGCGGCGGCGGCGGCGGCGGCGGTGACTGCGGTGGTGGCGGCGGGTCTTGCTGACACGGCGCGGCCGGTGCACTCGCAGACGGCGCAGCCGGCGGGCGCGTAAAGTCCGCCGGCGGCGCGGCTGGTGGCGACTGCCGGCTGCCGCGGAGGGGGAGCACGCGTATGCCCCCGGGGAGCTTGCCCACGTGCGGCTCAAGCGATGAAGCGAGCGACGCGCGCATGAGCACCCGCCTCCAAGCCACAGTGATGAGGTCGTGCTTTAGGACTGAAGTTGCCCATAGCTGTCCGCATATGACACTGTGCGTACTGGACGCAGCCATGCGGCCACAGGGGCAGGCCTCATCCGACTCCAGGACGGGTAGCAGCGGCTCACCCAGCCGCAGCAGCACAGCCACCTGGAATTCATGGTCGGTCAGGCCCGTCACCGGGCCGGGGCAGGCAGTGAGGAACGCCGAGGCCAGCGAGCCAGAGCAGCTGAGGAGGCGAGCGAGATCAGCGCACGCCGTCTCCGCCGATTGGGGATTGGGACCGTGCTTCAGGGTCTCGAGGTGGTCGCGCGTGGCGGTCCAGCGCGCGTCGGCCTCCGCCCGGCTGAGCGCGCTCTGGAGCTGCGTCATGCGCAGCTTCGAGCCAGCGTCAGACGCCCAGGCGTCGGCTGGGGTCGGGCTGTCTGAGATTCCCTGCACGGCCGGCCATGCCTTCCGCAAGTGTGCGAGGCGGGCCTGGTGCTGGACCGCGGCGTCGCCGCGGAACGGCTTGCCGCCGTCGATGCCGTCCGCGAGCACTGCGTGCGCAACTGCTGCCGACGCGAGGCGGGCGGCGTCAGCAACGTCGGCTGTGTAGTGTCGCAGACCCATGCCGCCATGTCTATGAGGGAGCAAGGCCTGCTCACGCTGTAGGTCGGTGAGCTGTTGCGTTTCGATGATGCGGCACATGGCGTGTATGCTGGCGTTCTCGACGCCCATGAGCGGCTGTTCGAGGTGGGCCCAGCCGGTAGTGCGCAGCAGGTGTGCTTCGCGATGTTGCAGGCACTGGAAGAGGACAGCCCACCGTGTCTGGGCCGCCAGCGGGAGGCCTGCCAGCTATTGCGTGAGCTCGACGGTGCGTTTGCATCTACGGCGCACATACGCCTCCACATAGGCAGGGGTGCCCAGTGGCGCGCCACATGCGACCATGCTGTCAGTGGCGACCGTGGCGCCTAGGCAGGCGGCTGCGTGCGAGGCCTTGGCGGGATCGGTGCAGCGGACGAGCGTCTTCTGCTTGTTGCACTGGTGACGGGATTGCACAACTCGACCCATGGCGACCACTTGCTCGACCGTGCCCTGCACCGTGAGGTCATCGTGGCACGCGATGGCTAACGTGTCAGGGGCCGCTTCTTGCGCCGCTAATAGCGTGGGCCGGAACGCGATGGCGAAGTAGAGGGGGCCGATGGGGTTGCCTTGCTTCACGCCAGATGCACTCCACAAAACCTCGTTCGAACCGTCTTGCTGACGTGCCAGCAGCGGCGATGGCGATCCATACGCCATGCGTGCGAATGCGGCCAGGGCGGGGAGTTGCGCGTCAATCTCCGCGATGATGGTCTCGCGGTCAATCAGGTTGAACGCGTTCTCGAGATCGAGCTGCACTGTGACCGTCTCCGCATCTGAGAAGTCCGGGGCCAGCGCGTGGCTCGGAATCTCAGGGCCGCCGCGAACACCGACCCCAATCTGGTGCGGGGCAAGCAGGCCCGGCGCTTCTGGGACGCACGCAAGCGCGCAGATACCGGCGAGGCGCATGAATACTTCGCCGATAGCGATCGGGCGAACGCCGCCGTTCGGTTTGGCGATTGCGATCAGGCGGCTGGCGAGCAGCAGGTCGGAGTGGGGGATGGTGCCCGACAGCAGGAGGTTGACGAAGCGGCGCATGGCCTCGCCCGTGCGCTCGTTATACAGCCCGGCGCTGCGGACGTGCTCGTATGTCCACCCGCTGGGGCCGGCCGCTGAGCCTTGTGTCAGGTTCCGCAGGATGGCCTCAAACCGCGCCGCTGAGACTTCCGCTGAGCGGCTGCCGGCTGGGGTAGGCTGCGCTGCGCGCTTTGGAGGGGGCGCGGGTGGGTGCAGCGCTCGCAAGCGTGGCAGTCAGTTCTGGTCGATGGGAACGATGGGGCTGCTGTCCAAGCAGCGCGCAGCGCGGCCAACATTGCCGTTGCATGCATGTCGGTGCATGCGCCCTGCCATTGCGATGTCCGCCACAACTTCTGTGCGAGTGCGGCCGGGGTCGCTATGTTCAGCGGTGTCAAGCAACATCTGCTACCTGGTCCGCTTCCGGATCTCGCGCACGCGGGCATTGACTCGCCTGGCGCGCCCCCTGCTTGCGCCAGTGTTGCCGAGGGCCTGGCTGTACAGCAGGAGTAGGAGCCTGAGCTCTGTCTCTACACTGGGCCGGTGACCGCGCTCGGCCGCATCGGTGGTACGTTCCAGCGGTGTGGCCACAACGTCGGCCCAGCTGGATCTGCATTCGTTCGGCACACCCTGAGGGATCCGCAAGTCCGGGTAGGGGGCCTCCAGTGATGGCGGCGCGTCTGAGGCTGGCTTTGGATCCACCTGGGTGTCGCTGACGAGGTCTGCTTCCGTCAGATCGCGCATGTGGGAGTCAACCCGTGGGCCAGCGCTAATGGTAGTGCGGGAGACGTCCGCGAGGACGGCGCGCTGGCTGGGGGGAGGCGGGGCGCTTGGGAGGGTCGGGGGGGTGGCATGGCGGCGAGCCGGCGCGCGGCAAATGGGGGCAAGCGCGTCGGTCGGGGACGTCCCATGGTTGGTCCCTGCGTGTGCAGCCACGACTGGCGTAGGTGCTGCGGTAGCTGTCCCGTTGTCGCACGCATGGGCCACACGGCGAGGTGAATGCACGACTGCACGTGAGGTGGCAACGCCTGCGGACGGCCGGGCGCTGCGCGGCTCTGTGCGTTGATCGTGCACCGCGCTATCATGCAGTGTGGCTCCGGGGGACAGTGGTGACGGGACGTCACCTGGGGGTTGTTGGCCACCAGCCAGCCCGCCGTCAAGTCTGTGGTGCTCATCTACCGATGTCAGACAGCACGATTTGGTCAAATCGGTGCGGGCGGGTGGCTGGCTTTGCGGCCGAGGCGCAGTCGAGCCGGCGCCCGCCGCAGCCGCAGAGGTGGGCGTTCGGCACACCAAACGGAGCCTCCCTGCGGCGGTTGCGAACTGGCTGTGTGTCGTCCCGCCAGGTCATCATTGACGTGTGAGGGCTGGGCCTGCGTCAGTGGCGCCCTCATGTGCGGCGGTGTCCGCTGTCGTGAGCGCGAGCGGCCACGGCCAGTGTTGGTGGGCGTGCACGTGCGGCCGTTGTACCGAGTGCGGGCGGAGTGGGGGCGTGGGAGTCCGCTGGTACGCCGCGACAATTTGCTGCATGCCTGTGGCCCTCCGGATCGTTGTATCTCGAGAAGGGCAGCTTGCATGCCTCGCAGTGGTAGCAGCTGTATGCCCGTTGTTGGTCCTCAGTGAACTTGTACTTCGGGTGGCAGCCCCGGCAGTGGGCAAGCAGATCGCCGGCGGCGCGGAAGCGGCGAGGGCACGCGGGGCAAGGCACATGCAGGTCCTCGTTCATTGTAGTGCTATGCTGTGGGGGTGAGGCTGGGGCCTTCGGGCGTGAGTACGCTGCGCTGGCGCGAGTGGTTGGTGCACGCGCACCCGCAGAAAGTGCGAGGCCTAGGGCCAGGCCCAGGCCCCGTGGCCGAGAGCAAAAAATTGTCGGTCTGTGCAGTAGAGGATCTAGAGACGAGGCATATAGACATAAAATGTGCTTTCCTGAATGGTGTTCTGGAGGAGGAAGTGTATGTGGCACAACCTCCGGTACTAGATGATGGGTCTGGTATGGTGTGGCGTCTGAAAAAGGCGTTGTATGGTCTGAAGCGAGCTGCCAGGGAGTGGCACAAAGCTTTTGCAGAACTCTTGTTGAGTATGGGTTTTGTGAGATCAGCCAGTGACCCTGCACTGTTTATCTGCAAAGTAGGACGCTGTCTTATTTTTCTATGGGTCGATGATCTGTTGATTTTCGGTCGCAGAGAGCAGATGGATGATGCCATCAGAAAGATCCTTGAGGCATTTGAGGGTCGTGACCTGGGGGAGCTGGGGTATGTGCTGGGCATGGAGATCATACGTGATCGCTCTGCTCGCACTATCACCATCACACCGAGAAAGAGCATCAGGGACATGCTGAAGAGATTCAGCATGAGTGAGTGCAGACGGGCGCCAACTCCGTTGGTGCCAAAGCAGAAAATGTTTAGCCTGAAGGAAGATCCTAGCCAGGAGAAGGCTACAGGCACAGAGCATAAGAGGTTTATGCAAGCCGTAGGAAGCATCCAGTATGTGGCAGTTGTGTCGCGTCCAGACATCGCGTTTCCGGCTAATGTCTTGGCCAGGCATATGGCTGGGAGTGCCAAATGTCATTGGAATGGTGTCCTTCACGTACTGAGATACCTGCGAGGGACCATAGACTTTGGCTTGACCTTTAGTGGCTCCAATGGGGAATGTGAGGTGTTGGAAGCATTTACGGATGCTGACTTCGCCAATGGTGCTTGTTTGAAGAGCGTGTCAGGAGTAGTAGTCCGGATGCATGGGAACTGTGTGTTCTGGCGTTCGAAGAGGCAGACTATTGTGGCTGGTGACACAACTGAGGCAGAGCTCATTGCGATGGGTTCAGCAGCCAATGAGGTGATGTGGGCAAAGCAGTTGTGCACTGATCTTAGTTGGTCGGCTGGGAAGCCAACGCTGTGGGGTGACAACAAGAGTGCCAACTTGCTAGCAGTGAACCCCATCTCTAGTGACCGCTCCAAGCACATCAGGGGTCAGGGACCTGAGGGTCCGAGAGTTCGTAGAACTCGGACGAGTTGACTATCAGCTGGGTTAGCACGGTAGACATGCTGGCTGATATGTTCACGAAGGTGTTGGCAGGACCAGCACTGGGAAAGTTTCGAGATAGACTGCGGCTTGCGGTAGTACAAGCTTAGTCTAGGGGGAGTGTCGTGATCCAGCCATGCACAGGACTACGGTGACCATGCATGTGGCATACACAGGACTACGGTGACCATGTATGCATGGATACACGGTGCTGATCCGGAGTGGCTATGGGGCAACCCCTGCGCATGACGACATGCTCAGGATCCCACAGGCCTTAGGCCGCGGTCCACTGAATTACAACATGGTATCGGTGATGATTGTGGGTATTCTTGTTGATGTCTATTAGCATGCGGTAGAGTCCAGGGGGAACCTGCGGTTACGGCTGCACACTCCGATGAGTGTGCTACACCGCTCTAGTGTATAGCCGACCGTAGAGAGACTAGAAAAGCTAATGCAGAATGCTACGGCGGAGCTGCATTATGCTTGTGTGCTGGTCTCGCAAAGAGGCCTACGGGTCTGCGTTTCCTGCGACATATGGTGGTCATGTTGCAGGACACCACCACTCCGAAACGATTCAATGGCATCTCGCCAAGGGTCTATCGGTTCTGACGGTGTGGAGGGAGCAGTTAACCTTCCGCATCATCGCACTCGCTCTACAGTGCGCCGCGAGCAGGCCGCGGAGGGTCAGTCCATGCCCCACGGGGAAGGACAAGACGCTGGGACCTACGGGTATCTCAGTGTTAACCCTCTGCAGGCCGCCATGCCGGGCAACGCTGATCCTACGGGGAATGCGGGTGCTCAGGCAGCGGTGCACGGAGCGCAGGAAGTGCCCACACGTTGCCCAGACAGCATGGGCAGCGCAGCAGATACCACCTCCGATACCGCAGCCTTCGCAGGCTGCGATGTCATCCGGGGCGGCAGCAACAGTCGGGTCGATCGATGTTGCAACTCTCGCGAGCGCACTGTCGCTCGTAATGCCTAAGTCTATGCGGGAAAGTCGCTAGTAGAAAAGCACAAGTTCCCGGTATGGAACCACAGACATGATCACTTTCGGGTGTTCAAGAAAGAGGTAGAGAGTTGGGCAAACATGGTGGGGGAAAGTAGCCTGCTAGTAAATGATCCACTGGCACAGAATAGCCAGGCTCATGAGTCAGTCAAGCATTGGCTGTTCGTGACATTACCAAAGGAGGATAGGGATTTCGTGTCAGACTGCAGTTTTGTCCATGAGATGTGGGCATTGCTGCATGCCAAGTACATGCCTTCTGTCAAGTAGAAATACAGAAGCTATACCAGCAACTCAGTGGTGCCAGGCAGGCGGGAAAGCCACTTGAGAAACATGTCAACGAGGTAGTTGGTATAGTGAACCAGATGAGGGGTCTGGGAGAAGCTGTGCCTGATCAGCTATACCGCTCTAGGCTACTGGCAGTGGACAGAGAGTATGCACTGCTGCAGCCGATGCTGCAGCAACTGCCAGTGCAGCAGATAGTGTCTACGCTGCTGACGCATGCTCCAGAATAGCAGCCAGTCTGCCCCCATCGCGATTCCCACGGGATTATCGCGGTGGTCAGCAGAGATTTGGGGGACGAGGGTAATCGTGGTGGACGCCACGGTGGTCGCCATGGTGCACCCCCAGAGGTTGCCGCAGTGGGAGCAGGGGGAGCAGATAAGCGCAAGTGCTTCAATTGGTGAAGAAGCCTGGCCATCTGCAGAAAGATTGCCCTTTGCTCTCCGCAGAGGGTCAAGCAGTTCCTACCGAAACAGGCAGCTGCAGGGCGAGGCCGTGGGCAGAGGCCGCGGGGGCCCTCAGGTGGCTGTGGTAGACCTAGCGGAAACTGCGAGCTGACTGTGCTGATGGGCCGTCGCCCCAACATGCCATACACATTTTCTGGTGGATAGCGGGTCTGACCTGAACATTTGCCTTTGACTATAGCATGTTCAGCGATGATCAAGCCACCAGATATCACAGAGTGCCAGCCCTTAGACCAGGGCAGGCTTAAGATATATGGCATGGGCACTATCAGGGCGAATGTTGGGGAAGTACGTTGACAGTACAGGGCGAGCTGGTGCCTGTAGATATTGAGCTGGATCATTGTTTAACTGGGTGCCAGCCAGCCCGATCAATATCCTATCAAACGACTGTGCTGAAGCGGTCGAACGTATACTTGCCACACAGGCAAGGGCAAACACAGTAGAGAATGCCGGGTTTTTATGACCAAGCACAAACTTTGTGGGC
Source organism: Ulva mutabilis (assembly GCA_900538255.1). Lineage (NCBI taxonomy): Eukaryota > Viridiplantae > Chlorophyta > Ulvophyceae > Ulvales > Ulvaceae > Ulva > Ulva mutabilis. The sequence continues at coordinate 88,159 of UNSF01000015.1, read as the reverse complement.
AACTGTGAGCAGGGAGTTGATAGTGATGATAACCCCACATTGAGCTGGTAACTGCGGGACGGGCAGACCCAATATGGGAAATGCGTCCTGTAGATTCAGGACAGACTGGACCAGTGCCAATAACCTTTTCCACAGAAATAGGAATGGGTTGGTGAGCAGGCCGCGAATCGCTGCGGTAGATGGTGTAACCTATTGGTCAGAGGTCTTCGTTACCGACTTGACCCAGCATTTCCTGGTAACATCTCCTCGTTTCCATCATGCGGGCAAACCGATTCTCAAAACTATGACTGAGAATTCCAGACTGTATGACCTCAAGTTGCCTAAACCCACGGAGTAGCGCTTGGGTGTCATGGTTGCCACGTGGCGGAGCAGAGAAGTGGTGACAGAGCACGGCATGGGGGCAAAGTGACAGAGAATTGCCTCGTATGCTGGAGAAGTACTTGCATGCGGATCTGGCTGGACAAGATTTAAGCCAGTAGGCATAGGAGGAATGAACTACATCCTGGTAGTAGTGGATGAGTACAGCAGGTTACTCACATGTGATCCCGCTTGAAGTCGAAAAGCGGTGCTGCGGAGATGATATGTCTTCTGATAGAACGCATCCGTACTCAGATTGTCTATGACAAGGAGGTAGGGGTGCGTAGGCTGCACACGGGACCAAGGAGGTGAGTTCAGCTCGAGTCAGCTGGCTCAGTACCTTGAGTGGCGAGGATAAGTGCACACGTCACTGACACCGCCCAACATGAGTCAAATGGGTGGTAGAACGAAAGATCAGTGTGCTGAACACGTCAGTGCGGGCGAGTCTGCTGCAGGCAGCAGTGCTGCATCCTGTGGCCGGAGGCATACATGTGCGTGAACCATGCACACAACCTGACGCCGAGCACAGCACTGGAGGGTGTGAGGCGGAAGGAGGCAAAGCAGAAGCTGGAGGATAGGTTTGTTGGGCCACCAGGCACTGAGCCATGGTCCACGAACGTGCAGCAGCGGGCTAAGCAGCTGAGAGTCAGGAAGGCTGCAGCGCATGCGCTGAGTCTGAATGAGCTGTGTGAGACACTGGTTTTGCCAGGAGAGAATTGGCATTTGTGGCACAGCATATGAGAAATGTGAATGTCAGAGAGATTGTGCCACTACTTGTTGTGGTTTAGGAAAGGTCAAAGAAGATGAGTTCCGTCTCGTGGTGGCACAGGTGAAGCCTTTCGCGGTGTCAAATGTATGTGTATCCAAGGAGGGAGCACTTCAGGCACCTGGAAGCGCGAGGAATCCTCGTGCCCTATATGGGACCGGGTGGAGGTCCTCACATGGACAGGGTTTACGTGAAACGTGGGAAGGGGAGCAGTGCGGATGTACAGGCACAACAGCTGCCTCCACCCTGCTCTAGTGAAGGATTTCGCGCAGCGATTTCACATGGCTGGGGAGGCTACGGCGGACCCAGTTGTGCTAGAGAACTATGAGCCAGGGTGAGTTTGAGATCCTACCCCGATCAGTACACCAGTGTAGTGCCCGGAAGCTGAGTTTCTTGCCCAACATGAAGAAGTGGGTGAAGAGCACTAAGTGTGTGGGCAGTGCGTCCACCCAGCCAGTCGTGAAACACATGATGCCAGAGAGGGCAGAAATGTGGATTGGGCTGAGTGGGAGCATCCGGGTCTGGGCCATCAACACTGGGAACCAGGAAGAACGCTGCACAGGCGTTTCAAACCGACAGACGAGCTACCTGAGGGTGAGCCCGAGTTTCTCCTAGAGTGTTGGGTGCAGAGCCTAATCTGGCGCGACATGAGCGCTGGCACACACCCAGAGATCAGTGAGGCAGTGGTTGCAGTGCGCTGCGATCATGCAGCGGCTGACAATGCTGCAGCAGTGGCACACTGGGACTATGATGCAGCAAACCAGCCGTCTGGGCCTCTACCACCACGAGTTTAGGGCTGCCGAGACGATCCTACGAGGGGATAGGGCTGTGCTGCACATAGGGACTGTGATATCCCATCCGCTTCCAACTGATGAGGAAGTGAGTGGTACTGAGTCTAGTGATGGAGGTGAGGATGACTCTGTGTCTGAGTCCTAGATCCCGCTCGCGTTCAGCGGAGCCAGTCCAACGGTCGATGGGCAAGGAGCTGAGTGAGCCACCCCCACCTGTGCGAGCTTGACGGTCACGGCGGCGGCCGAAAGTCACCGCGGGTCCACGGTGTCAGGGCGTGAATGACCGAGACAGATATGATGAGCCCGAGGCCATATATCTGGGTCTGAGGGCCAGGGGCAAGGCCGAGCTTACGGCATGTGCCTAGCGGAAATAGCGACAGGAGGTGATGGCTCAGGGGGAGAGTCAGCACCAAGTGCCGCGTAGGGGCAGCGGAGAACGTCTGGATCCGCCACATGAGGTGAGGGTTCGATGGGTTCCAAAGCCTTTTCACTTGATTCGCAAAGTCTTAAGACCTGCTTGTCCATGCTGTGGGAGCAATTGTGAGTGATGCTGCTGTTGAGCGCATTTCCCCAGAGGAAGCACGTGAGCATGTGAGTGATGGCTGCGAGCCCCACAGTAATGAATGATGATGTGAATGACGTCTGTGACTGTTCTGAGGGAGTGTCAGCTGCAGCTGACAGTGTGCCTCCTGAATGCAGAAAAGACGACGGGGCAGAAGGTGACTCCAAACGGTGGCCCTACTGCTAGCCTTAGTGAGTCCAGGCGTGCAGCTACCGTGAAGGAAGAGGGTCGAGGCCGTAGTAGAATGATCCAACGGTGCAGCAGGCCATGCGTGGTGCTCATCGTGAGAAGTGGATCACGGCAATGCTCGATGAGCTGACCTCCTTAAAGAGAACATGATGTGTTTGAGCTGGTTGAGTGCCCAACAGGAGTGAAGCCTGTGACAGGCCAAGTGGGTGCTAAGATCAAGCGAGGAGCACAGGGTGAAATTGAGCGTTTCAAGGCCAGATACGTAGCCAGGGGGATTACGCAAGTGGAGGGCGTAGATTTTCTTTGAGACATGGGCACCTGTGGGGCAGTTATGCTACCTTCAGGGCTCTGTTATCAGTCTGTGCAGTAGAGGATCTAGAGACGAGGCATATAGACATCAAATGTGCTTTCCTGAATGGTGTTCTGGAGGAGGAAGTGTATGTGGCACAACCTCCGGTACTGGAACGATGGGTCTGGTATGGTGTGGCGTCTGAAAAAGGCCGTTGTATGGTCTGAAGCAAGCTGGCCAGGGAGTGGCACAAAGCGCTTGCAGAACTCTTGTTGAATATGGGTTTTGTGAGATCAGCCAGTGACCCTGCACTGTTCATTTGCAAAGTAGGACGTTGTCTTATTTTTCTGTGGGTCGATGATCTGCTGATTTTCGGCCAACAGAGAGCAGATGGATGATGCCATCAGAAAGGTCCTTGAGGCATTTGAGGGTCGTGACCTGGGGGAGCTGGGATATGTGCTGGGCATGGAGGTCCATACGTGATCGTACTGCTCGCACTATCACCATCACACACAGAAAGAGCATCAGGGACATGCTAGAGAGATTTGGCAGAGTGAGTGCAGACGGGCGCCAACTCCGTTGGTACCAAAGCAGAAAAATGTTTAGTCTGAAGAAGATCTAGCCAGGCGAAGCTACAGGCACAGAGCATAAGAGGTTTATGCAAGCCGTAGAAAGCATCCAGTATGTGGGCAGTTGTGTCGCGTCCAGACATTGCGTTCCGGGCTAATGTCTTGGGCCAGGCATATGGCTGGGAGTTGCTAAATGTCATTGGAAATGGTGTCCTTCACGTACTGAGATACCTGCGAGGGACCATAAACTTTGCTTGACCTTTAGTGGCTCCAATGGGGGATGTAGGTGTTGGAAGCATTTACGGATGCTGACTCGCCCAATGGTGCTTGCTTGAAGAGCGTGTCAGGAGTAGTAGTCCGGATGCATGGGAACTGTGTTGTTCTGGGCGTTCGAAGAGGCAGACTATTGTGGCTGGGTGCATCAACTGAGGCAGAGCTCATGCTATGAGTTCAGCAGCCAATGAGGTGATGTGGCTAAGCAGTTGTGCACTGATCTTGGTTTGTCGGCTGTGAAAGCCAACGCTGTGGGGCGACAACAAGAGTGCCAACTTGCTAGCAGTGAACCCCATCTCTAGTGACCGCTCTAAGCACATCAGGGTCAGGGACCTGAGGGTCCGAGAAGTTCGTAGAACTCGATTGAGTTGACTATCAGCTGGGTTAGCACGGTAGACATGCTAGCTGATATGTTCACTAAGGTGTTGGCAGGACCAGCACTAGCAAAATTTAGAGATAGACTGCAGCTTGCGGTAGTACAAGCTTAGTCTAGGGGGAGTGTCGTGATCCAGCCATGCACAGGACTACGGTGACCATGCATGGTGGCATACACAGGACTACGGTGACCATGTATGCGGGGAATCACGGTGCTGATCCGGAGTGGCTATGGGGGCAGCCATGCACCGATGGCTGACCATATGCACGAGCAATGCATGCAAGATTGCGTGCCGCAGACATTTGATTCTGATCGTATCCGTATGAGACGTTGAATTGAACGCTTATATAGGCTCTACAGATCGTAGTGTAATCACTCTCTCTCTACTGTCCAAGTCTCACGTGCATTCATCCTCCACTGAGGGTACAGGCGCTGTCACGGACAGATACCTAAGACAGCAAGGTATGTGACAGCACCAACCCCTGCGCATGACTACGACATGCTCAGGATCCCACAGGCCTTAGGCCGCGGTCCACTGAATTACAACAGGTGTACAGATCTCCGCTGTGACAGTGCGCTCTCAGTCTTTGGAATATAGCACGTGAGACTTAGCAGAAGAAGAGTGGTTACACTTTGATCAGTAGAGCCTATTAGCGTCAATCAACGTCTCATGGATACGATCAGAATCATTGTCGCGGCACGCAATCTAGCATGCAATTGCTCGTGCATATGGTAATGAGCTGGGTTGAGTGCCCAACAGGAGTGAAGCCTGTGACAGGCAAGGGTGCTTAAGATCAAGCGAGCGAGCACAGGGTGAAAATTGAGCGTTTCAAGGCCAGATACGTAGCCAGGGGGTTTACGCAAGTGGGGCGTAGATTCTTTGAGACATGGGCACCTGTGGGCAGTTATGCTACCTTCAGGGCTCTGTTGTCAGTCTGTGCAGTAGAGGATCTAGAGACGAGGCATATAGACATCAAATGTGCTTTCCTGAATGGTGTTCTGGAGGAGGAAGTGTATGTGGCACAACCTCCGGTGCTGGACGATGGGTCTGGTATGGTGTGGCGTCTGAAAAAGGCGTTGTATGGTCTGAAGCAAGCTGCCAGGGGAGTGGCACAAAGCGCTTGCAGAACTCCTTGTTGAACATGGGTTTTGTGAGATCAGTCCAGTGACCTGCACTGTTCATTTGCAAAGTAGGACGTTGTCTTATTTTTCTGTGGGTCGATGATCTGCTGATTTTCGGCCACAGAGAGCAGATGGATGATGCCATCAGAAAGATCCTTGAGGCATTTGAGGGTCAGTGACCTGGGGGAGCTGGGTATGTGCTGGGCATGGAGGTCATACGTGATCGAGCCGCTCGCACTATCACCATCACACACAGAAAGAGCATCAGGGACTTGCTAGAGAGATTTGGCATGAGTGAGTGCAGACGGGCGCCAACTCCGTTGGTACCCAAGCAGAAAATGTTTAGTCTGAAGGAAGATCCTAGCCAGGCGAAGGCTACAGGCACAGAGCATAAGAGGTTTATGCAAGCCGTAGAAGCATCCAGTATGTGGCAGTTGTGTCGCGTTCCAGACATTGCGTTTCCGGCTAATGTCTTGGCCAGGATATGGCTGGGAGTGCCAAATGTCATTGGAATGGTGTCCTTCACGTACTGAGATACCTGCGAGGGACATAAACTTTGGCTTGACCTTTAGTGGGCTCCAATGGGGGATGTGAAGGTGTTGGAAGCATTTACGGATGCTGACTTCGCCAAATGGTGCTTGCTTGAAGAGCGTGTCAGGAGTAGTAGTCCGGATGCATGGGAACTGTGTGTTCTTGGCGTTCGAAGAGGCAGACTATTGTGGCTGGTGATACAAACTGAGGCAGAGCTCATAGCAATGAGTTCAGCAGCCAATGAGGTGATGTGGGCTAAGCAGTTGTGCACTGATCTTGGTTTGTCGGCTGTGAAGCCAACGCTGTGGGGCGACAACAAGAGTGCCAACTTGCTAGAGTGAACCCCATCTCTAGTGACCGCTCTAAGCACATCAGGGTCAGGGACCTGAGGGTCCGAGAGTTCGTAGAACTCGACGAGTTGACTATCAGCTGGGTTAGCACGGTAGACATGCTAGCTGATATGTTTACAAAGGTGTTGGCAGGACCAGCACTGGCAAATTTAGAGATATACTGCAGCTTGCGGTAGTACAAGCTTAGTCTAGGGGGAGTGTCGTGATCCAGCCATGCACAGGACTACGGTGACCATGCATGGAGTGGAGTGCACGGTGCTGATCCGAGAGTGGCTATGGGGCAGCCATGCACCGATGGCTGACCATATGCACGACGCAATGCATGCAAGATTGCGTGCCGCAGACATTGATTTCTGATCGTATCCGTATGAGCGTTGATTGAACGCTTATATAGGCTCTACAGATCGTAGTGTAATCACTCTCTCTTCAACTGTCCAAAGTCTCACGTGTATTTGATCCTCGCACTGAAGGTACAGGAGCTTGTCACGGACAGATACCTAAGACAGCAAGGTATGTGACAGCACCAACCCCTGCGCATGACGACATGCTCAGGATCCCACAGGGCCTTTAGGCCGCGGTCCACTGAATTACGTCATGATCGGGCAGTGTGTGGATACAGCGTTGCGGGTGCTGTGCTGCACACCATTTCTAACTTGGTGGAATTGGATGCGAAACGATGCTCGCAGGCGCACAGATGCGCAGTACATATACCTGAGATCGCCATCCCCATGCGTCTGATTATATACTGTATGGTCAACGTTGCGCACGATACTTCCCCACGCGACAGCGTTTACAGTTGTGCCCTGTCTTTTTTAGACGGAATCTCCAACGGACGTGGAACACGCGCGGGGTTGGGGCGATCGGCACGTCGTCGCCGCGTTTGAGAGACTGTAAGAACAGAGGTTGAGAAGATCTTGTAAACGCGTTGGCATCCGATGATTCCAAACGGCGCGAACCTTTCGGACAAACATTATCGTAGGGAAGCTATGGAGACAGGGCACTGCGACCACGGCAAGAGTCCCTTACGCTACGGCGACATATGCCTACGCACCCGATGCTGGAGCCCGGCCAGCACGTCATAGGGACGGACTCTACCAATTCTGCAAGCGACGGAGTTTTCCAGCGTTGATTTCCTGTGAATACGTACAGCGGGCCATGAGCAACAGCGGAACAAACACGGCCTTTGGCCGGATACCGCCCGCGCGAGGACGCCGAGCAGAGCATAGTTGAGAATATCGCAGTTGTTGTAGAAACGAACGGCGCGTTCTCTGCCGCACGCTGACAGGATGCAGCGGTTCGGAACGTTTAACTCGCTTTGAAGCGGAGCACAGCTGGAGTCTGCGCAGCGGGCAGGTCCCTCGATACGCAGTGCGACACAACATATACTGGACCATTGTATTATTCAATGCGTGGATGCAGCATTTCGACGCGCTGGAGCCTGCGTGGCAGCGCGTACATAGCAAGGGCGGAACAGACGACGGGTCGGCGGTGAAGGAGGCCGGGCTCATGAAGCTCATCTCGTTCTCTGGAGATCGGAAAGTTATTCAGGTGAGTCATCAGCGTTTGCCCCGAGCTTCGTGAGGGGGACGCGGAGCGATGCGTAGTCCGTCAACTGAGTGGGCCACGTTGCGAATGGTGAATGCGTATCGAATGCAGGTACACATGATAGGCCGGCAGCAGCCACCCCAGACCATCATAACAGAGGTATCATCCCCAAGACGTGGCTCGAGCCCAAGTGCAGAGGCGGACTGCAGCCTTGAGTCGTGGCGCGGACAGAGAACAATGCGGGAGTACACAGGCAGATTGGGATCACCTGACCTGCACATCCCCGCAGGTACGACACTGCATACAGTACACGCACCCACCATTGGACTCGCTTACACCATCACTGCCATTGCATACGCCTGGGAGATGCAACCATCGAAGCTGAGGCAAGCTGAGGCGAAATTGGTGTGCAGAGTATGAAGCTAAGAACCAAGTCGAGCTCCTGCGACTGGTGGTGCACTCCATGCACAACGAGCATCCCAGAGTCCTAGCACCAGAACGGCCCGGAGGCCCGACCAGGTTCGAGTACTCCAACCATCCTGTCAGAGAGGGCGCCACTTGCGAATGGGCACCCACGGGAACATCACTGCCACACTACCTGCTCCTACCCACAACGACGCGACGTGAAGCCGCACCAAATGAGCAGATGGCAGAGCTCATGGGGAACGTGCAGAGGGGGACCAATGGGTACTCCAAGACGCTGCAGCTGATTCGAAAACCCGTCTCCACCAAGAACAAGGCAAGCGCCGCCTCGCCAGCTGTATCCGTCACCCCGCTTCACACAGCTGATGGCGTGCGCCCGGACGGTACAACTGATGGTGCGGAACGCACCAGACCTGTGTGGGGAAGCGGTGCGGGCACCACCAACACTGGTCAGAATAGCAGATGCATGTGTGATACGACCTATGACGAGTGGCAGCTAGAGCTCTGACAACCTATACTGCATTCAGGATATGGGTCTCATGGGACAGTACTGTGCCGCTGCACAACAAGTTGGGGGCATGGCGTGCGTATACGCTGCAAAGAAGTGGCCGGGAGTGGATCAGGTGCACTCCCATGCATTCATTGCAGTCCTGTGAGTTGGGCAGGCCTCACCAACCGGGCCATTGATCTGGCGGTCCAGTCCGCTTCACGGTGTAACACCGTCATCGCTGGCGCGTGTTTGGTACATGTACCGCATCTGAGCCGATGCAACACTGTGCAGGCGCCATCAGCACTGGCCTCCTACGAGGACCTCACGTTGGGCCTCATCCAACACTGGCAATGCATTGACAAATGTGGCTCAGCGGTGGATAACGACATCCGCGGGTATGCGAGGCTCTTGATGGCGTTCTCCAATTACGTCAGGGATGATACGATAGGGGTGGAGGAGGTGGACGCGGGAACGCCCGAGTGGGACGGCGTGTGGGAGTGCTGGGCTGCCGCGAATATTGCGACGCTGATAGTTGTTCAGGGTGCGCCTCCGTGTTTTGCCTGGAGTCACTATCACACCCACGTACTAACCGAACCTGGATCCCACGTCAAATTGCTATAAGGACAGGCAGTACGGCATCCTAAACAATACTACCGTGTGCAGCGAACCTCATCTTCCCCTTCACCAGCGGAACGGCGCCTAAACTAAAGGCCATTAAGTTTGCAAGTTCGTGCATCGACATCCGCTGGTGGCAGTGGGCATTCGTTGCAGTAGAGTGGTTCATGGAACACAAGGGCGCAGATGGAGGTTCGGCTGCCGCGTGGTTTACGCTGGAGGTGAAGTCAGCGTCCCTTGCGTCGGCAGCCGATGTCCACAAGCTGGCTACGGCTTGCATCCAACGCCTGCTCAATGATCGGGAACCGACCATGCTTGCAATGGTGGAGGGAGCAGACCTGCAGCGCAATGGGCTATGTGCACCGCCGCCAGCATCGCCACCTGCACCGGCGGACTCGTCGGTGGACGGCGATGGCAATGTGGGTGGCAAGCCGGCTGGTGGTGCACGGAAGCCCCGCAAACCGCCGGCGGGGAAGATGAATAAGCCCAATAAATCAAACATGACACCACGAAGGAATCCGGGGCGTAGAAGCAGGGCGACCATTCCCTCACGGGAGGTCGGCGATGCGGGGGGAACTGCCGCCGTGGGGGTTTCCGCTACACAGAGTGCGCTTTCATAGACACAAACCCTGCCTAGAGGCACTCTGTCCGTGCAGCCCACATAGACGAGCTGACTGCTGTAAACAAGGTACTCTCGTGTGTCATGATGCCACAGCACGCGACACGTGCCCAGAACATTGCATGTATCGCCGGCTGCGGCAGCCATGTGAAGACACCGACTTCCTGTAACTGCTGCTGCAGGGCGCAAGACTATTGGTGCAGCCTTTGTGGATCTCACCCAGGACGACCGGATAGTTGTGTCCGTGGAGCGCCCTCGCCCCCTGGAGCCCGATACACAACTATCAGCCAAGGAAGAAGATGACAGGGTGAAGGCACTAGTGGATGCGGTTATGGCTTTTTTCACGGGAGCCAGGACCCTCACCCCCCACAACACTCAGCCATGGTTTGACTTAATGGTGCAGGCTATGCAGCTGGTTGGGGGGGAGTGCATGACCAAGGAGGAATTAGCTGAAGCTTGGGGTGAATGCTGCGACCGTCTCCAGGCGACCCCTCAGCCAGAGGATGCGGCGGGCGAGGAACACAGAGACGACAGCGAGGCCGGCCGGAGCGGCCCTGCGCCCCAATCATCACAGGCTACAGTTTCGGATGACGACTTCGACCCAGGCAGGAGCCGCATGAAGGCGCAGCCCCCAGCCCGGCCCACTTCGGCATTGCAACACAAGCGCAAGCTAGAGGACTTGCCTCCAAGCGTGGACCCGCGGGCCAGGAGAGGGAAGGGAACGTACCACAGACGGGTCGCGCGGCGCAAGACACTACAAGAAGGGGACAGGGAGGCCATTGCAGCCCTAGAGGATGACGAGGGAGATATGGGAGAGCGGCGGGATGATGAACAAGGTCCTGATGAAGTCTGCGGTGAACAGGGGCCAGCGAGCGCGGGAGAGGCGGGGAAGCAGGATGAGGGTGGTACGACTTATGCGGCAAGAGAGGGCGGTGACGCGCAAGTAGATGAAGCAGAGCCCAGTGACGACGGGGGTGATGAGGGGGACGCGGCCGCATGAGCAGCGGCATGTTGCATACTCGTTTATGCGGTGCCACTGTAATTCGTTGCCTTGACACTGCAAGGTTACCAATCCAAAACAACCCAATCCAAGTTACTGCAGCGTGTATCACAGCGACAACTTGTTTTATTGACATGCTTTAGGTACAATCGGCGTTTGTGATGGTTGTGTATGGTTGTACTCAATGCACACATCAGCCTCGCGGTAACACCCTGTGGTGACATGTCTACATTTGCGGTACTGCACACATGTTTGTTACATGTCTATAACTGCGGTACGGCACTCGCCATCCCTCCCCTAGTGCACCACACTGCCAGGTCCTCTTGTGGCTGCACGCTCTGGTAGCTGACAACTCTGCACTATTGGTCTAGCGCAGCCTGTAGGCTACAATTGCAGCAGGCTGTGTTCGGGTCAATCAAGCATGCACCGCCCTCGCTGAACGGCACGACGGCCGTGGTGCGGCATCCGACATGATCGACTGCAGGTGTGGCCGGCGAAGACAAGAAAGTCTCCCACACGCTGCGCGCTGGTCCATCGTACGAGCAGGGGTCGAGCGCCGTTGTGGACAGGCTCCTGTCCCAGACCATGGGGCAGTCGAAGTGGATCTCACCATCCTTGAGCCTGGGCGCTGGAGCTGCTCCCGGCAGTTGCAGGTCCCTGCATGGCACACTCCCGGTGATGGGCTGCCAGTCGAGTTTGTGGCGGGAGTGCATATGGCAGCGAGGCAGTGGATATCCAGATGGGCAGCACGGACCGTGGGAGATCTCTGCTCGCTGTCTCCACACTGTGGGGTGTGTCATTGAGATTGTACGCAGTCAAGAGCAGGAGTTGAGGCCACTTGGAGTCTGCCATCTCCTCGAACGCCTTATGGATGAGCCCACTTGCCACGGACCCCACCTCTGCCAACGTGGCAAACATATGGTGTGGATGCCTGAACACTAGCTGCATGTGGAACTGCGTGTGGGTGGGGGCTGTAGACGTGGTAGGCGCCGCCCGGAGAGCCACAATCTCGAAGTCTTCCTCCCGGGTACCGTACGCACGGGTCATCTCCGCCATGCACAGGTCTATGAAATCTCGCACACCGCGCACGGCCCTGGTTTGGAACTGTGCAGCAGCGGCACCCCCAAGCTCCCTTCCCGTCTCATCGGCTCTCCCCCACAGCACGAAGTACAGGTGCAGCGGGGAGGCCGTGGGCAGGACTTCGTACATCGGTTGTCGGCTCCAGGGCGATGGGTGCTGCGAGGCGTGCAGCGTACGGGCATGTAGCGCCTCGCCGACGTCCACAAGCCTGGCCCAGGTGTACTGCCTCTCAAGACGCACTCCAGCGTTCACTATGCTGCCTGATCCGCCTAATCGGACCGCAGTCGCGACAGGAACGGGCCACAAGCCGACCATGGTAGGATTAACGCTGTCGAGGGAGGCACCGCGCGCAAGCTCGCGCGGGAAGGCCGCCTCGGTCCACAGCACCCCGTAATCTACATCAGCTGAAGTAAATGAGGTATCTGAGGCCATGGGTAGAGCCACAGTCCTGTCTATCGGCTCGCAATCACGACGATCTCGCTAAGCGATGAAAGCGGCATAACTTGCAGCCTTCCCGCTGCACTACGGAATCAGTCATCCCACTGTTGCATACAGATGTAACATATCCTGCCTCGTCTAGCGCGGCTGCCACCAATTGATGGTGGTGACGAGTGGCCACCGGATAGTCGCGGCAGTGGCTTGGACGCGTACACGTCGTTCAAATCGCTATCGCACGCGAGTCAAGACAGATCATGAATAGACAGTGTCAGACCAATATGCCTGTCTAATTAATGGTCTGGCTAATGCAGGCCTCTGCCCCAAGGCGCAGCAATTAACGCCTGACAACTGTTCATAGCCGCTGTTTATCAGCCGATGCTACTGAAGCCGTCACAACCTTCCCATCCAATCGTTGAATATACATCTTGCCGATGTAGACTGTGTTTCGACGCTCGCAGCACCGCCCGGCACGCTTGTCGCCCGACGTTAGGTGGCTGGATGCCGCCGGTCACTCGAGCGACTGACAGTCTCCAGAGCTCCTCCTTGCTCTTACTATTTATCTATACTAGATCATTCGGAGGTGACCAGTGCGTACAGCGGACTCCTTGCCAGCGGTGCCCAGCGTTGTTGCGTGGACGCGGAGACTGTCAGCTGCTTTGCATCCTCTATGCAAGCGGTCAGGTGATTCGCATCCCATATATCTGATAACTGTGTTCCTTTCTAGTAAGGTGCTGCTCCTGATGTCATTTGTCGATCCGGTACCGCCACTCGTGTTAACCGTAGTTCAGCGGCACGCGACCAGTCCCTTGCAAGCCCGACGGACTTGACGACTCCTCATATCTGGAACCCTTTTGGTTCGGAATGGGATGGTCGGGGCTGCGCCAAAGCGCCAAGCCAGTTAGGCTTGGGATGTGTTATCCGACTCGCTAGTGCGCTGTCGAGCCTTCGGCCCAGCGCTTATCCAGCGTTATCTGCCTACAGTGCCTGATTAAAGGTACAAGCACACTATATATATTTCATCCATTATAACATGACGATGCGATCGGAGCATGTCTGCCCCGTGGGCTTGTCCCGATCGTCAGGGGGCACGATAGCTTACTATCGTGCCCTCGGCCCAGCGCTTGTCAAGCATGACCTGTCGACGGTGCCTCTTACGCGTACAAGCACATGCTATCTAACATGCAGTCTCCCCTTGATTGGAGACTAGTCCGGGCGTCAGGCGGGCGGCATACTGATCAACATTGGCGAGGCGCTGCGTAGGCTTGTCGGTCCAAACATACCGTCCCCTTTGATCGCGCAGCATGAACAGGTCCTAACGTGACGTCCTGCATGACGGCCCCGTCGTCCGCGCAGGCGGACGGTCCGATGACGTCCCGGTGACGTTACCCACGGTACGCCATGCACGTGACGTCCTCATGACGGCCCCGCCGTCCGCACCAGCGGACGGTCTCATGACGTATCGGTTACGTCACCCTTGGAACACCATGCGCGTGACGTCATCGTCTTGCGAGCCGCCTTGTCGGCGGCCGAGAGGACGTAACCCATACGTCCCCATTTCGCGTCACCGGCTCAATGCGTGACGGCGCAATGCCGTCATGCCAGGACCATCGTCATCTTGTGACGTCCTTAGACCCCCTCGCGACCACGAGGACTTGTCAATGACGGTGCCTTGACGGCACCTCAGCGTCCTCGTGACATCATCAGTACATATTTTTGCGATGACCCCGTGATGACGTCCTCGCAGGACTGGCAGCATCGTTGCAGTGCTATAGGGCCCTATAGCGTGTAGAACTGCGTGCAAGTTAGCCGTTTGCAAGTTTCAGTAGTTCCGCGTTCGACAGTAGCACTTCGATATCAAGATGGGCAAAGACATAGAAGTAGAGAGGCTTACAGCCGACAACTTCTGGGATTGGTCTATTCGGATGGAAGGTCTCCTTGTGTACAAGGGCTTGGGGGATTGTATCTACCGGGATGCGCGCACACTGCCTCCGGAAGATCCCGAGGTTCAGCGCGACCGGAAGGCTCTGGTCCTCATACTGAGCCACGTCAGCTCTACGCTGTTGCCAATGGTGGTGGTACATCATACAGCAAAGGGAGCTTGGGATGCACTCGTCCATATGTACAAGAACAGCCTAGAGGCTGCGCGGGCGACGCTCGAAGAAAAGATGACCCAGCTGAAGAAGGAGAAGACAGAGTGCATGGAGGAGTACATCAATCGTGCACTGAGGCTCCGGCTACAGTTACAGACGCCGGATGAGCCTGTGTCGGACCAGCGAATCAAGCGGGCCATTCTACGCGGGCTGCCAGAGGAGTACGAGTATGTGCGGGAGACGCTGCTGTTGCAGACGAATCTCAGCATGGAAGACCTGATTCAACACCTGAGGTCGGCCGAGAGCAGGCTTGAGAGCAAGCTGAGCTCAGAGGCGGCTGTTCTGAAGGCCGCGGTGAGGAAGAATATGTCCAAGATTCAGTGCTACAGATGTCAGGAGTACGGACATTTCAGGAAGGATTGTCCGAAGAAGCAGCGGGGAAACAGAGGCAACGGCAGGCACGGTCAAGCGGGCGCGGTGGCCATGACGGTATCAGCTAAGGCAGGTCATGGTGAGTTCAGTGCTCAGAAGCGACACGTTGCAGACGTGTCGGCTGCCGGCAAGGCAGGGTTCCACAGAGATGATGGCAACATCATCAAGTGGGTGTTCGATACGGGGGCTAGCTATCACATACTCAGGGATGTCGATCTTGCCAGGGATGTTCAGCCATGTGATGTGTCGGTCACAGTGGCAGATGGTAGCCGCGTGAAGGCAGCTGCAAAGTGCAGAGTAGATTTGACGGCGTGGGTCGGGGGGAGGCAAGTCGCATGGGCCCTCTCCGACGTCCTGTTGATGCCACAGGCGCCGAACAATTTGTTCTCGGGCACGGCTGCGATGGCAAAAGGTGTCGATATTGAGGGAAAAGCCAGCAGCGGGAAAATTTTGCTGCGGAAAGGTGGAAGAGTGATAGGCGTGGCTACCCCGGAGAACGGACAAGCTGTTTTGAGAACAGTGGGGCAGATGCCAGAGAAAGGCATTGGATATCAGGCCATGAGAACTGGCAATAGCAAGATAGTGCCAGGGCTGATAGCGAGTCGGGATAAGGCGGAGCTATGGCATGAGCGGCTGGGGCACTTGAGCTATGGAACCATCCTAAGGATGATCAGGAATGAGTCGGTCACGGGAATGAACGTGACAGAGACAGAGGTCCGCGCCAAGCTAGAGGACACATGCGATCTGTGTGTCAATGAAGCAGACGATCACTCCGCATGAGCTGTTCTGGGGCACAAAACCAGATATCAGTCATTTGCGGACATTCGGGTGCAAAGTGTTCTGCCGGCTCAACCCAAAAGAGCGAAAGAAGCTGTCTGCCTGGAGTGAACAGGGGCAGTTTCTGGGGTATGAACCGGGCACCAAGGGATGGCGTGTTCTGCTACCGGATGGCACGACAGTTGTGCGCTGCCATGTAAAGTTTGTTGAGGGCACAGCAGCGGGGGGAGATGATGATGATGATGATGATGATGATAACCATTCTGAGTCTGCTGAGCCTCTCAATGTGCCACACGGCACGGAGATGCAGCGACCTGCGGACCAGGGGTCGGAAAGAGCGGAGAAGCCACCTGAAGACCGGGGGTCTGGGGGAGCTGGGCAACGACCTGGGGAGCTGGGGCGTGGGGAAGCTGATGAGACATCATCCGAAGAAGCTGACGCACCCAAGCCACCCAAGAAGAAGGTCAGGTTTAGGCAGCCATCGGCAGAGGCGCCGACGAGGCAGCTGCCACAGCGCACACGTGCGCCGTCCAGCAGACTGAAGGATGGCTATGCACATGCGGCTCAAGTGCATGATGATGGGCTACCTGATGAGCCCACCATGGAGGAGTCTGAGAACCAGCCGGATGCTGAAATCTGGCGGGATGCAAGAGGCAGTGAGGTGCAGTCTCTCGTCAAAATGGGTGTCATCAAAGCCGTTGATAAGCCCAAAGGAGTGACGGTGCTGAAGACCAAGTGGGTTCAGAAGCGCAAGAGGACTCGGGAGGGGCTGATCGAGCGGTACAAAGCCAGGCTGGTGGCTAAGGGGTTCACTCAGAGGAAAGGGGTGGACTACGATGAAGTCTTTGCATCCGTGGTCAAGCATGCCACAGTTCGCGCCATGCTGGCGCTGGCAGCTGTGATGGACTACGAGATCGAGCAGATCGATGTGAAGACAGCATTTCTCAACGGGCCACTTGATGAGGAGCTCTACATCGAGGTGCCTGAAGGATGTGATTTTGGAGAAGGCAAGGTGCTGAAGCTACAGAAGGCGCTGTATGGGCTCAAGCAAGCTGCGCGGGCCTGGCAGCTTGAGCTGAAGCGGGTCCTGGAGGCGCATGAGTTTGAAGTGTCATGTGCGGATCCATGCCTCTTCCTGTTCGACAAAGCTGGCAAGCGCACATTTCTGCTGATATACGTCGATGATGGGTTGATCATCGGGCACAAGGCAGAAGTGGCTGAAGTGATTGACATCATAGCTGAAGAGTTTGACATTCGCAAGCTCGGAGCAGCAGCTTTCTTTCTCGCGATGGAGATCAAAAGAGACCGAGAAGCCAAGACAATTACCATCAGTCAACAGAAGTATGCTGAGAAGATTCTGCAGAAGACCGGAATGACTGAAGCCAAGCCGAAGTCAATTCCCATGGAGGCGAACCTGAAGTTGAGCAAGGAGCTCGAGGGCGACGACTACTTCGCTGATACGACGAAGTATGCTGAGACTGTGGGTATGTTGCTCTATCTGTCGACATGCACACGCCCTGACATTGCTCATGCTGTGGGACTGCTGGCGCGGTTCATGGCACAGCCGCGTGTGAGGCACTGGCAGTGTGTCAAGTGGCTTCTTCAGTACCTCAAGAAGACGAAGGCGCTGGGGCTTGAGTATGGCAGCACCGGGAAACTGGAGTTTGAGGGTTTCTCAGACTCAGACTATGCTGCGGATCCCGACAAGCGGCGGAGCACGGGGGGTTCTGTGTTTCTGCTGGCCGGGGGAGCAATTGACTGGAGCTCAAAGTTCCTGCCAACTGTGGCGACTTCAACCATGGAGGCCGAGTACATGGCGGCCGCAGCAGCAGCGAAGACAGCGCTGTGGGTGCGCAAGCTGAAGGCAACGATGCAAGATGACGGAGCTGCGTGCATCACTCTCAAGTGCGACAATCAAGCTGCTCTGACACTGATGCGCAATCCTACGCATCACCAGCGTGCAAAGCACATTGATGTGTGCCACCATTTTCTGCAAGAGAGGGTGGCTAGGGGTGAGATTGATGTTGAGTTTGTGCCGACTGCAAACATGATTGCTGATGTCATGACAAAGGCTCTTCCAAAGCCGCAGTTTGACAAGCATCGTAGCAAGTTAGGTCTGGTTGAGATCTATGAGGTTGACAATTCTGATACACCCTAGATATTGAATCAGGGGGAGTGTTGGAACTGAGTCAACATCTAGAAGTATCTGGAAGTATCTGGTTCATTCCAGGAGGATCTAGGATCACCTGTGTGCATGATTACGTCACAATGGAAGTGACTAGGACATGTGGTCTGGAGAGTTCGTGACGCGGAGAACTCTCTGGAGACACGCAGAGCACAAGACAAGTGCAATGTGTGCAGTAGGACATTGATTCTGCCAGGTGCCTGTACCTATATAAGGGCTTGCACATCATTGAAGTATTCACTTATGTTTCTTCTGTAACGACAGAGATCATTTCTCAACACAGGGGCATGTTGTGCCCAGACACTGCCTGAGCCCAGCTGAGGTATCCACTGCTTGCAGGGCCTGCCAAGATGCAAGATGGACGCTGACATATGTACAGCAGCGCCCTTATTTATGACGTAGTCACAGAAATGCTTATGGTATCGCTTGGTGCTTGTGTGAATTCTGAGTCAGCACATAGAGCAAACTAACGAGCTGCAGCGTGTCTAGCGGAGGCGCCACTGCTGCACAGGTGCCGTGACAGACACATGGCCACACGACCGTGGCTCACAGGCACAGTGGTGTCAACAGCCTCAAAATCTCCAGCAGATGTATTATGATTTCGCATCTGCATTCCGCACTTCGATTACACATGATGCTTCTGCGCGATGCTTCTGCGCGATGTTTTCATGCAATGGTTTCATGCGATGGTTTCATGCGATGGTTTCACGCCTGCATTCCTGCACATCTGTACACCAGGCGCTGCTGAGTCCTAGATCTATCACTGTGTAACACATCTGTACACCAGGCATGCATGACTGCGGCATGCGATTCCGGCAGCACCACCATTAGTGGTTGAACTCAGCATGACAAATCAGTCCCTGGCCACGTCTGGCCACAACCGTGCAACCGTGTACTGCACCGGGCGCAATGCGAAGCTGCAAGCAGCTCGGGCGCAATGCGAAGCTGCAAGCAGCTGCAAGCGTGGGTGATGCAACAGGTAACACACACAAGCGATAATTTGCTGGGGTGGGCAGTAGTGCGGTGGTGGTGGTTGCTGTGTGCGGTTGTGGCGGGTTGCTGTGGTGGAGGGATGCGGGAGTGCGCATGCGTGTGGGTGCGTGGGTGTGGTTGTGTCGGCTGTGTCGGTTCGTTGTGGCTTTTCACCTGGGACAGTGATTGCTTTATGCTGGTGTCTGCTTTCGGGGGGTTTTGGCCGTCTACTTTCCTTCTGTTGCCCTCGCTGCCGGGCTATTGCGTTCATCTCCGTGTAACACAAGCGATAATGCGAGGCTATGAATGTACATTGATGAGCTATACGTCCATAGATGAGGAATTGGTGTTGCGATTGCATGCTCAGCAAGTGCCCCCAAAGCATTGTATAATGTGCACATAATGAACTGGTTAGGGCTGTCTGATATGCACATACCATAAGTGCGGGGGGCCCGTGATGGAATGCTCCAGTGGGGCAGGATGGAGTGGGGGTGCTGCTGTAGGGGGGTCGGTGGTGGCTGGTTTTGCTGGGGTGGGCAGTAGTGCGGTGGTGGTTGTTGCTGTGCGCGGTTGTGGCGCGGGTGCCGTAGTGGAGGGGTGCGGGAGTGCGCGTGCGTGTGGGTGCGTGGGTGTGGTTGTGTCGGCTGTGTCGGTTCGTTGTGGCTTTTTCGCCTGGGAGAGTGATTGCTTTTTGCTGGTGTCTACTTTCGGGGGTTTTGGCCGTCTACTTTCCTTCCGTTGCCCTCGCTGCCGGGCTATTGCGTTCATCTCCGTGTAACACACAAGATCTATCACTGTGTTACACAGCGTCACAATTGATATCCATTGCAAGCAGGCCAGCTTCTCGTCTCATAATGCGCCCTCGAGGTTTCGACCGATGATCTCGTGGGCCCTGCAAATACACGTGTGTGCTGGACTTTTGCAATCCAGATACGCGCGCTCGTGTCACCGGATACGTATACGCATATATATATATATGTGGCGCCTCGAAAACACTGGTACCAACTTCTTGTGTCTTGTGTGGTTGACGACGACGACGACGGCGCACACCTTGCTCAGGAACACTATAGCTAGCTAGCCTCTTCCGTACTCCGCTGAAACGCAGGTGTGCTTTCAGCTGACGTCGACGATTGCTCAGCGTTCACTGCAACGTTCGCTGTACAGGACACGATCGTGAGTCGCTTTGCACATTTGCACTTTTACATCGAGGGGCTCTGATCCAGTGCACCAAGCGAATGTACAACTAGATTCTAGACTCCCATGCTACCCAGCACGCGCAGATGCGAGCCGGCCAGGCGATCACCTGGCACGAACTGCGCACCCGTGAGCCGTGCTACCCTGGACATGGTCTTTCTGATCACAAACCGGGTTCTGATCACACCCGGGGTAGCAGTTTCACTGTCGCCGCACTGAACTCTCGCAAGGAATTCTCAATCCAGCGAGCCTTTGCTCGCTTGTTGAAACTTTGCACATTTGCATGTACAGCTGTGTGTGCTCAGCACGAGATATATATAATATATATAACCGGCACCCTTATGAGCTTTGCCCCACGTGTCATTTTTCTTCCGCCCCGGTCCACTGGGGTGCTGTGGCAGATGCCCCCACACATCTGCCTGCCTCTGTGTGTGTGTGTGTGTGTGTGTGTGTGTGGGGGGGGGTTGGATGGGTGCTTTCGTGCTGGCGCATTCGTTCGCATTCGTTCTGGCATTTGCTCTGGCATTTGCTTGTGCGGAGAGTAGCCTAGCCTTGGTGCTTGCGGTGGCCTGTCTGTCGGTGGCCTGTCTGTCGGTGGCCTAGGCCTGTCTGTCGGTGGCCTGTCTGTCCTGTCTGTCGGTGGCCTGTCTGTTTGCGTGTTGCCTGGTCCTGATCTGTTGCCTAGGCAGCGACCCTAGATCTACGACCCATCACTGTGTTACACAGTGATAGATCTAGGACTCAGCAGCGCCGAGGCAACAGACCAGGCAACAAGCAACCAGACCGACCGGCCACCGCATGAGCAAATGCCAGAACTAATGCCAGCGCGACAGACACGCAGCATCACTGCAGCTGCCATGACACTGTATTGGATGGCATCCATACACATGTGTACCTGTTAAACACAAGAGCTCGAGCCCAGTTCTGTCATCACAAGATGTGCTGCTCAGTATGTGCATGCTGACTGGTACCTGGTGCAGCTACCACCTGAAGGCTGTGTGTGCATTTGCATGTGGTGCTGCCTATCTTCCCTTTCTTTTTAAGACTTCACGCCCTTCACGCTTCCCTTTCTTCATAAGCCTTGAGGCATGCTTTGTAGACCTGAGATCATCCGGAGCTCATCAATGTATCAGCATCTGTGATGTGTACAGCTTGTTTGCCAATCAGCCAATCTCATGCATCACATGCCACTCATCACTGGGAGTAACAGGTTCAGGCCACTCATGTAGAGGCATGCGAGACGCCTAGTCGACTGGCCATCGACTGGCCATCACCAGGAGGCCTGCTGTGTAAGCCCAGGATGTCCTGACTTCCAGCTTTTGCTATGAGTCCTGCCGTTTGTTACTAGGACATCAAGTGATGGTATCCCAGCATCTGAAAGCTTGTCCTCTGTATCTGGCTGGGATCCCGTATGCTTCGAACGGTCCTGGTACACTAACCAACCCAAGACGGTCAGGACGTCCTGTCCAACGGCCTGATGGTCCATCGTTTCAGGATCATGATGTGTACCCGGGGATCCTGGTTCCCCGCCATGATCCTGATCCTGCGACTCTAACCCAAGACGTCACGAGGACGTGCTGCTTTCACGGATGAGGTCCTGCCTTAGCAGGACGGATGTCCTGGCAGCCGTCCTTGCACGTCCATCCATGACTCCTGTGATCCATGACTCCTGTGCTCGGCGGTTCAGCATGACGTGCTCTTATACGTCCTGTCCCTTGTTGCAGGACGTGTTCCAGGATGAGTTCTAGGAGTCAAAGATTTGCCAATGTCAACAACTCTCATGTGATCCGTGCGGATTGGCCCGTGTGCGGATTGGCCCGTGTGCGGATTGGCCCGTGTGCGGATTGGCCCGTGCTGCGGATTGGCCCGTGCTGCACACCACGCACTTTACGCGCCCGCCGGCTGCGCCGTCTGCGAGTGCACCGGCCGCGCCGTGTCAGCAAGACCCGCCGCCGCCGCCGCCACCGCCGCAGTCACCGCCGCCGCCGCCGCCGCCACCGGACCCCCCAGCCGATGCCGCGCCGGTCCAGCCCCCACCCCATCTCTCGCAGGCCCTCCAGGCTTCGGACGTGCCCCACACCCCTCATGGCACCCAAGCCCCGGCTCCGGCCTCCCTTACCCTTACTGCCGCTACCGCCCCCCCCGCCGCGGCCCACGCCCCGACGCGCGACGCGCCCCTCGCCTCTGACCGAGAGGCAGCGCCTCCTGCCGCACCCCCGCTGCCCCGATCGCAGCGGCCTCCGCAGCGCGGCGACCTCTTGGCATTCCTCACCACGCGCATGGCGCTGCTGGACGTGAAGGTGATGCACCCGCTTGCCAGGTCGCATGTGCGCGGTGCGTCACGTGAGGCTGGCGCGACCGCCGAGAAGGGCGCACGGCAAAAGCGCGACAAATATGGCGCCATCACAGGTGCCGCCCAGTTCATCCCGCTCGTGCATGAGACGTATGGCAGGGTTGGACGGGACGCGTACCGCTTCCTCCAGACGGTCGCGGAGGTTGCCGCGGGACACGGGGCGGTGTCAAAGCGTACTTTCCTTCTCAATGCCATGCGCGACCTGTCCACAACATTGTGCCGCGCGCTGGCGCGCCAAGCCCGCGCGGCCGCGCCCCTCCGTGCTAGACTGGTCGGACGGGCGCTGCTGCCGGGCCTTCCTGTCCCCACAGACGGCCTGCCGGCGCTGACAGGCCATCGCGCATAAGCTTGCGTCGCCCCCCCCCCCCCCCCCTCGCCCATCCCGCCCCGAGAGCCCCCCCCTCCACCCATTTCACCCTGCAGCCCCCCCACCCCCCCCCCCCCCGCACCCGACCCCTTCCTCTTCCCTCCCTCCCTCTTCCCTCCTCCCAGCGCACGTCCGCCGTTTCTCCTCTGCGCCCCTCCCGGACACCGCTCGGGCTGCCGGGCTGGCTGAGGCTATTGCTCCTGGGACCGGTGCCTCTAGGCCTCGGACATCGCCGTAGCGCGCGCTGTCGCGCCCGTGCAGACTGCTTGTGTCGCGCTGACGACCGCTTGTGCGCCCGGCGAGTGCTGGCTGTGTGTTTGGTGTGCGCGTGGCCTGCGTGGTACTGCGTGGTGTGTGCGTGTCTGCTTTCGCGCTGGCGTTAGTTCGTTCTGGCGTTTGCTTGTGCGGCGCGTGGCCTTGGTGCTTGCGGTGGCCGGTCTGTCTGTTTGTTTGTTGCCTGGTCTGTTGCCTCGGCGCTGCTGAGTCCTAGATCTATCACTGTGTAACACACCACGCTTGCATGCGCAATCATTTGGCAGGTGCAGGTACTGTAGGCATGATGCTTGGCATTAATATTGCGGGAGCCCTCGCACTAGTACTGAGCGTGGCCGGCACGCTGCCGTCCCTTCACGCACACGCATCGTCCCTGCAGCAAGACGTCGACGCCGGGCATGGGCGTTCCTTGCGCTTCTGGAGAAAGTTCTGCAAGCACAAGGATGCATATGGATGTGGCCCTCTTGGGGAGCCCGCGTGTGGTGTGCCACCGGTCACGTGACGCACAGCTTGTTTAAGGGCGTTTAAGAAAGGTTAGCGAGCTGGAAAGTGTCACATTGCCAGCATGCAATGACAGTCATGCTTACACCTTGTGCCAAGTGCCAACTACGCTGTGTGCCAATAACAACTAATGTGTGCCAATAACAACATATGCGGTCAAACCTCCTCGCAGCTTCCAACTGGAGGCCTTCCAGCTGGAGGCTGTGACTCTCGCCTCGTGGCCTTTGGGCCTATCCGAAGACCGCGTCCAACCAGGCCAGTTTGCAGGCAAGGCGGCCGGCAACGACTGCTGCACCGACGGCCAGTTTGCGCCGGATGGCTGCCAGGGTGACCTGATCTGTGATGACGACAATGTCTGCGCCCCAGCCCCGGCCCCTGTCCCGGTGTCATGCGGTGCGGTCTCATGCATGGGTCGCGCGCGACCGCGCAAACAAAGACTACCTTGCACCACTGCAGGTTGCCTTGCCTGCTTTTCAAGTCGTGCTAGTGTCTCGATTTATTTGATGCATTGCGATGGATTGGCAGTGTAGCCCTGGAGGCCGTGACTCTCGCCTCCTTTGGGCCTATCTGGTGGTCGCATCCAACCAGGCCAGTTTGCAGGTGAGGCGATCGGCGACAACTGCTGCACCGACGGCCAGTTCGCGCCGGACGGCTGCCAGGGTGATCTGATCTGTGATGACGGCAATGTCTGCGCCCCAGCCCCGGCCCCTGCCCCGGTGCCATGCGACACTGTGCGGCAAGGGCAGGTGCTTGGCGGTGCTGATCTTGGATCGTTCCCCGCGGGCGATGCGCACTGGTGCAAACTCTCCTTTCAGCAGTGCTCATGACTGTTGTTCTTTTCCACTTGTGTCATGTCGTACGCATAGGTAGCACAGGCAAGTACTGAACTGCAGCACGTGGCGTGCAGGTGCGACAAGGCCTGCAAGTTCCAGAACAACTGTGGCGGCTGGAATTTCCAGACAGCCACTGGTGTCTGCACACTCAAGGCTGGCACCCCAACCATTATCAATGAAGATGCGGGCTTTGTTTCCAAGATTGTGTGCGTCCCTGGCGTTTGTCCCGTTGGAGTTCTGCATGAGACCTCCCTTGGCAATCCCGACATTACTTCCTTCCCCTCGCCGGACCCATTATGGTGCGACTGCCCTTTAGAGCTGGACCTGTGTGCTCAGTGAGCCTTGCATGTGCTGAAACGTTGCATCACAAATGATTAGATTGCTATTACTTGCCCCGTATTTGTCTCACCTGTGCTACATGACCTTTTTCTCAGCATCAGCATATGACTATCGAGGGTGATGCCCTGGTCGTGAACACGATGTCGTACTTCCTGGGTGAAGCAGAACAGCTGCGGGAGCAAAACACATGTGTTGGCAGGATCCTGCGCACTTGAGCAAATATATGGCATGTAGGTGCAAGAAGTCGTGCATGAAGGTGCATGGAGCTACTGGGTGGACCTGGAATGTTCACAAGCACTGCTGGTGCAAGGGCAAATATCCATTCCCTGTCCCACATGCAGGCCACGTCTCAGAATTCTTTTGCTAGCTTAGCAGTGTGTGCTCAGTCTGGAAGTGCCCAGCGGAATATTGTTGTCAACATGTTGTACAAGACTGGCTCTACAACATGAATTTTTTGCATGATAGAATCAGGTTTTGCATTGACAAACGCCCGTGCGCATGGGAACGAGGCTGCAAGGCAGAGCAAGTTGTGATACGGTGTGATGCAACGCTGCTATGTGCGCATGCGCGGGAAGAGGAGGTATATTGCTGGAGCAGGAACACTGGCAGTACGGTGGTGTAATGGCAAGAATGGGGTAATAAGTTGTTGATTGTTGCGAGATTGAGATGTGTGCGAAGTGCAGGCTGTGACACTGCATGTTGCTGCATGCGAACATCGTAGACTCACAGTGCACATTCTGCCACAGGTGAGATCCACACAGCTTAAGTAATGTACAATATGTAAAGCTGTAACACTTGTGTTTGACTGGCTGAATGGCAGGCTGTGACGTTGCATGTTGCTGCGGGCGAACATTGTAGACTCACAGTGCACATTCTGCTACAAGCATGGCCTGCAGCCCCAAACCAAATCTGTACAAGAGCGTGTTCTGTTCAGTTCAGCTTACGTTGCACCTGTGACTGCAAGAACGAACTGACACTTTGCGAGCAGTACGTCTCCGGATACAATCAGATGCACCACAACCTGAGCAGCGCAGAGAGATTCAGGTCATCGATCATGACCCGAGCGGAAGTTGATACTTCCAACCAGTTATCGATCATGACCCGAGCGCAGCTGCAGGCTGTCCTCCCGCCTGGCGTGGCCGACGAAGATCAACTTGCACAGCACTGGAGCGTAGAGCTCTGGCGGAATCGAGGCTATAGGGAGCAGGAGGAGGTGGCAGATCTGCGTGGCGTGGTGGTGGAGGCGGCGCAGGCAGCGGCCCGCGCCAACGTGCTGAAAGACACCACTACGGCTGCATACTGGGGCTGAATACCACTCCGCGCGGTGGGCCTTCTCCCTCACGAGGCCGCAGGGTCCATCATGCTCGCGTCTGCAAGAAGAGGCGACCTCTTGAAGGGGCAGATCTTGTTTTTGAACGGCCCCGTGCACGTGCGCTTTGCCGTATATCAGCCGGGTACCCTCCAGCTGACCGTTGCCGCTCCTCCCCGTCCTCCCCTGCGGACCGGTGCATGCGTCCCACACACGCGTCGCCCACTGGAAAAGATGGATGCTGCATTGCGATTGTATCCGCGAAAGTGGCGCCAGTGGAGGCCCCTGTGTGCGGCAGACCCTCGTGCAGATGGATGCTATCATGGCAGTGGCGCAGAACCGTTTGGAGTTCGCCAACGTGGTAATTAGCCGCTGGGTCGGTGGTCGCGTGTGTGGCGGAAAGGATGTGTTGCATGTGTGTGCGTGTGCGTGTGCGTGTGCGTGTGCGTGTGCATGTGCGTGTGCGTGTGCGTGTGCTGAAGCTGTGAGCTCGAGGCTATTGAGAACCACTGGCAGCTCTAGATTTATCAAGTTTCAAGGCCATGGCTTGCAATTGCACTGAGTTGTATAAATGGCAGAATGACACCAGCTGAACGACATCAGGTGACAGATTGGCATCAGAACTTGACATAGTTGCGCTAGCCTGCCACGCTACAGTCACAGTGTAAATCACCACGGACATCTTCCTCACGCTGGCATTCACCGGCTTTCCTATGCTTGGGCCGCCTAGGCTCGTCAGTAGTCACACAATTTCATACTGTGCCATAATTTCTCTTCATCTGCTTGCTCACAGGTGTATAAAGTGATACAACGTTTCCAGGAGACTATAGCGCAATACGTACTAAAGCTGTCGTGTTGCAGTTTGTGTTGCATAGTGAAGGACCCAGCAGCGCCGAGGCAACAGACCAGTCAATATGCAAACAGACAGACAGACCATCACAGGTCCCAACACCACCAGTTATTGCAGTATGTGTACGGCAGGTAGACATGGTTTTGTGTCTGATGCATTGCCATGCTTCCTTTCCTCTGTGTGGCAACATTCTGTGGAGCATGCATCTGTGAGGTTGCTCTGCTTGCTCAACGCATGACAGAATGTCATTGGCCATGGATGCATCACTCGCAGCATGCACAAACTGTGCAAATGGTGGATATGCAGTCGCCACGGAGACGGGCGAGGCCGACTTGGGGAGATGTCCCGCACAACCGTTGCCGGCGCTCGCATGCCAGTGCAGCCACCTCTAACAGCCCGACGCTGTTTGTGTTGCGATTCGCGATGTGCATGAGATTTGTGGTAGGGTGATTATCTACGAGAATCGCCAGTTTGACCCCACAGAGTACCGGTTGGCCTGGCATGTATCATGGCGGTGATCTAGCTGTGTCAACAATCTTTGTCCGCAACCTACTCCACTAAAGTTGCATTGGCATATTCTTGCATGCCAACGTCACATTGATAAATCAGATCCAAGCCATGGCTTAAGAATGCCCACCTATGAAATGACTCATGTGGTACAGATTCACTGAGAAGTACTGGGCCTGGAGGATTATGATGGCATATGCATGGTATATGGCAACATGATATATGGCATGTTCATGCCATAAGGACATGTCCAAGGCGTATCATTTGAGACTGGATAACAAAAAAGAAGAACTCTTCTGAAGACTGGCATCACTGCCTAGTGTGCAGCGGCGGGTGTAAAAGTACGGGTGAGACTGGAAGAATAGCAACGCATAACGCATAACGCACGCTGATCACAGATGCCTGTCGACACTGGCGTCGGGTGTCAGGCGCACGTGCTGCAGAGTTGCGCAGACAGTAGAATTTTGATACATGCAACGTAGCCCTTCAGCACTTGACTGCAGTGATGGTCTTGGAACTTCCTGAGAGGGACTTGAAGTCTGGCTGCAGGCCCGCCGCCTGCAGGGCTGCGCCAAAGCTGAACTCTACATAGGATGTGTAGTGGGGCTCATTGAGGTTGGAGAACGCGCGCAGGTTTGTCAGCACGGGCCGGTCACCATCTTGAATAGAGTCCGTGATGATCAGCACACCCCCCGGCTTGAGCACCCGTGCAAACTCACGCAGCGCAGCACGCCGTGCTTCCTCGGGCACCTCGTGGAACATGTAGACGCAGTACACGACGTCCATGCATGCGTCCGCCTGGGGCAGTGCCTCCGCCGCACACTGCAGGAATGATACGCTGCCCGCGCTGCGCGCGCTGGGGGAGGCGCAGCGCTGCCAGTAGGCCATGTTGGAGCGTGCCTTCTCGAGGTAGAAGGGGGAGAGGTCGGACACGGTGAGGCGCACGGCCGGGTAGTTGTCCCGCACAAACGTCGCCAGCCGGCCCGTGCCTGCGCCCACCTCCAGCATCGCCAGTCCTGCGCCATTCGACCCCGGGAAGTACCTGCACTTTGTCAGACGCATCATCACTGCAGGCGGCGTGCCCTCACAGCATTTGCTGCATTGGTCTCAGGCAAGCTCGGCTCTACATCAGTCTCACTTTGCATGTGCAGGACAGCATTGACGAAGCAGTCAGTCAGATGTACTCAATGACTACGATACCAGACCACACCAGCGCATACATATTGCAACGGAACACAAGGATCGGTGGTATCCAGAGAGGCACCCAAAAGAGGCGCAGGTCTTCCCAGCGACGGCTGGTGGGATCGTAATTTTAACACATGCAGAGCATGCCATGCATGTTGCAGGATACGATGTGGATGGCGGTGAATCTAATAACATGGTATATACTTCAGAGTAGATACAATCGGACCGCGCACGAGCACGAGCACACGCGCACATCGGACAGCGTTCACAGCGTGCATGACGCAGCTTCCCCAGCGCACCTGTGCATGGCCAGAAGGGTGCCACGCTGCATTGCGTCCTGCCTGCCGAGGAACAGAGTTTCTGTCGAGACTTCATACACATCTGCGGACTTTGAGCTGAACCAGCCGTCGGTCTGGAAGTGGAAGTTGTTCTGGTAGTAGTCTGGATACAGGCTGCTGCGCTCAAACGGCACCACGCCGACCTGCCCCTCCGGCTCCCGCCGCCGCCCCAGCACCTGGGGCGCCTCCCGGAGGTACAGCATGCTCTGCCGCAGCACGTAGAGCGGGTTGGTCTGGCGGTGGCCAAGGGTGGTCATGTCCCAAGGGAGCTTGTAGGCGCCCTCCTTGATGTTGCGCAGGTCGCACTCAAACGCCGCAAACGCCTCGCTCGACAGGTTCTGCACAGCACAGCCACCGTCACCACGGAAATTCTAGAGCTTTGCTGGGTGCCTTTCAAACATTGGCACGGCAGGTCCACCTTATGGAACATACCACTGTAACGTTTCTCATTATATAGAGAGAATATATTGACTGGACAGGTCAACCGTTCACGTGATTCACCGCTGTCACACCGATGATAACCTGTGCACAGGTATATGTAAACGCACACAGGTGCATGTCTGCCATGATGCCGTTTGAAGAGGTCGCCGTACTCAAGCCAACGAGGTCGTGGTAGACGCATCGATGGGTCCATCGGTGAACGAAATCTTGCCGTTGGAGAGGTCGCCTGTCTGTGCAGAGGTGAGAAACACAGATGAGGCTGCTTGCGTGAGGAAGAAGGCCCACCGGGCGGAGTGGTAGCCCCAGTATGCCGCTGTGGTGGTGTCCTGCAGCACGTTGGCGCGGCCCACCGCCTGCGCTGCAACGGATGCCAGCTCCCGGACATCTGCCATGTCCTCGCTGCGCCTCGGGCTGCGCTGCCGCCAATACTCTACGCTCCAGTGCTGAGTGAAGAGCTGATCATCTGCCAGGCTAGGCTCAAGGTTGCCCTGCAACAGGCGTGCCGCTGTTGTATGCGGTTGTTAGGGGGGGGGGGGGGCGCTCGCGAGTTGTTTCTGGTGTGGCTGTGCATGCTGCAGTCGCGCGTGTTGTTCGTTCTTCCGTCCCTGCTCGCAGGGGTGCTGTGGCCGATGCCCATTTGGGTGTGGCGTGAATCCCGGCTTTTTGGTTTCTGTTTTTTTGTTTCTTTATGCTCTGATTGTGGCAGAATGTGCACTGTGAGTCTACGATGTTCGCCCGCAGCAACATGCAACGTCACAGCCTGCCATTCAGCCAGTCAAACACACCTGTTACAGCTTCACATATTGTACACTACTTAAGCTGTATGGATCTCACCTGTGGCAGAATGTGCACTGTGAGTCTACGATGTTCGCCCGCAGCAACATGCAACGTCACAGCCTGCACTTCGCACACAGCACAATCAATGTCCTAGGTATCAATGCCAACTCACAGCAGTATGCAAACAAAGTCCAAGAGACACGTACCTGCCATTCAGCCAGTCAAACAAAACGACTGGTGAACTGGCAGTCAGTCCTATATGTGACAGCGAACTTGCTGATCACCATGCAAATCTATGCATCAACATCCTACTCCCGCAGTCTCATGCATGCATTGCTGCACTGCACCTGCGGCCACACCAACGACTAGCTTGCACTCAGTTGCCTAAAGCCTAGATCTGCCACACACCCCCTCAAGCACTGTCGCTTGGTGGTGGCTTCAAATATCCAGCAATTGCATTGGTCAGCATAGGCCCGGACAATGCCTTTGTCAGCATGTCAGCCTTCTGCTCCTCAGTAGACACAAATTCCACCGACACCTCACCACGCAAGTACCTGTTCCTAATGAAATGGTACTGCACATCAATGTGCTTGGACCTGCCAGCTACTCCAGCAGTCCTCTGCTTCATCAGCTGAAGCGCACTCTGGTTGTCACAGTACAATGGCATGCACTGAACCTTACCGTAGACATCACTCAGCAGCTTCCTCACCCACAGTGCTTCCTTCACAGCCATTGCTGCTGAGATGTACTCCGCTTCACTCGTAGACGTCGCCACCACCGTCTGCAGCTTGGATGCCCACAGAATCGGCCCTCCGTTCATCGTCATCAGCATCCCTGAAGTGCTCTTCCGACCATCAAGCTCTCCTGCCAGGTCTGCATCTGAGTAGAGCCGCATCACCGCCTCTCTTGGCATGCCCAGCTCCTTGAAGTCCGCCTCAGTGTATGCCCGCACCCCCTGCTCTCCACGTGGAGGCCTGTACTGGTACATCAGCCCCCAGTCCCAGGTCCCTCGCACGTATCTAAGCACACGTTTCATTGCCGCGAAATGCACATCTGTGGGGCTCGACATGAATCGACTCAGCACCCCCACAGGATATGCGAGATCTGGCCGTGTGTGAGTGGAGAGGTACAGCAGTGCACCCACCGATTCTGAGTAGCCCGCCTTGCGCTGGTCATCATCCGTCAGTGGCGAGCCAGACGTCTTCTGCAGTTTGTGTCTTTCCTCCATCGGCGTCGCCTTGGGCTTGCAGTCCCACATGCCTGCCTTCTCCAGCATGCGCTTGGCGTACTGCCCCTGACTCAGCATCACCCCCTGGCCCTTCACTTCTGCCACCTCCTGCCCCAGAAAGTAGCTCAGCTCGCCCAGGTCTTTCACTTCAAAGTGCTTGCTGAGGTCCGCAACTGCCTTGTCATCTTCCCCCTCAGCTGCCAGGATGGCAGCATCGTCGACATGGACCAGGAAATACACCCTGTCGCGTCCAGTCCCTCGAATGAACAAGCACGGATCATGCTCTGACTCCGTGTACTTGTCGCTGATCATCGCCTTTGTCAGCTCTTCATTCCAGGCTCGCGGCGCCTGCTTCAGCCCATACAGAGCTTTCCGCAGCCTCCACACCTTGTTGCCTTGCCGCAGCTCGGGCGGCGGGCGCACGTACTGTTGTAATCCATTGGACCGCGGCCTAAGGCCTGTGGGATCCTGAGCATGCCGTAGCTATGCGCAGGGGTAGGGTACTGTCACATACCTTGCTGTCTAGGTATCTGCCGGTGACAGCACTGTATCTTCGTTGGAGGCGACGACACGTGAGACTTCGGACAGTAGAGAAAGAGTGATTACACTACGATCGACAGAGCCTATATAAGCGTTCTCTAAACGACTCATACGGATACGATCAGAATCAATGTCTGCTGGCACGCAATCTGCATGCATTGTTCGTGCATATGGTCAGCCATCGGTGCATGGCTGCCCCATAGCCACTCCGGATCAGCACCGTGTATCCTGGCAAACATGGTCACCGTAGTCCTGTGTATGCCACCATGCATGGTCACCGTAGTCTTGTGCATGGCTGGATCACGACACTCCCCCTAGACTAAGCTTGTACTACCGCAAGCTGCAGTCTATCTCGAAATTTTCCCAGTGCTGGTCCTACCAACACCTCACATCCCCCATTGGAGCCACTAAAGGTCAAGCCAAAGTCTATGGTCCCTCGCAGGTATCTCAGTACGTGAAGGACACCATTCCAATGACATTTGGCACTCCCAACCATATGCCTGGCCAAGACATTAGCCGGAAACGCGATGTCTGGACGCGACACAACTGCCACATACTGGATGCTTCCTACGGCTTGCATAAACCTCTTATGCTCTGTGCCTGTAGCCTTCTCCTGGCTAGGATCTTCCTTCAGGCTAAACATTTTCTGCTTTGGCACCAAAGGAGTTGGCGCCCGTCTGCACTCACTTATGCTGAATCTCTCCAGCATGTCCCTGATGCTCTTTCTGTGTGTGATGGTGATAGTGCGAGCAGCGCGATCACGTATGACCTCCATGCCCAGCACATATCCCAGCTCCCCCAGGTCACGACCCTCAAATGCCTCAAGGCTCTTTCTGATGGCATCATCCATCTGCTCTACCAGACCGAAAATCAACAGATCATCGACCCACAGAAAAATAAGACAACGTCCTACTTTGCAGATAAACAGTGCGGGGTCACTGGCTGATCTCACAAAGCCCATACTCAACAAGAGCTCTGCAAGCGCTTTGTGCCACTCCCTGGCAGCCTGCTTCAGACCATACAACGCCTTATTCAGACGCCACACCATACCAGACCCATCATCTAGTACAGGAGGTTGTGCCACATACACTTCCTCCTCCAGAACACCATTCAGGAAAGCACATTTTATGTCTATATGCCTCGTCTCTAGATCCTCTACTGCACAGACCGATAACAGAGCCCTGAAGGTAGCATAACTGCCCACAGGTGCCCATGTCTCAAAGAAATCTACGCCCTCCACTTGCGTAAACCCCCCGGCTACATATCTGGCTTTGAAACGCTCAATTTCACCCTGTGCTCCTCGCTTGATCTTAAGCACCCACTTGCCTGTCACAAGCTTCGCTCCTAATGGGCACTCGACCAGCTCAAACACGTCATGTTCTCTCAAGGAGGTCAGCTCATCGAGCATGGCCGTGATCCACTGCTCACGGTGAGTGCCACGCATGGCCTGCTGCACCGTTGGATCATCTACTACGACCTCGACCTTCTTCCTCACGGTAGCTGCACGCCTGGACTCACAAAGGCTAGCAGTAGGGCCACCGTTCGGAGTCACCTCCTGCCCCGTCGGCTTTTCTGCATCAGGAGTCACACTGTCAGCCGTCGCAGACACTCCTTCAGCTAAGTCACCGACGTCACTCTCATCATTGAACACTGTGGAGCTCCCAGCATCATGCTCACGTGCACCCTCCGGGGAGATGCGCTCAACAGCAACATCACTCGTAATGGCTCCCACAGCATGGACAGCAAGTCTCAAGACTTTGCGAATCAAATGAAAAGGCTTTGGAACCCATCGAATCCCCACCTCATGTGGCGGATCCAGACGTTCTCCGCTGCCCCTCGCGGCACTTGGTGCTGACTCTCCCCCTGAGCCATCACCGCCTGTCGCTATTCCCCTAGGCACATGCCGTAGCTCGCCTTGCCCCTGGCCCTCAGACCCAGATATATGCCGTGGCTTATCATATCTGTCCCGGTCATCACGCCCTGACAACGTGGACCCGCGGTAACTTCGGCTGCCGCCGTGACCGTCAGCTCGCAGAGATGGGGGTGGCTCACTCAGCTCCTTGCCCATCAACCGCTGGACTGGCTCCGCTGAGCGTGAGCGGGATCTAGACTCAGGCTCAGAGTCATCCTCACTACCAGATGCATCTTCATCCGCCTCCTCATCATTTGGAAGCGGATAGATGTCACAGTCTCCCATGTGCAGCACAGCTCTATCCCGCGAAGGGATTGTCTTTGCAGGCCTGAACTCGCAGTTCAGTGGCCCAGACGGCTGGTCTGCTGCATCATATTCCCAGTGCGGCACAGCTGCAGCACTGTCAGCCGCTGCAAGATCACAGCGCGCTGCAACCACTGCATCACTGATCTCCGGTGTGTGCCAGCGCTCATGGCGCGCCAGCAGCTCTGCACCCAACACTCTAGGAGAGAACTCAGGCTCACCCTCAGGTAGCCCCTCTCGTGGTTTGAAACGCCTATGCAACGTTCTGCTTGGTTCCCAGTGCTGATGGCCCAGACCCGGATGCTCCCCCTCAGCCCAATCCACATTTCTGCCCCTCTCTGGCATCATGTGTTCACGACTGGCTGGTGGACGCACTGCCCGCACACTGGTGCTCTTCACCCACTTCTTCATGTTGGGCAAGAATTCAGCCTCTGGCACTACACTGGTGAACTGATCTGGCAGGATCTCAAATTCACCCTGCTCATAGTTCTCTAGCACAACTGGGTCCGCCGTAGGTTCCCCAGCCATGTGAAATCGCTGCGCGAAATCCTTCACCAGAGCAGGTGGAGCAGCCGTGTGCCTGTACATCCGCACTGCTCCCCCATTCCCACGCTTCACATACACCCTGTCCATATGAGGACCTCCACCCGGTCCCATATAGGCACCGAGGATTCCTCGCTCCTCCAGGTGCCTGAAGTGCTCCCTCCGCGGATACACATACATTGGGCACCCGAAAGGCTTCACCTGTGCCACCACGAGACGGAAGTCATCTTCACTGACTTTCCGAAACCACAACAAGTATGGCACTATCTCCCTGACATCCACATTTCTCTATGCACCTTTCCACAAATGCCGCATCTCTCCTGGCATTCAGCTGCTCACAGAGCTCCTTCAGGCTCAGCGCAAGCGCTCCCGCCTTCCGGACCCTCAGCTGCTTAGCCCGCTGCTGCTCATTCGTGGACCATGGCTCATGGCTGGTGGCAACTAACCTCTCTTCCAGCCTCTGCTTCGCCTCCCTCCGCCGAACACCTTCCAGTGCTGTACTCGACGTCAGGTTGTGTGCATGGTTCACGCACATGTATGCCTCCGGCCACAGGAATGCAGGGACTGCTGCCTGCAGCAGGCTTGCCCGCACTGACGTGTTCAGCACACCGATCTTTCGCTCTACCAACCCATTAGACTCATGCTGGGCGGTGTCAGTGAACGTGTGTACTATTCCCCGCCACTCAAGGTACTGAGCCAGGTGGTTAAGCTGAACTCACGTCCCTGGTCCGTATGCAGCCTCCACACCCCTATCTCCTTGTCATAGACAGTCTGAGTGCGGATGCGTTCTAGCAGAAGGCATATCATTTCAGCAGCACCGCTTTTCGACTTCAGCGGGATCACATGCGAGTACCTGCTGTACTCATCCACCACTACCAGGATGAAGTTCATTCCTCCTATGCCCACTGGCTTTATCTGTCCAGCCAGATCCGCATGCAACACTTCTCCAGCATACGTGGCATTCTCTGTCACTTTGCCCCCATGCTGTGCTCTGTCACCACTTCTCTGTTCCGCCACGTGGCAACCATGACACTCAAGTGTCGTGATCCAGCCATGCACAGGACTACGGAGACCATGCATGGTGGCATACACAGGACTACGGAGACCATGTATGCATGGATGCACGGTGCTGATCCGGAGTGGCTATGGGACGCCATGCACCGATGGCTTACCATATGCACGAGCAATGCATGCTAGATTGCGTGCCGCAGACAATGATTCTGATCGTATCCGTATGAGACGTTTGGTTGAACGCTTATATAGGCTCTACTGATCAAAGTGTAATCACTCTACTCTGCCAAAGACTCACGTGCTATAATCCAAGACTGAGAGCGCACTGTCACAGCGGAGGCCTGTACACCAGCCAGGTATGTGACAGCGCGACCCCCTGCGCACAGCTACACAGTGCTTAGATCCCACAGTGCCTTAGGGCTGCGGTCCACTGAATTACGACATGGTATCGGTGATGTTTGTGGGTATTCTAGCGATGGTTGTATGCTTGCGATAGAGTCCAGGGGTCTACGGCTACGGCTGAGCGTCCCGATGAGCGATTCACACCGCTCTAGCGTTTAGCTGTAGAGTCCGTAGAGAGACTAGAGTACACAGATGCATAACGCTACGGCTGGACTGCATTCTGTCAGGGTACTGGTCTCGCAGAAAGGCCTACGGGTCTGCGTGTCCTGCGACGCACGAAGGTCGTGTTGCAGGATGCCACCACGCCGAGAAGTCCCAATGGCATCTCGCCAGGGATCTATTGGCTCTGACGGCGAGGATGGAGAAGAAGTTCGTCCTCGCCACCACACACGTTCCACAGCGCGCCGCGAGCAGGCCGCGGAGGACCAGTTCGTGACCTACGGGGAAGAACAGCGCGTTGGGACCTACGGGTATCCCAATGCAGGTCCTCTGCAGGCAGCATTGCCGGGAAATGCTGATCCTACGGGGGAAGCAGGAGCTCAGGCTGCGGCGCAAGGAACACAGCCAGCACATCTCGCAGCGCCAGCTGCGTGGATGACCCAACAGATACCGCCTCCGATACCGCAGCCTTCGCAGGCTGCGATGTCATCAGGAGTACCAGCTACGGCTGGATCAATTGACGTAAGCACGCTAGCGCAAGCGCTGTCGCTTGCCATGCCCAGGCCAGTACCGGGGAAATCTCTAGTAGAGAAGAACAGATTTCCGGTGTGGCACTATAAGACTGATCACTTCCGAGTATTTAAGAAGGAGGTAGAGAGCTGGGCGAAGATGGTGGGTGAGAGTAGCCTGCTAGTCAATGATCCGCTTGCTCAGAGCAGCCAGGCTCATGAGCAAGTCATGCACTGGTTGTTCACCACACTGCCAAAGGAGGATAGAGACTTCGTGGCAGACTGTAGTTTCGTCCATGAGGTCTGGTCGTTGCTGCATGCTAAGTATATGCCATCAGTGGAGGTAGAAATACAGAAGCTGTATCACCAGCTCAGCAGTACCCAGCAGGCTGGCAAGCCGATGGAGAAGCATGTGAATTGAGGTGGTGGGCATAGTAAACCAGATGAGAAGGACTGGGTGAGACTGTGTCTGATCAGTTGTACAGATCACGGTTGCTGGCAGTAGACAAAGAGTACAGCCTGTTGCAGCCCATGCTGCAGGCCATGCAGTGCAGCAGATAGTGTCTACGCTGTTGACACATGCCCAGACGAACAGCAAGCAGGGTCCGTCGCGATTCCCACGGGACGATCGCGGTGGACAACAGCGCCGATGGGGGACGTGGGTACCGAGGTGGACGCTACGGTGGTCGCCAAGGTTCACCCCCACAGGTAGCAGCTGTGGAGCAGGGGCAGCAGGGGGAGCAGAAAAGAGGAAATGCTTCAACTGTGATAAGCCTGGACATGTGCAAAAGGATTGTCCATTGCTCTCCGCAGAGGTCAAACAATTCCTGCAGAAGCAAGCAGCTGCAGGGCGAGGCCGTGGCAGAGGCCGCGGTGGCCCTCAGGTAGCTGTAGTTTGACCTAGATAAGCTGCGAGCTGACTGTGCTGATGGGCCGTCTCCAAACATGCCGTACACTTTCCTAATAGATAGTGGCTCAGACATAAACATATGCTTTGACTATGATATGTTTTGCGAGATCAAGCCACCAGATATGCCGCAGTGTCAGCCTCTTGACCAGGGCAGGCTAGACATGTATGGTGTGGGCACGATCAGAGCATAATCTGGAGAGGTATGTGATGCACAGGGCACTATCACACCAGTAGACATAGAGTTGACCAACGTCTACTGGGTGCCGGCCAGTCCCTATCAACATCCTTTCAACAAAGGAGTTGAAAAAGTCTGAGATATAACTTGCATACGGGCAAGCATGCAAACCGGGTAGTGATGCCCTGGGTTTCATGACCAGAGCTATGGGTTTCCACAGGAACTGTGAGCAGGTGAGGAGAGGATGAAAACCTACTCTGACATGGTTCTGTGGGAAAGGCAGGCCGATATGGCAAATGCGGACCGGTAGATAGAGGAGCAGCCTGGACAAGTGCGAAATAACTTGTTTCAATAGGAATGGGAAATGGGTACGTGAGCAGCAGCAAGTTGCTGCAGGTGACCGGTGTACCGAATGAACAAGGATATTCCTTTCAGGTTGATCCATCATTCCTAGTGCATATCGCTTTTCACCCATGCTGGCAATCGGGTACTCCAGTTGATGAGAAACAACCACAACTGTATGACCTGAAGATGCTGAAACCTACGGGGGTAGCGCTTCAGTGTTCATGGTTGCCACGGTGGCTGAACAGAGAAGCGGCGATAGAGCACAGCACGGGGGCAAGGTGACGGAGAATGCCACCTATGCTGGGGAAGTGTTGCATGCTGATCTAGCAGGCAGATCAAAGCCAGTAGGAATCGGGGGTATGAACTACATCCTGGTAGTGGTGGATGAGTACTCCCGGGTACTCCCATGTG
Organism: Ulva mutabilis; assembly: GCA_900538255.1. NCBI lineage: Eukaryota > Viridiplantae > Chlorophyta > Ulvophyceae > Ulvales > Ulvaceae > Ulva > Ulva mutabilis. The sequence goes on along the minus strand of UNSF01000015.1, from coordinate 49,603 downwards.
ATTCCGTTGAAGTCCAAGAGTGGGGCTGCGGAAATTGATATGCCTGCTGATTGAGCGAATCCGCACTCAGATCGTGTATGATAGAGAGGTTGGGGTGCGGAGGCTGCACACTGACCAGGGGTGGTGAGTTCAGCTCTAACCAGCTGGCTCAGTACCTCGCGTGGCGTGGCATTGAGCCACACGTACACTGCCACGGGCCAGCATGAGTCCAATGGAATGGTGGAGAGAAAGATCGGTGTGCTGAACAGGAGTGTGAGGGCAAGCCTGCTGCAAGGCGGCTGTGCCTGCATTTCTGTGGCCAGAGGCGTATATGTGTGTGAACCATGCGCATAACCTGACGCCTAGCACAGCTCTAGAGGGTGTTAGGCGGAAGGAGGCCAAGCAGAAACTGGAGGAGAGGCATGTGCAGACCAGTCGTGACCCGTGGTCAACGAATGAGGCTGTGAGAACTGCACAGTTGCAGACGAGGAGGGCTCAGGCTCAGCAGATGAGTCTGCAGGCTCTGGCTGATGAGGGTATGGCCAGGGGCGATGGGAAGTTTGTCGTCCAGTGTGTTGAAGAATGTTGATGTCAGACAGATTGTGCCATATCTGTTATGGTTCAGGAATGTGAGTGAGGACACATTCCATCTGGTGGTGGCCCAGGTGAAGCCTTTCGGGTGTCCGATGTATGTATATGCTCGGAGAGAGGACTTCAGACACCTGGATGAGAGAGGAGTGCTCGGTTTCTACATGGGACCGGGTGCCTGGTCCTCACATGGATAGAGCTTACGTGAAGCGAGGGAATGGGGGAGCAGTGCGTATGTTATAGGCATACGGCTTCTCCACCAGCTCTGCTGAGAGAGTTTCGCGAAACGTTTCCACATGTCGGAGCAAGCTACGGTGGATCCGGTCATGTTGGAGAACTATGAGCTGGGAGAATTCGAGATCATGCCCGATGAGCATACTCGTGTAGTACCTGACGTTGGTTTCTTGCCCAACATGCAGAAATGGTTGAGATCAACTAGTGTTAGGGCAGTGCGACCACCAGCCAGTCGTGATCACATGATGCCAGAGAGGGGCAGAAATGTGGATTGGGCTGAGGGGGAGCATCAGCGCTGGGGCACACACACTGGGAACCAGGCAGGCAGTTTGCATTTCGGGCTATGTGCCGGATGATGAGTTGCCTGAGGGTGAGCCGCCGTTTTCACCGTGTGTTTTAGGCCTCTGAGCTGATAGCCAGGCATGAGCGGTGGCACACGCCTGAGATCAGTGAGGCAGTGGTGACAGCGCGTTGCGCTTCACGGCCGAGGACTGTGGAACAGGTGACCACACTGGAGTATGATGCGGTTCAGCAACCATCCCGGTCCGCACAATGCTGAGATGCGACCGAGAGATGTGATCCCTACGCGGGATAGAGCAGTGCTGGATTTGAGTGGCTGCCGCATTGAGCCACAGGGTAGTGAGAATGATGAGTCTGAGGGGGAGGAACAGCCAGGGCTGCCAGTGACTCTGCTGAGTCATTCTCAGGGGCATCTGAGCCCTCAGGATCTCGGTCTCGATCGCGCTCGCGTTCACCGCAGCGAGTCCAACGGTCGATGGGCAAGGCGCCGAGTGAGCCACCCCCACCTGCGAAATCTGAAGACCACGGGATGTACAACCGATGGCAAGGGTCAGCGGTGTCAGGACGTGCAGTACGCTGGGAGCATGATGAGCCACGGCATATGCCACAGCGTGTTGATAGTCAGGGGCAAGGCAAGCTACGGCATGTGCCTAGTGGAGTAGAGGCAGGCGGAGCTGGCTCAGGGGGAGAGTTAGCACCAAGTGCCGCAGGAGGCAGCGGAGAACATCTGGATCCACCACAAGAGGTGAGGGTTCGATGGGTTCCAAAACCTTTCAAATTGATTCGCAAAACTTAAGACCTGCTGTCCATGCTGTGGGAGTGAATGAAAGTGAGAATGCTGCTGTTGAGCGCATTTCCCCGGATGATGCACGTGAGCATGATGATGCTGGGAGCTCCACAGTAGTCCATATGGAGAGTGACGTCGGTGATCTGGCGGATGGAGTGTTTGCTACGGCTGACAGTGTGACTCCTGATGCAGAGAACACGACGGGGCAGGAGGTGATTCCGAGCAGTGGCAAGACTGCTAGCCGCAGTGAGTCCCGGTGTGCAGCTGCTGCGAGGAAGAAGGTCAAAGCTGTGCTGGACGATCCAACGGTGAAGCAAGCCATGAGAGGCTGCCATCGTGAGCAGTGGATCATAGCAATGCTTGATGAGTTGACCTCCTTAAGGGAACATGATGTGTTCGAGTTAGTCAGGTGCCCAGCAGGAGTGAAGCCTGTGACAGGCAAGTGGGTGCTTAAGATTAAGCGAGGAGCACAGGGTGAGATTGAGCGATTCAAAGCTAGATATGTAGCCAGGGGATTTACGCAAGTTGAGGGCGTAGATTTCTTTGAGACATGGGCACCTGTGGGCAGTTATGCTACCTTCAGGGCTCTGTTGTCTGTCTGTGCTGTAGAGGATCTGGAGACGAGACACATAGACATTAAATGTGCTTTCCTGAATGGTGTTCTGGAGAGGAAGTGTATGTGGCACAACCTCCTGTACTGGATGATGGGTCTGGTATGGTGTGGCGTCTGAAAAAGGCGTTGTATGGTCTGAAGCAAGCTGCCAGGGAGTGGCATAAAGCGCTTGCAGAGCTCTTGTCGAGAATGGGCTTTGTGAGATCAGCCAGTGACCCCGCACTGTTTATTTGCAAAATAGGACGATGTCTTATTTTCCTATGGGTCGATGATCTGTTGATCTTCGGTCGTAAGGAGCAGATGGATGATGCCATCAGCAGGATCCTTGAGGCATTTGAGGGTCGTGACCTGGGGGAGCTGGGATATGTGCTGGGTATGGATGGTCCATACGTGATCGGCGTTGCTCGCACTATCACCATAACGCACAGAAGAACATCAGGGACATGCTGGAAAGGTTCAGTATGAGTGAGTGCAGGAAAAGGCACCAACGCCGTTGGTAACGAAGCAGAAAGTGTTTAGTCTGAAGGATGATCCTAGCCAGGAGAAGGCTACTGTCGGCAGAGCATAAGAGGTTTATGCAAGCCGTAGGAAGCATCCAGTATGTGGCTGCTGGTGTCGCGTCCTGATATTTTCCTTTCCCGGCCAATGTCCTGGCCAGGCATATGGCTGGGAAGTGCGAAGTGTCATTGGGCTGCTGTCCAGCATGTACTGAGATAACCTGCGAGGGACCATAGATCTTGGCTTGACTTTTAGTGGCTCCAAACGAGGGAAGTGAGGTGTTGGAAGCATTTACGGATGCTGACTTCGCCAATGGTGCTTGCTTGAAGAGCGTGTCAGGAGTGATAGTCCGGATGCATGGGAACTGTGTATTCTGGCGTTCGAAGAGGCAGACTATTGTGGCTGGTGATACGACCTGAGGCAGAGCTTATTTGCGATGAGCTTCAGCAGCCATGAGGTGATGTGGGCAAAGCAGTTGTGCACTGATCTTGGTTTGTCGCGCTGTGAAGCCAAACTCTGTGGGGTGACAACAAGAGTGCCAACTTGCTTAGCTGTGAACCCCATCTCTAGTGACCGTCAGCACATCAGGGTCAGGGACCTGAGGTCCGCGAGTCGTAGAACTCGATGAGTTAACTATCAGCTGGGTTAGCACGGTAGACATGCTAGCTGAATATGTTTACGAAAGTGTTGGCGGGACCAGCACTAGCAAAATTTAGAGATCGACTACAGCTTGCGGTAGTAAAGTCTAGTCTAGGGGGAGTGTCGTGATCCAGCCATGCACAGACTACGGAGACCATGCATGGTGGCATACACAGGACTACGGAGACCATGTATGCATGGATGCCAGCTGCTGAGTCCGGAGTGGCTATGGGAATGGCCATGCACCGATGGCTTACCATATGCACGAGGCCAATGGCATGCTAGATTGGCGCTGCTGCACGCACAATTGATTTTTCTGATCGTACTCGGGTAGTGAGACGTTTGGTTGAACGCTTATATAGGCTCTACTGAATCAAAGTGTAATCACTCTTCTCTGCTAAGTCTCAGTGCCTATAAATCCAAAAGACTGAGCCGACTGTCACAGCGGAGGCCTGTACACCAGCCAGGTATGTGACAGCGCGACCCCCTGCGCACAGCTACACAGTGCTTAGATCCCACAGTGCCTTAGGGCTGCGGTCCACTGAATTACGACACTCAAGCGCTACTCCCGTGGGTTTAGGCAACTTGAGGTCATACAGGTCTGGATTCTCTCATTAGTTTGAGAATCCGGTTGCCCGCATGATGAAACGAGAGATGTACCAGAAATGCTGGGTCAAGTCGGTAAGAAGATCTCTGACCAATAGGTACACCATCTACCGCAGCGATCATATCCACTCCCTGCTCACAGTTGCCCACAAATGTTTGTGCTTGGTCATAAAAACCAGGCATCTCTACTGTGTTAGCCTTGCCTGTGTGCAAGTACACGTTCGACCGCTGCAGCACAGTCGTTGATAGTATTGATCGGGCTGGCTGGCACCAGTAGACATGATCCAGCTCAATATCCACAGGCACCAGCTCACCCTGTACTGTCACGTACTTCCCCACATTCGCCCTGATAGTGCCCATGCCATAATATCTTTAGCCTGCCCTGATGTAGAGGCTGGCATTCTGTGATATCCGGTGGTTTGATCTCACTGGATATGCTATAGTCAAAGCAGATGTTCAGATCAGACCCGCTATCCACCAGAAACGTGTATGGCATATTGGGCGCTGGCCCATCACCACATTCAGCTCGCAGTTCAGCTAGATCAACTACAGCAACTGCGGGCCACCGCGGCCTCTGCCACGGCCTCGCCCTGCAGCTGCTTGCTTCTGCAGAAACTGCTTGACTCTGCTGAGAGCAAGGACACTCTTCTTGCAAATGACCAGGCTTATTGCAGTTGAAGCACTTACGGTTGTCTGCTCCCCCCGCTCCCACTGCAGCAACCTGTGGGGGTGTACCATGGCGACCACCGTGGCGTCCACCACGATACCCCTCGTCCCCCAATAACGCTGCTGACCACCGCGATCTCCCGGAAACCGCGATGGAGCAGGTTGGCTGCTAGTCTGAGCGTGTACGATAAACGCTGGCTGTTTAGCGTTTTGCAAGGGCTGTACGATAAACGCTGCTGTACGACAGCTTGTACGGGCAGTGGGGTTCCGTTAGTTCGCTCAAGGTTGGGCCCGCCGAAAGCGACTGTCGCGCGTCACGCGTCATTGAGCCCGCCGCCAGAAAACAGATTTCGCACGGTCATCACCTGTCCGTGTCAGTGTGTGCGGTCGCGTGCCTTGGTTGAGCCAATTTCCGACCTTGCAAGCGCGACCTAGCAAGCGTTTGTGGACAATTCCCAAGTGCTACAAGCCTCTCTCATCTTTTATCCAAAATGCTACCACAACGAGCTTGAACATTTGAACCAATAAAAGTTCACTCGTTGAAAATTCTCGCGGGCGCTTGCGCTGGGGAAGTACCCTAATTAAAATACGCGCACATGGTTCGTGTACACGCATGCTTAAGCGTTCGCGAAAGCGCTGCCGCTGGAATTTCTCAGAGCCGATCCATCGAGCTTCATGAAACCGTCATCACTGTATCCATTTGACACCGCGGAAACGATTAAAACAGCGCGTTGGTTACCTCGACAGACCCAATTGATCTGTCGCTGCCGACCACCGACGTGGCATGCCGCGCCGCGACAGAATGGCTGCGGTCTGTCGCCCGTTAACGATTGTATAGGCCTAACGTCGACGTTAGTGGGTCGATGGTTTGTGGACGGGAACCGATGACGAAGTCGTGACATTATGAACCACACTACTCTGCGTCCTCACATATCCATTTTGGGCAGATGCGGTCGGAACAGCGGCGGTGTGTACAGCGCGTGCACTTGGTTCAGGAGTGATTACCAGTTGGCACGCACTGCATGCCTTGGCCCGGTCTTCGCGATCGGACATCTCAGACTCGTGCAGATCTACTGGGCACGAACGAGGAAACTACAACCCATGAAAATGCGCATGCATACATGTGTTGACATTTTCTGTGTCATGACGTGGAAGANCATCACCGCCTCTCTTGGCATGCCCCAGCTCCTTGAAGTCCGCCTCAGTGTATGCCCGCACCCCCTGCTCTCCACCGTGGAGGCCTTGTACTGGTACATCAACCCCCGAGTCCCAGGTCCCTCGCACGTATCTAAGCACACGTTTCATTGCCGCGAAATGCACATCTGTGGGGCTCGACATGAATCGACTCAGCACCCCCACAGGATATGCGAGATCTGGCGTGTGTGAGTGGAGAGGGTACAGCAGTGCACCCACCGATTTCTGAGTAGCCCGCCTTGCGCTCGCTGTCATCATCCGTCAGTGGCGAGCCAGACGTCTTCTGCAGTTTGTGTCTTTCCTCCATCGGCGTCGCCTTGGGCTTGCAGTCCCACATGCCTGCCTTCTCCAGCATGCGCTTGGCGTACTGCCCCTGACTCAGCATCATACCCCCTGACCCTTCACTTCTGCGCACCTCCTGCCCCAGAAAGATAGCTCAGCTCGCCCAGGTCTTTCACTTCAAAGTGCTTGCTGAGGTCCGCAACTGCCTTGTCATCTTCCCCCTCAGCTGCCAGGATGGCAGCATCGTCGACATGGACCAGGAATACACCCCTGTCGCGTCCAGTCCCTCGAATGAACAAGCACGGATCATGCTCTGACTCCGTGTGTACTTGTCGCTGATCATCGCCTTTGTCAGCTCTTCATCCAGGCTCGCGGCGCCTGCTTCAGCCCATACAGAGCTTTCCGCAGCCTCCACACCTTGTTGCCTTGCCGCAGCTCGGGCGGCGGGCGCAGCGTTACTGTTGTAATCCATTGGACCGCGGCTAAGGCCTGTGGGATCCTGAGCATGCCGTAGCTATGCGCAGGGGTAGGGTACTGTCACATACCTTGCTGTCTAGGTATCTGCCGGTGACAGCACTGTATCTTCGTTGGAGCGACGACACGTGAGACTTCGGACAGTAGAGAAAGAGTGATTACACTACGATCGACAGAGCCTATATAAGCGTTCTCTAAACGACTCATACGGATACGATCAGAATCAATGTCTGCTGGCACGCAATCTGCATGCATTGCTCGTGCATATGGTCAGCCATCGGTGCATGGCTGCCACAAGCCACTCCGGATCAGCACCGTGTATCCTGGCAAACATGGTCACCGTAGTCCTGTGTATGCCACCATGCATGGTCACCGTAGTCTTGTGCATGGCTGGATCACGACACTCCCCTAGACTAAGCTTGTACTACCGCAAGCTGCAGTCTATCTCGAAATTTTCCCAGTGCTGGTCCTGCCAACACCTCACATCCCCCATTGGAGCCACTAAAGGTCAAGCCAAAGTCTATGGTCCCTCGCAGGTATCTCAGTACGTGAAGGACACCATTCCAATGACATTTGGCACTCCCCACCATATGCCTGGCCAAGACATTAGCCGGAAACGCGATGTCTGGACGCGACACAACTGCCACATACTGGATGCTTCCTACGGCTTGCATAAACCTCTTATGCTCTGTGCCTGTAGCCTTCTCCTGGCTAGGATCTTCCTTCAGGCTAAACATTTTCTGCTTTGGCACCAAAGGAGTTGGCGCCCGTCTGCACTCACTCATGCCAAATCTCTCTAGCATGTCCCTGATGCTCTTTCTGTGTGTGATGGTGATAGTGCGAGCAGTGCGATCACGTATGACCTCCATGCCCAGCACATATCCCAGCTCCCCCAGGTCACGACCCTCAAATGCCTCAAGGCTCTTTCTGATGGCATCATCCATCTGCTCTACCAGACCGAAAATCAACAGATCATCGACCCACAGAAAAATAAGACAACGTCCTACTTTGCAGATAAACAGTGCGGGGTCACTGGCTGATCTCACAAAGCCCATACTCAACAAGAGCTCTGCAAGCGCTTTGTGCCACTCCCTGGCAGCCTGCTTCAGGACCATACAACGCCTTATTCAGACGCCACACCATACCAGACCCATCATCTAGTACAGGAGGTTGTGCCACATACACTTCCTCCTCCAGAACACCATTCAGGAAAGCACATTTTATGTCTATATGCCTCGTCTCTAGATCCTCTACTGCACAGACCGATAACAGAGCCCTGAAGGTAGCATAACTGCCCACAGGTGCCCATGTCTCAAAGAAATCTACGCCCTCCACTTGCGTAAACCCCCGGCTACATATCTGGCTTTGAAACGCTCAATTTCACCCTGTGCTCCTCGCTTGATCTTAAGCACCCACTTGCCTGTCACAAGCTTCGCTCCTAATGGCACTCGACCAGCTCAAACACGTCATGTTCTCTCAAGGAGGTCAGCTCATCGAGCATGGCCGTGATCCACTGCTCACGGTGAGTGCCACGCATGGCCTGCTGCACCGTTGGATCATCTACTACGACCTCGACCTTCTTCCTCACGGTAGCTGCACGCCTGGACTCACAAAGGCTAGCAGTAGGGCCACCGTTCGGAGTCACCTCCTGCCCCGTCGGCTTTTCTGCATCAGGAGTCACACTGTCAGCCGTCGCAGACACTCCTTCAGCTAAGTCACCGACGTCACTCTCATCATTGAACACTGTGGAGCTCCCAGCATCATGCTCACGTGCACCCTCCGGGGAGATGCGCTCAACAGCAACATCACTCGTAATGGCTCCCACAGCATGGACAGCAAGTCTCAAGACTTTGCGAATCAAATGAAAAGGCTTTGGAACCCATCGAATCCCCACCTCATGTGGCGGATCCAGACGTTCTCCGCTGCCCCTCGCGGCACTTGGTGCTGACTCTCCCCCTGAGCCATCACCGCCTGTCGCTATTCCCCTAGGCACATGCCGTAGCTCGCCTTGCCCCTGGCCCTCAGACCCAGATATATGCCGTGGCTTATCATATCTGTCCCGGTCATCACGCCCTGACAACGTGGACCCGCGGTAACTTCGGCTGCCGCCGTGACCGTCAGCTCGCAGAGATGGGGGTGGCTCACTCAGCTCCTTGCCCATCAACCGCTGGACTGGCTCCGCTGAGCGTGAGCGGGATCTAGACTCAGGCTCAGAGTCATCCTCACTACCAGATGCATCTTCATCCGCCTCCTCATCATTTGGAAGCGGATAGATGTCACAGTCTCCCATGTGCAGCACAGCTCTATCCCGCGAAGGGATTGTCTTTGCAGGCCTGAACTCGCAGTTCAGTGGCCCAGACGGCTGGTCTGCTGCATCATATTCCCAGTGCGGCACAGCTGCAGCACTGTCAGCCGCTGCAAGATCACAGCGCGCTGCAACCACTGCATCACTGATCTCCGGTGTGTGCCAGCGCTCATGGCGCGCCAGCAGCTCTGCACCCAACACTCTAGGAGAGAACTCAGGCTCACCCTCAGGTAGCCCCTCTCGTGGTTTGAAACGCCTATGCAACGTTCTGCTTGGTTCCCAGTGCTGATGGCCCAGACCCGGATGCTCCCCCTCAGCCCAATCCACATTTCTGCCCCTCTCTGGCATCATGTGTTCACGACTGGCTGGTGGACGCACTGCCCGCACACTGGTGCTCTTCACCCACTTCTTCATGTTGGGCAAGAATTCAGCCTCTGGCACTACACTGGTGAACTGATCTGGCAGGATCTCAAATTCACCCTGCTCATAGTTCTCTAGCACAACTGGGTCCGCCGTAGGTTCCCCAGCCATGTGAAATCGCTGCGCGAAATCCTTCACCAGAGCAGGTGGAGCAGCCGTGTGCCTGTACATCCGCACTGCTCCCCCATTCCCACGCTTCACATACACCCTGTCCATATGAGGACCTCCACCCGGTCCCATATAGGCACCGAGGATTCCTCGCTCCTCCAGGTGCCTGAAGTGCTCCCTCCGCGGATACACATACATTGGGCACCCGAAAGGCTTCACCTGTGCCACCACGAGACGGAAGTCATCTTCACTGACTTTCCGAAACCACAACAAGTATGGCACTATCTCCCTGACATCCACATTTCTCTATGCACCTTTCCACAAATGCCGCATCTCTCCTGGCATTCAGCTGCTCACAGAGCTCCTTCAGGCTCAGCGCAAGCGCTCCCGCCTTCCGGACCCTCAGCTGCTTAGCCCGCTGCTGCTCATTCGTGGACCATGGCTCATGGCTGGTGGCAACTAACCTCTCTTCCAGCCTCTGCTTCGCCTCCCTCCGCCGAACACCTTCCAGTGCTGTACTCGACGTCAGGTTGTGTGCATGGTTCACGCACATGTATGCCTCCGGCCACAGGAATGCAGGGACTGCTGCCTGCAGCAGGCTTGCCCGCACTGACGTGTTCAGCACACCGATCTTTCGCTCTACCAACCCATTAGACTCATGCTGGGCGGTGTCAGTGAACGTGTGTACTATTCCCCGCCACTCAAGGTACTGAGCCAGGTGGTTAAGCTGAACTCACGTCCCTGGTCCGTATGCAGCCTCCACACCCCTATCTCCTTGTCATAGACAGTCTGAGTGCGGATGCGTTCTAGCAGAAGGCATATCATTTCAGCAGCACCGCTTTTCGACTTCAGCGGGATCACATGCGAGTACCTGCTGTACTCATCCACCACTACCAGGATGAAGTTCATTCCTCCTATGCCCACTGGCTTTATCTGTCCAGCCAGATCCGCATGCAACACTTCTCCAGCATACGTGGCATTCTCTGTCACTTTGCCCCCATGCTGTGCTCTGTCACCACTTCTCTGTTCCGCCACGTGGCAACCATGACACTCAAGTGTCGTGATCCAGCCATGCACAGGACTACGGAGACCATGCATGGTGGCATACACAGGACTACGGAGACCATGTATGCATGGATGCACGGTGCTGATCCGGAGTGGCTATGGGACGCCATGCACCGATGGCTTACCATATGCACGAGCAATGCATGCTAGATTGCGTGCCGCAGACAATGATTCTGATCGTATCCGTATGAGACGTTTGGTTGAACGCTTATATAGGCTCTACTGATCAAAGTGTAATCACTCTACTCTGCCAAAGACTCACGTGCTATAATCCAAGACTGAGAGCGCACTGTCACAGCGGAGGCCTGTACACCAGCCAGGTATGTGACAGCGCGACCCCCTGCGCACAGCTACACAGTGCTTAGATCCCACAGTGCCTTAGGGCTGCGGTCCACTGAATTACGACATGGTATCGGTGATGTTTGTGGGTATTCTAGCGATGGTTGTATGCTTGCGATAGAGTCCAGGGGTCTACGGCTACGGCTGAGCGTCCCGATGAGCGATTCACACCGCTCTAGCGTTTAGCTGTAGAGTCCGTAGAGAGACTAGAGTACACAGATGCATAACGCTACGGCTGGACTGCATTCTGTCAGGGTACTGGTCTCGCAGAAAGGCCTACGGGTCTGCGTGTCCTGCGACGCACGAAGGTCGTGTTGCAGGATGCCACCACGCCGAGAAGTCCCAATGGCATCTCGCCAGGGATCTATTGGCTCTGACGGCGAGGATGGAGAAGAAGTTCGTCCTCGCCACCACACACGTTCCACAGCGCGCCGCGAGCAGGCCGCGGAGGACCAGTTCGTGACCTACGGGGAAGAACAGCGCGTTGGGACCTACGGGTATCCCAATGCAGGTCCTCTGCAGGCAGCATTGCCGGGAAATGCTGATCCTACGGGGGAAGCAGGAGCTCAGGCTGCGGCGCAAGGAACACAGCCAGCACATCTCGCAGCGCCAGCTGCGTGGATGACCCAACAGATACCGCCTCCGATACCGCAGCCTTCGCAGGCTGCGATGTCATCAGGAGTACCAGCTACGGCTGGATCAATTGACGTAAGCACGCTAGCGCAAGCGCTGTCGCTTGCCATGCCCAGGCCAGTACCGGGGAAATCTCTAGTAGAGAAGAACAGATTTCCGGTGTGGCACTATAAGACTGATCACTTCCGAGTATTTAAGAAGGAGGTAGAGAGCTGGGCGAAGATGGTGGGTGAGAGTAGCCTGCTAGTCAATGATCCGCTTGCTCAGAGCAGCCAGGCTCATGAGCAAGTCATGCACTGGTTGTTCACCACACTGCCAAAGGAGGATAGAGACTTCGTGGCAGACTGTAGTTTCGTCCATGAGGTCTGGTCGTTGCTGCATGCTAAGTATATGCCATCAGTGGAGGTAGAAATACAGAAGCTGTATCACCAGCTCAGCAGTACCCAGCAGGCTGGCAAGCCGATGGAGAAGCATGTGAATGAGGTGGTGGGCATAGTAAACCAGATGAGAGGACTGGGTGAGACTGTGTCTGATCAGTTGTACAGATCACGGTTGCTGGCAGTAGACAAAGAGTACAGCCTGTTGCAGCCCATGCTGCAGGCCATGCCAGTGCAGCAGATAGTGTCTACGCTGTTGACACATGCCCAGACGAACAGCAAGCAGGGTCCGTCGCGATTCCCACGGGACGATCGCGGTGGACAACAGCGCCATGGGGGACGTGGGTACCGAGGTGGACGCTACGGTGGTCGCCAAGGTTCACCCCCACAGGTAGCAGCTGTGGGAGCAGGGGCAGCAGGGGGAGCAGAAAAGAGGAAATGCTTCAACTGTGATAAGCCTGGACATGTGCAAAAGGATTGTCCATTGCTCTCCGCAGAGGTCAAACAATTCCTGCAGAAGCAAGCAGCTGCAGGGCGAGGCCGTGGCAGAGGCCGCGGTGGCCCTCAGGTAGCTGTAGTTGACCTAGATAAGCTGCGAGCTGACTGTGCTGATGGGCCGTCTCCAAACATGCCGTACACTTTCCTAATAGATAGTGGCTCAGACATAAACATATGCTTTGACTATGATATGTTTTGCGAGATCAAGCCACCAGATATGCCGCAGTGTCAGCCTCTTGACCAGGGCAGGCTAGACATGTATGGTGTGGGCACGATCAGAGCTAATCTGGGAGAGTATGTGAGTGCACAGGGCACTATCACACCAGTAGACATAGAGTTGACCAACGTCTACTGGGTGCCGGCCAGTCCTATCAACATCCTTTCAACAAAGGAGTTGAAAAAGTCTGAGATATACTTGCATACGGGCAAGCATGCAAACCGGGTAGTGATGCCTGGGTTTCATGACCAGAGCTATGGGTTCCACAGGAACTGTGAGCAGGGTGAGGATGAGGATGGAAAACCTACTCTGACATGGTTCTGTGGGAAAGGCAGGCCGATATGGCAAATGCGACCGGTAGATAGAGGAGCAGCCTGGACAAGTGCGAATAACTTGTTTCATAGGAATGGGAAATGGGTACGTGAGCAGCAGCAAGTTGCTGCAGTGACCGGTGTACCGAATGAACAAGGATATTCCTTTCAGGTTGATCCATCATTCCTAGTGCATATCGCTTTTCACCATGCTGGCAATCGGGTACTCCAGTTGATGAGAGACAACCCACAACTGTATGACCTGAAGATGCTGAAACCTACGGGGGTAGCGCTTCAGTGTCATGGTTGCCACGTGGCTGAACAGAGAAGCGGCGATAGAGCACAGCACGGGGGCAAGGTGACGGAGAATGCCACCTATGCTGGGGAAGTGTTGCATGCTGATCTAGCAGGGCAGATCAAGCCAGTAGGAATCGGGGGTATGAACTACATCCTGGTAGTGGTGGATGAGTACTCCCGGTACTCCCATGTGATTCCGTTGAAGTCCAAGAGTGGGGCTGCGGAAATGATATGCCTGCTGATTGAGCGAATCCGCACTCAGATCGTGTATGATAGAGAGGTTGGGGTGCGGAGGCTGCACACTGACCAGGGTGGTGAGTTCAGCTCTAACCAGCTGGCTCAGTACCTCGCGTGGCGTGGCATTGAGCACACGTACACTGCCACGGGCCAGCATGAGTCCAATGGAATGGTGGAGAGAAAGATCGGTGTGCTGAACAGGAGTGTGAGGGCAAGCCTGCTGCAAGCGGCTGTGCCTGCATTTCTGTGGCCAGAGGCGTATATGTGTGTGAACCATGCGCATAACCTGACGCCTAGCACAGCTCTAGAGGGTGTTAGGCGGAAGGAGGCCAAGCAGAAACTGGAGGAGAGGCATGTGCAGACCAGTCGTGACCCGTGGTCAACGAATGAGGCTGTGAGAACTGCACAGTTGCAGACGAGGAGGGCTCAGGCTCAGCAGATGAGTCTGCAGGCTCTGGCTGATGAGGGTATGGCCAGGGGCGATGGGAAGTTTGTCGTCCAGTGTGTGAAGAATGTTGATGTCAGACAGATTGTGCCATATCTGTTATGGTTCAGGAATGTGAGTGAGGACACATTCCATCTGGTGGTGGCCCAGGTGAAGCCTTTCGGGTGTCCGATGTATGTATATGCTCGGAGAGAGGACTTCAGACACCTGGATGAGAGAGGAGTGCTCGGTTTCTACATGGGACCGGGTGCTGGTCCTCACATGGATAGAGCTTACGTGAAGCGAGGGAATGGGGGAGCAGTGCGTATGTATAGGCATACGGCTTCTCCACCAGCTCTGCTGAGAGAGTTCGCGAAACGTTTCCACATGTCGGAGCAAGCTACGGTGGATCCGGTCATGTTGGAGAACTATGAGCTGGGAGAATTCGAGATCATGCCCGATGAGCATACTCGTGTAGTACCTGACGTTGGTTTCTTGCCCAACATGCAGAAATGGTTGAGATCAACTAGTGTTAGGGCAGTGCGACCACCAGCCAGTCGTGATCACATGATGCCAGAGAGGGGCAGAAATGTGGATTGGGCTGAGGGGGAGCATCCAGCGCTGGGGCACACACACTGGGAACCAGGCAGGCAGTTGCATCGGCGCTATGTGCCGGATGATGAGTTGCCTGAGGGTGAGCCGCCGTTTTCACCGTGTGTTTTAGGCTCTGAGCTGATAGCCAGGCATGAGCGGTGGCACACGCCTGAGATCAGTGAGGCAGTGGTGACAGCGCGTTGCGCTTACACGGCCGAGGACTGTGTGAACAGGGTACCACACTGGGAGTATGATGCGGTTCAGCAACCATCCGGTCCGCACAATGCTGAGATGCGACCGAGAGATGTGATCCCTACGCGGGATAGAGCAGTACTGGATTTGAGTGGCTGCCGCATTGAGCCACAGGGTAGTGAGAATGATGAGTCTGAGGGGGAGGAACAGCCAGGGGCTGCCAGTGACTCTGCTGAGTCATTCTCAGGGGCATCTGAGCCCTCAGGATCTCGGTCTCGATCGCGCTCGCGTTCACCGCAGCGAGTCCAACGGTCGATGGGCAAGGCGCCGAGTGAGCCACCCCCACCTGCGAAATCTGAAGACCACGGGATGTACAACCGATGGCAAGGGTCAGCGGTGTCAGGACGTGCAGTACGCTGGGAGCATGATGAGCCACGGCATATGCCACAGCGTGTTGATAGTCAGGGGCAAGGCAAGCTACGGCATGTGCCTAGTGGAGTAGAGGCAGGCGGAGCTGGCTCAGGGGGAGAGTTAGCACCAAGTGCCGCAGGAGGTAGCGGAGAACATCTGGATCCACCACAAGAGGTGAGGGTTCGATGGGTTCCAAAACCTTTCAAATTGATTCGCAAAACCTTAAGACCTGCTGTCCATGCTGTGGGAGTGAATGAAAGTGAGAATGCTGCTGTTGAGCGCATTTCCCCGGATGATGCACGTGAGCATGATGATGCTGGGAGCTCCACAGTAGTCCATATGGAGAGTGACGTCGGTGATCTGGCGGATGGAGTGTTTGCTACGGCTGACAGTGTGACTCCTGATGCAGAGAACACGACGGGGCAGGAGGTGATTCCGAGCAGTGGCAAGACTGCTAGCCGCAGTGAGTCCCGGTGTGCAGCTGCTGCGAGGAAGAAGGTCAAAGCTGTGCTGGACGATCCAACGGTGAAGCAAGCCATGAGAGGCTGCCATCGTGAGCAGTGGATCATAGCAATGCTTGATGAGTTGACCTCCTTAAGGGAACATGATGTGTTCGAGTTAGTCAGGTGCCCAGCAGGAGTGAAGCCTGTGACAGGCAAGTGGGTGCTTAAGATTAAGCGAGGAGCACAGGGTGAGATTGAGCGATTCAAAGCTAGATATGTAGCCAGGGGATTTACGCAAGTTGAGGGCGTAGATTTCTTTGAGACATGGGCACCTGTGGGCAGTTATGCTACCTTCAGGGCTCTGTTGTCTGTCTGTGCTGTAGAGGATCTGGAGACGAGACACATAGACATTAAATGTGCTTTCCTGAATGGTGTTCTGGAGGAGGAAGTGTATGTGGCACAACCTCCTGTACTGGATGATGGGTCTGGTATGGTGTGGCGTCTGAAAAAGGCGTTGTATGGTCTGAAGCAAGCTGCCAGGGAGTGGCATAAAGCGCTTGCAGAGCTCTTGTCGAGAATGGGCTTTGTGAGATCAGCCAGTGACCCCGCACTGTTTATTTGCAAAATAGGACGATGTCTTATTTTCCTATGGGTCGATGATCTGTTGATCTTCGGTCGTAAGGAGCAGATGGATGATGCCATCAGCAGGATCCTTGAGGCATTTGAGGGTCGTGACCTGGGGGAGCTGGGATATGTGCTGGGTATGGAGGTCATACGTGATCGGCTTGCTCGCACTATCACCATAACGCACAGAAAGAACATCAGGGACATGCTGGAAAGGTTCAGTATGAGTGAGTGCAGAAAGGCACCAACGCCGTTGGTACCAAAGCAGAAAGTGTTTAGTCTGAAGGATGATCCTAGCCAGGAGAAGGCTACTGTCGCAGAGCATAAGAGGTTTATGCAAGCCGTAGGAAGCATCCAGTATGTGGCTGCTGTGTCGCGTCCTGATATTTCCTTTCCGGCCAATGTCCTGGCCAGGCATATGGCTGGGAGTGCGAAGTGTCATTGGGCTGCTGTCCAGCATGTACTGAGATACCTGCGAGGGACCATAGATCTTGGCTTGACTTTTAGTGGCTCCAACGAGGGAAGTGAGGTGTTGGAAGCATTTACGGATGCTGACTTCGCCAATGGTGCTTGCTTGAAGAGCGTGTCAGGAGTGATAGTCCGGATGCATGGGAACTGTGTATTCTGGCGTTCGAAGAGGCAGACTATTGTGGCTGGTGATACGACTGAGGCAGAGCTTATTGCGATGAGCTCAGCAGCCAATGAGGTGATGTGGGCAAAGCAGTTGTGCACTGATCTTGGTTTGTCGGCTGTGAAGCCAACTCTGTGGGGTGACAACAAGAGTGCCAACTTGCTAGCTGTGAACCCCATCTCTAGTGACCGCTCCAAGCACATCAGGGTCAGGGACCTGAGGGTCCGCGAGTTCGTAGAACTCGATGAGTTAACTATCAGCTGGGTTAGCACGGTAGACATGCTAGCTGATATGTTTACGAAAGTGTTGGCGGGACCAGCACTAGCAAAATTTAGAGATCGACTACAGCTTGCGGTAGTACAAGTCTAGTCTAGGGGGAGTGTCGTGATCCAGCCATGCACAGGACTACGGAGACCATGCATGGTGGCATACACAGGACTACGGAGACCATGTATGCATGGATGCACGGTGCTGATCCGGAGTGGCTATGGGACGCCATGCACCGATGGCTTACCATATGCACGAGCAATGCATGCTAGATTGCGTGCCGCAGACAATGATTCTGATCGTATCCGTATGAGACGTTTGGTTGAACGCTTATATAGGCTCTACTGATCAAAGTGTAATCACTCTTCTCTGCTAAGTCTCACGTGCTATAAATCCAAAGACTGAGAGCGCACTGTCACAGCGGAGGCCTGTACACCAGCCAGGTATGTGACAGCGCGACCCCCTGCGCACAGCTACACAGTGCTTAGATCCCACAGTGCCTTAGGGCTGCGGTCCACTGAATTACGACATCAAGCGCTACTCCCGTGGGTTTAGGCAACTTGAGGTCATACAGGTCTGGATTCTCAGTCATTAGTTTGAGAATCCGGTTGCCCGCATGATGAAACGAGAGATGTACCAGAAATGCTGGGTCAAGTCGGTAAGAAGATCTCTGACCAATAGGTACACCATCTACCGCAGCGATTCATATCCACTCCCTGCTCACAGTTGCCCACAAATGTTTGTGCTTGGTCATAAAAACCTGGCATCTCTACTGTGTTAGCCTTGCCTGTGTGCAAGTACACGTTCGACCGCTTGAGCACAGTCGTTGATAGGATATTGATCGGGCTGGCTGGCACCCAGTAGACATGATCCAGCTCAATATCCACAGGCACCAGCTCACCCTTCACTGTCACGTACTTCCCCACATTCGCCCTGATAGTGCCCATGCCATATATCTTTAGCCTGCCCTGATGTAGAGGCTGGCATTCTGTGATATCCGGTGGTTTGATCTCACTGAATATGCTATAGTCAAAGCAGATGTTCAGATCAGACCCGCTATCCACCAGAAACGTGTATGGCATATTGGGCGCTGGCCCATCACCACATTCAGCTCGCAGTTCAGCTAGATCAACTACAGCAACCTGCGGGCCACCGCGGCCTCTGCCACGGCCTCGCCCTGCAGCTGCTTGCTTCTGCAGAAACTGCTTGACTTCTGCTGAGAGCAAGGGACACTCTTTCTGCAAATGACCAGGCTTATTGCAGTTGAAGCACTTACGGTTGTCTGCTCCCCCCGCTCCCACTGCAGCAACCTGTGGGGGTGTACCATGGCGACCACCGTGGCGTCCACCACGATACCCTCGTCCCCCATAACGCTGCTGACCACCGCGA
This sequence comes from Ulva mutabilis, assembly GCA_900538255.1. Lineage (NCBI taxonomy): Eukaryota > Viridiplantae > Chlorophyta > Ulvophyceae > Ulvales > Ulvaceae > Ulva > Ulva mutabilis. The sequence continues at coordinate 30,961 of UNSF01000015.1, read as the reverse complement.
TCTTCCCGTGGGAACCGCGATGGAGCAGGTTGGCTGCTAGTCTGAGCGTGTACGATAAACGCTGCTGTTTAGCGTTTTGCAAGGGCTGTACGATAAACGCTGCTGTACGACAGCTTGTACGGGCAGTGGGGTTCCGTTAGTTCGCTCAAGGTTGGGCCCGCCGGAAAGCGACTGTCGCGCACGCCGTCATTGACGCCCGCCGCCAGAAACAGATTCGCACGGTCATCACCTGTCCGTGTCAGTGTGTGCGGTCGCGTGCCTTGGTTGAGCCCAAATTTTCCGACCTTGCAAGCGCGACCTAGCAAGCGTTTGTGGACAATTCCAAGTGCTACAAGCCTCTCTCATCTTTTATCCAAAATGCTAACCCACAGAGCTTTGAACATTTTGAACCAATTAAGAAAGTTCACTCGTTGAAAATTCTCGCGGGCGCTTGCGCTGGGGAAGTACCCTAATTAAAATACGCGCACATGGTTCGTGTGTACACGCATGCTTAAGCGTTCGCGAAAGCGCTGCCGCTGGAATTTCTCAGAGCCGATGCCATCGAGCTCATGAAACCGTCATCACTGTATCCATTTGACACCGCGGGAAACGATAAAACAGCGCGTTGGTACCTCGACAGACCCCAATTGATCTGTCGCTGCCGAGCCACCGACGTGGCATGCCGCGCCGCGACAGAATGGCTGCGGTCTGTCGTCCCGTTAACGATTGGTATAGGCCTAACGTCGACGTTAGGTGGGTCGATGGTTGGTGGACGGGAACCGATGACGAAGTCGTGACATTATGAACCACACTACTCTGCGTCCTCACATATCCATTTTGGGCAGATGCGGTCGGAACAGCGGCGGTGTGTACAGCGCGTGCACTTGGTCAGGCAGTGATTACCAGTTGGCACGCAGCTGCATGCCTTGGCCCGGTCTTCCGCGATCGGGACATCTCAGACTCGTGCAGATCTACTGGGCACGAACGAGGAAACTACAACCCATGAAAATGCGCATGCATACATGTGTTGACATTTTCTGTGTCATGACGTGGAAGATTCCTGCAATCCATGGCCATGGTGATTGATTTTTGGTGCATTGCCATGAATCGTGCCTTTGTGTTCTACCACCTTGTGGAGCATACATCTGTAACGTATCACATCCATGGCCATGGCTAGAGCTCTGACAACCTACAATTGGCCGCGGCGGTCCCAGCGGCACGCGGCACTAGTTAATTTCAACGTTCTTGCCGTCGACATATGCATGCACCGGTGCTCCTGAAGGTAGCACTCGCCCGGAGCGCACTTCAGGACCACGCTCAGCGCAACTGAACATCAATTTTTTTCTCATATCAGTGCGCTGCAGCATTGCAACGCTATGCGAGCCGGCGGGCTGCAGCTGTCGGTCGAAACGAGTTGTGCAGCGGATGCCACGTGCACGACATCGACCCTGAGCTCTAGACCTGACACCGGTTGGTATACCTGAAGTAATGATCACCACGGCCTCGGCCGAGCGGAGGCAGCGCAGACGTCGCTGACGGCACGTTGAAGCATACATGTCAGTGATGGAGCGTACGTGGTGTTTCAGCTGAGTGTCGGCGTCTGTGGGCGAGGGATGCGCATGCGGGTGTTGGGCGTGCACGTACGCGTGTGCATGCCTGTACTCCTGCGCAGATCTGATTGGCGCTTGCACGCATGGCCTTCGTCATAATTGCAGCGATGCCTCAGTGTAGAAAAAAGGATTGGGGAGCTATATGCTCGAGTGAAACTGTCCGCGAGCTCGAGGTCCGCACGCGACCGATGACCACGACGGGAGGTACCTCCCGGTGGTCAGTATATTGACACAGTCTGTGACGATACAAGCTGTACGCGGCAGCACAGTCTTCTGGAAGCCTTCAGAAGGTCCTCGAGGAGGCAGAGATGCTTCTCTGACCTTCCGCGCACATGCCTGTGCCGAGGTTGCTGTGTTATGTGGTCACCAACACTGCTACGTGAGCATGCTCGAGAGAGCATGGCTGACGTGAGCATAGACCCTTCTAGAAAGGGGTGTTGGCGTGTGTGGGGATTAGCACATTGCAAATGGGCTAAAGGCAGGAGTCGCACACAGGCCGGAACACTATATAAGCGCTATGGTGTGCTGGCTGGACCTTAGAGGGTTTACACAGTACAGCTTGACACAACCCAGGTACAATCGGAGTACCGTCACAGTGGTATCGATGACTGAGAGCTTACTTTCCATTACACTACAGTGTTCACAAGCTTGTCTAGGTCGTTCCCCAAGGTTAAACCATGGCTCCTCGAACCGCTAGAAAGCTTACGGCACAGGGCAGCGCCCCAGCCAACATAGCACAGGCCAGCGCGCCTGCTGCAAACGAAAGACCCACGAACGATACAGTTCCGAGAGTTGGGCAAGCGAGTGCTCCGACCGTAGTGCAAACTACTAACGTGGGCAACACACACACACAAAACCAAAACGCCGGCCAAAGCAGCGCTATGGCCGCGCGTGACGTCAATCATCCGGTTGACACCGAGATGACAGACGTGGACACGCGGGTTGCAAACCCAAGTGTCCCGGAATCAGGGACAGTGCATCCCACAGTCACGACCACCGAGGTCCGGGGCGTGACGCAAGGAATAAACCACCTTGCAGTCGACGGGCCTGATCGAACAGGCACCGTTGGCACGCAACAGGCGCAAAATCCGCCAGCGCCATCGCCAGCCGCGCCCGTGGTTGCCGCTGCGGCAACTTTCTCTGCGCAGGACGTCCAATTGATCGTCAATCAGGCAGTATCTACGGCGGTCGAGGCCGCGGTGACCCAAACGCGGACCACCCTGCTATCGGCACTGGAAAGGACTACACAGGTACCTACTCCCGCCAGAATGTCTGATAAATTGGGCGTGCGTGACCTGAAATTGCCTGAGTTCAAAGGCAGTCACAACGAACGGTCGAATTTCATAGAACCTGATTTTTGCCTGCCGTTGTTGACGTGGACGAAGGAAGTTCTGGTGTTGCTCGGTGCTAGCGGTTTGCCCCAGCGTCAGCAAGCGTTTAGCATCGTTAATGCATTAGCGGGAGCTGCGCGTCGATCATTCCTTAGGACGTATCCAGACCTGAATCTCGAATCCAGCACGCCAGATGACGTGATGCGCAAGCTTATCGCGCTCGTGCCTGACCACAAGGCTATGTTCACACAGAACGCTCTAGACATGTCCTTTGCGTCCAAAACTCTGCGTGATGACATTGAGACATTCGGTATGCTCGTCCAGCATGGCGAGATGCCAGCCGATGGTTCCCATTTTTGGTACAAACATCTGGTTCAGAAAATTCTGTCCGTACGCTCAGACCTGCTGACGTTGTCGCAGAACTATCTCAACACGAGCCTTGAGTACCGTCCGACAGAGTCGTTCGGTGCGCTGATCACGAGGGCAATAGAAATTGTCTGCAAACTTGATCAGGAGGGGGTCCTCGTGCAGGTACTGCGTCACGAAAAACGCACAAAAGCTTCGGATATGTCTGACACCAGTGCGCCAAAAAAGCGAAAGACAGACTCAGCCGGGTCCGAGTCGAAACGCGGGAACAAGCACGGTGACATGTCATACGCAGCGCTTGCCAAACGGTTCGACCGATGTGGCAAGTGCGCCTACCATATTGCAGACCCGCATGAGCGTTCCCGCCATGAGGCGTCATGCACAGGCGAGAAGGACAAGAACGGCAACGACATGTTCGCTGCTCGCATGGGCAAAGTGCGATCCTTGGTCAAGAAAGGCCAGGCAGATAGAGTGAACAAATTCCCTAGCCGGAACGCCTCTGAGTCAGGAGGGAAAGCCCATAAGAAAGTGTCGTTTGCCAAGTGAGGGCACGGCGCTGGGTCCCTCTCTACCCTTGTCGCTACTCTAGGCAGTGTTGGAGACATTGCTCCCCATGAGTACGACAGTGTAGACGAGTTTCTGAGCTGTGCGGCAGAGAAAAGGTGTAACGTATTGGAAGTTGATCGCCCAGATCAGGTTGCGAGAGTGTTGACACACTACCATACGTGCAAGTCGAATTCACCCATGCGTACGGCAGCGTACTTTGCTTTGCCCAAGGCGGCACTGCCAACAGCGGCGACTAAGGGCATGCATGAGATGTACACTCTACAGTCGCGCGCTGACGACGCAGTATCTGAGCATGTGGTGTTTTACGACTCGCCAGCGTTGAAACGCGGGCCACATAAGTTGCACGATCTGCCACCAGGGCTACAGCAGTTTCATACAGCACCATTATTGCATGAGAAAGACAGTGATGGTGAATCTGTGAACAACGATCTGACGTTCGTGTTCTCTGCGTCGATAGCTGGTGTGCACTGCACAGCGCTCGGGGACTCCGGCGCGAAGCACAGTTTTGTGAGCAAAAGTTTTGCACAGCGACACAAACTGACTATTCACAAGAACAGTGTACCAATCGTTATGGCCGATGGTAGACAAACTGCCACCTCTGGTTATGTGCACTGCAAGTTGAAAATCCAGGCATATCAATCAGATGTCATGCTGCATGTTGTTGAAATGGTGCCAGGGGTAGATGTGATCCTTGGAGATGATTGGTTCATCACTGAGGGTGCCTGTATTGACTACGGCAACTCGGATGCCAGAGCATACGTGCCAGCGAGCATGTGGCTTAGGCGAAAACGCCTACGCATTCTTCCCCATCAGAGTGCTGCTGTCGATGACTCGACACCGCACGCGGGTGCGCCAGACACAGCAGCGCCTGGAAAGATATCTCTGTTGTCACACGTACAAGCTGCCAGAATACTGTTGCGTCCTAGCATGGATCGGGCAACTCCATTCCTGGTCATGTGCCGCGATAAGAAGGAAGAATCCGCAGAGACATCAGAAACACGCGAACAGAAAGTGCACGCTCTGCTTGACGAATTCGCAGAAGTGTTTGATGCGCCAACTGTTGGTGAGCGGCAGGATGATACTCCTGAGGGCATTCGGTTGCAGCCCGATGCTACACCGCCCAACAGACCAGCGTTCCGCTTATCCATGAAAGAACGTAAGGAGGTAGAAAAGCAAGTCCAAGAGTTGTTGGATGCTAGACGCATTGTGCCGTCAACCTCAGCATTTGGTGCACCAGTGCTGTTCGTTCCAAAGCCGGACGGTTCGCTGCGCATGTGTATAGACTACCGCGCACTCAATAAGTTGACACTTAAGAATAAGTACCCACTTCCTCGAATTGATGATCTGCTGGATAATTTGAGCGGTGCAAAGTACTTCACCTCCCTCGATTTGACATCGGGATACCACCAGATCGGCCTGCACCCCTCAGATTGGGAGAAAACGGCATTCAACACACATGTGGGGAAATATGAATGGCGAGTGTTACCATTCGGGCTTTGCAATGCTCCGGCGCTCTTTCAAGCGAAAATGAACAAACTGTTCTCCGGGCAGCTGAACCGGTTTGTGTGCGTCTACCTCGACGACATACTAATTTATTCGCGAACAGAAAAAGAGCATCTGCAACATTTGCGGATAGTGCTGGAAGTGCTGAAACAGAGTCAGTACAAAGCCAAACTGTCTAAGTGTGAGTTTTTCAAACCGGAATTGAAATTCCTGGGTCACATCGTGTCCACGGAGGGGATTAAGCCTGATCCAGCGAAGGTACAAGTGGTCAATGACTGGCCGCAGCCTCGTTCTGTGTATGAAGTGCGCAGCTTCCTGGGCCTGGCAAATTACTTCCGGCGATTCATTCGTAATTATGCGAAAATAGCCAGCCCTCTGACAGATCTACTCAAGGGCATTACGGCAACTGACCGGAAGGGAAAGCTGCTGCAGTGGGGCAAGCTCTCAGCAGAGGCTGCTCGCAACGTGCAAGAGGCGTTCACACATAAGTGGACCTCTGCGTGCGCACAAGCGTTTTCAGATCTGAAAGATGCTTTGATAAGTGCACCTGTACTAGCACTGCCAGACTTTTCCGAGTCGTTCACTGTTGTGTGTGATGCTTGTACAGCTGCACCGGCTGTGGGTGGCATGCTGCTCCAGAATCGGCACCCAGTCGCTTTCTATTCTAAGAAGCTGTCTGGGCGTGAAGCAAACTACTCTGCTTCCGACATTGAAATGCTTGCCGTTATCTATGCACTGCGAGAGTGGCGGTGTTACTTGGAGTTGGCAGACAGGCCATTTGTGATCGAGACGGATCATCAGCCTAATACATACGTTGATCAGTGTACCAACCCGCATACTCTGAAGCGCAGAGCGAGGTGGTTGTATGAGTCGTCAGCGTACGACTACGTATGGAAATATAGGCCAGGCGCGTCTAATGTCGCGGATCCGATATCGCGTGCACCGCAACACTTTGCAATAATGCAAGCTGGTGGTAAATGTGTGCGTACGCTTGACAGTGTAACGGCCCACCATCAGAGGAATTCTGTCGCTCTCTTCTACGCTGGTGTCCTGCGTGAGCCACGCACTGCTAAGGGGGGGAGACGGCGCAAGAAACAGAAACTCAATCGAGAAACTGTTGTGAATGTCCATCCTTCGGCACAAGCTGTCAAAGGCTATGTGGTTCACAATCTACTTGCCCGTTGCCGACAAGGTTGCGAACAGATGCAGCGATCAGACCAGAAACGCTTTGACAGACTAAAACTGGTAAAACACCAGGACGGATTGTACTGGACGAAGAATGATCGCCTGTACATCCCCGACGTTGAAACGTTGAGAACAGAGTGCATAGAATCAGTGCATTCCCACCCGCAGTATGGTCACTACGGGGTGGCTCGTACGATCAAGAAGGTGAGAGAGGTTTTCCACTGGGAGCGCGTGTCAGTAGACGTGGCGAAATTCGTAAAGACTTGCGATTCGTGCCAGCACGTCAAGGCGTCGCACCAGTTGCCACAGGGCGAATTACACCCTCTCCCTATCCCAGGTCGACGATGGGAATCAGTGTCTTTAGACCTGATAACTGACTTGCCTGTAACTGAGCGGGGTTACAATACTATCGTGGTCTTCGTTGATCGCTTGTCGAAGATGGTGCACCTGGCGCCATGCACAAAGAATGTCACTGCCACAGATCTGGTCCACCTGTTTGAAGATACAGTGTGGAAGCTGCATGGAATTCCCAGCAGCATAGTGACAGACCGGGACGTGCGCTTTGCGTCGTTTTGGGAGCTCATGTGCGAGCACTTCGGCATTGAGCACAACAAGTCCTCAGGCAAGCACCCCCAGTCTGACGGGCAAACAGAAAACGCCAATGGTGTGTTAGAGGATACACTCAGGCATTTCGTTGACAACTCGCAGAAAAACTGGGACACGCTGTTGCCAGTGGCAGAGTTCGCCATGAACAATGCACACAATTCGACCATCGACAACACGCCGTTCATGCTGAACTACGGGCAGCATCCCGACACTCCCATCTCGCAAGTTTTGCGCAAAGAGAATGCGAGAGTGAACAAGTTCGTCGGCAGGTGGTCTGAGCAACTACAAGTTGCCAAGAGGTGCATAGAGGCAGCACAGCAAAGGCAAAAGGCCTCGGCTAATCGCCGCAGGAGACCGGCAGAGTTGCTAGAGGTGGGAGACCGAGTGCTGGTCCACATCAAACACTTCAAGCTAAAGCAAGGCTTCAAGTTGAAGCTAGCGCCCCGGTACTTGGGCCCTTTTCCGATTACAGAAGTGATTGGTCAGCATAGGCTCAGCTTTCGTGTTGAGTTGCCAAGCCCGTTGCATCGCATGCACAATGTATTCCATGTCTCGTCACTGAGGAAGTACCATGGCGATGGTCCTTATCAGCCCCCAGTAATTCCAGAGGTAGAGGACTCTGAATTGTTCTTTGAGGTTGATCACATCTCTGATACTAGGGATGTGCCTAGACGGCAATACCATGTGCATTGGGTAGGCGGCGGCCAAGGCTGGCATGATGCCATGCTTCTACATGGTTGCAACCATCACATCCGGGACTTTTGGTCGAGCCGCAACCAAGAGCCACCGACAGACGCTTTCCCCTTGTCGCTAGACGAGCTGACTGACTTGCTTGAGGGCAAGCAAGAGGCTTAGGGGGGGAGCTCTGTGACGATACAAGCTGTACGCGGCAGCACAGTCTTCTGGAAGCCTTCAGAAGGTCCTCGAGGAGGCAGAGATGCTTCTCTGACCTTCCGCGCACATGCCTGTGCCGAGGTTGCTGTGTTATGTGGTCACCAACACTGCTACGTGAGCATGCTCGAGAGAGCATGGCTGACGTGAGCATAGACCCTTCTAGAAAGGGGTGTTGGCGTGTGTGGGGATTAGCACATTGCAAATGGGCTAAAGGCAGGAGTCGCACACAGGCCGGAACACTATATAAGCGCTATGGTGTGCTGGCTGGACCTTAGAGGGTTTACACAGTACAGCTTGACACAACCCAGGTACAATCGGAGTACCGTCACACAGTCTCAGAGCGGTCGAGCGCTGGGTTTGCGCATGCGTTCGCAGACAAGCCTTTCGGCCAGGACGTTCGACATATGATTTATATACACGCTTCTGCACGGAAGTGTCCAATGAACGGGTCCGCTTCAAATAGGATGGCGGCAATTTGAATTCAGTCGACGGATCGAAATCCACGGATTCCCGCGAGGTGTCGACAATCCCCTCTTCGTGGCCAGCACTCAAGCGACAGTTGACGGCCCGGTCCATGTTGCTGCTTCGCTCATGATCAGCTGGTCTTTCCTGCTTCACCATGAAACAGATCGACGCTTGAAGGCGTTCCATATGGCGTTCCATATATATCTTTAGAGCTCCCTGGGTCACGGCTCAAGCCTATGCGCGATGGCCCGTCAGCGGCCGGTAGTGGGGACAGGCAGCCCCGGCAGCACCGCTGAACAGATTCGTCTCGGAAGGATCCAATGCTGACACTCTCAGCCTGTGGCCACGTGCACAGGCACAGCAGCAAAGCTCAAGCAATTGCAATTGGCAGCAGTGGCACGCGGAGCACTGTTACAGTGCTCCTTGGCCCACGAGATGACAAATTTGGTGGCACGTGGCGCAGGCAAGCCACGTAAAGGCCAGCTCACCCACAGAATTTTTGGGATCCCGCACGCGCGATCACCCGGGCGTATCATATCATTTCACACGGACATGCATCCCACACATGGAGGTACGTGTGTTGGCGTCTGTAACAGCTGGAGCAGGCCGAGCATGTACGTCTGCTCACAGCAGCACAGCACAGCAGCACAGCACAGCAGCATAGCTGTACCAGTTGCACAGCTCCCGCCCCGGAGAAGCTTCGAGGGCAATTGCGCTACTGCCTGCTATAGCACAGCGTCTACGCCAAATTGGCCCACCTGGGTGGGCTAGTAGATGGGGCGGAGAAACTGGGGGTGGGCCGACTCACAACTCTCTCGGAAATGCACAGAATAAATCAAACTCAACTTAGTAATGCTTAGTGAAGTCTGTGTGGTCATTGTATGTGTCTGTATTATCAATTTGGTCATTGTGTGGGCTGTTGTGAAAGCATTGCTGCTCATGTTGCCCACTGCCAGCGTGGGAGAGTTGTGAGGGTGGAGAAACGCTGGGTGAGCAGTACACATCTGATTGCGGAAACGAGTGCATTATTGGCAACCGCTACATAATTGGGGTTTCTTATGGTTCTGTGTGTGTTACACAGTGATAGATCTAGGACTCAGCAGCGCCGAGGCAACAGACCAGGCAACAAACAAACAGACAGACCGGCCACCGCAAGCACCAAGGCCACGCGCCGCACAAGCAAACGCCAGAACGAACTAACGCCAGCGCGAAAGCAGACACGCACACACCACGCATGGTTCTGTGTGCACAAACAATCACCGCTACATAATTGGGGTTTCTTGCACAAACAATCCGCTGTGGACCTTGATGACTCGTGTTGACGCTACGTGGGGATTGCCTGGGCGCACTATTGCGCACTATTGCCCACCATAACGGTGGGCTACTGTGTACAGTGGGCGTTGCTGGGGTGAGCATCTAAGGAGCCAGTTGGAAACAGGCAAATAATGCTTGGAACCAAACGGTGCTGGGCTCAAACCGGCAGTCAGCTAAGTAATCATGATGTTGTGTGCCTTCGCAATCACATAATTAGAGTCTGTGAGACGCGTGTGTGCAGCTTCCACTCAAAGGCTGAGCAAGGTAGGTGGGTGGACGGTTGTTTTGCACTGGTGAGGCCTCGTGAGGCTGACTGCATCCGATCGCTGTCGATCGTGTCCGCGAAACGCCCCAAGACTTCTCATAAATAATTTAACTATCCACTCATTGCAAGTTCATAGGGCTACAGAAGCGGCATTGTTTGTGGCGTTGCCAGCTGCTGAGCTGCAGAACTCTTGCGCTGCAACTGCCCAACAAAGTGTGATCGACAAGTGTTCACTCGTTCACAGTACAAATAGTAGAAATGCTCGGCGGCAGTGAATATATCGATCGCACGGTGCACCGTGGTCGCTGCTTGCAGTGGGAACCTGCGAAGCGTCAGTGCACCACGGCACCTAGGCACAGGTGATGCACGCATATTGTCCATTGTGCCGTTTTACATGCATGTTTCTCGCGGCAATGCTGGGGCTGAGATTTGTCTCTGTGTGGGCACCTCTGGAAAGGAACCCAGGTCAGATCGTGTTCCTTAGATGCCATGCTCCTGAGATCTGCATGGCATCTGTGGAGCTGCACGGGCTCATATTACCGTCTGTGGAGAACAGAACATGGCCATGAGTCCATTGTTCTGGGCCCAGAGATCTCACGCGACTGGTGCATGACAAAGCACATAGAACAAGAAGCAATGGCATCATTTAGAGGTTGGTCTTGCCACGTCGGGCTGGGCGATTGGACATTTACCACAAACATGGAACATGGACAGTGGCTAACAACCTGCTGTGCATGTCCAGCGTAGCTGCTACATCTAGTACAGCAGGATCAGCGCTTAACTGCCGTGATGGTCTTGGTTGATGATGACAAAGACTTGAAGTCTGGCTGCAGGCCTGCTGCCTGCAGCTCCGTTGCCGAAGCTGAAGTCGACATACGATGTGTAGTGGGGCTCGTTCATGGCGGAGAATGCACGCAAACGTGTCAACGCCGGCCGGTCACCTTCTTGAATCGAGTCCGTGATGATCAGCACACCCCCCGGCTTGAGCACCCGCGCAAACTCCCGCAGCGCAGCACGCCGTGCGTCGTCGGGCACCTCGTGGAACATGTAGACGCAGTACACGACATCCATGCATGCGTCCTCATGCGGCAGCGCCTCCGCCGCGCACTGCAGGAATGACACGCTGCCCGCGCTGCGCGCGCTGGGGGAGGCGCAGCGCTGCCAGTAGGCCATGTTGGAGCGTGCCTTCTCGAGGTAGAAGGGGGAGAGGTCGGACACGGTGAGGCGCGCGGCCGGGTAGTTGTCCCCGCACAAACGTCGCCAGCCGGCCCGTGCCTGCGCCCACCTCCAGCATCGCCAGTCCTGCGCCATTCGACCCCGGAAGTACCTGCGTGGCACAGCGTGCATCACATACGGCGCAGCAGCATGCTCTTGCGCAGCTTGTTCCTGGAAGCCAGGGAAACACGTGACACAAACGCACTCAAGTGCAACAATCGAGCCTAGAGCTCACCTGTTCATGGCCAGAAGGGTGCCGCGCTGCATCGCATCCTGCCGACCAAAGAACAGCGACTCTGTCGTGACCTCGTAGGCATCTGCCGACTGCGAGCTGAACCAGCCGTCGGTCTGGAAGTGGAAGTTGTTCTGGTAGTAGTCTGGATACAGGTTGCTGCGCTCAAACGGCACCACGCCGACCTGCCCCTCCGGCTCCCGCCGCCGCCCCAGGCACCTGCCGCGCCTCCCGGAAGTAGAGTATGCTCTGCGCAGCACGTAGAGCGGGTTTGTCTGGCGGTGGCCCAGGGTGTCATGTCCCAGGGGAGCTTGTAGGCGCCCTCCTTGATGTTGCGCAGGTCGCACTCAAACGTGCCAAAGGCTTCAGTTGACAAGTTCTGCATAGCGCTGCCGCAGTCAAAGATCTGTGTCTGAACACCTCGGCACCAGCTCTGCTTCTGGCGCTCGGCCGCAACACCCAGCAGGCAGGTGTGAAAGGAAGCCGAAATGTGGTTAGGCCTTCATGGAGTGAGTCACTGAGCCACCACAGCCAAACAGCATATGGGCGCACAGGCTGACGAGACTCGGACAGGCAGGACTCGGAACAGGCAGCAGCAGGCGCCGCACACCCAAGCAAGCCGTGATGATGCAGAAGCATCCAGGACGCCCACTGGTGAATGTGAGCTGGCCTTTGGAGAGGTCAGCTGGTCTCGAGGCGAGCACAACTGAGCCCGCTGCCTGGAGGAGAAAGAAGGCCCACCGGGCGGAGTGGTACGCCCAGTATGCAGCCGTGGTGGTGTCTTGCAGCACGTGGCGCGGCGCACGGACTGTGCGGCCACAGACGCCAGCTCCCGAAAGTCTGCCTTGTCCTCGTTGGCCCTGCCACGAGGCTGCCTCCAGAACTCGACGCTCCAGTGCTGAGCGAAGAAACTGTCATCTGCTAACCCAGGTGGAAGCTTGTCCTACAGCATGAGGTGTTATGCGCATGAGGTGTTATACAGTGATAGATCTAAGACCCGTGCGCATGACGTGTAAGTGCAGAGGTCATGTGTGCGGCATGCCCGCATGACAGTGCAGGCGATCAGTGTGGACTGCAGGTTCGGCTGCGAGTCCACGGACAGCAGACGCTAACCTGACTTGATGTGATGGACATTGGCTGTGCTGACACCGGCATGTTGACCGATGATCCGATCAGGTATGATGTAGAACTCTGGGTGGATTCTGGACAGTGACATTGAGGAATCCTCGCGAGATGGACTGACAATTTGGTCTGCTGGGCTTACATGTCTATGTGGTGCAAGATCGTATCTGCTATTCTGATCGTATCCGTATGAGACGTTTGGTTGAACGCTTATATAGGCTCTACTGATCAAAGTGTAATCACTCTTCTCTGCTAAGTCTCACGTGCTATAAATCCAAAGACTGAGAGCGCACTGTCACAGCGGAGGCCTGTACACCAGCCAGGTATGTGACAGCGCGACCCCCTGCGCACAGCTACACAGTGCTTAGATCCCACAGTGCCTTAGGGCTGCGGTCCACTGAATTACGACACTCAAGCGCTACTCCCGTGGGTTTAGGCAACTTGAGGTCATACAGGTCTGGATTCTCAGTCATTAGTTTGAGAATCCGGTTGCCCGCATGATGAAACGAGAGATGTACCAGAAATGCTGGGTCAAGTCGGTAAGAAGATCTCTGACCAATAGGTACACCATCTACCGCAGCGATTCATATCCACTCCCTGCTCACAGTTGCCCACAAATGTTTGTGCTTGGTCATAAAAACCTGGCATCTCTACTGTGTTAGCCTTGCCTGTGTGCAAGTACACGTTCGACCGCTTGAGCACAGTCGTTGATAGGATATTGATCGGGCTGGCTGGCACCCAGTAGACATGATCCAGCTCAATATCCACAGGCACCAGCTCACCCTTCACTGTCACGTACTTCCCCACATTCGCCCTGATAGTGCCCATGCCATATATCTTTAGCCTGCCCTGATCTAGAGGCTGGCATTCTGTGATATCCGGTGGTTTGATCTCACTGAATATGCTATAGTCAAAGCAGATGTTCAGATCAGACCCGCTATCCACCAGAAACGTGTATGGCATATTGGGCGCTGGCCCATCACCACATTCAGCTCGCAGTTCAGCTAGATCAACTACAGCCACCTGCGGGCCACCGCGGCCTCTGCCACGGCCTCGCCCTGCAGCTGCTTGCTTCTGCAGAAACTGCTTGACTTCTGCTGAGAGCAAGGGACACTCTTTCTGCAAATGACCAGGCTTATTGCAGTTGAAGCACTTACGGTTGTCTGCTCCCCCGCTCCCACTGCAGCAACCTGTGGGGGTGTACCATGGCGACCACCGTGGCGTCCACCACGATACCCTCGTCCCCCATAACGCTGCTGACCACCGCGATCTTCCCGTGGGAACCGCGATGGAGCAGGTTGGCTGCTAGTCTGAGCGTGTACGATAAACGCTGCTGTTTAGCGTTTTGCAAGGGCTGTACGATAAACGCTGCTGTACGACAGCTTGTACGGGCAGTGGGGTTCCGTTAGTTCGCTCAAGGTTGGGCCCGCCGGAAAGCGACTGTCGCGCACGCCGTCATTGACGCCCGCCGCCAGAAACAGATTCGCACGGTCATCACCTGTCCGTGTCAGTGTGTGCGGTCGCGTGCCTTGGTTGAGCCCAAATTTTCCGACCTTGCAAGCGCGACCTAGCAAGCGTTTGTGGACAATTCCAAGTGCTACAAGCCTCTCTCATCTTTTATCCAAAATGCTAACCCACAGAGCTTTGAACATTTTGAACCAATTAAGAAAGTTCACTCGTTGAAAATTCTCGCGGGCGCTTGCGCTGGGGAAGTACCCTAATTAAAATACGCGCACATGGTTCGTGTGTACACGCATGCTTAAGCGTTCGCGAAAGCGCTGCCGCTGGAATTTCTCAGAGCCGATGCCATCGAGCTCATGAAACCGTCATCACTGTATCCATTTGACACCGCGGGAAACGATAAAACAGCGCGTTGGTACCTCGACAGACCCCAATTGATCTGTCGCTGCCGAGCCACCGACGTGGCATGCCGCGCCGCGACAGAATGGCTGCGGTCTGTCGTCCCGTTAACGATTGGTATAGGCCTAACGTCGACGTTAGGTGGGTCGATGGTTGGTGGACGGGAACCGATGACGAAGTCGTGACATTATGAACCACACTACTCTGCGTCCTCACATATCCATTTTGGGCAGATGCGGTCGGAACAGCGGCGGTGTGTACAGCGCGTGCACTTGGTCAGGCAGTGATTACCAGTTGGCACGCAGCTGCATGCCTTGGCCCGGTCTTCCGCGATCGGGACATCTCAGACTCGTGCAGATCTACTGGGCACGAACGAGGAAACTACAACCCATGAAAATGCGCATGCATACATGTGTTGACATTTTCTGTGTCATGACGTGGAAGATTCCTGCAATCCATGGCCATGGTGATTGATTTTTGGTGCATTGCCATGAATCGTGCCTTTGTGTTCTACCACCTTGTGGAGCATACATCTGTAACGTATCACATCCATGGCCATGGCTAGAGCTCTGACAACCTACAATTGGCCGCGGCGGTCCCAGCGGCACGCGGCACTAGTTAATTTCAACGTTCTTGCCGTCGACATATGCATGCACCGGTGCTCCTGAAGGTAGCACTCGCCCGGAGCGCACTTCAGGACCACGCTCAGCGCAACTGAACATCAATTTTTTTCTCATATCAGTGCGCTGCAGCATTGCAACGCTATGCGAGCCGGCGGGCTGCAGCTGTCGGTCGAAACGAGTTGTGCAGCGGATGCCACGTGCACGACATCGACCCTGAGCTCTAGACCTGACACCGGTTGGTATACCTGAAGTAATGATCACCACGGCCTCGGCCGAGCGGAGGCAGCGCAGACGTCGCTGACGGCACGTTGAAGCATACATGTCAGTGATGGAGCGTACGTGGTGTTTCAGCTGAGTGTCGGCGTCTGTGGGCGAGGGATGCGCATGCGGGTGTTGGGCGTGCACGTACGCGTGTGCATGCCTGTACTCCTGCGCAGATCTGATTGGCGCTTGCACGCATGGCCTTCGTCATAATTGCAGCGATGCCTCAGTGTAGAAAAAGGATTGGGGAGCTATATGCTCGAGTGAAACTGTCCGCGAGCTCGAGGTCCGCACGCGACCGATGACCACGACGGGAGGTACCTCCCGGTGGTCAGTATATTGACACAGTCTGTGACGATACAAGCTGTACGCGGCAGCACAGTCTTCTGGAAGCCTTCAGAAGGTCCTCGAGGAGGCAGAGATGCTTCTCTGACCTTCCGCGCACATGCCTGTGCCGAGGTTGCTGTGTTATGTGGTCACCAACACTGCTACGTGAGCATGCTCGAGAGAGCATGGCTGACGTGAGCATAGACCCTTCTAGAAAGGGGTGTTGGCGTGTGTGGGGATTAGCACATTGCAAATGGGCTAAAGGCAGGAGTCGCACACAGGCCGGAACACTATATAAGCGCTATGGTGTGCTGGCTGGACCTTAGAGGGTTTACACAGTACAGCTTGACACAACCCAGGTACAATCGGAGTACCGTCACAGTGGTATCGATGATTGAGAGCTTACTTTCCATTACACTACAGTGTTCACAAGCTTGTCTAGGTCGTTCCCCAAGGTTAAACCATGGCTCCTCGAACCGCTAGAAAGCTTACGGCACAGGGCAGCGCCCCAGCCAACATAGCACAGGCCAGCGCGCCTGCTGCAAACGAAAGACCCACGAACGATACAGTTCCGAGAGTTGGGCAAGCGAGTGCTCCGACCGTAGTGCAAACTACTAACGTGGGCAACACACACACACAAAACCAAAACGCCGGCCAAAGCAGCGCTATGGCCGCGCGTGACGTCAATCATCCGGTTGACACCGAGATGACAGACGTGGACACGCGGGTTGCAAACCCAAGTGTCCCGGAATCAGGGACAGTGCATCCCACAGTCACGACCACCGAGGTCCGGGGCGTGACGCAAGGAATAAACCACCTTGCAGTCGACGGGCCTGATCGAACAGGCACCGTTGGCACGCAACAGGCGCAAAATCCGCCAGCGCCATCGCCAGCCGCGCCGTGGTTGCCGCTGCGGCAACTTTCTCTGCGCAGGACGTCCAATTGATCGTCAATCAGGCAGTATCTACGGCGGTCGAGGCCGCGGGTGACCCAAACGCGGACCACCCTGCTATCGGCACTGGAAAGGACTACACAGGTACCTACTCCCGCCAGAATGTCTGATAAATTGGGCGTGCGTGACCTGAAATTGCCTGAGTTCAAAGCAGTCACAACGAACGGTCGAATTTCATAGAACCTGATTTTTGCCTGCCGTTGTTGACGTGGACGAAGGAAGTTCTGGTGTTGCTCGGTGCTAGCGGTTTGCCCCAGCGTCAGCAAGCGTTTAGCATCGTTAATGCATTAGCGGGAGCTGCGCGTCGATCATTCCTTAGGACGTATCCAGACCTGAATCTCGAATCCAGCACGCCAGATGACGTGATGCGCAAGCTTATCGCGCTCGTGCCTGACCCACCAAGGCTATGTTCACACAGAACGCTCTAGACATGTCCTTTGCGTCCAAAACTCTGCGTGATGACATTGAGACATTCGGTATGCTCGTCCAGCATGGCGAGATGCCAGCCGATGGTTCCCATTTTTGGTACAAACATCTGGTTCAGAAAATTCTGTCCGTACGCTCAGACCTGCTGACGTTGTCGCAGAACTATCTCAACACGAGCCTTGAGTACCGTCCGACAGAGTCGTTCGGTGCGCTGATCACGAGGGCAATAGAAATTGTCTGCAAACTTGATCAGGAGGGGGTCCTCGTGCAGGTACTGCGTCACGAAAAACGCACAAAAGCTTCGGATATGTCTGACACCAGTGCGCCAAAAAAGCGAAAGACAGACTCAGCCGGGTCCGAGTCGAAACGCGGGAACAAGCACGGTGACATGTCATACGCAGCGCTTGCCAAACGGTTCGACCGATGTGGCAAGTGCGCCTACCATATTGCAGACCCGCATGAGCGTTCCCGCCATGAGGCGTCATGCACAGGCGAGAAGGACAAGAACGGCAACGACATGTTCGCTGCTCGCATGGGCAAAGTGCGATCCTTGGTCAAGAAAGGCCAGGCAGATAGAGTGAACAAATTCCCTAGCCGGAACGCCTCTGAGTCAGGAGGAAAGCCATAAGAAAGTGTCGTTTGCCAAGTGAGGGCACGGCGCTGGGTCCCTCTCTACCCTTGTCGCTACTCTAGGCAGTGTTGGAGACATTGCTCCCCATGAGTACGACAGTGTAGACGAGTTTCTGAGCTGTGCGGCAGAGAAAAGGTGTAACGTATTGGAAGTTGATCGCCCAGATCAGGTTGCGAGAGTGTTGACACACTACCATACGTGCAAGTCGAATTCACCCATGCGTACGGCAGCGTACTTTGCTTTGCCCAAGGCGGCACTGCCAACAGCGGCGACTAAGGGCATGCATGAGATGTACACTCTACAGTCGCGCGCTGACGACGCAGTATCTGAGCATGTGGTGTTTTACGACTCGCCAGCGTTGAAACGCGGGCCACATAAGTTGCACGATCTGCCACCAGGGCTACAGCAGTTTCATACAGCACCATTATTGCATGAGAAAGACAGTGATGGTGAATCTGTGAACAACGATCTGACGTTCGTGTTCTCTGCGTCGATAGCTGGTGTGCACTGCACAGCGCTCGGGACTCCGGCGCGAAGCACAGTTTTGTGAGCAAAAGTTTTGCACAGCGACACAAACTGACTATTCACAAGAACAGTGTACCAATCGTTATGGCCGATGGTAGACAAACTGCCACCTCTGGTTATGTGCACTGCAAGTTGAAAATCCAGGCATATCAATCAGATGTCATGCTGCATGTTGTTGAAATGGTGCCAGGGGTAGATGTGATCCTTGGAGATGATTGGTTCATCACTGAGGGTGCCTGTATTGACTACGGCAACTCGGATGCCAGAGCATACGTGCCAGCGAGCATGTGGCTTAGGCGAAAACGCCTACGCATTCTTCCCCATCAGAGTGCTGCTGTCGATGACTCGACACCGCACGCGGGTGCGCCAGACACAGCAGCGCCTGGAAAGATATCTCTGTTGTCACACGTACAAGCTGCCAGAATACTGTTGCGTCCTAGCATGGATCGGGCAACTCCATTCCTGGTCATGTGCCGCGATAAGAAGGAAGAATCCGCAGAGACATCAGAAACACGCGAACAGAAAGTGCACGCTCTGCTTGACGAATTCGCAGAAGTGTTTGATGCGCCAACTGTTGGTGAGCGGCAGGATGATACTCCTGAGGGCATTCGGTTGCAGCCCGATGCTACACCGCCCAACAGACCAGCGTTCCGCTTATCCATGAAAGAACGTAAGGAGGTAGAAAAGCAAGTCCAAGAGTTGTTGGATGCTAGACGCATTGTGCCGTCAACCTCAGCATTTGGTGCACCAGTGCTGTTCGTTCCAAAGCCGGACGGTTCGCTGCGCATGTGTATAGACTACCGCGCACTCAATAAGTTGACACTTAAGAATAAGTACCCACTTCCTCGAATTGATGATCTGCTGGATAATTTGAGCGGTGCAAAGTACTTCACCTCCCTCGATTTGACATCGGGATACCACCAGATCGGCCTGCACCCCTCAGATTGGGAGAAAACGGCATTCAACACACATGTGGGGAAATATGAATGGCGAGTGTTACCATTCGGGCTTTGCAATGCTCCGGCGCTCTTTCAAGCGAAAATGAACAAACTGTTCTCCGGGCAGCTGAACCGGTTTGTGTGCGTCTACCTCGACGACATACTAATTTATTCGCGAACAGAAAAAGAGCATCTGCAACATTTGCGGATAGTGCTGGAAGTGCTGAAACAGAGTCAGTACAAAGCCAAACTGTCTAAGTGTGAGTTTTTCAAACCGGAATTGAAATTCCTGGGTCACATCGTGTCCACGGAGGGGATTAAGCCTGATCCAGCGAAGGTACAAGTGGTCAATGACTGGCCGCAGCCTCGTTCTGTGTATGAAGTGCGCAGCTTCCTGGGCCTGGCAAATTACTTCCGGCGATTCATTCGTAATTATGCGAAAATAGCCAGCCCTCTGACAGATCTACTCAAGGGCATTACGGCAACTGACCGGAAGGGAAAGCTGCTGCAGTGGGGCAAGCTCTCAGCAGAGGCTGCTCGCAACGTGCAAGAGGCGTTCACACATAAGTGGACCTCTGCGTGCGCACAAGCGTTTTCAGATCTGAAAGATGCTTTGATAAGTGCACCTGTACTAGCACTGCCAGACTTTTCCGAGTCGTTCACTGTTGTGTGTGATGCTTGTACAGCTGCACCGGCTGTGGGTGGCATGCTGCTCCAGAATCGGCACCCAGTCGCTTTCTATTCTAAGAAGCTGTCTGGGCGTGAAGCAAACTACTCTGCTTCCGACATTGAAATGCTTGCCGTTATCTATGCACTGCGAGAGTGGCGGTGTTACTTGGAGTTGGCAGACAGGCCATTTGTGATCGAGACGGATCATCAGCCTAATACATACGTTGATCAGTGTACCAACCCGCATACTCTGAAGCGCAGAGCGAGGTGGTTGTATGAGTCGTCAGCGTACGACTACGTATGGAAATATAGGCCAGGCGCGTCTAATGTCGCGGATCCGATATCGCGTGCACCGCAACACTTTGCAATAATGCAAGCTGGTGGTAAATGTGTGCGTACGCTTGACAGTGTAACGGCCCACCATCAGAGGAATTCTGTCGCTCTCTTCTACGCTGGTGTCCTGCGTGAGCCACGCACTGCTAAGGGGGGAGACGGCCGCAAGAAACAGAAACTCAATCGAGAAACTGTTGTGAATGTCCATCCTTCGGCACAAGCTGTCAAAGGCTATGTGGTTCACAATCTACTTGCCCGTTGCCGACAAGGTTGCGAACAGATGCAGCGATCAGACCAGAAACGCTTTGACAGACTAAAACTGGTAAAACACCAGGACGGATTGTACTGGACGAAGAATGATCGCCTGTACATCCCCGACGTTGAAACGTTGAGAACAGAGTGCATAGAATCAGTGCATTCCCACCCGCAGTATGGTCACTACGGGGTGGCTCGTACGATCAAGAAGGTGAGAGAGGTTTTCCACTGGGAGCGCGTGTCAGTAGACGTGGCGAAATTCGTAAAGACTTGCGATTCGTGCCAGCACGTCAAGGCGTCGCACCAGTTGCCACAGGGCGAATTACACCCTCTCCCTATCCCAGGTCGACGATGGGAATCAGTGTCTTTAGACCTGATAACTGACTTGCCTGTAACTGAGCGGGGTTACAATACTATCGTGGTCTTCGTTGATCGCTTGTCGAAGATGGTGCACCTGGCGCCATGCACAAAGAATGTCACTGCCACAGATCTGGTCCACCTGTTTGAAGATACAGTGTGGAAGCTGCATGGAATTCCCAGCAGCATAGTGACAGACCGGGACGTGCGCTTTGCGTCGTTTTGGGAGCTCATGTGCGAGCACTTCGGCATTGAGCACAACAAGTCCTCAGGCAAGCACCCCCAGTCTGACGGGCAAACAGAAAACGCCAATGGTGTGTTAGAGGATACACTCAGGCATTTCGTTGACAACTCGCAGAAAAACTGGGACACGCTGTTGCCAGTGGCAGAGTTCGCCATGAACAATGCACACAATTCGACCATCGACAACACGCCGTTCATGCTGAACTACGGCAGCATCCCGACACTCCCATCTCGCAAGTTTTGCGCAAAGAGAATGCGAGAGTGAACAAGTTCGTCGGCAGGTGGTCTGAGCAACTACAAGTTGCCAAGAGGTGCATAGAGGCAGCACAGCAAAGGCAAAAGGCCTCGGCTAATCGCCGCAGGAGACCGGCAGAGTTGCTAGAGGTGGGAGACCGAGTGCTGGTCCACATCAAACACTTCAAGCTAAAGCAAGGCTTCAAGTTGAAGCTAGCGCCCCGGTACTTGGGCCCTTTTCCGATTACAGAAGTGATTGGTCAGCATAGGCTCAGCTTTCGTGTTGAGTTGCCAAGCCCGTTGCATCGCATGCACAATGTATTCCATGTCTCGTCACTGAGGAAGTACCATGGCGATGGTCCTTATCAGCCCCCAGTAATTCCAGAGGTAGAGGACTCTGAATTGTTCTTTGAGGTTGATCACATCTCTGATACTAGGGATGTGCCTAGACGGCAATACCATGTGCATTGGGTAGGCGGCGGCCAAGGCTGGCATGATGCCATGCTTCTACATGGTTGCGACCATCACATCCGGGACTTTTGGTCGAGCCGCAACCAAGAGCCACCGACAGACGCTTTCCCCTTGTCGCTAGACGAGCTGACTGACTTGCTTGAGGGCAAGCAAGAGGCTTAGGGGGGGAGCTCTGTGACGATACAAGCTGTACGCGGCAGCACAGTCTTCTGGAAGCCTTCAGAAGGTCCTCGAGGAGGCAGAGATGCTTCTCTGACCTTCCGCGCACATGCCTGTGCCGAGGTTGCTGTGTTATGTGGTCACCAACACTGCTACGTGAGCATGCTCGAGAGAGCATGGCTGACGTGAGCATAGACCCTTCTAGAAAGGGGTGTTGGCGTGTGTGGGGATTAGCACATTGCAAATGGGCTAAAGGCAGGAGTCGCACACAGGCCGGAACACTATATAAGCGCTATGGTGTGCTGGCTGGACCTTAGAGGGTTTACACAGTACAGCTTGACACAACCCAGGTACAATCGGAGTACCGTCACACAGTCTCAGAGCGGTCGAGCGCTGGGTTTGCGCATGCGTTCGCAGACAAGCCTTTCGGCCAGGACGTTCGACATATGATTTATATACACGCTTCTGCACGGAAGTGTCCAATGAACGGGTCCGCTTCAAATAGGATGGCGGCAATTTGAATTCAGTCGACGGATCGAAATCCACGGATTCCCGCGAGGTGTCGACAATCCCCTCTTCGTGGCCAGCACTCAAGCGACAGTTGACGGCCCGGTCCATGTTGCTGCTTCGCTCATGATCAGCTGGTCTTTCCTGCTTCACCATGAAACAGATCGACGCTTGAAGGCGTTCCATATGGCGTTCCATATATATCTTTAGAGCTCCCTGGGTCACGGCTCAAGCCTATGCGCGATGGCCCGTCAGCGGCCGGTAGTGGGGACAGGCAGCCCCGGCAGCACCGCTGAACAGATTCGTCTCGGAAGGATCCAATGCTGACACTCTCAGCCTGTGGCCACGTGCACAGGCACAGCAGCAAAGCTCAAGCAATTGCAATTGGCAGCAGTGGCACGCGGAGCACTGTTACAGTGCTCCTTGGCCCACGAGATGACAAATTTGGTGGCACGTGGCGCAGGCAAGCCACGTAAAGGCCAGCTCACCCACAGAATTTTTGGGATCCCGCACGCGCGATCACCCGGGCGTATCATATCATTTCACACGGACATGCATCCCACACATGGAGGTACGTGTGTTGGCGTCTGTAACAGCTGGAGCAGGCCGAGCATGTACGTCTGCTCACAGCAGCACAGCACAGCAGCACAGCACAGCAGCATAGCTGTACCAGTTGCACAGCTCCCGCCCCGGAGAAGCTTCGAGGGCAATTGCGCTACTGCCTGCTATAGCACAGCGTCTACGCCAAATTGGCCCACCTGGGTGGGCTAGTAGATGGGGCGGAGAAACTGGGGGTGGGCCGACTCACAACTCTCTCGGAAATGCACAGAATAAATCAAACTCAACTTAGTAATGCTTAGTGAAGTCTGTGTGGTCATTGTATGTGTCTGTATTATCAATTTGGTCATTGTGTGGGCTGTTGTGAAAGCATTGCTGCTCATGTTGCCCACTGCCAGCGTGGGAGAGTTGTGAGGGTGGAGAAACGCTGGGTGAGCAGTACACATCTGATTGCGGAAACGAGTGCATTATTGGCAACCGCTACATAATTGGGGTTTCTTATGGTTCTGTGTGTGTTACACAGTGATAGATCTAGGACTCAGCAGCGCCGAGGCAACAGACCAGGCAACAAACAAACAGACAGACCGGCCACCGCAAGCACCAAGGCCACGCGCCGCACAAGCAAACGCCAGAACGAACTAACGCCAGCGCGAAAGCAGACACGCACACACCACGCATGGTTCTGTGTGCACAAACAATCACCGCTACATAATTGGGGGTTTCTTGCACAAACAATCCGCTGTGGACCTTGATGACTCGTGTTGACGCTACGTGGGGATTGCCTGGGCGCACTATTGCGCACTATTGCCCACCATAACGGTGGGCTACTGTGTACAGTGGGCGTTGCTGGGGTGAGCATCTAAGGAGCCAGTTGGAAACAGGCAAATAATGCTTGGAACCAAACGGTGCTGGGCTCAAACCGGCAGTCAGCTAAGTTAATCATGATGTTGTGTGCCTTCGCAATCACATAATTAGAGTCTGTGAGACGCGTGTGTGCAGCTTCCACTCAAAGGCTGAGCAAGGTAGGTGGGTGGACGGTTGTTTTGCACTGGTGAGGCCTCGTGAGGCTGACTGCATCCGATCGCTGTCGATCGTGTCCGCGAAACGCCCCAAGACTTCTCATAAATAATTTAACTATCCACTCATTGCAAGTTCATAGGGCTACAGAAGCGGCATTGTTTGTGGCGTTGCCAGCTGCTGAGCTGCAGAACTCTTGCGCTGCAACTGCCCAACAAAGTGTGATCGACAAGTGTTCACTCGTTCACAGTACAAATAGTAGAAATGCTCGGCGGCAGTGAATATATCGATCGCACGGTGCACCGTGGTCGCTGCTTGCAGTGGGAACCTGCGAAGCGTCAGTGCACCACGGCACCTAGGCACAGGTGATGCACGCATATTGTCCATTGTGCCGTTTTACATGCATGTTTCTCGCGGCAATGCTGGGGCTGAGATTTGTCTCTGTGTGGCACCTCTGGAAAGGAACCCAGGTCAGATCGTGTTCCTTAGATGCCATGCTCCTGAGATCTGCATGGCATCTGTGGAGCTGCACGGGCTCATATTACCGTCTGTGGAGAACAGAACATGGCCATGAGTCCATTGTTCTGGGCCCAGAGATCTCACGCGACTGGTGCATGACAAAGCACATAGAACAAGAGCAATGGCATCATTTAGAGGTTGGTCTTGCCACGTCGGGCTGGGCGATTGGACATTTACACAAACATGGAACATGGACAGTGGCTAACAACCTGCTGTGCATGTCCAGCGTAGCTGCTACATCTAGTACAGCAGGATCAGCGCTTAACTGCCGTGATGGTCTTGGTTGATGATGACAAAGACTTGAAGTCTGGCTGCAGGCCTGCTGCCTGCAGCTCCGTTGCGAAGCTGAAGTCGACATACGATGTGTAGTGGGGCTCGTTCATGGCGGAGAATGCACGCAAACGTGTCAACGCCGGCCGGTCACCTTCTTGAATCGAGTCCGTGATGATCAGCACACCCCCCGGCTTGAGCACCCGCGCAAACTCCCGCAGCGCAGCACGCCGTGCGTCGTCGGGCACCTCGTGGAACATGTAGACGCAGTACACGACATCCATGCATGCGTCCTCATGCGGCAGCGCCTCCGCCGCGCACTGCAGGAATGACACGCTGCCCGCGCTGCGCGCGCTGGGGGAGGCGCAGCGCTGCCAGTAGGCCATGTTGGAGCGTGCCTTCTCGAGGTAGAAGGGGGAGAGGTCGGACACGGTGAGGCGCGCGGCCGGGTAGTTGTCCCGCACAAACGTCGCCAGCCGGCCCGTGCCTGCGCCCACCTCCAGCATCGCCAGTCCTGCGCCATTCGACCCCGGGAAGTACCTGCGTGGCACAGCGTGCATCACATACGGCGCAGCAGCATGCTCTTGCGCAGCTTGTTCCTGGAAGCCAGGGAAACACGTGACACAAACGCACTCAAGTGCAACAATCGAGCCTAGAGCTCACCTGTTCATGGCCAGAAGGGTGCCGCGCTGCATCGCATCCTGCCGACCAAAGAACAGCGACTCTGTCGTGACCTCGTAGGCATCTGCCGACTGCGAGCTGAACCAGCCGTCGGTCTGGAAGTGGAAGTTGTTCTGGTAGTAGTCTGGATACAGGTTGCTGCGCTCAAACGGCACCACGCCGACCTGCCCCTCCGGCTCCCGCCGCCGCCCCAGCACCTGCCGCGCCTCCCGGAAGTAGAGTATGCTCTGCCGCAGCACGTAGAGCGGGTTTGTCTGGCGGTGGCCCAGGGTGGTCATGTCCCAGGGGAGCTTGTAGGCGCCCTCCTTGATGTTGCGCAGGTCGCACTCAAACGTGCCAAAGGCTTCAGTTGACAAGTTCTGCATAGCGCTGCCGCAGTCAAAGATCTGTGTCTGAACACCTCGGCACCAGCTCTGCTTCTGGCGCTCGGCCGCAACACCCAGCAGGCAGGTGTGAAAGGAAGCCGAAATGTGGTTAGGCCTTCATGGAGTGAGTCACTGAGCCACCACAGCAAACAGCATATGGCGCACAGGCTGACGAGACTCGGAACAGGCAGGACTCGGAACAGGCAGCAGCAGGCGCCGCACACCCAAGCAAGCCGTGATGATGCAGAAGCATCCAGGACGCCACTGGTGAATGTGAGCTGGCCTTTGGAGAGGTCAGCTGGTCTCGAGGCGAGCACAACTGAGCCCGCTGCCTGGAGGAGAAAGAAGGCCCACCGGGCGGAGTGGTACGCCCAGTATGCAGCCGTGGTGGTGTCTTGCAGCACGTTGGCGCGGCGCACGGACTGTGCGGCCACAGACGCCAGCTCCCGAAAGTCTGCCTTGTCCTCGTTGGCCCTGCCACGAGGCTGCCTCCAGAACTCGACGCTCCAGTGCTGCAAATGCGACCGGTAGATAGAGGAGCAGCCTGGACAAGTGCGAATAACTTGTTTCATAGGAATGGGAAATGGGTACGTGAGCAGCAGCAAGTTGCTGCAGTGACCGGTGTACCGAATGAACAAGGATATTCCTTTCAGGTTGATCCATCATTCCTAGTGCATATCGCTTTTCACCATGCTGGCAATCGGGTACTCCAGTTGATGAGAGACAACCCACAACTGTATGACCTGAAGATGCTGAAACCTACGGGGGTAGCGCTTCAGTGTCATGGTTGCCACGTGGCTGAACAGAGAAGCGGCGATAGAGCACAGCACGGGGGCAAGGTGACGGAGAATGCCACCTATGCTGGGGAAGTGTTGCATGCTGATCTAGCAGGGCAGATCAAGCCAGTAGGAATCGGGGGTATGAACTACATCCTGGTAGTGGTGGATGAGTACTCCCGGTACTCCCATGTGATTCCGTTGAAGTCCAAGAGTGGGGCTGCGGAAATGATATGCCTGCTGATTGAGCGAATCCGCACTCAGATCGTGTATGATAGAGAGGTTGGGGTGCGGAGGCTGCACACTGACCAGGGTGGTGAGTTCAGCTCTAACCAGCTGGCTCAGTACCTCGCGTGGCGTGGCATTGAGCACACGTACACTGCCACGGGCCAGCATGAGTCCAATGGAATGGTGGAGAGAAAGATCGGTGTGCTGAACAGGAGTGTGAGGGCAAGCCTGCTGCAAGCGGCTGTGCCTGCATTTCTGTGGCCAGAGGCGTATATGTGTGTGAACCATGCGCATAACCTGACGCCTAGCACAGCTCTAGAGGGTGTTAGGCGGAAGGAGGCCAAGCAGAAACTGGAGGAGAGGCATGTGCAGACCAGTCGTGACCCGTGGTCAACGAATGAGGCTGTGAGAACTGCACAGTTGCAGACGAGGAGGGCTCAGGCTCAGCAGATGAGTCTGCAGGCTCTGGCTGATGAGGGTATGGCCAGGGGCGATGGGAAGTTTGTCGTCCAGTGTGTGAAGAATGTTGATGTCAGACAGATTGTGCCATATCTGTTATGGTTCAGGAATGTGAGTGAGGACACATTCCATCTGGTGGTGGCCCAGGTGAAGCCTTTCGGGTGTCCGATGTATGTATATGCTCGGAGAGAGGACTTCAGACACCTGGATGAGAGAGGAGTGCTCGGTTTCTACATGGGACCGGGTGCTGGTCCTCACATGGATAGAGCTTACGTGAAGCGAGGGAATGGGGGAGCAGTGCGTATGTATAGGCATACGGCTTCTCCACCAGCTCTGCTGAGAGAGTTCGCGAAACGTTTCCACATGTCGGAGCAAGCTACGGTGGATCCGGTCATGTTGGAGAACTATGAGCTGGGAGAATTCGAGATCATGCCCGATGAGCATACTCGTGTAGTACCTGACGTTGGTTTCTTGCCCAACATGCAGAAATGGTTGAGATCAACTAGTGTTAGGGCAGTGCGACCACCAGCCAGTCGTGATCACATTGATGCCAGAGAGGGGCAGAAATGTGGATTGGGCTGAGGGGGAGCATCCAGCGCTGGGGCACACACACTGGGAACCAGGCAGGCAGTTGCATCGGCGCTATGTGCCGGATGATGAGTTGCCTGAGGGTGAGCCGCCGTTTTCACCGTGTGTTTTAGGCTCTGAGCTGATAGCCAGGCATGAGCGGTGGCACACGCCTGAGATCAGTGAGGCAGTGGTGACAGCGCGTTGCGCTTACACGGCCGAGGACTGTGTGAACAGGGTACCACACTGGGAGTATGATGCGGTTCAGCAACCATCCGGTCCGCACAATGCTGAGATGCGACCGAGAGATGTGATCCCTACGCGGGATAGAGCAGTACTGGATTGAGTGGCTGCCGCATTGAGCCACAGGGTAGTGAGAATGATGAGTCTGAGGGGGAGGAACAGCCAGGGGCTGCCAGTGACTCTGCTGAGTCATTCTCAGGGGCATCTGAGCCCTCAGGATCTCGGTCTCGATCGCGCTCGCGTTCACCGCAGCGAGTCCAACGGTCGATGGGCAAGGCGCCGAGTGAGCCACCCCCACCTGCCGAAATCTGAAGACCACGGGATGTACAACCGATGGCAAGGGTCAGCGGTGTCAGGACGTGCAGTACGCTGGGAGCATGATGAGCCACGGCATATGCCACAGCGTGTTGATAGTCAGGGGCAAGGCAAGCTACGGCATGTGCCTAGTGGAGTAGAGGCAGGCGGAGCTGGCTCAGGGGAGAGTTAGCACAAGTGCCGCAGGAGGTAGCGGAGAACATCTGGATCCACCACAAGAGGTGAGGGTTCGATGGGTTCCAAAACCTTTCAAATTGATTCGCAAAACCTTAAGACCTGCTGTCCATGCTGTGGGAGTGAATGAAAGTGAGAATGCTGCTGTTGAGCGCATTTCCCCGGATGATGCACGGTGAGCATGATGATGCTGGGAGCTCCACAGTAGTCCATATGGAAGTTGACGTCGGTGATCTGGCGGATGGAGTGGTTTTGCTACGGCTGACAGTGTGAACTCCTGATGCAGAGAACACGACGGGGCAGGAGGTGATTCCGAGCAGTGGCAAGACTGCTAGCCGCAGTGAGTCCCGGTGTGCAGCTGCTGCGAGGAAGAAGGTCAAAGCTGTGCTGGACGATCCAACGGTGAAGCAAGCCATGAGAGGCTGCCATCGTGAGCAGTGGATCATAGCAATGCTTGATGAGTTGACCTCCTTAAGGGAACATGATGTGTTCGAGTTAGTCAGGTGCCCAGCAGGAGTGAAGCCTGTGACAGGCAAGTGGGTGCTTAAGATTAAGCGAGGAGCACAGGGTGAGATTGAGCGATTCAAAGCTAGATATGTAGCAGGGGATTTACGCAAGTTGAGGGCGTAGATTTCTTTGAGACATGGGCACCTGTGGGCAGTTATGCTACCTTCAGGGCTCTGTTGTCTGTCTGTGCTGTAGAGGATCTGGAGACGAGACACATAGACATTAATGTGCTTTCCTGAATGGTGTTCTGGAGGAGGAAGTGTATGTGGCACAACCTCCTGTACTGGATGATGGGTCTGGTATGGTGTGGCGTCTGAAAAAGGCGTTGTATGGTCTGAAGCAAGCTGCCAGGGAGTGGCATTAAAGCGCTTGCAGAGCTCTTGTCGAGAATGGGCTTTGTGAGATCAGCCAGTGACCCCGCACTGTTTATTTTGCAAAATAGGACGATGTCTTATTTTCCTATGGGGTCGATGATCTGTTGATCTTCGGTCGTAAGGAGCAGATGGATGATGCATCAGCAGGATCCTGAGGCATTTGAGGTCGTGACCTGGGGGAGCTGGGATATGTGCTGGGTATGGAGGTCATACGTGATCGGCTTGCTCGCACTATCACCATAAACGCACAGAAGAACATCAGGGGACATGCTGGAAAGGTTCAGTATGAGTGAGTGCAGAAGGCCCACGCCGTGGTACCAAAGCAGAAAGTGTTTAGTCTGAAGGATGATCCTAGCCAGGAGAAGGCTACTGTCGCAGAGCATAAGAGGTTTATGCAAGCCGTAGGAAGCATCCAGTATGTGGCTGCTGTGTCGCGTCCTGATATTTCCTTTCCGGCCCAATGTCCTGGCCAGGCATATGGCTGGGAGTGCGAAGTGTCATTGGGCTGCTGTCCAGCATGTACTGGAGATACCTGCGAGGGGACCATAGATCTTGGCTTGACTTTTAGTGGCTCCAACGAGGGAAGTGAGGTGTTGGAAGCATTTACGGAGCTGACTTCGCCAATGGTGCTTGCTTGAAGAGCGTGTCAGGAGTGATAGTCCGGATGCATGGGAACTGTGTGTTCTGGCGTTCGAAGAGGCAGACTATTGTGGCTGGTGATACGACTGAGGCAGAGCTTATTGCGATGAGCTCAGCAGCCAATGAGGTGATGTGGGCAAAGCAGTTGTGCACTGATCTTGGTTGTCGGCTGTGAAGCCAACTCTGTGGGGTGACAACAAGAGTGCCAACTTGCTAGCTGTGAACCCCATCTCTAGTGACCGCTCCAAGCACATCAGGGTCAGGGACCTGAGGGTCCGCGAGTTCGTAGAACTCGATGAGTTAACTATCAGCTGGGTTAGCACGGTAGACATGCTAGCTGATATGTTTACGAAGTGTTGGCGGGACCAGCACTAGCAAAATTTAGAGATAGACTACAGCTTGCGGTAGTACAAGCCTAGTCTAGGGGAGTGTCGTGATCCAGCCATGCAAGGACTACGGAGACCGCATGGTGGCATACACAGGACTACGGAGACCATGTATGCATGGATGCACGGTGCTGATCCGGAGTGGCTATGGGACGCCATGCACCGATGGCTTACCATATGCACGAGCAATGCATGCTAGATTGCGTGCCGCAGACAATGATTCTGATCGTATCCGTATGAGACGTTTGGTTGAACGCTTATATAGGCTCTACTGATCAAAGTGTAATCACTCTTCTCTGCCAAGTCTCACGTGCTATAATCCAAAGACTGAGAGCGCACTGTCACAGCGGAGGCCTGTACACCAGCCAGGTATGTGACAGCGCGACCCCTGCGCACAGCTACACAGTGCTTAGATCCCACAGTGCCTTAGGGCTGCGGTCCACTGAATTACGACATCA